>OY776091.1:8348200-9598200 GCA_963675205.1 Catocala nupta | reverse complement strand
GTGTACTCATCGTTCTCAAGTGCAAGGTATTTGGATTTTGGCATAATAGTACGGTTATTTTTTTCAGGAATGGAATAAAGATGTAAAAGGTCATATATTTCAGGAGACATAGATGGAATTTCTAGAATAAAGTTAATTCAATGTGCTGTACCATATGCTTTAACATTAATAGATGTTTCTATTATATGTGTGTTATTTATGTTTATTTACGGAGGGAAACGGACCGCGCATAAAAATAATTGGTTGTTTGGGCACTCCTATGCCCAATAAAGTCGCCGTCATTTGAAATAATTCTACCCTTAAAATATATCAAAGTTTTAGTAACCAAAAGTACCTGCCATACTTCTTAGTATTCATATCACTAAGGACTAAATAGTATACAAATAAATGCAATATTGCACTACGGTGAAGTGATTAAGGAGCCGCGTAGAATACTAATATGTTATCGGAAGATGATCGGAAAGGCTGTCATTGATGATACAATGTTGAGGCCGTTTGGCTTCGGTTGTTATGTTTCATACGTGGGGTCTACTGACGATTTCTTAGTATTTAAATATAATTATGTCATTATCCGGTGTGTCCCAAAAGTCGACGTCAAGTCAATTATTTTGTTTTGTTATGTAATCTCGAATAATGCTTCTAAATAAGCTTTCGATTTCTTTTCGATTATTCGAGATTAAATAACAAAAGAAAAATAATTAAAAAAGTAAATATCTGTAGTAACGGAAGTGAAAAGCCCGTCACAGAATGCAGAAATTTTTGATGTTTTTTAAATGCCTATAAATTTTAAAATACGTAACTTGGATATTTTTTTATTTTTCTGATAGCTATTATAACTTAGCCTGCTATCTGATTCCAGCTTGACGTCGACTTCTGGAACAGCTTAATTCCCGAAGGAGTAGGTAGAATCTATGTTACTGTAACATTTTGCCAGCTATGATTTTAGGAAGGGGACATCCTACTGCTGTCTACGGTATACTGCTCCAGAGTTCATGCTGCTACTGAGATTTTGTTATGAATTGTCTCTAAAATACCTATACTTAATTCGACCGAGAAATCGAATAGGTACCTACTCATTATTACCTCGGGTAGTGTTAGTATTTGGGTTACCTTAACCCATTTTAGTCGCAGCGGGACATCGGCGACTAAACACTATAGATTTTTAATTATGTTTGGCATTGGAAGAAATGATGGGTGAAAATATTTAACTTTTAATAATTTGTTGGTTTAGTGACGTAAGCAAGAGCTAGGCAACTAACAATTATAAAATCTTAGGTTTTATTCAAACACTAGATGTGGCCGCAGTTTCACCCGCGTTTATGATTGCTGCGCTGCCCCCGTGGGTCGTAGCGTGATATTATATAGCCTATATAGCCTTCCACGATAAATAAGCAAAACAACCAACAATAAAAGATTTTTGTAATTCGAACCAGTAGTTTCTGAGATTAGCATGTTCAACCAAACAAACAAACTCTTTAGCTTTATAATATTAGTATAGATTGAAAACTGTTTTAGTTTTTATATAAATCTTTTTAATTATTAGCATAGAGATCTCCTAAAAAATTTTGGAAATATTACCCATAATTTGAGTAAAGTATATTTATTAATATACTTTATTTGACCCGGGACCTCAAGCAGTCACATTTATTACCGATGCGCCACCGAGGCAATCCTTAATTACCTATAACTTGTTCAAATAATGACCGCAACGTACCAACGTCATACGAACAGAAAATACAACAATATTCCAGTTCATATTCAATATAAATAGGGATGTTTACTCTCTAGTGCTGTAATTACTTCTGACAACAGAAATGCGTGAATGCTAATCACTCGCCCAATTAGTGTAATTTAGCGATTGACGCGGATTTGTAATTATTATTGCTCTCGTTTTAGCAACATTACATTGTAGCATGTCATCCGCGGTTTCACTCACGTTTGTGACAACTGTGCCGCTCCCATGGCTCTTAGCGTGATACTATACATATAACCTTACTCAACAAATATATTTTAAAATCTGATTAGTAGTTTCAAAAGTTAGCGCGTTAAAACAAAAAGAAAACAATCTCATCTGCTAATTCATAACTAATTTAATTTATACGAATGTGACTTTGTTTGTTAAAAACGCTTTCACGCCTTAAGTACTGCCCCTCATCATTACATTTCGCATACACGTTGTCAGGGAAAAAGTACTGTTTCCAATGGATAGACATTTTCGAGTTTTTGTAAGCGCACGGCAATTGATTTTTATATACATCTACTAGCGGACCCGACAGACGTTGTCCTGTAAACTGGAAAAATAAAAGAAACAAATCTAAACCATTCTCGAATCCACTTAAACACATACAAAATTTCATCAAAATCGGTCCAGCCGTTTAGGAGTTTAATTACAAACACACGCACAGAGGACTTATATATACAGGCTGTCCGGTAATTAATGGATAATCTGGAAATGTCTTATAGTGGAACTGACGGCCGTTCAGAAATACCTGAGATATGTGTTTTTTTTAATTACCGTTTATAACTTTCTTGTATACTACGACCATAAATGAATGAAATTCATCGGTTTTTTGTTGTTTTATTATTAAACACTAATTATGCTAATAGAGAGACAGTCAAAAGTATGCTATGCTAATATAGCTTGCACTTTTTAATATATATATTTATATATTTTAATTCTTTTATTATTATTTTTTTAATTTTTCTGAACGGCCTTCAGATCTACTATAAGACATTTCAAGGTTATCCATTAGTTATCGGACACCCTGTATAAAGATAGAAAGCTGTTCACCGAAGTTACATCAATACTATTATTGCTTCGCCCCCTTAGCTCGTAGCGTGATGTTATATACCGTAAATTTTAAATTTTTCATCTCTGGTTGGTAGGTAGTTCCAACTTCACCTGTTTATAATGTTAATGTAGATTACTTTCGCACAAGGCGTAAGGTCTGCTTAGGCCCGGTTCCTCTTTCAAGAAACGAATCGTTTTATCTACGGACATTGAATTTTTGACATATTTTTCATAGCTATGTGACAAATATGTTCTATCGCTTAATGGGAACCCTTATTTCTCTATTCTGTGGTGGTAAGCGGCTACTGTAGTTTGTGCTCGAGTACAATACCGGGAGTTTATGTCGCGCGCTGCCATTGAGCAAAAATATAGGTGAAAAATTAGGAAGGGAATAAGAGACAGAGATGTGTGACTCTAAAACTCTTACACCGAGCAAAACACTATAACAACGTTATTTTGACTGCATGGACGGCGTAATAGTTTAACATGGCTTAGTAGGCGTTTCGGCCGCTGAGTTTTGTCCGATCCGATCGAAACGGGCATTTCATTATTTTAAATATTTTTGAGTGGTGTTTCAGACTATCCTTTTTTTAAGCAAATTTTGTACGGTCATAATAAAATTACTTAGATAGGGTTATATTATTTAACGGTAGTATTTAAATACTACCCTTGTGCAGTTAGTATTTTTTAGCAAAAAAATACTAACTGCACAGCAAAATATATTTAAAGAGATCAAACTAAATCGACGGACGGAGCCCCGCCTTGTGGGGCTCCTATTTTTGGGTGGGTTTAAGAAGGAACCTAACATAACCTAACCCTTCCGAGACGGAATGCAGTGATTTGAGGCGTATAGGTGGTCGTTATGATATATTTTACTAAGCATTTTTTGTTACGCAATTAGTATTTTTGGTGGTCATTATATTTAATCCCAAAGTAAAATAGGTATGATTTAATTATGTTTCTGACGTTACTTTGCCTCTAAAAAAAGGTTGATCCGAAACACCATAAATATTAATAATAATGAAATTCCTGTTTCGACTGGATAGGACGAAACTCAGCGGCCGAAACGCCTACTAAACCTTTAACACGTTCCCTGTCCAATGTCTCCAAAGGAGTCATGTTTGTACCAAACTCATAAATGTCCATGACACTAGTTGGAGTCATAATCTAAAACCAAATTTGATGCTTTTTATTTCACTGGACGTATGAATAAGAGCAAAAAGATTCTCATCGACGTATGGTTAGCTAACAAGGTTACCGAAAATATTTTTTTTCCAGCCCGTATTAGCATTTTATATTTTATTGTCAAGTTAGAACAAAATTGTAAGTGGACTTACGAATACATTTTAAGTTTTGTTCTGGAACACGGAACGTGTTAAGTGGTAGACTCGCCACCGCCTTTGCATCACGTGTTATGGGTTCGATCCTACACGGGACTAAAATCTGTGTGATCCAAAAACACTTGTTCTGATTCTACGTTTTCTTTGTGTCCGTTGTTTGAATGTTTCTAAAGTGAAATAGGAATTACAATAAGAGCGGGAGACGTCTCAAAAAAGAACTTTGGTAAACCGTGTACGGTAATCGTCCTGCTGACTCCTGACAAGTTCTCATATCATCATTTGAGGCGCTCATAGCCAGTTGCACTCTCTGATCTGTAAACGATTAGCGAGGTTAAGCAACGTTGGGTGCGGTCTGTCTATAGATGGGTGACCGCTTAGTGGTATTTCATCTGAGCGTCTCCATGTTTCGGAGAGCACGTAAAAAGTCGGTCCAGGTTGTTGCCAAATTGACAGTAGTCGTTAAGCCTTGTTAGAGGCCTACGGGCGGCTTGAACAACTCTTGACAAAGGTTGGCCAATAACCACACGAAAAAAAAAAAATGGAGAGAAGCCAAATACTTGGTGACGGTGGGTTCATTTACTCGAAAGCTATTATAAAGCTATTCTGGCTATAATGTATGTATTTTCAACTATTATTCTTATGATGGTTTAGTGAATTTATTATTTACTTATCTATAATAATTTCCTTCCTCTTCTGGAAGATCGATTCTGGAATACGAAATTGAATTTGTGAGATTCAAACCAGTTCCTACTTGATTATTAAGGCTAAAAAGCTTGTGAACTATGCGATAGGGATATTCAATGTTTAATTAGTACCTATTTATAAATATATACCTATTTATAAATATATACCTACTTTTCTAAATCTCTATTTTTCTGAAATCTTTAAAGGGAAATTAATCTAAATAGGATGCATGTTTCTGATTCACACACAAAGAGTATACCAGTAATAAAAAGTTCATAATAAACACAAAGCGTAAACCGTGCCATAAGGCATTAACCTCATAAAACTAGCAAAACTGAATTTTCTTTTTCATTTTGTTTGGCGACCATTCGTCTCATTGGGTTTAAGAACCATAAAAGGCTAAAATTCATGTAAGCACCGACCACATTCCTATAAAATTTGCAAACAATGGACTAATCTTCACCTTGTAGGAGATGTTTGTATGACATGTAGATATGACGGAACAAGGATGAATTGGATACAATCCTTGGATTTATTGCCAAAAATTACAAGAGCCTCTGTGACTGTGAGTTCTTTGAATTATTAATGAAGGCTAGTTATACTTGTACAATGGAGTATTTTTATTTTGCTGCATGTGACACCAGCTCCTTTAACACCTGGTTTCTGAAAGACAACAATCAGATACAAAAAGTTTCCTGTACGGTCAAACACAAAAAGTTTTAAATGTACGGTCAAACGCATGTTAACTGTTGGGGTTGACTGATTTAATTAGAAACGGTTTTACAGACCGTTAATTAGATTTTCAGAAATCGGGATGTAACCATTGTAGGATTTACCGCTTACATTTTGGTAATTATTAGATATCACCTGATGAAGAAGTAGCAGGCTTAGGCCATCACAAGGTAGACCGGCAACCTGGTAAGGGTCCCTGGCAGCAGTTGGATGCGGGTGGCTCAAGACCATAGGCCTCCACAGACCGTGTGGCAAATCTTAGGGGAGGGAAAGCCTATATCCAGCAGCGGACATGGTGGTTTTCTGGCTGAGATGATGACCTGATGAAGATCGACTGAAAAAAGAATGTTATGTTAGTTTTTCACTACTACGTTGTATTAGACGTAACTACAACCATTTTGCGTAAGTTGCAGTTCAGATCACGGTTGAAAGTAAACTCAAATTCAGTATTGCTTAATTAGAGCCAAGAATGTGTATATAATCTATTAACACACTTAAGTCATATCGCAGACTGTATTATGACATGGCTTATGATCCGTGACTTTAATATGACTTTGAGCCGTAACTTGGCAGCTCAAGTTTGGGCTATTTGGTTACTAGAACTAGCTCAAGCCGACTTAGCCATAAATTTGATATCATCGATAACCCTTCTTATTATATCTGTCTCCTAGATGCATGCTTGCTACCCAGGACGGAGTTTGCCTGCAGCACAGACGTGGTCTCAAATAAAGTTATTCCTATTAAAAGTAAAGATAAGGATACCAGTAGAAAAGACTTTTGGCAGCTATTAACTGCCAGAATTGCTTTATTCCGAAATCCTCTGCCATTTTAGATGTCGAGTTACGTATTCAACTAGATGTAAAAGATATACAACGTCGTATAGATGTTGTAATAAATGGATACAATGTTGCCATAGATATCGTGACGGAATCGCGAGATATCCAGCGGCGAAGTTCGCGAAAAACTGTTAGCTAAATGCGAGCTGAAAAGACAGTAGTCAATCCTCAATTGGAACATTTTACCTGTAAGATGTAAGTGCCAATGTCAAGTTCCTAAATCTCGTTACAGTCGATTGCGTGGTCTAAGACTGCTTCTATTTTGTCGGGTTCTTCGAAAAGCAATTCTTAGTAGCAGTACGGAGTCTGGCAATGTGCCCAATAGATGCAAACCTTGCCTCTCATTGCTTAAGATCTAAATATAACTGGCAAAATGCGGTAAGCGGACCTGTTACCTGCGGTAGGAGATATACATACGCATTTATCCCCGAAGAAGTAGGCAGATTGTATCATCTATATTTCGTTAGCCTGTGTGGTATTTTTCTATTTCCACTGTCGAGTCATCGTAAATAACTATTGACGTGCAGTGTATGTAAGCTGCCTGAAGTCGACTTTTCCGTAAATAGTTGGATGATTTACGATGAATAATTTTTTAACTGTAAGGCACGATACAAAAGGTAATAAAATCGACCTGCAATCAATGAATCGTTACCACGATCGCGTTACCTGTGGGTATAATCTATTTCCCTGTTGACTGATACCTGCTGTTAAGATTTATGTTGAAATTCTAATTACTCCACCGTTTTGTAAGTAATTTATAGCGCACAATAATTATCATTGAATTCTAGTAGATGAGTTTAACAATACACTAGAATTGTACGATAAAGTATTGTTTTATAATATTGGTTAGCTGTACCCGCAACTTCACTTGCGCAGAATTTTGGTAAATTATACATTATACTTTATTGCTCTAACAACCTTCACAATGTTGACCAAGCCATGCGGTCGCTATGTGTGCAACATACGGTAAATGTCCAGTAATTTCTGCGTGAAGCTTGGACATACTCACCAATAAGCGATTGTGTTTCGGAATCGGTGCAATACTATCATCACGTAGCAATTGCGTTTTACGCCGCGAGAAGCCTTGCTTTTTACCTTGTTGGCTGTTACAGGCATATATTCTCCTTTCTTAAAAGTCAAAAGAGTAGTACCGATTACACTAATCATACAGTGTATGGATTCTGATGATCTCCTCATAGACTTGTCCGTCGACTGCACCCTGTGGATATTTGGTATTTTGATTTCGCCAGTGTGCCTAAACGTGTCACGCGCAGAAAATAATAGTTTTAAGGTTTTAAATACCTGGTTTGTGATCGAGTAGTACATGTGCGACGTAACACAGTTAAGCTCATCCTGTGCCCTATAAGTTTAGCCCTAAGTGAACTTATCAAGATTTTTGGACCTAGCATTTCACGTCATGATCTTCGAGATGGCATCTCTCATAAACCTTGTTATTAGGTATTGACGCACCTAGTAGGACCCTTGTCCCACTTTACTGATCATCAGTCAACAATTCAAAATTGCTGTCAATAAACCTTAATTAGACACTGACCTTCAGATCACCGTGAGACTGACGCATGGACGAACGGCTTTCTCGTTAATTCTTTAACGCTTTAGGGTGGATTATCTAAAGATTATCATGGGACAGCAAATATTTGTGCGGGTGATGGTTATGACGAACTTTATATCAGTGACCGGCGTTCCAAGGGCATTGATCTTATAAGATGTTGTTGATAATTAACAATAACTTTCATACTTCTTTTTTATGACAACCCCTGCACTAGTAATAAATCCTATATCGCGCGGGACTTTACAAACATTCAAGCACCGGACACAAGGAACAACTATTTGTGGACTACACAACTTGTTGTCCCGTGTGGACACAGTAGCCGATCGCCTCAACTGCTATTATAGATATAATAGCACAGATGGCCACTACTCCATCTTTGTAGAAATAATTTATTTGAATGTATTGATACCACTATACAATCGTACATGGGTTGCTTTCTTGATCAACTTAAGTAGGTATCTTGTTGTGGACGACTATACTGGAATATGATTCGAATGCAATAATGCACATTCGTGCGATAATCCAAAATCGCTGTACTACTATGGATGCACGTTGCCGAGCATAACAACTCGTATATTGCCGAGATTATCCGTAACCAAGGTTAAGTAAGAATTATATTTTAATTATTAATACAAAAGACATTTAATTCCGTTAATTGAATATTGTGAAGTCATTTTGCACGTGGCATTGTGAAATTCATTAGATGATGTAAGAAATAAATATTCAGAGAACGTTAAAACCTCATAACCACAACAACCCGCACGTGGTGACTAAGATTGAAGAACGATAAAACCAAAGTGAATAAATAGTCTTGGTTTTTTATTCTTACCTTTACCTTTTGCATTTTTGTGCACTCGGATTTGGTAAACAAATACTTATAATCGATATAAAAAATAAATAATATCAACCGTATATTAAACTGTCCTACCACTGGGCACGGGCCTCTTCTCAGTGTGAAAAAGGTTAGGACATAATCCACCACGCATCACCACACACATCTTCGAGAACGTTAAGGAATACCTTCTAACTCTCTGTAATTACATGCAGGTTTCCTCACGGTGAAATGAAAAATACATCTTTTATATCGACTCCTCTTTTTTGAATAAAAATCAATGTCTAATTGTCAAACATTTAATCTATTAAAAAAATATAAAATTTCTAATAAAATAGCCAGTGCCTCAGAAATATACATGAAATGCCTAATTTTAGACAATCATTCAAGAGATAGTAGTTTGACAGAATCTCCACAGTACTGAAATAATAACAATAACGTCAGGCATGTTAAAGAATTTAAAGATAGATTATTAATGTTGGTCTTATGTATATAAACTAGCTGCTTCCTTTTAATTATATGTATGTACGAAGTAGGTTTTATACATCTAGTCAACCAGTGAACGTAAAGTTTTATTTACGTTCACTGTAACCGCATTGTCAATTTCCCCCGTGACAATAAAAACGCAATAACAGTAAAATATACTTTTTGATATGGAATAGGGAAAACAACATACGTAATAAATGCGTAATTTATTATAAGATAAGTCGTTTATTAGCAAACAAATTAAATTTATCTCCGCTCAGTATTATCTCATCAAAATTGTTTCTTCTTGTTTTGTTAGTACTATCTAGCGTATAATCTGTGTTAGTTCACGTATTCCGTATCTTCTTATGTTTAAAGATTTACCATCAACCCTTTAACCTATTGAGTCGCAGCGGCACACCGGCGGCCAGACACAAAATTAGATCATATCTGGTATTCTAAGACTTGACAGGTTAAAGAAAGAAAGAAAGTAAGTAAAGCGCCGTCGCTTAACAGAATGTATAGGTTTGCTTAGTAGGCCGCGATTACAGGTCTCGTTTGATCTCTAAAGATCCCACCAAACATGTTGTAAACTTATCTTAATATATATTGTTCATAATAAATATACAAATGGCGGCCTTATCGCTATAAAAGATCCTTATTATAGAAAACAGGAATACCTATTGAATTAGAAGAAAATACCAGCGACAAAACATTTAAAGAAAATGTTTAAATAGGTAAATTGCTGTCGCGATGTGACCGAATGAAATATCAATGTGTAAAAGACATAACTACAGTTCCGACTGATTAATTCACTTCTGAAGTTATCAACTCGTATTCCCTTGTTTACTTTTCCATAAAATTACCGATTTTAATAAAATATAGGAGGGATTTTCTTTGCAAAGTATATTTTGACTTTATAATTTTCGTTAAATTTATTTGATGGATGTTTGAAATCTTTTTTTATTATATTGTCTTACGTGTACGCAAATATTATACATTGAAATTAAACTACTTTATACGGATTCTGTTTCACTTTTATTATTTGAAAACATTGTTATTATATTTACAATGAAATGAGATTGGGATCCTAATTACAAAAAAAAGTGACTGCACTGTGCACAAGCAAAATTTTAAAGGGAAATAAAGATGTCTTAACATCTCCGATATCGTTTATTTGTGACCTGTCACTTTCGACAGGAATTTTCCCTAGACTCTATAAAAAGTCGCGAATCCATCCCATTCACAAAAATGGTGAAAGAGGCTGTGTCAATAACTATAGAACTATCTCTATTTTGCCTACTCTTTCCAACATTTTAGAGCGCTTTTCAATAATAGATTATTAAAATATTTAGAAAATTAAAACCTACTTTCACATGCACAATTTGGTTTTAAGGCAAATAAATCGACATAAAATGCGGTGTTTGAACTGACTTATTATATAGCAAATAACTTTGACACAAAAAAGAAAACAAAAGGATTTTTTTAAATTTGGTAAATGCATTTGACACAGTCTTTGTCCCAATCTTGCTAAAGAAACTTGAGCGCCTGGGAATTAGGGATCTCCAAAATAAAACTATTCAAGGATTACTTGAGTGATAGAACACAGTGTGTACAAATTGATAACATCGTAAGCAATGAAGTCTCAGTCACCTTTGGAGTTCCACAAGGAAGTATTTTGGACCCAACACTCTTTCTTGTGTACATAAACGATCTTTGCCAGATGCAAATTTCAAATTCAAAGTTCGGAAACTCTTGGGAAGAGGTTTATTCTTATGCCCATAGAGGTATGAATACAGTAAATATTTGTTTGTAAGAACATTTTGACATTCAATGTTGAAAAACAAGCTATATTACTTTTTCAACAAATAATACAGACAAACCTGATCCCTTATATCGTATTGTTTCACACTTATGTTCTGATCTCACTGATACAAGTTGCTCATGCCCAAATCTTACAAACACAGCAGTTACTAAATACCTTGGCGTAATGATAGACAACAGATTAAACTTCCATCATCATATTGACTACCTTGCTGCAAGAGTACGTAAGCTTATGGTTATTTTCAAAGCTTTAAGACATGTTGCCCAGAAAAGCGTTATCTAAACAGTATACTTTGCCCTCTGTCAGTCACAACTCATCTATTGCATCTCTTCGTGGGGAGGAGCCTGCAAAACACATTTTCTGAAAATAGAAACAGCACAAAGAGTACTTATGAAAGTTAGCTTATTCTTGCCATCCTTTCACCCAACAAAAGATCTATATAGTAAATGGGAAGTATTAACGGTTCGTCAATCGTTTATTTTATATACAATAATTAAATACCATTGTTTATTAAAATATGAACCAAAAATTTAAAAAATCGGCGACGCAAAGATATCCTGTGTACAACAACTAAATTCAACACTTCAATCGCACACCGATTTTTCTGTTACCAAGGACCAAATGTATATAATAAAATAAACAGGGTCCTTTCAATATATCCCCAGACAAAAATAAAATGCAAAGCTATTGTTATGAAATGGTTACAAACGTTGGATTATATGTATAAGTACAGAAAATTTACTTCATAATTAAATGAGTGCAGTGACAATATCAAACTAAATAAAAATAAACTGTAGCACACACACTAAAAAACAATTAAAGTTACACTCGAGCGAGCACATACATAAAAACACACCCATGCATATACAGAAACACACATATATACATAAATACACAACACAAGCACTCACGCAGCATGAACATGGCGTTTATTCTTTATTAGTCCTCACTACTTCGGTGGCGTAGTGGTTCGTGTAACCGACTGCCATGCCTGAGGTCGCGGGTTCGATTCCCGCACAAGTCAGACATTTGTGTGCATGAACATGGATGTTTGTCTTGGTCTGGGTGTTTCTATGTATAATATGTATGTATTTAAAAAAAAAAGTATATATGTATGTTTATCCATTATCTAGTACCCATAGTACAAGCTCTGCTTAGTTTGGGCTAGATGGTGTTGTGTGTATGTGGTAGAATATTATATTATTATTACCCTATCACCTAGTTCAATATTAAATATAGGTACTTTGTTACTTATATATAAAGTATATTATAAAAGTCTCATGATATCAGTAATATCACTCAGATTCGAATCTACATCCCACATGTCGGCTACCTCACGAGCTAAATCGAGATAATTAATTTGTTTATCTTTTACAGCTTTCACGAGATTGCCTTCATGCGGAATGGTGACATCGATAATCATTGCGCGGCGCTCTGATCGATCTATCACCACAATGTCAGGTTTGTTTGCCACAACAGTCCTGTGTGTGATGATAGTTCGATCCCAGTACAACGTGACATGACTGATTCTTGATTTATTAATGAATATTTATTTTCTACTAGCTTTTGCCCACGGCTTCGCTCGCGTAAAAGTAGGTTAAGTTAAATAATTTTGGTTTATAGGTTATGTTATGTTCGGGCCCACCACGGTTGTGGCGATAGCTCGTCTTTTAAGGGTGGCTGAAGAGGTGGCATGGTGCTCTCACTTTCCGGCTGACACAGGTAATGACTGGCCACGGTTGCTTTGGCCAGTTCCTGTGTCGCATAGGCCGCTAGGAGACGCCCGGATGTCATCAAAACGGCGCGGCGGCGACTATGTTGTTGTGGACACGGCACTGCACCCGTTGGCGGATTAACCCACCTAGGCATCACAGCGCCGTGAGTAGATCGCGGCAGTCAGAATTATTGCCCTCTCGTTCCCAGCCTGGTTTAGTCTATAGTCCGGAGCGAGATGTCGTGAAACGCTGTCGCCTTTTCTGTGAAAATCTCTCCCCAGCCGCAGAACCGGGCGCCGGAGAGCGCTAGACGAACTCCAGCCACCGTAAGTTTGTAACTGGACCCCCAGGTACAACCTTAGGGTGGCAGTTGGTGGGCATGCAAGCCGTAGGGATGACATTTATCTCCTAATAAAGATAGGTTATTATTGTGTAGTGGCCTGCCGTTTCATTCGGCGGGCCGAAATCACGATGGCATGTAAAAGTGATTCGCCCGGCCCCGCCGTCTCTGGTTATGTTGAGGAACAACGTGTTAGGTTTAGACGGTATCACCGGGATGTCACCATCTTTCCCCGGGTGAGTCCGACATAACCTCTCCGTCGTCCCGTAGAGAGGTATGCATCAATGCATTTCATCTGCCAGATAACGCCATAACAACCGAATAAAATTCATTATACTCAGATGCAAATATGGCTTCGCTCAAAGGTAATGAAATATAGAAGATAATGAATCTTCATATAAGGTAGTGATGTTGTCTAAAGCATTTGAATAATAGGCACAACTATAACTATGAACATTGAAACCTAAATATTATTAAGGTTATAAACATTGAAACAACGGACACAATGAACACCCAGATTCGGAACATCTATTTGTGGATCACACAAAGTTTTCTCCCGTGTGGGATTCGAACCCACAACAGTCGGCGCAGTGGCAGTGGAGAGGCGACCACTTAAACCACAACGCTATTCGTGCAATAATTATCAAAATAGTGTTTTAAAAATAAAACGCACAATGAAGTCCGTATAAAGGAATTTTTGTTATCCCTATTTATTGGCGAACGAATATAGTCTAAAACAAATATTGTTTATAGGTTTTTTATTCACCAAATAAGCCGTATAATAAAAATGAACTATACATAGTTAGGCACTTATCTAACAGTTTAAAAATAAGTGTCAAAGATACAATGGTCCGGAAAACGTCCGCGTACTCGAATGATTGCAAACAAGTGCTTCCGAAACAAACAAATGCTTTTAACTTTATTTTAGTCTTATAACAACAAGACAAATAAAGTTAAATAATTATTCTAAGTGTTTATTATTATTTAAATATAAAATACAAAAAGGACTATAATATGTATTATTGACGAAGACATTGATTTTGTTGAACAATTTGTATTTATTTTATTTTAATTCGGTTCATCTTTTTTAATAATAACTAAAGAAAGGCACAATGCTGTTTTAGTTTTTTTATTTTATTTATTAAGGGATATTATACAGCTACAACATATACATTAGGCATAAATATAACAACATATCAATTGCAATGCTGTAGCCCATTGCATTATCCACTAGTTGATTTTTTATAAAATTTATTATTATATAATTCGGATGAAAGAAACCCGCCGCGCATTCTTATAATTGGCCACCCCAACTGACATTTTGCATTGGAAAAGATTAACAAAACCGAATTTCTCTGATAAAGGACAGCTGCGTCGTGGGATCACAAAATATGCGTCGACACGTGTTTCACCTCAGCATTAATTTGGCAACGTTTAAGCAACAATTCAATTATTATAATAAATTTCTTACCACCTTCTAGCATACGAGCATACAGCCTGCCTGATGGTAAGCGGTTCCCTTAATGGACGTCAAAAAACAAACGAAATCACTCACCAATTACCGACCGTGCTGAAAATTCTTGATGTCCTTGAAGAATCCCTTGCTATAGCTTCATGGAAAAAGCATAACGTGGAGGTTATTCTAAAACCTAAGCGTTAAACTATTTGTTAGTATATATTACAGATAATAATCAAGATAAATATTAACGATATGACGTTATAAGCCGTAAAACACGTGTAGGAGACGTATTAAGACTGCGCCGAGCGTAAGACGCGGTTGGACTGAAAGACAGAGCTCAATAATCAAATCGGCGCGCGGCCGCCATAGTAAAATTGTATGTAGGATTTGAAGTGCTTTTTTTGATAAATATGTATCTTTATTGTCAACCAATAACTTAAATATTTGGGACGGACAAATTATAATATAACTATTTATGTTTCGTTTAAGCTGTAAAATAGGATAGATTTCTACTGTTATAATCTAAAAATCACGTAACATGAGCTTACGTTTTTGCATTTTTCGTGCAAATTTACGTATTTTGTAGGCGAAAATATAAATTATTTTAAGTTTTTTACACGGAGTAATTGTAAACACATTCATTGTTATGGTAAATGTATATTTTATATTTGTATTCAACAAAAAGTGTTGATTTTATCAACATAACTGTGAGCACCTGTTTTGGCACATTTCGCCCAGCGGAGTCTTAAATGTTGTAATCCTATCATGAGTTGACTTCGTTTTTTTTTCTCAAGTAACATAACAATAATACTGTTTATTGAGGCGCTGGTCTATAGCTCATATTGCTTGAATGCCTACACAAATCTCCTGACATTGCAACATGAATCACAGTACCTAAATTATATTGCTCAATCTAAAGCAGCTCGGCTGAGAACCTGAACTGAACTGGAATCTGCTGTGAAGCAGATTCCAGTAGAGCAATTTGGTATTATTTTCCCGCGGTCAACAAGGATTACAGGCTTCTAATAGAGGCACTGAGCTGTTTGAAAGGCAATAGTCTTTTAGGCTGGCAGTACAGGTACTCCATTTTCGAAGTGTCAGCAACCCACGAGTGATACATATTACATAATAATAATGTCTTCCAGATCGATTTCGTCACGGCGGCCAATCTTAACGGAGACTGGCCATCTGCGCAGGATATATTATAGTGCAGATGCGTGTGCGCAAACACAAGTGCTCTCTCTGTTCCCTAATTCTCAAGATCCGATGGGACGGTAATCCGATACATCCGATAGGCGAGGACCAACGGCTTTACGTGCTTTCCGAGGCACGGGGGTGTCTAACACCGCCAACTTCCTAACACCGGGCTGTTATTGAGATTTATTAACAGAACACCCAATAACTTTTTGTCGTTCCGACCCGGGATTCGAACTCGAGATCTCATGCACAGCAGTCACATTCATTACCGCTGCGCTACGCAGCATTTATATAATTCCCTAGATGAGTTTAAATGTTTTACACGTTATAGAGTATAAACATCGATATTGAATTAATTAAAATCGAGATGTTTTAAACTCTACATGAAGCAGGGTCGCAAAAAGTAAAAATCTATAGTCTGCCTACCGTTACGGGAATAACACATTTCCGCAAGGGTAAGCAGAGCCATATCCGTATATGTACATGTATATACGTGTACATTATGTCCGTTATATCAATAATATTTCAAACCGCAGATCAGCGTTTAAGACGCCTAGACGCCAAGATTCACGTCTTTCAAAAATAGTACGACAGAAGTTTAAACCTAATATTTAAACCTTCTTTAAAGACAACCTATAATTGGCATTAGAGATTCAACGGTTAAAACTATTATTCTCTTTATAGTTACTATGTACAACCTCTTCCTTCCTACGTTTTATGAGGAAAAAGGAATCTTCGTACCAGTCAAGTACCTACGTTTCGTAGCGCACGCAGATCAGTTTTACATTCGTACCAACGTCATTGTACGATTAGGGATGTTATTCATGTGCAGTTTACTGAATCACCTCATGCGCACGTGATTTATAGTAACTTACCTTTTGCATGTAAGTAAGATGTACGATTTTCTAAAGAAAGCAAGAGCAAGCTATAGTGGAAGTGGATGCGGAAAGATAGAAGTTATTATAACGTAATATCTAATTTTAAAGTGGTAGCCGTGGGTAGTAGGGTCGGGTAGGTAAAGTAAGAATTTGTGATTCAGAAGTCGTGGATTTTAATTCCACTAAGATTTACATAATATTGTCTTCTGTTTACGCGAATGTTATTCATTGAAATTAAACTACTATATACGGATTTTATCGCGTTGTTTATTTAACACTGTATCTATTACATAATTTTGAAAACTGTTACACTACTTTTACTATGGAATTTTACTAATTTTAAGCTAATAAAATTATTATTGTCCCATGCCCATAACAGATAGCCAGTTTCCCCAGTATCGCCTGTTGTTGCCGACATATATATGGAGGGCTTTGAGGCTCGAGCTTTACAGACTGCCCCCATCACACCCAGGATTTATAAGAGGTTTGTAGATGATACTTTTACAATATTACCAACAGATAGTGTTAGTGTATTCCTAGAACATCTTAATTCCATTAATAACAACATCCAATTTACTATGTAATTAGAGGCAAATAATTCATTAGCATTCTTAGATGTACTTGTCATCAGGAATCCTGATCATACTTTGAGCCACACTGTGTATAGGAAAAAGACCCATACAAATAGGTACTTAAATGGTGAATCTCACCACCATCCTAAACAGTTAGCTACCGTGGGCATGTCTTTGTTTCAGAGAGCCCACGGGATCGGTGACAAGAAACACCTGGACGCCGAGCTTTAAAATGTCAAGCAAGTACAGCAAGACAACAAGCTCCAACAGCCGCGCCGCTGTCACAGATCCCGAGAAAAGCCAGCCACAGTCGAGCGCCAGCCTGCTATACTGCCTTATGTAAGGGGTGTCACTGACAAGATTGGCTACATCTTGAAGCGAGCTTCAATCAACACATACTTCAAGCCGCCAACGAAGATAAGTAAATTTTTACCATCCGTCAAGTGCCAATTACCTTTACAAGATGCAGGGGTTTATAAAATAGATTGTGACTGCGGACTCTCATACATTGGTCAAACCAAGAGAAGCATAGGCACCCGCATAAAAGAACACATAGCTGACGTGAAACACAAACGCTCGTTAAAGTCCGCTGTGTGTGAACATGTACAACCACTACCTGAGATTTGACAAACCACAGATTCTCGCTAAAGAACACCGATTCCTACCAAGGATGCTTGGCGAGGCTATTGAAATCAAAAAACTTCCTAATTTCAATAGAGAAGATGGTTGGAATGTACCACCAGCTTGGGATCCAGTACTTCAAATAGTCAAACCCAAGAAGAAACAAATCACAGCTAGACTTCATGATACTTTGAGCTCTTTCTGCGTAAATAGAAACACCAATGACTAAATTATGTTCGGGTACTTTGAAATAACTACACTGGAACATTGAGACAACTGCCATCTTAATCTCCCCGTGACCATGGCTGCTGAAAAGCAACCGAAACGTCGGGGAAAGTGTAAACCTAAATATAAATAGTTTTAATAGTTTTAATAATTTTATTAGCTTAAAATTAGTAAAATTCAATAGTAAAACTTAAAATTAGTAAAATTCAATAGTAAAAGTAGTGTAACAGTTTTCAAAATTATGTAATAGATGCAGTGTTAAATAAACAACGCGATAAAATCCGTATATAGTAGTTTAATTTCAATTCACTAAGATTATTAGCAAATTGGATTACTAATAGTTTTGGATTTAGCAAGCCCTCTAAGCTAATATTATGTTCTGTGTTAGTAAAGACGGTAGTCGATGTTGTAGTTACCTACAAAACCTTGTGTTGGTAGGCAATTTACTTTAATTTTTAATTTAATATACACCTGATGGATGAGATAAATCTTAGGTCTATTTTGGTACTTATTTATTTTCCGGTAAACAAATATTTGCACAATTTCCTAAATTGTAGTTCCTATATTAGGGACTGTAATTGAAGAATAATCTACTTGTGAGACTTAGAAGGTCAAGTTATCTAGCACAAGGTCAGTCTTTGGATCGGTAACCTATTTACATAGTAATATATAGTACGTCTAATAAATTACACGGTGCTAAGACAATCCTGACGTTAGTACTAGAAATTAAAAGATTAAGGTGAGGAAGTAATGCGAGGTTAGTCTTCCAATTAGTTATTGATACCGAATGCTGTGCAATTTGTTTGCTATATAAGTTAATAAACATTTCCCAAGTTGTAAATTATTCCGTCATTTAAAATAATGATAATTTATCATTTTTATACTTTTTTTTTTTTTTTACGTGGGGGAATGCAGTGACGCATATCCCTCCGCGGGGGCGGGCGGAGGGATTATGTCGGACTCGCCGGGGTAAAAGAAAGATGTTGAAAAGATAATGTACCTCCCGGAATACCGACTAAACCTACCACGGTGTTCCTCGACAAAACCACTATCGACGGGGCCGCGCGAATCGCTTTCGCATGCGGTCGCGACCCCGCCGAGGTTACGGCCCGCCGTGTAAAACGGCAGGCCACTACGCGAAGAGACCTACCCAAAGGACTCACTTCTATAATATACCCTACTGTCCCCCCCTAGAGGGGAGACGGACTCGAAACAGAGGCGCGCGTGGGAACACGCACGCCGCCTCTTGGACCTGGTGCTGAACGGATGGTGGGCAGGCCCACAAAGCCCACCACCCCCAGGTCAAACCTCAGGGTGGCTGGAGGTCATCTCGCGCCCTCCGGCGCCCGGCTCTGCGGTTGGGGAGAGGGTTTAAACGCTCCCTCTCCCGCTCCGCCGCCTCCTTGATGGAAATTACTTCCTCGCAGAAGGAGGCGACGGCGTTCCACGACCTCTCACTCCGGACCATAGACTGAACTACGGCCGGGAGCGAGAGGGCAACCGATCCGACTGCCGCGATCAACTCACGGCGCTGCGATGCCCAGGCGGGGCAAACCGCCAAAGTGTGCAGCGCCGTGTCCTCAACAACGTCGCGGCAGTCGCCGCAGTGGTGACAACCGGGCGTCTCTTGCCGGCGTATACGACACAGGAACCGGCCAAAACAACCGTGGCCAGTCAGAACCTGTGTCAGCCGGAAGGTGAGGGCGCCATGCCGCCTCTCCAGCCACTCCTCAAACACGGGACTTACCGCCACGATCGTGGCGTGCCCGATCATTTTTATCCTAAATTTACTTACTAACTTAGATTACTTAATAACAATTTGTAAATCAAAATTATTATTAGTGAAATTAATTAATTTACTTCTGGTCCTGACTGTACTTAGTGTAAGAGGAGAACACAGAAAGGAAAAGAGAAGAAGGAAGAGAGAAGTGAACGTAATTTGGTCCCATTTTCTGTAGAGCAGACCCAACGGCTTGAAAATTTAAATAAATTGTTCAGTGGACACTCTTTGGTATAAAAACTTATTGTAAATTGTAGTAATGCCTATTTTTGTTTCAGCATAATATGACCTTGGAAGGGTTATGATAAGCGCATTTTTTACATGAAACTGACACTGATCGACTCAATTAAAACTGTTACTGTTTTCTAAATAGTAGGTAATTTTCTATTATTATTTTGGACTATGGCGTAACTCTTCTCACACTGAGCCAAAGCCCATGCCCAGCAGTGGGACAGTTTAATACAGGGCTGATATTATATAGGTACATTTCAATGAGCCATCGCAACAGGCAGGCCATAGACATGCTTTTGCCACCCTAAAAAATTAAGATAGATAGAGACTAGCTCCCACTCTACCTCTCTTTCTTTCTCACACTTTTTGTTTGAACTTACTATTTCCATATTTGTATGCAACAAATGTGTCAATCCTGAATTCGGCCTATGTTTGCTTGAATATCTTGATATCTTGCAATACCAAGATATCATTCGCACGTTGCCGACTCTGGGGTAAAACATTAAAGATGCTATAATAGAAACGTAATGGGAGATGAATAGTTGGTACAAGAGACACCAAAATACTGTCAAACATCGCGAAACGAATAACAATGATATTCTCTCCGGTTTCTTTCCGGAAGTTTTCAGAAGAATGCCATTTTCAAGAGCGAGCTGACTCATTGGTATCTTTATCAAATAATTATAATTAGTGACGACCGACTTTTATAATCACATTTGTTGATATCAGCCTAGCTTCATTACCCATAAGCTATGTACCTTACACGTGAAAGTCTATGACTATTAAAACTCCCAGCAATATTAAAATAAACACATTTTAATAATGAACAGGTTTAGCAAAGTTTGTATAATTTTATAATTATGATGTAATCAACGTCTCAGAAATTTTATTATTTCCTTGAGTCGCCAGATTGTACAAATTTCCTTTCTGTTGTAATGTGTTTATCATAATTTGACTATAAAACATTTTGTTAATTGATATCCTAACGTGCTTTTACTTTTTGCAATGTAATGGCAATAGTATTATTTCTTTAACGGTGTTTATACATGATGCAAGTAGCTAGCGTGACCTACATGCGCAAGCTACTTGCGGTCTACATGCGCGAGTTAGTAATGAGGGTTCCATGCGTGGGTGGCACACGGTAGTTTACATGACGTGATACATACGGGATATTACCAACCATATAGACCTTTCATGATCAAAACATGCGTGTTATTTGCATAATTGTTTAATGATACACTCTAGATAACATAGAACTACACCTGTATAATACCTAAAGGAATAAGCAGAGCTGAAGGTATATATTACACCCACAATTCCAATGTTATAATTTTAGGTCAGATGTTAAGGTAGGCGAGCGAGCTTTCTGCTAGGCAATTGTCAATCTCAGCGCTGGTACTGTAAGGAACTTCCTTACAGAAGTCTTATAACATACCGAATCGGGTGTCGAAACCAAATTCACACTAAAACAAAAGCTTATACCTCGGAACTAACGAGACAGTCAGTAGGTATAATTTAGGCATTTCAGTGCATTAGTACATTTCAAAGAATCAATTAGTTTGTAACCTTACCAATATCAAGGTGGCAGAGAATTGAATCTCATATGAAACAGACAGCATCGATGTTGGTAAGATTATTATCTCTAAACTTTATCGGCACAGGATGTGTATCAGTTTACCTTTATCAAGTAAATATCAACAAGATCGGGCCTTGTACAACTATACCAAGCCTTGCATAAGTTTATAAAAGTAGAATTAGGCCTAGTTGCGTAATTAGTGTTATTCAATAAAACTCGCTGAGAAATATAGATTATCGGATTATCAGATCTGTGTGCAAACTTATACGAGATAAGATTCTATTTAAATAGTAACTGTCTGTAGATATGTTGTATTTTAACAGCCTATCGCTTAAACGATTTGATTGAAATTTGGTATACAGATTTACAGATCGAAATCGTAAAGACAAAGGCTTTCATATGTCTGCGAATTATATCGCGTGCACAAAATTAGTATCAACTTTTAATGTTCAGTGGCAAGTAATAAAAATTTGTCTTCAGAATTAATCAATTCAATCAATATTTACATATATATACATTATTAATGTGTACTATACTAATTTTAAGCATGAATATGGATCAAATATTAAAAATAAACTGATAATAATTATAAAAGCTAATATTTTAACAACTAGTTCAGGAGTCAGAGAGAATTTGTCAGCATCGCTGTCAACTGGTAACGTGCCCATAAGACTTGCAGCATTACAACTTTGAATGGAAATACTGATTCATTGAGCCAAAAAATAAAATAAATAATATGTACCTAATACTTATCGCTACTATTAGAGTAGTCTGATGTCTATGAAACTGCAATTAGATGCAATTAATAATAAAATGGATTTTCGTTAGCTACCACGCTATAGGCTGAATAAAAGATTTACAATTACGAGTTGCAAGTGTGAAAATGGATGCCCCTATTGACATTATTGACTTGTCATGTCAAAAGACCACACACGTCACAATACATTTTGTAGAGAGTAATCAATAGTCATAAAAATCTCACCATCGCATTGGTTGTTTTTCATAATAGCAAAACTTAATCTAAGTACCCACGGGAATTTACACTGACACCGAACTCGGACGCAAACGGGAAAAGTACAACTACGGTGAGTTATTATTATTAATTAAGGAAGACATAGTAAACTGATTCAAACAATTTTCTTGATCCGAATAGACTAAAATAAAATTGTTTGTGCTATTAATAACCTACACATGCAATAGCTGATTTGGCAATATGAAATAGTTAGAAATAAAATAAAATATGGGTAGGTAGCGTGATAGCTCGCCATTTTCTTCGCATCTTTGAAGTACTCTTTATACTTCCTCAGAGGTCATGCTGTCTTCATACCAAATTTCATGATTTAGTAATTTAGGCATAAAAGCTGAACATATATACAAATAGAGTCAATCCTGCAGTCATACAAATGTTTTGTTGTGTTTTGCATGGATTGCGTAAATTAGAGGAAAATGTCTATACGTAGTCCTATTTTTGTTTACACTCATATACGAGTATATATTTCAGGTACTTTGACCGGTGATATCTTTACAACAGGACATTACAGTTTTTGTGACGACAAAAATTAGGCAACGTTGAGCAATACCAATACTCACCTATATTCCGTCAATGGTTTTACACAATACGTCACCCAACCCTGTGCCATCGTGCTTTGTGTATGGGAGTTCTGCTGTTATCTTTGAATTAAAATCATTCTATTACGTAAACATACCTGTACCTATATGAAAGACAAAATGTTGTATTTATTTCTTTTTCAAATCACAACTTTTGTATATTTATAGCTTTGAATTTATCAGTAGAGTTTCTCCTATCGTCAACATTGTCAATCCTAATTAATCGTCCCTAAGCGTCGTCAACGAAGGCTGCAAAGAAAGAATTCGCTATCAGCCAGTGATGCAACGCTCTCTCACATTATCAAACGCCGAATCCCCTCTAATCCCTGGCTATAAACGAAATCTTTCGTCTCGGCGTGTTAGCATTATCACTGCGTCAGCACACACTCTATAACTATGTCGGCAATAACCTTACATATTATCCTTTACGACGAGTTAATTCGTGTCGTTGTCACACAAATATTTAGAGCTTGTCGTATAAAAAAAGGACGTAACAGCAGTCGGCGCACGATTCGCAGGCGCGCGCGCCGGGAAAATCATTCTATCGCATCGACCGCTCGAGCCGAACGTCGCTCAATCGGGAAGTGTCATCTCAAGCCGCTACACAATTATTGTTTTCTACGATGCACATACAAGATTCTCCTTTATGTAAATGAAGTGTTAGTGAACAATCATCATCAATGAAGACCTTATTAACATGTGGTACTTAAAGAAGAGTTTGTGTGTTCAAATCCTCAGTTTCCATCTGAACGGTTTTGCACAAAACTTGGAGACACTGACATCTCTGATGCTCCAGTTAACATTACAGAGTCATTGGACAAAATGGATTTTAAAAAGTTTGTGATCGTTTCCGACATATAGCGCTTTGTTTGACAATAAGACTGCTGTGATAAACCAAGTGTTAAGAAAGTGTTCGAGGATACTTTTTGTGAAGATATTTTTATAGAAGAAACTAGTCAAGATGATGTCCAAAAAGCAATTGGCGTGCATGCTGGCGCTGCACATAATGTACTTGCTGGTGGGTGCTAGCATATTCTACCACATTGAAAGCCCACTGGAAGTCGCTGCAAGGGCTGAAGAAAAACTAGAACGGCTTGAGATCCAAAGTAAGTCAATCCAAAAAATATTTGAAATGCTCTGCGATGCGGATGGAAAAATGTTTATCTTTTTATGACTGCAATTCGTCAAATTAAACATTTTATATAGCTCTGATTGTAGCGGTTATCTATAACTATATTTATAATTAGATAATACATTTATATAAAAACCAGTTATCAATATGCGTTTTTAATTACATATACTTT
The DNA here is from genome assembly GCA_963675205.1 of Catocala nupta. Classification (NCBI taxonomy): domain Eukaryota; kingdom Metazoa; phylum Arthropoda; class Insecta; order Lepidoptera; family Erebidae; genus Catocala; species Catocala nupta. Next base: position 9,573,619 of record OY776091.1, on the reverse strand, counting down.
AGATATTTGTCTCATACTAAGAAACAGTATTGATTACAAAAACCATGATTTCGTATTTTAGTCTGACAAGTGGAGACCGGTAGCTAATCAGATAAGTGAATAAAGTCACTTTTAATACTGTGCACTTCATGTTTACAATATCGATCCACTTCATATATCTGTGTTATCTGTATACAAAACTATACCAAACATTACAGAAACATAAGTATTTTTCTTATTAGTTTACGACATATCCTATTAAGAAATAATCTATATTGATACATGATACTTAAACATACGAAAGTAAGTACTAGTGATTACAAAATGTGATTCATCTGTCAAGTCTTAGAATATCTACCAGACAATTAAAAATACATTGTGTCTGGCTACCGGGGTGCCGCTGCGACTCAACAGGTTAACCTTAGACAGACAAGCGATTTTAATATATCTGAATTTTATTTGGTGGAATTCCCTAATTTTGATATACTCCTTAGAATTTATGTATGTATTTAATGATCAAAAATTAAATAACGTCGCGATGTATTGCATGTATTTTAATTCGAAATTTTTTGGTTATACTTAATCGTAACATAACAATAAAAAAGTCAAAAAGCAAAACTAAATCATGAACAGGGTAAACTTGGATATCTCCCTGTATTAATGTATTTTGATAGATGGAATATGTAATGTTAAATCACACATAACCACTGGTATATTGGATAATGTAAATACATAAGATATGACCTATATTAATATGGGACCATAAAATTGTTAATAACATTCGATATCATTTAACAAAAGCAATCAGTATTATACAAATATCAACTGGCGGAAATAGGTAAATGAAATCCTATCCTAAATGCGACAAAATATACATTTATTAATAGATACTATTTGTACCAATACCAAAACCTACCTGATTTCTTCAATATAAAAATATCTTAATTGATTTAAAAATGGTGGTCTATAAATAATATGCTCTGGAAGTTTTGGGTGTGGCATTATATTTAAGTATACAATTCTTTTTACAAAAAGAAAGGAGATATGTTTTAAAAAATCATTACCTATTTTCTTTTCTTTCTCATATATTATCTAAAATTCTTTTCTACTACCTACTAGTTTGGGAACAAATTCAGCCTACGCTAAACTCGTTCTTCTTATAAGTACATTATCTGAAACGATAATAAATTAAGCAGATTCTCATTGTTATAAACATTTAGGTACAACATCTTGGACTATCAGCAAAGAATATCAACAGTTTAAATATAGGTACTCTACGTTTTATGATATCGATACGCGCCTGTTCGTCCTCGAGGGGTAGAAAGAGATACACACATAATTCTCGCCGAGAATTGACTGACGGAAAAGCCCAATAACTATTTGACCGTGCTTGTCATCGAAACTGGAAAATCACTTTACTATATAAACATACATATTATGTATACGCGAACCAATGCCACTGCACCAACAAGGCGATTATACGAAATAAAAAAGCAGCGTTTGGATTTATATACAGGGTGTCCGGTAATTAATATATAACCTTGAAATGTCTTATAGTAGAACTGAAAGCCGTTCAGAAAAAATGAAAAAATAAATAAAAAAATTAAAGAACAAAATATATATTAAAAAGTGCAAGCTATATTAGCATAGCATACTGTTGACTGTCTATCTATTAGCATAATTAGTGTTTAATAATAAAACAACAAAAATCCGATGGATTTCATTCATTTATGGTCGTAGTATACAAGAAAGTTATACATAGTAATTAAAAAAAAACACATATCTCAGGTAGTAGTTAGGATAGATTTGTTTTCATATTTTTTTCTGAACGGCAATCAGTTCCACTATAAGACATTTCCAGGTTATCCATTAATTACCGGACACCCTGTATAAAAGAAATCAATCAAATTATTTTCTAACAGTTTCTGCCCGCACTGTTACAGCTATAATATCAGATATAGGTACATAAGTTCAAATCTTTTATCTGGATATCTGGATGAAACCTTAGCGCCTCAGTAAACCGAGCTCTATCAGTAAGTATGTGAAGGCTTCATCTAAATAAATATATTCAACGGTTTAAGCGTGAGTTACAAACATCCAAACATCATCATAAACTTTCACGTTTATAATATTTAGTAGAATTCCTGTTTCAAAAATATACAATAATTATATTTAATGTTTGTTTTCGTGTTCGTATGTAACTCGTATTAACTATCAACAGAGCGTATGAAAAACGTAATTTACACTTTTCGTATGTAAGAAGCATGCCAATTAATTGCTAGACACTGTCTTATTATAGCATGCTATTTATGTAGATGCTTCTTTACCATATTTTTTTGTATAGTTGAATTTATTAAGTAGAGTCTGCGAAATATTGAATTATCCTATGGCGTATAAAACTAACAATCCAAGAAGACTTTAAGCTACCTAACTTTGATCGCAAATTGCATAGAAATTAATTGGCGTTGATAAAGTATAACACATATCTTTGAAAATATGCATACTGAAGTTCCGGAATTAAAAAGTATTTTCATTAAAATAACCATTGTATTTTGTATAACACTCTTATAATTAGATGTTTGAAAACTGCAATCTTAGGTAGAGAGTTAATATAAAAAACAAATTCTAGCTCAACTTACATAAGTGTAATAAATATCTAGAGATTAATTAATATACATATATGTTTTTTATGAGTTCCCATTAAAAATTCTAATTGTTAATTAAATCATCACTAATAGTTATTTTAAAACTAAAGTCATTCACATATGGCGACTCGACTTCTATAAATACAAAGATTGGCCCCTGCTTCCCAAAGTAGACGGCCTATGCTATGGATTTCCACTTGCTTCGATTCTGAGGTATTTGTCTTACAGAAGTGCGCCTAGAACAAGATACATTTGATATTTCTTATCTGTACTAATATAATAAAGAGAAAATATTTCATTTTTGTTTATTTGTTTGTAAGAATTTAACTTAAAAACTACTCAACCGATTTTAAAATTATTTAACCATTAGAAAGCTATATTATCACCAAATAATATAGGCTATATTTCATTTAAAAAGTAGTATTACTAACATAACCTAAACCTAACCTACTTTTACGCAAGCAAAAGCTAGTCAGTAAATAAAGTAAAATCCACCTTATTTCTCCTTAATCCTCGAATTGCCTTTGAATGACGTGGACACACAAAATAGACTGAATGCATATTAATCCTGGATAAAAATTTGAAGCCGCAGTGGCCCTATAGATCAAGTATTCAACTTGGAGGAGAGGTCGTAAGTAAAAATCCACCCAGTACACTATTGACGTGAAGCCACTCCTAATACAAACGCTTAGCTGAAGCTGGCACAGTTCCAGACTCCATGTAGATACTGAGAATTTCTTGGCAAAAAAAAACCAAATAACACTTTGTACGGTATCGGTCTCAGACGGTGCACGTCACCGTGAATGGCTGCCACCGAAGTTGTGTTCTATTACTTAGTCGTTATATTTAAGCATCTATGCGTAAGTAAGACTCGATTTTTATTAAAGCGAACTTATATACAAAGACTGAATGGATGGCGTAAAAGTTTAAGTGATCGCCTCGCCATGCCACTGCCATTGCGGCGAGTGTTGTGGGTTCGAAGCCAAAACGAGACAACACTTTGTGTTATCCACAAATTGTTGTTCCGAATCTGGATGTTCTTTGCGTCCATTGTTTAAATGTTTGTAAAGTTCACCGCGACATAGCAACGCAGGAATTATTTCTCGTGCGGTAGTTATCTTTCGTTTTTAATTAAGAGTAAGTAGGGTATTTATACTTAAAAAGGGCAAATATAGCTAGGTTACACAGAAGATTCATCCACCATCTTACTCCACCACTTCATATGTATTGCAAAGTGAGTACATAATAAACAATTATTAGGCCTTTCGTTGTTATTGAAACTATCTCTGCGAGTGGCCATCACACAGGTAATACATAGTTTATGTATCATTCCATTGTCTACATGCACGAGACTTGATAAAAAACTTGACAGCAATTACTACGATCATCGATTGAGTTGCACGTGCACTTGACGGGATAGAAGTACTAGATACACGCAATATGCTGACTGATTTATACATTCGATATCTCGATATAGTCAAATATCGATATGGTGTTCGATCGAGCGTATGACGCGGTTAAACTGAATGACAGAGCTCGAAATTGAAATCGGCGCGCGGCCGCCATCGCCATAGTAAAATTGTATGGAGGATTTGAAGTGCTTTTTTGGTAAATATATATCTTTATCGTCAACCAATAACTTAAATATTTGAGACGGACAAATTGTAATATAACTATTTATGTTACGTTTAAGCTGCAAAATAGGATATTTTTCTAATGTTATAATCTAAAAATCACGTAGCACGAGCTTACGTTTTTGCATTTTTCGTGCTTTACATAATTTTGTAGGCGAAAATATTAATTATTTTAAGTTTGTTACACGGAATAATTGTAAACACATTCATTTTTATGGTAAATGTATATTTTATATTTGAATTAAACAAAAAGTGTTGATTTTATCAACTTAACTGTGACCGCCTGTTTTGGCACATTTCGCTCTTAATTTTTATTACATTTGAAAATTAAAATTTTACACGCCAGTGTCTTCAAAACCAAGGTTAAAATTGTCCTATATTTGTTATAAATAAGTTGCGTTAGTGCATGTAGGTATATTTTGCCAAAGTAGTAGAGTATTGTGGTAGGTTATCGGTCCATCTACTTCTTACTATCTTGTACGCAATATCAATCAATACAATACTCTTTAGTATTTTTCCAAGACTTGACTATAGTACATGACATGTATCTCACAACCAGAATATTGCATGCTAAAGTTAGATTTAGATATACAGGGACGACAAAAAATCGAGAGCTTAAAGAATTCGAGATTACATAACAAAAAAATAATAATTCAGAAAGTAAATGTACACACATGCTGTAGATTTTTTTTATTTTTCAATACGCCTATAATTTTTCAAATGCGTTACTTAGATTTATTTTTTATTTTTCTGGTAGCTATTATAGCTTAGCCTTTTACTTGATTTCGGAATACTTGACGTTGACTTCTGGGATACCCTGTATATATTCACAACATAGTCTAATGCCTGAAGTGATAAGCAGGATAGGCAGATAAGATTATGAATGAATATAGAACACCCTCATTACGCCCGTTATAATTTTTCCCACAATAATAGAGCACAGTTCCAGATGCCTCTGAGAATTTCTTGACAGACAAAATCAAAAATACTTTGGCGCACACGGGAATCGTAACGGAGACCTTATTTACTATCGTCACACTACTGTGGCAAATCTATACCAGTATTATAAAGCTGAAGAGATTTTTTGTTTGGTTGAACTCACGATCTCGGGAACTACTGGTTCGAATTGAAAAATTATTAGTGTTGGATAGCCCATTTATCGAGGAAGGCTATAGGCTATATAATATCAGGCTACGACCAATAGCATCAACGAAAAATGTTGCAAGAACGGGGAATATTCTCTTATGACCAGACGAAGTTGCACGGGTCAGCTAGTAAATCATAAAAGGAAATAGGACAACTATAAAGGAAAAGATAATCTTGAACCGGCAACCTCGACCTACAATAACCACTATTCTTTTGTATTTTCTTATTTCCTTGCGTGTTGTTGTCTTTAATTTAATTACCGACTTGGAAGAAAATTTTATATATATTTCATTATTTACCATTTATAGGTATCTTTCACATTATGAATAAATTCTAGCGTAATAGGATTGCCATGTACCATCATAAAGCGAGCGATAATTAACTATTTGTTACGCATATAACTTTGAAAAGTCAAAGATGCGCGCCTTTGAATCGAACTCGACACCTCTGCGTGGCAGTCCTACGATCTCCCACAAGGCTATCGCTTCTCTTCAGAGATACTTACAGGGATTATTGGACACCGTACCGGATCCCGATTTATGAAGGATTTTTAATCCTAAGAATTTAAGGTTTAGGTTTAAAGAACTTTATTTGAAACTCTTTTTAGTTTATTGATTTCAGTTAAGACAAACAAATTACAAACCAAAATAGTGTAGTGCTTCCAATTTCAAATTATTTATATTAAGAACAAGTTCACCTTGTTGTTTTCTTTAATTATCCTACTTATCACTAGTTATTATAAATATAGGACTTGATATGGTATAAAAGATGTTTAGTTTTTGCATTATACCACCACTACTACCAGCATACCACAACCACCTAGCAACCGGCAGGATACTGAGAGGAGGCGGGTAAAGCTTGTCACTGACCTCAACAGGGTGTTAGATGACATATCCGCTTGGGGTTCATCTAACCTGGTTGAGTTCAGTGCTAAGAAAACTCAGGTGTGCGCGTTCAGCTCAAAAAAAACCCTATTCTCTCCACTTCCCACTCTTCGGGGCACCACGCTGCCACTGCAGGATGGTCTTAACATCCTAGGCATAGACATCCGCCACGACCTTAACTCTAGGGATTACATCGAGAGTGTAATAACCACAACTGCACGCAAACTCGGGATTCTAAACAAAGTGCGGCGTTTCTTTACTCCTGAACAGCGGTATCTGCTGTATAAGGCCCAAGTCCGTAGCAGCATGGAGTACTGTTCGCACCTTTAGAATGGTTCCGCTAAGTACCTACTGGATGCCTTAGATAAACTGCAACGTCATGCCGTACGTATAATCGACAGCCAGGAGGTTACGAAGGACATCGAACCGCTACAACTTCGTAGAAACAATGCGTCCCTTAGCGTTTTCTATCGCCTCTATCATGGCGAATGCTCCGAAGAGTTATTTCACCTCATCCCACCTTCCCCCTTCCTGATTGACGGTTAGCACAATCCCGTCTCGCACCAAAAGGTTCAGCAATTCCTTTTTATGCCGTACCATACAACTTTGGAACAGTCTTCCGGCTCATGTGTTCCCTCCCTTCTATGACATTGGGTCCTTCAAACGTAGTGTGAAGAAGCATCTGGTCAGACCGGCTTGACACTGACGACGAATAGAAGACATCTATTTCTCCTCTTCGTCACTGTCTCTGGACTGTAATTGGGCTTTCCATCAGGTCCGTTACAATAACTTTGCCGCGTCACGATAAATTAAAAAAAATTGAAATATTTTACTAGTTAAACTAGTATCATGCATTCATGAGTAATCGATTCTTCTTTCAAGTAAGTGTAACAAATAGGACTGTTATAGTTCACTTTATTATCTCATAAATTACATTAATTAAATAAAGTATGATGGGAAAACGGATCTAACCCCTCTCGCGACTGCCTTGTCTTATCAAAGGTCATTCATGTTGTCGCTTGTGTCTCGCGTAGTAGCGACGCGATCACTGTTGACAGGGAATCCACATTTCGGGCTCTTATTGCACTGGTTATATTAAGGCTAAAATAGTAATAAAATAGACTAAAATAGACTCATAAATTACGTAGAAATGTAATTTAGAGTCTATTTTAGATATTTTTATTTGGTACATGAGAGGCAAGAATTCGGTCGTTTTACCAGTCACGCTTTATAAATGAGTGCAAGCAATTAATATTCAGTCCTCATTGAAGTATCATTGGCATAGCATTCATATTGCGGTGCATACCTATACTAATATAATAAAGAGAAATAAAATTAACTTTTGTTCGTGTGTGTGAACTAAGTGACCGATTTAAAAAGTTAATTCACTATTAGAAAGCTTTATCATCACCGAGTAACATAGGCTATATTTTACTAAAATAAAATACTGTTGCTAACATAACATAACCTAACCTACATTTAGGCGAGCGAAGTTCTTATTTCATAAGTACAAAGATTTGTCGATTTGGTTCCGTTATCTGATTAACGTATCCGAATCGAAATGATATTTGCTTAAAAACTTAATTGAATTCTTATGAATTCCCTATAGCGCAAGAGATTATTGTTGCTTCCTCATGTCTTGCCACTAGCTCTTTTTGACACTTAACCGCCAACTATCAAACGAACATCACATACAGATTGCACATTTTGAGTACAATTTGCATTGAGGTAGACTGAGGCATACTAAACAAATTCTTTTCCTCAAATGTTTTAAAATTCAAACGTGATGTTCTAAATATAAAACAAACAAAGGATCAGACACAAAATCGCAGCGCTCTATTTTTTTTAAACCAGTTCAATGTGTTAGCTTTCATGTTTATTATTTTTGATATATACCTATGTATGCAAGCCCGCGGAGAATGTATTGCATTCGCCTTAATCTCTGGCGGATGGATTAAATATCCCATTTTCTTAAATGCGAATGCAACGAGTAATATAAACCAGAAACATCAATAAACCGAGTTTGTTTTCGAATGAATTCTGATAAATACTTTTTCTGAAGAACTCTTTATCAAGTTCTTTTATTTGGCTGTTTGTACTATTAAGTACATTCCATAGAAACAATATATAGAATAATAAGATTCGTATAATAGTCTATGAGAAGTCCAGCTTCACATCGGCCATTTTATAATTTCTTAGATCCTGAATTATTTAAAAGATTATTAGAGTAGTATTTTATCCAATATATATCCGTCATCTTACTATTTTTAACTTCTATCATAAATAATCAGACAATCGCGTCTTTAGATTTAACTTAACATAATTTTATTGCTATGAAGTATTTAAATGTGAGTGTCCCTGATTTTGCATACTATAGATCATTTTAAAGCATAGGTACATTATATAATATGCAATTTATTGTCAATTGTAATTGCAAATATACATGTCAAAACTAACATAATTTCTCTATTTTACAAAAGAAAAATATATATGCTCCTCGTACTAGCTATAGGAAAAAGAAATAAAATATTAATTAACATATCAACCCAAGAAGTTTATATGGTGCCCCGTTCGACGAACAGATTAGATGTTTTATGAACAGCCGACAGAGTTCCTGATAACCGCGGCCACAGTCTTAAGAGAAAAAGATCACGGATTGAAAAGTCACACCACAGAAAGAGATTAGTAAAGTAGATCTTACATTGAAGTTCACTAGACATTGCTGCTTTATACGGTTATTCATTATTTTTATATTATGGCCTTTAGTGGCAAATGAATTATAGGCATTATATACCTAATGGAAGGTGGTACCTACCACATAGACTTCTGCAGTGTAAAGTATTATTATTATTATTTATTTTTAGTGTATTTTCTTTAAACCTCGTTTAAAAAAGTACAAGGCATATCTGCTTGGTCACAACTCACAAGTCTTTCTTTGTTTTTGATATAATTTCAAAGATGGTCTTATAGTAGAACTTTTCCTTTTGTAAAGTGTCATAAAACGTTCAGTAAAATAAAGTAAAAGACACGTGAAATACACACATAAACATTAAAAGAATTATTGTTGATTCACTAATAAATGTAATTACACTAGTCATGTAAACAAGTTTAGAGCAACATCTGAATTTGAAAGAAAATGTATACAGAAAGAGTGGGGGCGTAGAGTTGATTGTACCGATGGTGTAATAGTTTATGTGGTAGCCTTGCCAGTGCCATTGTACCCCACTCGAGACAAACATTTGTATGATCCACAAATTAATAGTTGATCCAGGTCTGGGTGTTCTTTTTGTCCGTTGTCCCTCGTGATACAGGCTTTAAGGGCCTTGAAGCCTGTATCACGAGGGACAACGGACCTACTCTAGGCCCTCTAACGAGAGTCATCATTTATAAAAGAAATGAGTGAAAATTCTATTCGTGGTAACAGTTACATCTACTAAGTTATCCCTAAATTGATAAAAGATAACTGTTCCCATTCTATCGTCTTTATTTTTATAACCTATAATAAATAAAACTAACGTATAGTATAAGCTATAATCTTTTTTCTGTACCTAATCACTAACATGACATAACCATGTTATGAGGTAAACACTTATAATAGGGCTCTCTTAGTCCTTCTTAAGGTTTCTTTAAGGGATTAACTGATAAACTTACCGTATGAGCTCGCAGAAAATTAAGCTCAGGTGGCAAAAGGCTGGTGTTATAATAAGTCGATGGTACAAGTCTGTCAAAAAATATAAGCAAGTTTCCTACTCAGTAGTAGAAAAGTAATACAAACTACTTAAAACAAATAGTAACCCGTACGTTTCAACAAAATTGCAGGCAGTTTGACATCGCTATTTTTGATCTTGTTAGCAAATATATTCAGTTTTATCTATTTAACATATTATGTTTATCATATGTCATTGTGTGCTTATTCATAATTTAGTTTATACATAGAATTTGATTGAAAGAATCAGTACAGCCATTTTCCTAATTAATTCAAATGCGAAAACAGCTGTTATTTAAACGCAAGCGTACAATTAACGGCCGTCAATAAGACGCAGCATCTGAATGACACACAAACAGAAATATCTTTACGCTAATAAAAGTTCACGAGACTAATAATCTTTTTATTATGTTTTTCTCACACAATTACTATTTTCGCTTTAATTCTCATGGTGTGTGAGTATAATTTTTTCATTTGATTAAACGTAAGCGACACGATATACAACTGAACCTAGTTTATGACATTTTATTATTACTTTGTTTTTCTAGATTTTTCCACGCTGGTTAGGAGCGAAAGAAATATATTGGAAACATTTATATAGGTCTTGTCGCTCTTGCGATTCATGAATGTAAGGCGGGTCCTTTTTTCTGTGCATGCTTCTATTGTGTGTTGCAAACATTTTTATGTAAATTAAACAACGACAAAGCCCTAAATATATAAATAATTGTTCAAATTTTAAATATTGTCATGAACTGGACCATTTTACGAACACATAAATACATAATTATAATATGTTTGTAGGAGTGTCAATTAAACTACAAGATCCTTATGGATCAGGAATATTGTGGATTGATGACTTGATATTTATATCTCCAACAACTGAGCACAACTTGAAAAGAGTTTCAAGCTTATTAGTTATATCTGTTTGACAAGTACATGTTACAGAAGTGTACAGGATAGCTGACCGGCTTTATCACAGTGATAACAGTGTGATGTAAACACCGCGTGGGGTAAGCGAACCCACATAGATTATTTCAATTTATGATGTTTAATTAATATTATTTTAACATAAATAATACTTTTAAAGTAACATAAGATAGAAGTACTATAAGATACTATATTTTGTCCGTAAATACGCTGGCGTAAATGTCGGTTAGTTTAGTCCAGATTTTTTTTCTGGACGAAAGGTATACTGTGTCCTTTTTTGTTCCCCTGACAACGTGTATGCGAAATTGCATAATGATCATTCGAGTAGTTTTAGGCGTGTACGTTTAATATTACTTAGGATCTTGTTATGATATACTATGAAACAGTTGTGATATGCGAAACACAACGCTGAACCATAGTGTTCAGGTTCATCTTTGACCATAGATTAGATTCAACCAATCAACTTCTTTAAAATTTAATTTTGGTCTCCTGGTTTCAGGCCCAACTATTTGTATGTATAGAATGGATGGGCAATGATTTTCTTAGCAGGCCTGGAGTTTAATGAGAAAGACGAATGAATAGTTTTCTACTATAATCATATATCTGATTATTATATTTGCTTATTATTTTTCTAATAAACAAAATGCGTCTACCGCACTAGAAACCATTCCTGTATCGCGGAGGACTTTACAAACATTCAAACACGCACACAAAGAACATCCAGACTCAGAACATCCATTTGTGGATCACACAATTTTTTGTCCCGTGTGGGAATCGAACCCACAATACTCGGTGCGGTGGCAATAGCGAAGCAATCACTTAAACCACGTCATCCGTGCAGTATTATTTGCTTGAATTATAATTAAACTAAATAAATAGTACGGTGTTATTACTTAGTTAAGTATTGTAGATACTCAAAACAATGTTTGAGCAGGATCAAAATAGATTGAATTAGGCAATAATGTCAATAACAATAATCTATAATTATTGACGAATGGTTATTGTGACTCATTCTATTGTTTTGCTTATATTTACTAACCGTTTAACTCATTGCACAATATCGATATTTTTCCCTTTACCCTAACATTGATTGGAGTAGACAACTGCTGGCTATTTTAATCAATGTTATCAATCTTCAGGTGGAACTATAATACTATGACAGGCTGAAATAATTCAAATGTATTTAATAAACATTCCGGATTGCCACCGCTGCCATCTATCGAACATTTTCAGAAACTAAGTACCCAACAGTGCACAATTTTCAATGTGTACAATTTTGTACCGATACACGAGATCTCATCCTTGTATAATTCTTTTTGCGCAGCGTTTATCACGTCTTTAAGGCATTGTTGGTCTATTTTATTCAGACAAGACAAATCTGATTTATTTCTTCTCAATTTATTTTTTATAGCGAGCAAAAGGAATGCAACCATGTAGAAATCAATATAACTCAATGTGATCTAGATTAATCAGTATATTTGTGCAATGGGTTAATAGACGTACTATTGATGTGGTCTATGAATAGAAACTAAACTTCATTACATATTCCTATTGTAACAAGAAATCTATTAAAAACTGAAGTACCTGTTAGTAGCTAAGTCTTCTTTTTTAGTGGATTCTTTATTGCTATAATAATTATGATAAATAGGTAGAAGACTGCATTTTTTAATAGCTTAATGTAACCTAGCATTATAATTTGTGTTATAATGAGTCTTATGGCCAGTCCCACAACTAACAAGTAAAAGTTATCCGAAAGATAAATCGTATGTTGTCTCTCTCTTGTTAGATTAATTAAGAGAGATAGCGAGACTTTTATCTTATAGATAAATGCTATTTGGAGGTGGTGGGACAGGCCCTTAGTGTTCTTTGTGTTCGTTATTTGAATGTTTGTAGTGCCCGCGAGACAAGAATGATTCTTAGTGAGGAAATTGTATATAAAAGGCGAAAAAAAAAAAAAAAAATATTACCTCTGTGTCTTAGCAGTGTATGTGACTACTGAGTATGAAGATCTCGGGTTTGATTTCCGGGTCGGGCAAAGTGTAATCGGGATCTTCTGTCCATAAACTTTATGTAGCAGCACGAGAGTCTGAGACTGTGTCTTATAGACGGCAATAAGTTTGCCTCTTAATATTGGGAATCTTATCTTATCTTACATCCATAACTGGCGAAATGTGGATGTAATCTAGCTATAGCTTTTGAAGATATAGGCGTCAAACTATGGATGTATGTATGTACGTTATTAGACCGTTTTAGCCCCGCATCATTATACTATGTTAGCGTGCGATCGTGTTCTTGGTCGATACCTGTAATTAAGGTTTTCTATTAGTAAATTCTCAGAATCAGTATGGAAATCTACTCAGTTGGTTCGCTTGCTCCCTATCTCATACAAAAGTACGAAACCTAGCAGGTATATACACCTCTACATACACCTCTCTCTATATGAATATACAAGCGAGTATCTATATGTTTTAATAAGTAGGTACTTAAGTTTTTAAGTTTATTAACAGTTTAGCAGGTTTTCTCATTACCTTGCTAATGCGAACATCATACCAGCGTTGTATAGACATTACTGGATTCAAAACAAAAACAGACTAACCTCACAAATCGTCAGAGTCTAAACGAAGTAATTTCTTAGTCATAAAAATAAACGTAGCCAATCATTGGCGGGTGGTGCCCATTTGGTGCTCTTACATTGTATTGAATCGACTGATTCTGCGACTTACGACAAAATATAAGCATTTATCTATCGAGTATTCACGAAAATAAGGACAATTTTTGTTCTAAAGATGGCGATTATGACTATATTTTAAGTCTCCTTACCAAGTAACACCTTCCTGCATTCTCATTACCATGAACTACCGATATTAGACCGCATTATTTTAATACCTAAGAGCGTTTATGACCGTACTATTAACAGGATCATCATGTCCAAATCATTTAATGAATTGCCAATAATTAGTGTTGTAGTACAGGACAATACACATGACGTGCAAATAGTTAAGTCACCATAACATTCAAACAAATATATCCGTTAATTACACGTATATTAAGGCTCATTTTCCTGTTACGTAAATCAGCAAAATAATAATCGCTATTAGTAAGATTATTTGTTTTAAGTTTCTATTATGTGATGCTAGAAAAGAGGTTATTTGCTGTGATTGACAATATTTCTGTTTATAATCGCTTGTGGATGGAACATGCTTGTTTTGATGACACCGATTCATAAATATCGAGACTTTATACTGTTGTAATATTATGAGAATATATACTACTCAAAACAAAATAAGGGCCACTAAGATTTTTTGCTGTACCATGAAAACAATAAAGACATTAAATTGTTAAACTTATGTAACCTACAAAATAATGTTATTGGTTATAATATAGGCTAGCAATTGTTTAAAATGATGATCATGAATTGTTTTTTTTAAGTTCATAATGAAATTGGCAATTTGAATGTCACTTTTGTTTCTTCTTTTTAGTAGCGAGTATGTCCTCCTCTCTTAGCAATACACTCCTGAAGCCTCCTATGCATAATCTGGATCAAATTCATCACGTTTTCATCTGGAATCTCCTCCCAGGCACGTTTTAAAGCGTCAATCAGCTGCTGTTGGTTGTAGATCCCTTGCTCATTCTCTCTAACCCTTCTTTCAATTGGTCCCACAATTGCTCGATTAGATTTAAATCCGGACTGTTAGCTGGCCATGGTAATACCTCAATACGAGACCGTTCTAGGACAGTTTGGGTCGATCGAGCTGTGTGTGCACGGGCATTGTCTTGCATCAGGCTGAATCCAGGCCCCACTCGCTATGCAAATGGGATCATTTGAGGCCTGATGACGTCCTCGGTGTAACGTTCTGCAGTTACGGTACCCGCATTAAAAATGGTAAGCTCGGTTTTACCGTTTAAACTAATCCCACCCCAAACTATTATGTTGGGACCACCGAAACGGTCAACTTCGTGGATGCAGGACTCCGAAAACCGCTCTCCGCGTTGTCTCCACACCCTAATACGCCGATCATCATTAAAAATTTTTACTTTGCACTCGTCTGTAAAAAGCACCTTGCTCCACTGATTAATCCCTCAGTTCAAATACTGACGGGAGAATCTTAAACGGTTTGCACGTTGAACCCTGGTCAGAGGAATTCGAACAACTCGTCGTCTTGACATTTGCTGGTCTTCGTGCAATCGATTACGTATAGTTTGATCACTGACACGGGTACCCGTTGTCAGCCGTAGGTGGTGTTGTAACTTATGGGCCGTTACTGTACGATCACGACGAGCATTTAGTTGGACGTACCGATCCTCGTGCGCCGTTGTTACATGAACTCTACCTGAACCGGGTCTCCTGGCAACACTGCCGGTCTCTTGGAAGCGATTCCATACATTTTGGACAGCTCTTCGAGAAAAACCCAACTGCAAACCCACGTAACGCTGAGAACGTCCTTCTTGAATCATAGTTATAGCTCTGGTTGCTGTAATTGTATCCATGTGCCTTCGTACTGGTGGCATAATTAACGCGAGATGATAAATGAATCAATTAAAATTGAAAAAGTAAAACTTTTTCCCTAAAATAAATACTTTTCAAATTAGGAACACGAACACCAGCATAAAAGAGATCAAATACCAAAGAGTTCGTAATATCAATATAATGCTACTTATCAGTTACTTTCAGTTTACTAAAGTGCACTTAAATGTAAATAAACTAGTGGCCCTTATTTTGTTTTGAGTAGTATATTTACAAGGAAAGTGTCATGTAGTTGTATATTTTTAAACTGTCCAGAACTAATATCTATAAATATATGTGATGTGTTTTGATATGGCAGTAATTAGTACATTTATATTACTAAAGTGTTACAATGATTCAATAGTTAGATACTTGTGCCGATAGCAGTGATGATGATGGAATTAATCATTACTGTCTAACTTTATAATGGTAATGAAAAATTAAAAACTACATTACCAGATAAAAGACGTAAGAATTTATATTTATATTAATATAACTAAATTTAAAATTTAAAAAACCCCCGACACAATATTTATTTGATACCCATATTGAACAATTTTAATTTGTGGAAATTTGTAATTTTCTGGTGGCGGCCATCTTGGATTTGAAATTTATCATAGTGTATAGTATTCTACTCGTCAAGCCCTTTCATTTGATACCCATATTGAGGGAGTTGTGAAAAAATATATAATCCGCCATTTTGTGGTGGCGGCCATCTTGGACCGATTTTTATCAAACGTAGCTAAGAACACTCCCGACTAATTCACCTTTCAAATAAAAAAAACAAAATTAAAATCGGTTCATCCGTTCAGGAGCTACGATGCCACAGACAGACACACACACACACACACACACACACACACACAGACACGTCAAACTTATAACACCCCGTCGTTTCTGCGTCGGGGGTTAAAAATAGTTGGAGCTCGCTTCAAATATAGGATTTCACCTAAACTGATACAGTCCAACTAGGCCTACTATCTCTGGCCTACAAAAGATTTTATTTTATTTTATTTTAACATTTTAGGAAAACTTACAGCTAAAATACATTATTAACATAATACTAATAAGGTGAAGGCCAATTAAAAGTTTTCACTGATAAAATATATAACCATGCATATAGGTATACGTAAAAGTAGACATATTGTGATATCACTCATTAGATCTAATCAAAGAACTCGGTACACAATTGTTTTTTTAATTTAGTGACACTAGTAAAGAAAATGTCAATATCAACACTCCGGCATGCCGCATTGTACATTTGACTCGCTCTGATTAAGTATGAGTTTTGTCTGTAATTAGAGTCTACTGCATGAACATGTAGCAGGTTAAATCGTCGTAGATGTGCTGACGGGACACTTAAAGCCATTTTGCTCACCAGTTCTGACGAATCGACCGCTCCTTTCATAATATTAAATAAAAATGACAAGTCCGCTATTTTTCTTCTCTCAATTAGTGGAAGAATATGAAATTTTTTGCATCGGCTGATGTAATTAGGTAGGTAGCAACCGCAACGATATTGTATATATCTTAGAAACCTTTTTTGAATGCGCTCTATTCGATCAATGTAAATATTATATTTAGGATTCCACTCTTGTGAACAGTATTCTAGATGACTGCGAACGAAAGAACAGTGCTGTTTTCCTATTGAGTACAGAAATTTTGGATTACATAGTAAGGGTGTTGCGTTTTGTCCAGTGATCTTATGCCCATGGCGGTAGGTGAAAATTCGGTGACGCGCAAATGATACCTCTGTCGTTACAAGTTCCATTAGATCGAAGACCGAAACAGCTTACCATTAAATAGGTTGAAATTTGTGTGCTAGTAACATAAAAAGTATGTGATTTTGAATAATTATTTATGTAATAAATAAGATATTATGTTATTCCTTTATACAAAAATAAATATTTTTATATAAGAACACATATTAAGACTAATATATTTGACATCGTTACAGTTGGAGAGCAACGATGGATCATACTCATTAACTTTCCAAGAGAGAAATTTAAAATTTTATACAACGTTTTATGGTGGTTTTCCAACGCTATATTTAAATAGTAACACAAAAAATGTCTTAGTTTTTGATTATGTACAATATTTGATGGCTATTTGACAAAAAAGCTCAAGAAATATAATATCCGCCCTTGCTCTATTTGGTCGCTAAAGTCAAAGAATAATCCTCAGCCAGGATTTTCTTAAAATTCAACCATTTTCTCTTCATAAGACGTTTTCTACTTCTATTATTATATATTTTTTAGCATTGTGTACTATTAGCTAATAATTGTACATAATGCTTTAAATGTTTGTAGCAAATTTCATATCGCCTCAAAATGTTTAATTCAAATAGCGAAGAAGCGAACTATCAATGTAGTTTTGTTAGAACACTACAGCAAGTTTATCCACGCAACTATAACAATTATTGTTTTAGCACGTTATAAACTCGTTATGGAGAGATAAACAAATGTTTATATGCCGCCAAACCAGCTGGATTACCTTAAAATTATATGTCGGTCATGAGCAACATACATGCAACACCAAGCAAGTCCTAGCTTACTGATTTACCTAGATACGTTATGCGGCATCTTACGACTTTGTTTATTATTATGAAAAGTTGTATTCATAATTATTATATTATATCATAGTGGATCGTTAGATTGACATGACACATGCGGACTCTCATACATTGGTCAAACCAAGAGAAGCATAGGCACCCGCATAAAAGAACACATAGCTGACGTTAAACACAAACGCTCGTTGAAGTCTGCTGTGTGTGAACATGTACAACAGGGGACCAACCACTACCTGAGATTTGACAAACCACAGATTCTCGCTAAAGAACACCGATTCCTACCAAGGATGCTTCGCGAGGCTATTGAGATCAAAAAACATCCAAATTTCAATAGAGAAGATGGTTGGAATGTACCACCAGCTTGGGATCCAGTACTTCAAATAGTCAAGCCCAAGAAGAAACAAACCACAGCTAGACTTCATGATACTTTGAGCTCATTCTGCGTAAATAGAAACACCAATAACTAAATTATGTTCGGGTACTTTGAAATAACTACACTGGAACATTGAGACAACTACCATCTTAGTCTCCCCGTGACCATGGCTGCTGAAAAGCAACCGAAACGTCGGGGAAAGTGTAAACTTAAAAACAAATAGATTTGATAGTTTTAATAATTTAATTAGCTTAAAATTAGTAAAGTTTAATAGTACAGTATAGTAGTGTAACAGTTTCTAAATTATGTAATAGAGTGTTAAATAAACAACGCGATAAAATCCGTATATAGTAGTTTAATTTCAATGAATAACATTCGCGTAAACAGAAGACAATATTACACAGAGGACAAACCTTTTATTTTTGAAGTTATGCGCGTATTATTTACCATACAAATATCACAAGGAAACCTGCATATCTTAGAGTTCTCTGTGATATGTGACGTCACCCGAACTGGGCCGTAGACTACGGCCTTAATCTTTTTACACTGAGAAGACGTTCGTAGCAGTGGGACAATGTATATTCGGAGCTAATATTATTGTACACTAAGTTAATTATTTATTTATTTATTTATTTTAGGAAAGCTTATAATTAAATACACATGTTGCTAATTACAAGCTTTCACATAATAATTAGTACACCACTTGTATAATTACTCTGATTTCCTATGAGTTAGTTATCATATTTTCAACTAAACCAATGGAAAAAAGAAAAAAAAAAAAAAAAAAACGTTTTTATTATGTTGAAAAGTTTCAATGAGGAATATAATATTGTAGCGAGACATACTCGAATATTACCTACGTGAATAGAGAATAAAATTGTGCTTTTACATGACGCAAGAAGCATGCGCAAGTAAGCTACTCAAGCACGCTTGCGTACGCGCATGTAACTTGCGCGTATTCCATGCGCGCGTTAATCATATAGGCTACTTGCGCGGTCTTAAACCTTGTAAATAGCATTTATAGTTACTTAAGCATATTACTTTCTTCGCGTACATGACAGGCAAATGAAAGAGATAAAAATAAGAAGAAGCGGTTAAATGTCATTGTGTCACTGAGACATTTTAACGTGATAGAAGTTCGAAGCAAATTTAGTTTTATTAAATAATTATGTCATTAGATATGACATAATGTAATATTTTAACAGATTTTATCATAAAGCTTGCTTGCTAAAGCGTACGATGATTATTTTAAAGGACTAGCTTCAGGAATATACAGTCTTGCACGAATGTAGAGGCCAAGCCGTATATGAATAGAACTAGATCCCCGTGCTCTGTCAAGGGCATATGACTTACTCCCAATAGGGAACCAATGACGCACTACTAAAGTTAATAGCTGCTACGGAGGATTTGCTAACAGAAAAACACTTTAACGGACCAGGAATCGCACTCAGGACCTTGCTGTCGCAAATTTATACTAATGAACTTAAATAATCTTTACTAATATTATAAAGCTGAAGAGTTTGTTTGTTTGTTTGGTTGAACGCGCTAATACCAGGAATAACAGGTTCGAATTGAAAATTATTTTAGTGTTGGGTAGCCTATTTTTCGAGGAAGGCTATAGGCTATAGAACATCACGCTGCCATCCACGGGGCGGCGCAGTAACGGTAAACGCGGGTGAAACCGCGGGCACATCTAGTTATATTATTATCATAATGATTATAATAGAACACTTATTATAGCATTTTTAAAAATCTAACCGTAAGTCTCGCTTACCTAGGTCTTTGGCAGATCGTATATTTCTTGTTCTAGTTCACATTTTAATACTAAAAATAGCTGACCAATTTATAGGCACGAATACTTATTATAGTGATCATGTACTAGTCCAAACCGAGTACTCAGATACTGCATCAACGAGAATTATATTTTTCTATAACAGAATAAAATTCGATTATAAATACTTCTGAATAGAGTTAAAATTTGCGTGCACTTTAAATAGGCACAATAAAAAAGTGTAGGTTCAAGTTTTTCTATCTATTAACCTGTAACCTAGCTTAAAGTTGCCTTATATGGCTGTAGCCACATTTTATATGTCTCTGAATGCTTATTTTATTCAATCAACTTTTTATATCGAATACGTGAATGTGTGATCATATGTTTTAAATTAAGTTATTAAGTATACCAAAAATAAACATTGAAGATTATATTATATGTTATTAGGGCTTAGTGGATGACTCGCCCGAATTTAACAAACCCAAATCGGGCGAATCAACACTTTAAAAAATAATATTTTTCTGTAGGCGACTCACACAAATTGTATTTTATGCAATGAAAAGTAAAGTCGAGTAAAATATATCGGGATTGAATATAATGACCACCGAAAATACTAATTGCGCAGCAAAATATGCTTACTAAAATATATCTTAACGAGCACCTATACGTCTCAAATCACTGCATTCCGCCTCGGATGGGTTAGGTTATGTTAGGTTCCTTCTTCTCCTGGCTGTAGTTCAGTCTATAGTCCGGAGTGAGAGGTCGTGAAACGCCGTCGCCTCCTTCTGTGAGGAAGTGATTTCCATCAAGGAGGCGGTGGAGCGGGAGAGGGAACGCTTAAACCCTCTCCCAAACCGCAGAGCCAGGCGCCGGAGGGCGCGAGACGACCTCCAGCCACCCTGAGGTTTGACCTGGGGGTGGTAGGCTTCTTGGTTCTTCCACCACCCGATCAGCACCAGATCTGA
Organism: Catocala nupta; assembly: GCA_963675205.1. Taxonomy (NCBI): domain Eukaryota; kingdom Metazoa; phylum Arthropoda; class Insecta; order Lepidoptera; family Erebidae; genus Catocala; species Catocala nupta. Next base: position 9,552,516 of record OY776091.1, on the reverse strand, counting down.
GAGGCGGCGTGCGTGTTCCCACGCGCGCCTCTGTGTCGTGCGTCTGTCCACCCTCTCAGGGGGACAGTAGGGATTAAATTAGTGGTGCCCAAAAGGCAGATCTGCCGTTTATGGCGGGCCGAAACCTTGACAGGGTCGCGATTGCATGTGAAAGCGATTTGCGTGTCCCCGCCGATTGCGGTTAGTAGTCGGTAGTTTAGTCGGTATTATCGGGATGTCACTCACCATCTTTCCTCGGTGAGTCCGACATAACCTCTCCGTCGCGTCGCCCCGATAAGAGGTGTGCGGCAAACATTCTCCAAAGTAAAAGAAAAAAAGAAAAATGTTAGGTTCCTTCTTAACCCCACCCAAAAATAGGAGCCCCGCGAAGCGCGACTTAGTTTGATCTCTTTAAAATATTTTAGTAAGCATATATTGCTGTGCAAATAGTATTTTTGGTGGTATACAATTCGTGCGAGTCGCCTACAGAAAAACAATATTTTAAAAGTGTCGATTCGTCCGATTCGGTCGAGTTAAATTCGGGCGAATCGTCCACTAAGCCGTTATTAGATATGATTTTAGATAGTAAACCTATTGGCCAACGTCTTCCCTGAAGCTTTATTTTATATTGCTTCGTTGTCCCTTTATAGTGCTCTTATCTTTAGGTGAGATCAGTTCTCAAGTTTGATTCCTGGCTAGGGCAGTGTTACTAAGTATTTAGGTTAGGCAATTCTGAATAACAGCGCAGCACTCTGACCGGTAGACGACAATGGGCTGGCCCTTTTTACGTAGGACCTAAAACAGATACATGTGGGAATGTAGAAGTACAACACATCTTTACCTCTTTGGGAATATATAGGCAACAGTCTATGTATTTATGTTAGGTTTTACGCCGTATAATTAATTGTTGCTAATTTTAATATTATTTAAATATTTTTTATTATATTTATTATTTGAACATCTTTATGAAATAAGATCGAAATAAGATCGTCCATGATAAGCACCAAAAAGGTTACAAGGATGGCTTACGTACTTCTTATACTACTGTATTATACTAGTATGTGGAAAGTGGAATTTGGCAATCTAGGGGCTTTTGCCTGTCAGCCACATATTCGTAAACGAGAACATAAAGAAACATAGCTTACTGCATTAAAATCATACATACATAGTTATTTATAGACGCTACCAAATAAAAACTGTGGGTTTAGATCCTAAACCTTTAATCTATATACCTTTAAATTGTTGGTTTCGTAATTCAACCATCAGAATACAAACGAAGATCTCGAAAATGACCTAACATAAATTGTAGTACCAAAACCTTGAAATAAAAATCGCAACATCCGACCTCATAAAAAGAGTTCCTCTGTTCAATTTCCTAATACAACACATAAATCAATGTAGCTAGCCGTTTTTACACATTACAATTCTGTAACCGTGTGAGGAATGAGGAAAAATACGTCAGCGGTATGAGGCCGGTCAGGCAGACGTCCTCAGTGCCGTTGCCTCGTCGGCAGCTGAATCTTTGATGATAGACAAATTTCCTCAAACAACCAACGCGTATGTTGATCGATTGTACTATTAAATTGAGTAATAGGCTTCTGGAAAGTCGCAGGTCAAGTTCATGTTGTTTGTTTATGTGGATGATAGTCGTTTATTCTAATAGATGGTAAAGGAAAACGTAGGTGGCTTAACTTACTGTTATTACAGATCATTAGGAAGAATCCTACCGATTAATTTTATATGAACTGATGAGGTGTTTCAAGTCTGTGACTTCTTGTGGTAGATAAATGATCAGCTTAGGCATTCATAAATGCAGTCAGTCAATAACTGGGCGATCTCGTAACGGTTTGGTATTACGAAACTTTTATTTCTGGGGATGTATCTCCAATCTTTAGAAATAAGATCTTTAACAGAGTGGAGGTACTTTTTTATAGAGCGTGTCTGCAGTAAATAGGCTTAGTAAAACTTCTTACTTAGGAGCATGCATTGCATGTCTGAGTATTTGCGTTGGTAGGAGTCCTTTGCACAAGTTATTTTATTTCTATAAATGTCTATAGGCAATGCGTTAGGTAGTTCCTTACTATCAGGTTACCTACGCTTATTTAGAACTTTAAACATAAAGAAAAACAGAAACGAGTGTAACATTTATTAGTGTTATATTTAAGTCTACTACACTATTCTGACTGGATTCGGTGGAATAATCAATTGATAAATATAAGTGTTGTCCCTATCATTTTATACATAAGCGCGTACAGAAAGCAACTCAAATAAACCGGCTCTTAACTGGGAGAAATTGGAAGCAACAGACAAAATAATGTACAGCCATGTCAATTACAGGTACTCCGTTTCTTTCCTAAAATTGTTTGTGCAAAAATCATTATCCATAACACGTTTGCTATAAACTTCATTAACCATAATGTTAAAAATTCGAAATTTTGTGTTATCTTTACTTCTAAAATTATTCTGTCATAATATCGAGTACCATAATAATTTAATCTCCTAATTTTGCATGTAAAAAAGTCATTATGTCCTAAATATTGTATTATATAATGTGTATTATTCCGAATGTTCATTTATAATAAAATTGGTGGCCATAAAATATTTGCAAAAAATTAGGTTGTAGTGACAGAAACGAATCGCTGTGAACCCGACTCCACGCCGTCTTGTCTGCCCTACCCCTAGAGTCTATTTTAGCATCGCATAGGCGCGTAGGAGCGAGGCGGCACGTGGGCTGAGGAGCAGGAGGCTGCGAGCAAGTCGCCGCGGCTGAGGCTGGCCGGCTGAGCCGGCCAGCAAGCCGAAGCTGCGGTGGTGAGCGAAAGCCGTCTGCGACAATTAGCACGCGTCGAACTGCTGGAGACCTGCAGCGCCGGCGCCGTGACAAAAGCCAAGCTTTGTAATACAAATTAGTTTTAAAAACATTATTAGGATAAATAAACATTAAATAATTTGAATTAAGGACTTATAGCTTTTATTAACCACGGTTTTAAGTCTTTTGTATATTATTAATTGTAGTATTTATGACAAACAAAGGAACATGCCCATTTCTGGGCCCACTTGTTACAGACAATTTTTACTTCAAAAACGGCGTCATTTGATCACTAAACAAAATTATAAAAAACAAATTGAATTTACAATGATTAATAGGAAAAATATATATTTAATGATCATTAATTAAGACTTAATTTGTAATTAAAGTAATGCGTTACAATCAATATTTTTACTGTGAAATGTTTGTTAGTTTATCAATACACAAAATCACAAAGAACAAATTAAATTTACGGTGGTAAAATAATATTTTATATTAATTACATAGACTGCATTAATTATATCCAGTTAAAAAGACACAGTGTCAGATTTTTAAACTTCAAACTTTGACAATGACTTTTAACGTGAAAAAATCAAAAGTACATTCTTTCGGCTGTGCTAGCGCCGGCGTGTTTTCTGTTATGTTATTCGCATTTTCGTATTATCTATTGGTGCAATTTGGTTACTGTTTAATTTCTTATTACAAATCAGCTGAAAGAATAATAATTTTTATTTTAATGTACCGCGTCTTGTAAACTTATCCATTAACTAAACTAACCTAGTTATACATTCGTATAAAAAAGTCTCATTATTGCAATTGCCAATTTTAATTAAATAAATCAGAAGAATAATTAATGTATTTCTTCAACATATGCCACCAATTTTATGACTGTAAAAAGTAGGCCCAAAGATGTAGGTAAAATGGGGGATCTCGTTTAGGGCATATTGTATTAAGAGATTTCAATTTTATAGCATGTGATATTATGTGATAGTTCGGGTAAGTTATCATTCGGACAATCGATGACTGGGACAAAAAAAATGGTTAGGTAACACAATTATAGAGAACCCAATCACATATTAAAAATTCCGAGACATTCTTCTACGTACTATATGCTAGTAAAATAGTTGCATCGCGTTTGTAGATTGCCTCTTAGTGGGACTAATGCTATAAAGTGCCGTTCGTTTATGTTTCTTCGATATTATGTGCAATTGTGAGGTGCCGGTTTCGGTACCTGGATTGGTTAAAGTATTATTAGTTCTATCTGTGAGAATGTTCTCAGTAACAGCACGCAGTCTGAACACGCATCGGCACTCCGTGACACTACTAAGACTTTCCGGGCACATACCCAGTAGATGCTAATAGGCTCGTCCCCTTATTATAAGAGACCTAAATAAATATTCCTGGCAACAGATGGCCTTTATATATCTTTTTGCCTACCTCTATGAGGACATATACGCGTGAGTGTATATGTAAAACATGCTAGGTATATTGTATATTATGTGTCGGGTATAAACCATTACGTCGCTGATACCGCATCTCAGGGCAATCCGGTGGCGTTTAATCCACACATGATCGGAATTACTAAGTTGTCTTCCTTTACTTTGAAAGACGTCACGTAAAAATTTACATCAATGGGTTTTTGATAAAACTGTTATATTTGTTCGGGCTTATCCCGTAATTTGTTAATTACTGATATGAGACTTGGTACTTGGTACCTCTGTTGAATTTAGATAGCACTTATTATTAAATTTGGTCAATAAACTTATAATAAAGGATTGGTACTTACTTCGTTAATTCGTGAAACAGCTGTCTATATCTAAATTAGTAATAACTCTTTCCAATAGAGTGGTCATTATGGAAAATCGCATTAATTTTTATTGAAATATTGTTGTATGAATAAGTTATGCAATCGTATTTTCAGCCAGAGATTTAGGACTTTATCAGATTGGTTCTAGATTTTGAAAGAAAATTTATGTTTTGATGAAATATTGTTGTTTGAACTGCAGCAAACATTCTTTTTGACGTTTGTCTGAGTGATCTCTGTATTTGGGTGCAAAAATGACAATGTATCAAAATATTTTTTTCCATCGGTAATCATTTCACGATCTTTATCAACGCTTATCTTGATTATATTTGTTATATTGTTTTGAAGATGTTATGGTTTCTCCATTTTAAGACTCAGTGAAAGTGGTTTGTTATTACCAGCTCTAACTTGGTCAAACGATTTCTTTCAGCTATTACCCAATACTTTAATGTTCGTACAAAGACTCTCTATTAACATAGAGCGTAACTTTTCCTTTACTTCAATTATAAAGTGCAGGAAAGGTACCAAGCGATCACTTACCTACATGTTTAGACCTACCACCCAAAAAGAAATAACCTTGATGTTTAGTTCGTTTACCATATAACCTTCAGTTCTGCATATCTTTACAAGCACGACAGGTAACTGTGACCACTAACATATAATAATTTACTACTGTGTGTTCATGTGACATTGTATAAGTAAACATTCGAAGGCCTCTGTAAACATGGCAGCGTGATCTGAAAATTAGCCTTTAATTAGACTTGTCGTCTGTCATCCTTGCTTTACGAAAATATAACGTCATTTCATTTGGTTGGTAAGCAGTGGCTTGTTTGTGTATATACCTGACATTGCCAAATTTCTAGAGAATCTCCTATTTACTATCAGTTGGACTACTACACCCTCGCCTGCCATGAGGAGCAATAAATGTATTAGAGGAAATTTTATTTAACTTGGAATGTACTTATATAATTGCGCTGGCGTCCACATCATAATCTAGCTTGTATCCAGGCTTGGAATCGTCAGTTAACGTGTTTTTAACAACCCTATTAGTGAAGATCGTTATGAAAATGTAACAAATGGACATGCTGACTCTTTCAAGTTATGATTGCCTTCATTAGTGCAGAAAATTCTTAAATATAATATAAACTGAACTTTTTAGACATCAAGTTAATAGGTTTTACTACTTAACAGGCTTAAGATTAGCTACACAACACAAGTGCAGAAAGACAAGACGTGTTTTCAATATATTTTATTAGCGTTTATTTTCTGTAGAGATGTTGCGTTAAGTTAATCAGTACGATGATTTCGAGGCTCGTAGGGTGCAATAAAACTTTATCGACCAACATGAGTGTGATCACATAGCATTATCTTGTCACCTTTTTTACCTTTTCCGAAGTCAACGTTAACGGTTTTGCCGCTAAGTCATTGGAAAATATACATAACGAAAAGTGAAAACTGTGGAAATTCTAAGCTATGATTAATTGTTTATGATGGGTATTGTAAACCACAATAAAGGTTCAGTAAAACTCAATTAGAATTTACCTGGCTGATTCAGTTACTCCTACTATTTCTTTTTCTACCAATGACTTGAATTGTTTGTTAATGTCCCTCGGGGTGCAGTGCAATCAGAAAGTACTAAAGAACGTGTCTTTTAGTGATAATTACATCAGCAATTTAAAAAAAAAATGTTTTCTTCAGAACAGAGCTCGAAAATTTACTGATGTTTTACCGCTAAATTGAATTTATTGTCAATATGACAACCAGCATTAGAATAATATAAAGTAACAAACAGAAATACTACAAAAATGCCTCTTTACCTTAACATAGCATTTTATCTACATATATATTAATATGTGAAGCAAAAAGTGTGTACTCCTTTTTACGAAAATTGCGCGGTCGATGGAGTATGAAAGGAGACGTTTCATTTTTGTATGGAACTCCGGCTACAACATGTACGTGGTTAAAAATCCTAGGAAATTAACCCATAAACATATTTAAACTAAAAATATTCACATTAAAACAATATTGAAGATGGACAAAATAAAAATCGAAAATATTTGACGTTTATCTGAACAATCATGGCGGAATATTATGACCTTAAAGCTATGACATTTACATAACCTATAAAGTACAAAAAAACTAGTCAGTGAATTGAATCGCTTCTATAAAGCGTGTTGCCACGTTTTACGACTCTCTAATAGGCACCATTGGAAAGTTCACATTGTCATTACATCACGACTAGTTTATAAAAAGTAAAAACGTATGAATACAAGGAACTGAAATAGGTACACTTAAATGAAACAACAATTTGGTTTTTTAATATTTATTATGTATCAATCCATCTCATCACTACCTTCTAGTATTAACACATAGTCAAGAAATGATGCTGGGGCTTCAATATTACTTTGGTACCCAGCCCAGCCAAGGTACCAGACTGCTGTCATCACATGAGCACAACATCCAACAATTCGCATTCCACATACGCAACTGCAATAATAGCCCTCTATACTGTTTGCCCAATTGGATGGTAGAGAACAAACCGTTAAACAAAGTCAAAGTCGTAGGGAATCGGTCAGAACGAGTAAAACAAAATAACAGCAGAAGTCACGAAAATCTAAGCGCACGCGCAAACGACAATACATGACTAAGAAATCATTGACAGAAACATAATTGTCAAATGTTAACGTCAAAATGTCATCAAGAATATTTCGTTCCGAAATGCACAGGACCTGTAAGACTGGTGCAGTTCTATAAATATACTTTTATCATAAGGTTTGGGTTTTAACAATTACTTGTATTTATTTGTATTGTAGTCGCAATATGCTACAATGTAGGTATATATACCTAAGTATTTTTATTTTATATCTTTGTGATATTCATCTTCTATCAGTTCATCTTATACAATTTCTGAACGCATTATCTAATGCTACAATCCATTGTACCGCCATATTGAATATGGCAATAACAGAAAAAATATTTTCGTCTTGTACAATCTCAATTACAAGTAAATTCTTGGAATAGCATTTTCTCTGATTTCTGGTAATATTTCCTCTTTTTTGACGTACCGTACATTTTGTAGCCGAAAATGTAACATCTCCTTTGGCACAGTTAAAGTTTATATGGAGAAGGAGTGGCGAATTCTAATATTTTATAAAATGCATTAGGAATACAATAAATTAATGAAAAGACACTACTCGCTCACAACCATGCATTTGACACAGTCGAATCGCGTTCGTAGTGTTTCGACATTGTTCGGCTGATATAGCACTAGTCTTCGAACTATGGTTACATAATTATATCAATATATAATTACATATATCAGCAATATCTTACAGACAACCTTTGGATGGATTGGAATTATATATACTATTTCTATTATAATATATTTACGTATTTATATGTAATAAAGAAAAAGAAAAGAAAGCAAGCTTAGGAATATCGCCAAAAGAGTATAGTTAGTAAATAATAATTTGTTTGAAAAAGATAGGTACTATAGGTAAACTGTATAGATCGAAATCTAAATTAAATGTGATTTTAAGGGTATACTTCTAGACAATAAAACCTTAATAATTATCAAACTTAAAATTTAAATCAAATACGGTTGAATATCGACCACTAGGCGACCGCTAGTACACGTAAAAGCTCTTGTACGAAATCGAATAGTTACAAGGTTGTATAATCACCTCGGGCTCTTGATAATTATAAAATTGGTGATAAAAGTAATGTAAATAAAGTCTGGTTTAAACCGTCACCATGACGGACATCTTAGATTGACTTTAGTACTTTGCGTCTAGTGACAAATAAGCACATACACACTCATGATGAACATGATACTGCGTTATATTACAATATTTTATAGACATTGATAATAATAGATACGGCTGAAATCGATCAGTCATTTTTTAGATCGTTAATTTTACAAAAAGAAGTAAATTAAATTTCGTGGTCATAAAAGTGCGTTTCACATTTCACAGTATATTAGAATAATTACATCGAAGTAAGTATTATATTCATATCACCTTTTGGGATATTTTGCTATCCACTAAACTTACGATTCTAGTTATAATGTTATATTATCAGCCCTGTGAGCAATTGTCCTAATAGTTCTTGCTTTTCAAAGGTCAAAGTGTATTAGCCGATTTCCCACACCTTCAAGAACTTAGTGACGTTCTCAGACACGTAGGTATCCTTTGCCGTTAAAATAAACGATGATCAGCTTTTTAATATGCATGAAAAGTCAGATGATCGTGTCAAGACTAGCGTCCACTAATTTGGCATTCCAACGATTCCCGACTGAGCTATCCAAATATTGTCATAAAATATTCCACGGTCATGATGAATAATATAGGCTTTTATTGATCCTGTGTAACTTTAACAATGGCAATGTCAACGTGCTAAAGGACAAGCAAGACACACTAATTATATTACAAAAATATTTTAAAGCCCTAATGTGCGAAGAACGTCGCTACTGAACACACAGTACTAAGTACAAAGGGTTCTTTAAAGCTTTAAACGTCACAATGGTTCAACGATTTGTGTTCACGATTCTCTAATAACTATGTCACAAATATGAGCAAATAATATAGGTAGATTTGTTATTGTTGATAACCGTTTACACCGTGATTCATGGTTGTGTGATAATTAAAACGTTTTCCCTGTTGTGCTAACCGTTTCCACATCACGCAACCGTTGTTGGATCCATTTATAACTAACCGTAGCACTGTTCAGGGATTTTAAGGAAAAGGTTGTAGTAACTATCTAGGTATGATGTATGTACATATATATCAATTTAGGGAAGAAAAGGCTCACGTTTTAGACTAATGCTCCGTAACAAATTTAGAGAATTTTGTCGTTTCTGTAATAAAGCTGTGTTAGGCCTGATCTTAAGCTTAGTCTGTTTTGGTAGAAATCATTTTGATGTCATCCAACGTGCCTGTAGTGGCACTTGACTAGAAAACCCTACCAGTCGAGAGAGAGAGTCGAGAGCGCTGTGAAGGAATTTTGTGACGTAATTATTTATGATAAGAATTGAAAAGCGTATTATAGTTTCATTAAAATAAATTAAGAAGAAAATCGACGCTTTTATCATTATTTTATTTTCATTTAAAATTGAAAGGTACAATTAGTTCAAACAGAAATGCTATTTGGATTGGATTGCTTTACTTGCTTTGTAATGTAATTGCTAACTTATGTTTCTTTTATTCGAAACTGTTTATTGATAATTAGGGCGCTGATTATTTCGGTGAATAATTGCCAATCCTTTTTACATTTCTGCATTCTTTACCTTGAGTTGTTGATTCTATACGACTTTTACCTTTTCTCTATTTACATGAAATATTTTCTAGACCTACCCCTCTTTCCTTCAGTCTGTTTTCCCTCATTTCTTGTATTGACCTTGAGTGATGCAGGGACCTTGCATTCAACTGCGCCCAAGATTCCTTTACCTAAGTTGATCTGATGAGCCATCAACTTCCGAGGTAGGATTTGAGGCTTGTCTATAAGAAAATGTTGATTTGCATTGAAAAGCAATGTAAACGCACCATTTACATATAAACCACACGATTAACATGCAAACTAGTTGATTTCTATGTCAGCTTCATTGCTATATAATCGATTTTCTTATCTTGTTATCAATACATAGAGCATCTTAATTCTTAATTATTATATGTAAGGATATTTGATTTATAACTATTTTATTATAAGAAACTCTGAGTTGCTACCCAGATAGCATAGTCTTAAATTGTGCCCGGGAAACGGCAATAGACTCGCCCTAATAATATTGTGACCACGCCTGGTGGTCGCCGTTGCCGTTAGGTGATTTTTGGTGTGTTTGTATGTCATGTATTAAAACTTGTTGCTTGTAAAATGTGGGTAGTATTCACATCTAAATACCCCTTCGGAAGTAAAAGTTAGGTTTGTATGGAAAGAACATTGCGGGAGGGAACATCATGCCACTTAAGGCAGCGAATTGAAAAGGATGGTATGACGGTATGACGTTATCGCGTCATGGAACATTGTGATACAATGAAGTACACTTGACTAAAGTACGCATTTTGACATTACATTCCAATGTAATCATACTTGTAATTATAACTACTTCATATCATTTACCTAGGTATATAATTTAGTTTATAAAAAAGATAATACCTGCACTATATGTAATTTTTGGGTCGCTGGGGACTAAACAAAAATTCAAACAACGAACACAAAGGACATTTGGAATAACCAATTGTGGATCTCAAACACAGAGGCGACTACGCCATCAGTGTAGTATACTAAAGGTCAATATTAGGAGAACCATAAACAGAGGTATAGAGAGCTTTAGGTAGCTTTCTATAGAATAATGATCATCATTGTAAATGGCATCAGATATTACACGGTATTTAAAGCGGTGTCGCCAAAACGACGATATGATTTAATCCGTTTTTTAACTATTAAAAAAGAGATAGAGTTAGCTGTATGGCCTAAAACGTACGCTCGAAATTTTTAACTAGGTTATACTGGACCAGTCCGACTGGCGAAGTCCATCCTCCTCCATCTTATAGACCGTAACCAAACAAACTTTGTTGTTTCGGCGTTCAGTACGGTATCCTTGAGGAGCCGGTGTCCTGTGAAAAGAGAGGCTGAAATATAAATTATTATATTTGCCTCTTGCGCAGTACAGAGACTTTTATTTCAAGGTTTATCTTTTTTTAATTAAATACACGCATGTGTGTTACAATTGCTCATAATCATCGACTGACGGAAAATATTATTGTTTACCGACTTGGTCGTAAAAATAAAGTACGGGAGCTAAATAATATTTTGCAGTTATTATCCCAGTACGGGTGTTCTACTAACCCGTTTTGGGGCACGATTGTGAATTATTGTAGGACTCTGAAAACGCCGCGCGCCGTGCCTAGAAGTAGGACAGTGTATAAAACAGTGTATATATTTGTATCTCTTCCACGGGTATTTCCTTAGTGCGTTAGGATAAAAGCCGGACCTTTGAGAGAATTACATGGGGACATGGATCCAACGTGCAGAGGCCATTCACTGTCGAACCCCGAGAAGACCGTGCCTAGTAGTAGGACAGAATATAAGCAGGGCGAATATTACTATTTATTATAAAATAGAGGATTCATATTTTCATTTAATTTTATTTTAATTGATTGGGTGACTTAATTAGTCACGAGAGTTGTAAATGGCCCCACAACAAAGTTTTGTAGTAGTTGATACCGTAAAAATGCCATTAACAATCCTTCTAATTGATACTCTATAATGTATTGTCATTGATAAACGGATTTCAACGATGTTACGCCCATTGTTACCTCACTAAGAGTATATTATATCCTTAGCCTGTAGATTTTGCTCCACCGACGTTGACCTATGTCTGATAGCTAGCTGGCGAGCACCAAGGGAAAATAACTAGTAATCTTTATTAAAAGACTTGTAGTCTCGGACTTCAGAACATACATAGTGTCACCATATCCCGAGGGGGTAGACAAAAGTATACCACACCCATGTAGCCAACTATGGTTTTTGATTCCACATAGGAGCGGTGAGCCTATTGTCATTTACCGGTTTCTGTACTGGTACTGAGAATAATAATTTAATAATAATAATAATTTATTTAAGAATGAAATTACATTTTAGTTATACAGTTATACACAGTCTTATTGCTATACATGATGACAATATACATTAACTACAATAATGGTAGGTGGTAGAGTAGTGTTGTCCTAGATAGGCTACTGAGCAGCCTGTGTTAAGGAGGTACAGTGCCGGCCACCTATCGGGTGACGAATTTTAAAAAAATTATGGTCTATGCAAAGGCATTTATTTTATTTAAATTAGTGAAGTAGTATATAGATATGTATGTTTATCCATTATCTAATACCCATAGTACAAGCACTGCTTAGTTTGGGCTAGATGGTGTTGTGTGTATGTGGTAGAATATTATTATGTTTCTCTTATCACAGCCCTGGCCCTTTGGGAGGCTTACACGGAGACATGGGTCCAACGTGAAGTGGTCCTTCGAGAGTTTTAATCAAAGGTGGAATGGAACACCTACAGCAGCACTAGCCGTAGCAGGCATAGGACTATTGCTACGAATGAATTCTAATATATGGGTCATAGGTATGGATGTTTGGTGGACCAGTATATTGCTAACTATGGATGAAAAACGGCGTCTGCCCTGAATACTCTAATAGCATCAATGCAGTGGGCAGACGGTGACTCGCCAACTCACTAGATGGGCCCCCTGAATAGCCACCATAAACATACAAGCCAGCAGCAGAGGGCAACACCGGTGTGAGCGGCTAGGGGAGGGGTATCGAGCGGTGCGGCGTCACCGTCACAGGTCGAGAGTCACGAGTGACAACGGAGACCCGAAGCGCCTTTCCCTGTAGTTATGCTCTTGAAAATGACACTTCCACCCCCAAGCATATAGCTCTAGCGGCCTCTCTCTGACCTTCCGACCAAGGCAAGCCAGAGTTTAGAGACCTACGGGAGTTCTTGAAGTTTCACCCTAGCCGATCAGTAACGGTAAGCTGGGGACGAGGCCCTTACCGACTCTCTGAGGCATTCTGGACCACAGTGTCGTCACTCACATTCAGCTTGCCACAAGCTGCCCTTAGGTTTGTGCGCTTTTATTTAACCTGGTGATACATTTTTCGTTTATATCACAAGGTGAAGGTGGTAGTTTAAAAGCTAGTGTACTGTGTCCTCCGATATCGCGTTAGTCTCATGATGACTGTCCCAAAGAGGTTTATTATTATCTTGGCAAAAAGATGAAAAAACAATAACACTGCCTGATCCGGCAATCGAACTGGATACCTCATAGCACACATTACCGCTACGTTTTATAGGTAGACTTCAGAAAGATCCACAAAATATAATTAATTGTCTAGGAAAATAATTAAAATGTAAATTCTTTTAGAGCAGAGAAGCCTAGTGCGTATTAAAAATCTATTAATCGTCCTTTGAACCGATCTTGGCAATGACTTCGACCTTCGAACTACATAATATAATGGTTCCATTGAATCAGGTCCTATCGTAAATCGGCTTTATGTCTGTTTAATGATAATCAATGACAATGATGGGCCGCGCCTTTTCAAACCTATTATAAAATAGGTTGAATGGACCACTGTGTGCTAAACCACAAATGGCTTCCGTAGCCGCAGGATTCTGTGGATAATCAGTCTTTTTAAAACGTATTATATACATTTAAATGTAAGACTGGCTGCTTCGTCCGTGAATACAAGGGATACAAATTTTAATGGATAAAATGTTTCCAGCTCATGGTCGGCCTGCGTTACAAATTTGGTATAAATATGTTCAAATATCTTCACAAAATTTCACAATTAATATCTTAATATCTTATTTTGTAATTAGGCAATTATACGGTGGCGTGTCTTACGGTTGAGTCAAGCACGATATATAATTATATATCACTAATATTAACAGCAAATGAAGCAAAATCCATTTTGTTCCATCTTTATTCTTTAATTACATTCGTGCGTCGTGGATGAGTTCATTAAAGCACGTCAAAAGCATGTTAGTACTAAATTTTTATTTTTTTTTAATAGTTTGATAAAGTTAGGTATAATTTGCCGGCCTTGGTGGCGTAGTGGTTAGTGTAACGCCTAAGGTCGCGGGTTCGATTCCCGCGCAAGTCAAACATTTGTGTGCATGAACATGGATATTTGTCTTGGTCTGGGTGTTTCTATGTATAATATGTATGTATTTACAACAAAAAAAGTATATATGTATGATTATCCATTGTCTAGTACCCATAGTACAAGCTCTGCTTAGTTTGGGCTAGATGGTGTTGTGTGTATGTGGTAGAATATTATTATTATTATTAATAAAATCTTTTGCAAGATAGTGCCCAGTCAAGTTATTACAGCACCTGTACCTCTCCAGTATGATACTTATCATATTAAAATGTTTGTTATTTTTAGAACATTAAAGACATTGAATAACTACTTTCAAGGTCGAAGTGTATTTCATATTTTCACTAGCAATGTCCAAATGTTCAAAGTCCCAAGTAATGAAGAGCAAGCATATTGCTGTGTGCCACATTCCGTGCACCCCCAATTTCCTAACAAAAACTAAACACAATAATACTTCGTTCACCCGGTCATTGAGAAATGAACCTTGCGATTGGTCCCGCCAACGAAAAAACTGTTAAGATACTTTTAGAAACTGTTACTAAAGTAACAAACCTTTCTTCAGTGGCAGTAAAAAAATTAAAATGTATAATATAACAAGGTAAAATATTTAATATTTAATTGCTTAACAACATACAACAACAACAACCTTATTGTTTAATTCGTTTCCTTCAAAGGTAATGTGTATTTTGTTAAAGGTCACTCACTGTCTTTTGTTCATACGAAATTCAATCACCATGTTTTTGCCGTTAACCGTGGGGCAGCGCTCCCGTACTTTTTACGCTTTTTACAACCTTTAATCAATACTAGAAGTAAAACCACACAACCGAACAAAAAGATATCCACCTAATTTGTGTTAATCCGCCCGTAAAATTGTCATTTATAAAAACCTGGTTAACCACTTAATTAATGGCCTATATTTGCTTTTTCTCGTGTTTATATTGTTAGAAGAAAACTGAGGAATGATGCTATATTAGAACATTGTTAAGAATTATTCAGTCAACATGAATGTCACGAAGTCCGGTAACAATATGTGTATTTTGTTGCTATTTTAATAGCCTCGTTGATTATTTATAGCGATAAATTTTAAAGTTAACAATCACGACTTCTTGCATGAATTTGTATCCTGCATGCATTGTATCAGAATGTGTTAGATAAATCTCAATTTGTGTTGACAACTACTAATAAGATCATTGAATTGATTTTACGGTTGACAATGTTTATAGCAGCTATTTAATCTCCAAAACATATATGTAAACATATATGTATGTGTAAACTAGTTACTACTGTTACTGCTAGAATAACATTAAATATTTTGATTTTCAGATCTCTTATATGAAAACTACCTGCCAGAGGATCCTGAAAAGCAAGACACCATCCTTAGAAAGCTGTCGGACTATTGCGGCAAATCCATGTTCAACTACACCACAGAAGATGAGGAACCACCCTTCAGATGGGACTTCTACCATTCCTTCTTCTTCTCCTACACTGTCGTCAGTACTATCGGTAAGTAAGAATATGACAAAGACATTAGCCTGACTTTCAACCGTTACTACCCGTGCTTTGTTGAATATTCTTTACTTCTGACTACCATAACAGCTACTTCAAAGTATAAAATGATTATTAGAAAATAAAACCTTCAGGGCTATATCCTTATCAAACCCTGGAAGTTTATTTATACGTAAACAGGTTGACAGGATTGTGATAACCTAGAACGAAAGATCAAGCTTGGTTTTTTACCTATTATCTCACCTATTTTAACAATAGTAGCGATTCCGGTTACATTCATGAAAATTTTAAATTAATATATATTCTTACAGCTTATCAAATTCTATTTTCCAAGCGTTTCCAAACGTTCTAATGTTGTTAATACAGTTTCCTAATTTAGACCAATGATTGTCCTCGTTGTATTACAATACCAATCAGTGTTGCAAAATACGTAGGTATTCGTTACAATTCCATGATCTCAATTTACATAATATTTACCAGTGCTAATAGCTTTCCTTGATCATTAGCTGGTCCTTTGTGTACAATTCATTGTTTTCCTTTGTATGTTTCTTTCAACAGTGGACAACATGAAATAGGTAACCATATCGGTTTGTTTGTTGCCATTGAAAAATAATAGTCACAACTTAGTAATGAATATAAGACATATTTATAATTCGAGGTAACACATGCCACAAAGATTTAAATACGTAAAAACATCGGTATAATTGGACTCGATGAGATGATTTGATCATTGACAATGAAAGGTGATTAATTTAAGTTATAGTCAAACTCAAAGTCCAATACTTTGTTTACAACGACATCGACTCGCTCTGTCATCATCTCCGAAATTAGTATGGTTTGTCTTAGGAAAATATTTTCTATATTTCAGGTTACGGTAACTTGGCACCTACGACTCACCTCGGCAGAATTCTTATGATATTTTATGGATTGTTCGGTATACCCATCAACGGTATCTTACTTGCCAATCTTGGTGAATATTTCGGATTACAGGTAATGAATTATTTCTTATAATAATCTTATTACATTACACATTATAACCAATTAAACACGACTACTTCTATGGCTTAGTGTTCCAAGTGTTCAACTCGCCGATACACGTCGGGCCGAGTGTTGTGGTTTCAATACCTACAGCAAAAATGTATGTGATTCACAAATAGTTGTTCTGAGCCTGGGTGTTCTTTGTGTCTGCTGTTTGACTTTTTGTAAAGTTGCCCATGATACACGAATTATTCCTAGTGACAGAGTAATCTTTTAAAAAGTAAACGTAGTGTAACAAATCGGTACTACTTCAGACAGAATTGCAACGCACGTGATATCTGTTTCTGCGTTTATTTGTTTTCAAAGTAACTCAAAATAAAGTTTTCTTTTTTTATATTAAGTACAGTTATTATATTAAGTATATATACTTACACTTTTTAGTAAGTACACTCATTTCATTGGTTAGCGGGAAACTTATTTTTGTTTTTCTACTTTTAGCTGATCACAGTATATCGAAAATACAAGAAACGCAATGAGAAGCGAGCTCACAACATTGGCTACTACTTCATAAATCTTGGCATGTTGGGCCAGATCATTCTTTATTTAATACCTGGTTTCTTATTCTTTATCTTCTTGCCGGCCTGTATCTTCGTTGTATTTGAAGGATGGGATTACGTCGCTTCCATCTACTACGCCTTTGTTACGCTCACTACTATTGGATTTGGTGATTTAGTAGCAGGTAAGCAAATTAAATCAATTATAATTTGCATAATAAAATGCAAAACTTTGTATTTGCTCCTGTAATTTCAATTAGCTCTTCGATCAGTTTGGTATCGATGGCCCTGTATCAGTATTAAAGATATTTTTTATTTAATTATATCTATATATCGATACCTGTATCAAAACTATATTTACATCATATAAAAATTTACAAATATTAATACATACAAAAATCACCAGCCTCGTAGCAAACGGTTACAAATTGTACAAACAAATGTTTGATAATTCATGCAGCTTTGATAGTGTTAATGATTTGAACCGTAACATTATCCTTGCATACATTGTTGATAAAGGCTTTCATTTTACTTACATTGACGGGCTAATTCCCGTTAAAGAAAATATTCAAAAATGAATTCTAATCTAGCCTCAGTGCCAAATTACAATGAACGTGAAATACGAAATGAAATTTATCTAGATTCCAATCTGACATGAAGTCGGATATACCCTTTTTTCTAGTGTCGCTTTACTTATTATTTATGTAAGAAAATACTGGTTCGTTATGGTTATCAGCCTCCAATTTCGTTATTATGAGCTCAGTATCGTTGCAAGGAACCATTTAAACTTTTAAAGGACTCAACGAATTTTTTTATTTAAACTGTACTATCGATACATTAACAATTCCGATTTGATTTGCATCATTTTTGCTAATGATAAATAGTAAACTATCAAGATAGACATTATATTTTCTATTTAATCCCTATATCCATTGAGAGAAGCTAAATTTTACACTGTTTAGCTACCTACTTTAACCGCTGCATTGATATTAAATTTTCACTATTTACAGGTACAGTAAACAACGGCTTCAAGTACGGATATTTCTTTACCTATCAAATCTTTCTGATCATCTGGATTACGTTTGGTCTCGGATACATAGTCATGTTACTTGGTTTCATTACGACCGGTATGAGGTCCGAACGAATACACAGAATAGAACAGAAATTTGCATGCCAGTTTAAAAATACGCAAAACAAAATATTGCAAGGATTTACAAGGGATCTGTCTGCTCTGAGGAAAATAATAAATGAAGCTAATTTGATCAAAATAAAGGTGAGAAATTTATTTCATAGTCTACCGATAACATGTATTGGTATTTAACGTATAAATCAACCAATCAGCTCGCAGCCGCCTGCATCCCATTTGACAAAACATTTGGTTATCCACCTTAGATTCATGTTGTATAGATAGCAAAAGTACAAAATAATAAAAATTAACTCCATAATACCATTTAAAAACATGCACAAAGGAAAATCATATAATATTTTTAGTCTACAACTTTAAATTATAGCTTAACGTCGTTCAAATTGTTTATCGATGGTAAAAATATTGTGCATACTCTTATCCATCGTGCAATTGTTGATTATAACGATTACTTACATAATTATTCCAATGTGTTTCAGCCAGTGTACGTGGAAACTTCTCCAATGCTGTACCGTAGCCAAAGCTGTCCTATCTTCACATACGATGTCGAACCAAGAGGACCTGTTTACAAAAGGAAACGTGCCAATTCCGAAAACATTCAACTTTCAGCAAAAGACATGCTTCGAATACAATCTGATACTGATTTACTTGGAATCGATAAAGAAAAGACTTTTACTGCTTCAGCTATTGTTAAGCCTGCCGAGTTATTAGCGCGAGTAGTTAATGTTTTAGGGGGATTAGAACAACAAAATGCGGCACAGATAGAAAAAGGAGTACATCTGTTTGACGATGAACATATTTTGGCAAACGAAATGCCACCAACGTTTAGCATAGGTTCAGATCATATTAAAACTAAAAGACATAGAGCATTAAGTGTGGCTGTCCCGAATTACAAAAAAGAATTTGTACCCCAAGATCCTCACAATGAATTTACTTGGACAAATGGCGAGTCAGCAGAGAAATTTAGAAGAGAAGCAAATATTAGAAGGGGAAAGCTTTCGTTGCCATCCAAACCGGAAGAAAGTGTATCATCTCAAAATATAATAACCAGATTCTTCTTTAGAAAACCCAGTTCCAGTGAAAGTCCTACTGAGTATATCAAGAATACGGTAAAAGGTAAATTTAGTGGATCGCAAGCGGTTAACGATAATGTTAGTAATGCTAAACCTCGACGTGGCAGTATTTTTCCTTCTTTCAACTTTGGTGCTGAAGAAAGAAACGAAGCAGATGCTTATAAAGAGAAAACGAAAAAAGGAAGACATAGTATTTTCCCAACGTTTGATTTCAACGATGACAGTGATTGTGGCTCAAGTGCTTATCTAGAAAGGACTAGTCGGGGGCGACACAGTATTTTCCCGACATTTGATTTTTCAGAAGATGAAGACGCGGCTGCTGTTAGGTCATATCAACAGAAAACTAAAAGACATAGTATTTTCCCTACATTCGATTTTAGTGAAGATGAAGATGCAAAAGCCTACAAAGATAGGACAAGGTCTGGCCGACATAGCATATTTCCTACATTTGATTTTAGCGATCCTGAAGACGATGCCGATCGCTATAGAGAAAATACGAAGAAGGGGAGACGAAGCATTTTTCCTACTTTCAACTTTACCGGCCTAACGAGTAACGATGAAGATACTGTAGATGAAGACGAAGTGCAAAAATATCAGAACCGAACAAAAAAAGGACGTCTCAGTTTATTTCCTACTTTTGGGCGGTCCAAGAAAAATGACGATGATGTTATGCCTGAAAGTTCAGATGAACTAGTCGACTACAAAAACAAAACATGTGCTGGACGAAGTAGCTTATTCCCATCATTTGGGAAACAACGTAAAGATAGTTCCCCGAACGAAAGTGCCGGTGATTTAGAAGCTAGTATAAAACAGTTTCACAAACAAAAGCGACAAGGCCGTAATTGCTCGTTTGACGAGCCTAGTGTAAATGATTTAGAACGCTATAAAAACAAGACGAAGCACGGTCGCCGAAGCTTATTTGATCCTGACGTAAATATATCAAATCTACCGGAATCGGAACAAGTAGAAGTTTTAGAGAATACCAGCGTTGCTGATCTTCTGAGAGCTTTAGCAGTTTTAGAAACTGCTGCTCAGGGACCTTATAGTAACTCTGGCGAACCGCCTGGACTTTTGGACTTCATTACCGATACCACCGTAGGTACTTCGCGACGACGTGGATCTTTGCGACCAGACTTTTCTATTCCTACACCACCAAGCAGGGACAGCTTTGAAGAGAATAGTACAAAACGTATGGATGATAACGGGCCCAGGAGAAGGAGAGTGTCAGCAAGGGCTGCAGCTCCCCAGTTCACTCCTACATTAGCAACTGTTGTTGCTGGAGCAGAATTGCAAATACCGACTGCCACTGCTTCTAGAGAAAACCGTATGTCAATGTTGCAGCAACCACCACCGCCTTACTCAGAAACTCCTCCTGAAGGTGAGGTAACTAAACCTCGAATAAGAAGATATTCTCCGGCCCCAGGAGAACCTGGTCGGTCTAGCACTGGACCAGTTCCAAGGCTCTTCTCACGCATGCGCAGAGAAAGTGCCAATAATGAAGAGAGTGATTCCAGACGTAGCAGTTTAACCGATATAGTAGTAGACAACTTAAAAGACAAAGACAATACGTAACCCAAGTGTCTTTATAGAGAAATTTAGATAAAGCATTATTTAATTTATAATTTATTTAAATAAGTAATAGTAAATAAGTTAATGATAAATATAAACCGTCCAATATATGTATATAAACTATTGTTTAATCTTCCTTATTATAACCTATATTAAAAGAAAACTATCATCATTCCCTCATTTTATAATAACCATATTTTTACCTCATTTACTGATTACATCATTATATTTAGCTCTTTTATATCACATGTAATGGATGCTAGGCTTTTGTCATCTATCGGAAAAATTTGCTTAGTTCGTGCTGCTACTGAAAACTGCTAAATAGAAAAACAAAAAGAAAGATCTTTTTTTGCCCTGGGAATCACGTTGAACGAACGGATGGCATTTTGGTTTAAATTATTGTCTCGTCCCTATCGCTGCACCGATTATTGTGGGTTCGATCCCCAAAAGACACATAAATTTAGTAGGTGCCGAGTGTAAGTGTTCCTTGTGACATGTGTATCTAACTAGCGGGGCCACTCGAGCTAGACCGAAAAAACTAGTGGCAATGCTTTGTTTGTTCGCCCGCTAGATTGATACACATCTAAAATAATTAACTTACGTTACAAAGTAGATAAAAGAAATAAATAAAAATGTAAATTTACTTATTGCGCTGCAAGCCACCATCTCATAACGTACTTCGTTTATATCTATATAATGTCACCTTAAACTATTCGTTACTACACCACACTTTATGTAATATTGAGTCATCATAGATATTCAGAAACACAGCCAAAGATTACCTTAGACAATCAAAAGAAATAACAATACACTTCTCGAGTTACTCAAAAACAAATGACGGCAATAACAACATTGAAAATTAATGCGACAGATATATCTTATGTGTGGGGGCCAGTCAGTATAGATAAGCGACACTTCGACCCAGTGGGATCTTTTGTGTCGGCCCCAAGATTTATCCCTTAGCTATCTCCTTATGAATGTACTGCATTAGCCGCAGCGTACACTTCAAAGGGAGAAGCATGAAGTCTTCAGGGTTTGGATATGCCAAACCCATCAGACCCATCCTCAATTCAGCCAACGCGTTGCATTCACTGTAGTAGGTGCGATATGCACTCGTCCTGTTCATCACAGGCTCTGCAGATTGAATTGTGTGCCAATCTCAATCTGCACAGGAAGTCGTTGGTGCCAAAATGGCCAGTGAACGCTCCTGTGAGCAGGCGAATTTGGCTCTTGTTATACCCGCAGAACTTCCGGGTGAAGCCTGTGGCTCTGTTTGCAATGAATTTCTTAGAGTATTCCAGACCCCTAATGCCTAAGGCCATCCCCTCTAGCCTGTGTTTATCATTGCCATGTGTATTCAAAGCTGCCTTGATGGTGCTTTCAGAGAGTCCCAGCTCGGGGCCCACAGACAGTTGCTCCGAGCCCTTTCTGGCTAGTTCATCAACCTCCTCATTGCCCTGCACCCCTGCATGCCCCGGAACCCACACCAGTCTGACTGTGTTCTGCCTGCCAAGTTTGTTAAGGGCCTTAACACAGTTCAGGACCAGTATGGAGTCCACCCTACACGAGTCTAGAGCTTTGAGAGCAGCTTGACTGTAACTGAGCATATATACATAGTCCTGTCAGTGACATTATTGTTTATATTCTCCTGAGCACGGGCAATTATAGCATACGTGTCTGCTTGGAAGACCGTTGCATATCTGCCCATGCTTTGGCTCACCTTGCAGTCGTTGGCATAGATACCAGCGCCTGATCCTGTTTCCATTTTGGAACCATTAGATGGGACAACCCTTGTCAAGGGATTGTAGACCTTGTCTCGATTCGTCCCTTGTGGGGAGCTTTATTTTAAATTATTTTTGAATATGTGCAATGGTTGCATTATGTCGCATCCCATGCTCATAATCCTTTTGAGATCCTTTGTAATCTCCGATTTTGTGTGTCGAATTACCGGCATGTTAACGCTCCACAGCCCATGCACAGATAGTCTATGTAGCACCTTTATCGCTTCTGACTCCACAACAATGTGTAGCGGCGTTAGATCCAGCAGGACCTCTGACGCTGCCGTTGGCGTAGTCGCCCCTGTTATAGCCATGCCGGCCAACCGCTGCACCTTCGACAACGTGTTCCTGCATGTAGCTAATTTAGTTCTTGGCCACTAGACAATGCTTCCATACGTGAGTATGGGTCTTATCATCATCATTGTGTATAGCCACTTGATGACCTTGGGCCTTAGCCCCCAGGTCTTCCCATAAGTAGAACGAATCATGCCAAACAGCCGCTGGGCCTTCTCTATGGCTTTGTCTACATATTACATACATTAATTTGCTATCTATTTATTTATTTATTTATTTATTAAGGTTAATCAACAACTGCTGACACTAATACATATCCAAATAAGTAGTACAATAAAATAAAAAACTAAGTGTAACAGTTAATTAATTATAGATTAACGCCACAAGCTCTTAAAAAGTTTATTAGAAAATATTATTAATAATGTAGACTACGTAACCAAACTTGGCATACCTACATATTTGACTGCATTGATACAAAAAACAAACATACCTTCCGCTATATTCCAGCGCAAAGTCAGAGGGCACATCCTGAAATACTGCAGTCGTGAGGAGTAATTTATCTATTTGAGGTAACTGTTTAGCCTTATTTTCAGCGAATGCGAAGTGCCATAAAAACCGTTTTTGAACCCATTCTAAGCGTAACATATGCACAGCATGGTGTCGTCTCCATACGACACTGTAGTATTCCATAATGCTCCTGACCAGACTATTGTAAAGCGTAATTTTTGTGCGGCTATACTTAACATCTTTAGTGTTCCGCAATACAAAACCCAAGACTTTTGATGCCCTCTTAACAGTATGCTCGATATGAGGAATAAAAGTTACTTTACTATCAAAAAAATTCCTAAATCTCGGATAGTTTCTTGTTATTTAATTTGTTTGTGACGTATACAGTAATATGAGCGTATAATTTGAAGTCTCCTCGAAATTTTTAGGTGATTACACTTTTTAACATTTAAATTCATTTAATTATTACTACACCATTCGACAACCCGGTTCTTCGGTCTTTTTGTAAAAGTTCACAATCGCGTATACATTCAATCTTTCTTGCGAATTTTAAATCGTCGGCATACAAGAAGTATTCTGAATAGTGATAGTATTCAGATAGATCGTTTATGAATATGTTAAATAACGTCGGAGCTAAATGGGAGCCCTGGGGAGCCTCTGAAGTAATGATACAGTTAGAAGAATTATAACCATTCACAACGACATAAAATTCACGATCAGCTAAGTATGACTTGAGGCATTGGAGTACCCGTGATACCATAAGCTGCTAATTTATAAAGTAACACTGAGTGAGAAATTCGGTCAAACGCCTTGCAAAAGTCAATATAGATAACATCGTATTGTTTAATAGCATCTAATGCTTGTACGACTGACTCCGTAAACTTTACCAAGTTTTTAGCGGTTGATCTTATAGCAACAAATCCGTGCTGGTGCTCACTAACATACATTTTAAAGTGCCGTTGCAAATATGGACACAGCATGGAATCTAAGGTCATGCCTAGATACTTCACCTCCATGGACCATTGTAGCTGCGTGCCATACATGGAGAGAGTGCCCAACCCTGTCAGATCCCTCTTCCTAGTAAACGGCACGACTGTAGTTTTCCTTGTGTGAGCAGGCGAATTTGGCTCTTGTTATACCCGCAGAACTTCCGGGTGAAGCCTGTGGCTCTGTTTGCAATGAATTTCTTAGAGTATTCCAGACCCCTAATGCCTAAGGCCATCCCCTCTAGCCTGTGTTTATCATTGCCATGTGTATTCAAAGCTGCCTTGATGGTGCTTTCAGAGAGTCCCAGCTCGGGGCCCACAGACAGTTGCTCCGAGCCCTTTCTGGCTAGTGGCGTAGTCGCCCCTGTTATAGCCATGCCGGCCGAACGTAGTTTTCCTTGGGTTGATCGATAAATAATTGCTACTGCACCATTTTTGCACCATAATCAGGGCCTTCTGCATGAGACTAGATACCGTACTCGGGAACTTTCCATTGACGAGTATCACCAAGTCATCCGCATATCCGATCGTTAAGTACGAACCTTTGTTGAGTTGTTCTAGGAGTGAATTGACTACCAAGCACCTACATAAGAGTGGTGAGAGTACTCCACCCTCAGGGCAGCCCTTGGTTGTCGTTGCATACGTTTCATCTCCTAACAACTCAGACCTAATGATTCTACTCCTGAGTAAACAATCGATCCACTTGCAAATGGCTGGCTCTATGCCGTGATTTGCCGATGCAACACTAATGGCATCAAAGGTGGTCCGATCGAAAGCTCCCTCAATATACAGGAATGCAGCAATGCATATTTCCCGGTTCTCTAATACATGTTCTGCCGTATTTACTGCCCGACTGGTAGGCACATTGTAGCCTATGGAGGGGGTATTTCCATAATGCTCCCTCCCTGACATGTCTATCTACTAACCTCTCCAGAGCTTTCAAGAAGAATGACTAACGAAAACGAACAAAGAACAACGAAGAGCGACAGATATAAGAAAGTGTTGTCATTACTTTTAAGCACTTGATGATTCATAGATTTCCAAACGAAATTATTTAGGTATATACTTGATTCAATAAAATCATATTTGATTTATTATATTTTTATTAATGAATATAATTATATTTGTACGATAAAATAATATGGTTTTAATACTTATTTCCTATCTTACTTATTCATATTTATGTTCAAAACCTGGCTACATTGAAACTGCTCTGTAATCCGAAAACGCCCGAATAAAAACATATATGAAAACCATTTTTCCAAGTTGTACAAAGAAATCAAAATATCTCCTTTTTATAACTGACCAGCATTTTCACTTCTTTATGCATGAAGTACTTACAACATACTTTGTATAATAATAAGATCTATGTGACCAATATGCTAATAAGTAATCTACCCCCTATATTTGTACTTTGAAGATAACATGTACCTGGGTAAAGGAACATTAAAAGTACTTTTTGTTTTAAGCAGCAAATACCCCGTGACAAACGAATTATAGTATAATTATATATAGTGAAGATTATGTTTAATGCCTGTGTCGCGGGGTATTTTTGAATTATCTTTTATATAATAACCAGCTAGTTCACAAATTTATTAGATTAAATTAAGGATCACTGTCGAGAATATCATAGCAAGTAATCGACAAACCAATTATTTTACCTAACACGTCAGGCACTCGGGATTGAGAATCAACCACGATATATGTTCTTTGTTTTGCATATTTAATAAAATCATAGGGTCTACTATAACAGTTTAAAATATAACCAGACCCTTCTGTAAGCTGTATAATAGGTATGGATGTCTGTGTATACGCAGTATGTACGCAGGGCACGATGTAAGATGGGACATCGTTTGTCTTGCACCGCACGCGCAAGTCAGATCGGTACCGTCTGACACTTTCCACCTAAACATGTTTTCTAAATATAAACGTGAGCACGTTTATATTGCAGAATGCATTATAAACATTTTTCAAATGCTTCTGTATGGCTCATCTTGGCACAGCCACCATCGCAAACTGAAAATCTATTTATGCATTTGGTCGTACAATATCAGAATTAGTCGGTCCGCCCTTTAAAAGATCCAAGGGGGTATTGATGAGCGCTCAATTTAGCACAGCCACCTCAATATCTCGGGAACCACAATGCCTAGCGATAATCTGATTGAAAATTAAGCTTTTTTCACATAGACTGTCGATGGACAATCACGCACCACCTAAGATGAGCCATACAATGCTGCTTGGAATAGAAAATTGTGATTTGGAGATATTGTGTTCATATGGCTATCTTACGACACACCTATTGGCTTGATTCGTGATGCGTAAATTATTTCTTAAGTTGACATTCGGATGTCGAATGCAATGCTATGATTTTTCATTTCGTCCAGATATGGTTATATAGACTTCTTAAAATAAATATTTATAATTTTATTAGATTTAAAAGCCTGCGGCTTTAATTCTATGGCATCCGTCAAACCGTTTGCACCACTGATCAAGTCAGGCAAAGTAATATCGGTTTTCTTGTCAGATAATTTGTAAAATTTGGCTGATGAAATATAAATATAATACACTTATCTCGAATATAAAGTGTCAGTGTCGTGTTATTATATTATATATCGAAAATTTTCACTGATAAGTTAATGATAGCGTTGCATTGGGAGTATTTGAAAAGAAACAAAAAATGACAAGATATTATTTTATTTAGTACCTTCAGATGTGTCTTTAGACTTATAGGTTGATACAGGCTAAATTAATGTACTAAAAGTAGCAAAGTCATTACACTAATATAGTGTATTTAAAACAAAATAAATATCTATTTGATAACTATTAATGCTTTATGAGATATCCAGTCTAATATTTTTCAAGATATGGTAACATTCCGGAGATACCAACATATTCTCCATGGAAATACTACGGTACAGCTTTTCAGTTCTTTTAGCTACAAGCAACTTTTGTTCTACATTGATCGAAATCAGATTACGTTTATAGGTACTCAAATAACCTAATATTATAAAGGTAATTGACAAAAAAATATTAACACTATTGGTGGTGCCCAAACCTAACACTAGTATTGAGTATTTTTAACTTATCAGTAATACAAATTATTTATAATACTATGGATTATTTACAAAAATATAAACAATTGTAGGTACGTAGTTGTGAAATTATACGATCGGTATAATCGCGTCATTTGGCCTGTTTTTGCGATGTCCAACTTAGAACAACCAGTCTAACCAGTCTGGATCCAAAGATGTTATTTAGCATAACATCTTTTTGCGCTGTTGTAACTATTTCATTTTGCTCGTCATTTGGACTTCGCATAAACAAGACGGATCAGATCTGTACAATGCAGCAACACTACTGCGAATGCATAACAGTACAACATCACTGTGTGCACAGTCAATTTTCACGAAATTGTCTCATTCAATACTTCAAGTATCGAAGTTATCTTTCCGAACATTTTTATCTAAACTAACGTTAGAATAGCACTGGTCTATATTGCCGTTGTCGTCTTGGATGAGAGATTCGAAGATTGAAATTAAGTTGTTAAGACCGATGAGGTAGCCGTCTTCATGGTTCCCAACTTTCCAGGCAGAGTTGTGGTCTATACTGACGTTGTCAGGAACAGAGACAGTCTTAGCGAAGTCGATCATCCAGATGGAAGCTCGTTTCTTATCGTGGACGAAGAGCAAGGAGCTACCGATCAACTCGTGGCTTTTGAAGAATGGTGATTCCTGCAGCGTTGCTCTGATGCTCTTCAGTCTTTCTAAGTATCTCGGCTGTAATATAAAAAAATATTGATTAATTTATGCACAATTATACAATTAACGGCTAAAGTAGACTAACGAATTGCTTTTTTACCAAACTCAAGGTTGTGATGAAAACTACTTATTGCAGGAAGAGAAAATGATAATTACCGCTTACTCTCATTCTAAATTAACGGTTCAAATTTAAAATAATGAAGCAAATATTTATAGAGAAGTAAATGTATGTAGAAACATGCAATATTTCGTCACTGACATTGGGGTAGTTTCTGAAATTATAGACTAGGTACATTATATAAATAACAATAAAACTTACCGCTGCATTAGGAAAACTGTCGATGAAATCTTTGAACGCATCAGCTATCTGATCTCTTGTCTTCGTCGTCTTGAAGTCTTTGGAGCTAGTACCATCGGCTTTCTTCACACCGTCTATTCTGAAGCCAAGAGTAGAAGTGGAACTGATAGTTTCCCTCCAGATCATGTACCTTGGCTTCGTCACACCTTTACTCCTGTGCTCTTCCTCTGTGGGTGCTTTAGGATCAATCTGAATCATCTTCTCATACATATCCTGGAATTAAAGACAACATTTTGTTAGGTCTGTGTAATTAACTTAGCAAGGTGACAGTGGATGTTCGACACTGGTGGCATAAATATCAAAATTAGGAATATCATTAATTTAAGTTTAAGATCGTAAATGCATAAAGTAAACTAATCTCGTAAGATATTTAACATCTTAAAAACTATAATCTAAAATCAGCAACAAAGATCTTTGTTGTGATAGTATGATATGAACTATGACGTAGCTGTATATATACAGATATGTTCATTAACACAAAATGACATTATGAAACATTTCAGCACAGATTAGTAGCACAATTTCCGTAATCTATTCACTTTCAGCACTAGCTATTTATACAAACAAGACATAATAACAAAAATATCTTTTCAATGAGTGTTATGACTCGGGGACTATTTTTACTATGTAGTTTGTAACACAATTACGTGCAGGCTATTTGATATGATTGACGTAGAAGCGAGTCGTTAAGACGAGTTTATCAGTACAGACACACTCTGACATTGTCGGATAAGCATTGAACTGTATCGTGAAAGTCAAGTTAAAAAAGGATAAGTTTTATTTTACTAGATGGAAATAACTTTAAGGTATATACTTATTAGAGGAAATTTTTTTACTAGTTTACAATTCGTACAAAAAAAATTATCATACTTATGTAGGTGAATGAAAAGTAAGTACGTATTATTATTATTATTAAGTTTTGGTTTCGAAATAAAACCAAAATATTACTTAATTGCATTACGGCACCGCAAGTGAAATCACATAGATGAGTTGTCGTTAATGAAATCCTGTGTGAAGTAAAATATTAATGAACAAACTGTGATGTCATTGTGTGGTCTGACAAGAACCATGAAGCAAGCGAACAAAAGTGAAGGGAACACATTTTAGTAGTAGTAACTATCTAATCATGGTAACCGCAAATGTTGCATTTTACAGAAACAAGCCTCAACGAATGACGTACATATGACGTAAGTGGAATCTGTTTTCAAAGTATAAGTGCTACTTGATCGAGTAAAATCACTACAGAATATAATGTCATATTCATAAAGTCGTGTTTGAACAATGCCAAGCATACTTGGAAACAAGTTCAAAGGCATAATAAAAATAACTAAAGGATTTTGGAACGTAAACAAGACCTGCCTGCACAAAAATAACAGGCACTTCAACTTGCCTGCACATGGTCAGAATCGAACGTTAAAATCTTTGGATATATGGATCTTTAAAGGATTAGTGGCAGTCACATAATGAACGTGTGAGATTAATGACTTTTTAATAGCTCGTATACTCACTTTTCTCAACTTTGTCTTCACTTTCGCCTTGGCGAGTTCCTCTTCTAAATAAGTTCTGACTCCAATTTTGCAGTCCATGACGCACGGGCTGTCGAAATCGCTCAGCAAGTCTTGTAATTGTAAATACACTGTATGGTAGTGCTAGGTTAAGGAAATATAGGTTGATTGGTAGATATTTTGTTCGTTAAAACATTAAAGCCTAGTACTCAATTTTAATTGATTGACTAAACAGCAGAATTTTAAAATAATTCACTTGTCTAAATGATTAAGTACTCATATTATAACTGTTGACTTGATTTATAGATTCTTTTTTTTTCGAGCATTATGAATGTACTACATTTACTTTCTTGATATCAATTATTAGCTTCAAGTAATATGCATGATAATATTGTTAATACTAGTTGTAACATGAATGTGTAACTGTTTGTTTTCCCTGATTAAATAAATAAATAAATATTCAATTTGTTTTTAATGAGTCGAAACAATATTTGTAGAAGTGAAATGTTCTGTAGTTTTTTATTGTAAAAGGATACGTTCTCCGTCTTCGCAGGTAACTTGTCCCTTGTACTCAGGAACAAATGGCCGGAGAATATCTTTCATCAGAAACTGTAAACAAGTGAAAGTCGATTATAGAATGAATTGCAGCCAAATTAAATGTATGCATTGACGTAAAGTGTTACGCAACAATCAGTTATTAAAACCAAAAGTATAACAATTATTATTATAGTATTTATCTAGAATTATGTTCTTCACGCTTATATTACTCCTAGAGGTCAACAGATCGTTATGTTAGTTGTGGATGCGTACGCGCAGAGCACGTGTCTGTGGTCGTAAAATCTTAGATTAACATGACTTAAGGAGTATGGGCTGTTGCAATGCCTAATTATATATTCTCCAGTTATGACGTAAATAAACTACTTATCAAGAAAATAATAGCCCGGTGTCCGTTGCTGAACATTGACCTAAAGTTTAGTACGTCAGAATTATTCATTTAGATATGTACGTACAGCCAAATTTAAATAAATTGGATAAGCACGTGGTGCTATTCTATGATACATTAAAGGTTTTTGACTCCACCAATAGTTATGTATAAGGAAAATCTAGAATAACTTGTATCAAACATTGGCATGCAATAAAAAACAGAATACTCAGTTTGCGCTTGAAAAAATTGCCCCTGAACTGCGTATGGCGTTCATTTTAAAGGTTGTTCGAATTTGAATGTACTCCTGTTGAAATACGTTTGGATGTTCTTATTTTGCTTATATTTTCAATATACCAAAATTATAATATCAAAACCGGAATATTTGTATGAAGAGAAATACATATAATGTTAGGATACATACGGAGGTGTTTTGTTCGGAAGATATAGGTACAATTATTATACACTTGTAATATATCATAGTATAAATATAGGTAGCTACATATATCGATAATATTACTCATTATTTTATTTTTATATTTAACATATTTCTTCTAATTTTAATAAATTACTCATACCATCTATTTTTATGTTATCAAGCACCAAAAAATTACACATACGAATAATCATGTCATCATTGACGTTACATTGTCTTCAAATGACGTCAAACCATTATCTGTATTTGCCAATTTTAATTATTATTAGATTCAACCACTAATGTAGTTAACGACATTTTCCTCTATTCATTAAGTAACTTGATTATATGTAATCTAACAAGTCTTAGAATGCTAGACATTATTAAAAATCTATTGTGACTGGACGTCGCCGCATCGGTCGGTGTGCCGCTGCCACTCAATAGGTTAAACATGGAACAAAAGTGATCTCAATACGACCTTTGTTGTCAGAAAATAGATGACGGTATTTTGAACAAGAATAATATGTACTAGCTAAACGTGAATTTTAAAAACTTTTTGTATATATTATTTTATTCATCTACAGCTTAAGAAATAACGTATAATGTAAACAACGATACGTCATAATTATTATAATCAATAATTTCGGTCTAACAACTAAATGCGTATTTTACTGTCTATAGGTGTTTGTCTGGCAAAATACGTAATGCCTATTGGTATGTGTTTGGCAAACAACTATGTGCGCATATTCCTTTCAGGATAAACCTTGTTGATGGCCAACCTGTGGTTACTACAGGAAAACACATAATTATAACAACTACAAAAGGTCCAATTTAAAACGGGCCATTGGTTTTTGTTCCATACTTTCGATAAATCTTTTTGAACTTTATTTCGAAACGCATTAGGTTAGTGTTTGTTTAAGGTTGCAATATTGCGCAGTATACCTGTGAGGTTTCATAGATAACAACTCATAGTTATTAAAACATTGTATTAGCAATAATGGAGTTAATGTAATTATGTAAAATGCTAATCCTATATTCTTGAAACCTAATACCACCATTAGTGTACATACGTATACAAGCACTTCGATAAAATTACCCGTATTACATAATGCGTCAATGGTTTTATCATTTTAAACTAAGTCAATCATAATTATATTACATATTTATTTAGAAAAGACCATCGGTAAAGGATAAAATTGAACGTCAATATATTCTTGATTTAAAAAAATTAACTCATTATTTATTATTAGAATTACTCACAAATGACAAAAAAATTGGCAAACGCAAAATTAGATTTAATGACTTAAATATGTCTGTATATGACAACATGAGCTTCTTTGTAAGCCGTCCCACTGCTGGACATAGGCCTCTTCTCATCATGACAATGTAATGAATGTACAATATTGTATAACTGGGCTGTAAAAAAAATATCACGGCGTTCGTGATCAACGTTAGTGGTTACGTCGTGGATTCTTAACAATTAACATAAATGCGTCATAGATAATAACATAACTGTAAAAAGCTACTGCTATGAAGGTAGAGCATTTGCACCTTTTTCTTGATGCCTAATCAACGACGTGTCAAAGTCAAACTCATGTCAAGTGATTTGATTGACTGTTGTTAATTCAGTTTTTGTGCTGGTCTTTCCTTTTTAGCCTTTTAAAACCGGGTGTTAAGACTGCGTCGAGCGTAAGACGCGGTTGGATTGAATGACAGAGCTCGATATTCAAATCGGCGCGCGGCCGCCATAGTAAAATTGTATGGAGGATTTGAAGTGCTTTTTTGATAAATACCTATGTACTTATCTTTATTGTCAACTAATAACTTAAATATTTGTGACGGACAAATTGTAATATAACTATTTATTATTATTTATTCGTTTAAGCTGTAAAATAGGATAGATTTCTACTGTTATAATCTAAAAATCACGAGCTTACGTTTTTGCATTTTTCGTGCAAATTTACGTAATTTTGTAGGCAAAAATATTAGTTATTTTAAGCTTTTTACACGGAGTAATTGTAAACACATTGATTGTTATGGTAAATATATATTTTATATTTGTATTAAACAAAAAGTGTTGATTTTATCAACTTAACTGTGACCGCCTGTTTTGGCACATTTTACTCGGCGCAGTCTTAATGATATATACATAGTTATTATTTTTACTATTATTACTTCATTTCACCTCGTTAGGCTGTTTTTGTAACCACCTTACTATATTCTTACGATTGATGACTAAGCTTTACCGCAAGAAAAAAAGATGTGATGAATGATGATTCTATGAAAATTTGTCTACTACCAATTTAGGTACTCGCAAAATTTCTTAGCAATGTCGAATGAATAACTGACAATGATGACGAAGTAAGATGTTAGTAGACGTGGTATTACTTATAAGTGTATTTTATTAAAAACGGTTTTAAAACGCTATCTTAAGTTTTTCTTGAACATAATTATAATGTAGAGTTTGTACCTAGGTAAGTTGTAGATTTCTTTTTTAGTACACGTGGTTAAGATCAACCGTATATTGTACATCAAGATAAGAATTATTTTTAAACCCAGGGAATATACTAAAGATACCATGTTAACGCAAACCATGTCGAATCAAGTTGTCTAAAACATTACACTCTAAAAATGGTAATGTCAAGGCGAAACTAACCTGAAAACACTTTTCTTCTTGAGGGCACAGTTTCTTCAATATGGTTCCCTGATCAGGCCCAGCCTTAAAGTTGCCCTGATGGCCGGCAAGCTGGATCCAAGGGTACCGTTGTTTCTTGTAAGTTTGGAAGAATGGCGTCCACTGCACTATGTTGCGAAGCTTGCGCCATCTCTCAGATTGCTGGAATAGAAAGAGATTATGGATTATTAAGAGAAAAATGTAGACATAATATTATAGCTCGTCACTCTGAAACACATTCTTTAGACCGAGAAAGTAGTAAGTATCTAAATTTCTGGTTGAACAGTAAAAGTTATCCCATAAGCGTATATAATTAGAAAATCATGAATTCCTTATTAATATTGACAAAGTAAAATATAAAACACTATACCTAAAACATATTTCGAGAAATTCTATAGAAGACCTTGATTGAATTATAGAACAACATGTATGTATATACAATCATCTGTAAAAATAAATTCTAGCTATGTCCATACAGGAAAATATGACAAAAACCACAAAAGTATTCCATTGTTCCAACGCGCATTCATATGACCTATGTTTTCCATAATATTTGCTGAAGTGCGTAATACATACGTATTTGCGTAATTATTATAGGCAATTCAAATATATTGGTATGTTTCCTAGGACTTAGTTCGAATGTACTTTTGCACTATCATAGGATAGTGACGTTGATATAGTTAAAACTGTTAATCATATCAACATTGATACAGAAATTGAACAACGTTATAGCTCACATAACATAGCCCACAATTTTTTGCCATGAAAATCATGCCATGGTACTACGAGTAGCGAACTATACTTTATATCATATTAATATGTTCTGTTTCTCAATAAAGATTCATAATTCATTTCGATATAAAATAGTCACGTTCAATTTCCTTACCGAGGAAAGACGAAGGCATGTCGATTCAAATGTATGTATGACGCAGGATCATTTTTATGGAATAGCGGTATGTTACTACGTAAACTGTGGCGTTATGGATATTCCCAATAACAATAGGTTGGTGAATTATGGGGAAGCGTGCGCGCATATCGGGAAAACAATGGTGGAAACGTGCGTTAATATTACACTTTGGACCTTTGAAAGTATAATATTCTTTTTGGTAGTATGTTTTATTATATAGGGTTTCATAGTCTTAGATTCTCTCCGTTGTCAGCTGTTACAAATAACATTTATTTCGTAAAATAAGTGCGCTATAGGTAATGGTGCTACAAGGCATTATGTTACAAACTTTGGCAATCACGCTCTATTATCTTATTATGAATTATGGCGACTTTAATATTCTTATGGCGACTAAAACTTAAACTGCGAATATTCATAGTCGTGGCTAAACTAGTATTACATAAAAAATAAGACCTTCTAATACGTGAAGAGAAATATTTATAAATACCATTCTCAGAGTGTGAGATTTGGCATAGCAACTTCATTATATAGAGAAGAAATAAGGAAAGCTAAAGTTTTTATAAAAGAAAGTTAAAATGTTAATAAATTACGGTTGTATTTCGACCACTGCGCCCAATGGTCGAAACGCATCAAGTGGTCGCAACTAGTTGAAATAAAAATACATTTTATGTCGTCAGAAGGCAATGATGGTATACTGCTAACGGTAAACTTTAAATTATTGACCAACACGTGCTTGCAAGAACAAGCTACTGTTTCTTCGTGTTATACGGGAACGGTTATTTATATACTGTTACGATATATTGACTGTTTATAGTCCCGTACCATAAGTATGTGCTGATGTATGTATGCGTGTAACCGTAGTCAGGACTTTACGGTTACATTTCCCTAACTTGATTATCAAATCCAGGGAAAATGTTTCTGGTTTTGTATGTTAACAATTTTTTTACAACTGCATGATAGCTTGCCTCTTTTATCTGGGACCTAACATATGTTTAATTAAACATGGTGGTTAAATATAGGTGAATCTACCACGTCCTACCCCCTATGATGGATATACTGTCATGAGTGTGTATTAAGTATGATTCTAATATAAACTCATAATGAGGTGTCCAAAGCCTAGGAGATTACATATTCAACTCATAACCCACAGCACACTCTAAATTAATTTATCGGAATAATTATCTTCTTTTTCTTATATAATTATTATAAATAGACTTATCGATATACGAACACGGTTAGATTTAGTAACATGAGTACATTGCTCCCTACTGTGGATGTTCAAATAACAATTTAAATTATTATTTAAACATTGCGTTACTTCGATAGTGAGGCTAAATAAACTGCGATAAAATTTGTAAAATACGAGGTTAATAATGTGTTTGTTATTCGATTATTAATCAGGAAACTTGGAACACTATGCATACCTTAACAAGGCTACTAGTTAAATAACGATGATATTGATAATAGCCATTCTTCCGTATACGCGTATTTCATTAAACCACTGATAAAATTCAGATGATCATAGATTAAGATATGCTAATGTCAAGGTCTATCTGTGATAAGAAAATTAAGAGATAAGATCCAAAGTTATTTTTTGTATATATAAATAAAAAGAAGACCCTGAATCCTTTGCTAATCTTAAAACATGATCTGATTTAATCTATTCAAATCAATATGTCACAATAACGTAATTATACACGTTATTTATGAAAAAAATATTCCTATGATTCTATAATAAGATCATTCGTTAAGATTATAACGGAAATTTATCAAAACACAACAAAAATATCAATAATGGCATTGCTCTAGTAAAATGTGAATAGAAACTTAAGAATGATATAAATATAAGATTTTAATTAATAAAACGAACCTTTTTGTGACTGTGAACGTAGGCACAAAACACAACATCCATAAAATCCTCAATGGTGACACATATATTGGCGGAATACATTTTTAATATAAATAACACTGTCCACACACGAACACTCGAGCAGTTAAAACACGACTAGCAATCGCTAGGATTCAAGGCAAGTGATATGTGCTTCGCGTCTCGGATCGCAGAACCGACTGGATAGCCAACCCGCCACTACGACAATATAAACCACACATATTTATCACTACTGACTCACACGAAGGCCCGTATAAAACTATAGACCGAACGACCATATTATGACGTCAGTATTAACTACGTAAATCTATAAAATTCAGTTTTGTGGAAATCCAGTTTCGTAACGCACACTTTGAAAAATTGTACAACATTCCAATAAACTTCTTCATTGAAGCATGTACTGTATTGACGTAAATTAAAGAAATATACGTTTAAATTAATATGTACATAATTATTGCTAAATCAATATGTTTATCGACAGGTAAAAAGCAAAAGTGACGCGGGCGCCATTTTTTTACTATAATACGTATTTAAAATAAGCGTTTTTTATAGTATACAGTCTATACAATATAACAAAAAATCTGCCGCTAAAGTCACTTTGCTTTGTACCCGTCAATTGTATTTTTAAAATAATTTATCAACTGAATGTCGTATTCAGCATTTTTGAACAGAACTACTTATGGTATGTCATTTTATAACTTAGTGTCTTATTATATAAGTAAGACTTTAGAAAAGCAGCTTCCAAAATAGCCGAATAATTTGAAAAATCTTTGTTTGTGATGTCTTCAGCACTGACAGGTCTACTTATAATAGATATTGGCACTTACACAATAAACAGCAGGAACGAAGTCGCGGGCGCCAACTACTGTTGTCTTATAGATGAAGCAAGAAAACAATTTTATCATTACAGAAAAGTTTTAAATTTAAAATAGAACAGGTGTCTTTTCAATAAAAAAATATATTTAGATATATATAACTATATTTATATTCCGTTTTTAGGTATGAAAAGACCTCGATAATACTGAGACTGCATTAATATGTATTTTCGTGAGTTTTGTTCGCAGTGTCGACTCTGTTTTTACAAACTAAACAAGTTTTAATCGCGCTGCATCTTTATATATTAACGTCCCCCACAAAAGGATAGAAGATTTTTAGAACTGTTAAATATTTAATGCCTATACGCTGTGACTAGATTAAATTTCGGCGTACCCGTTGAATTTACTTATTTAAAATCATTAATTTACATTATTTTGACTTTTATTTCACACTATATGTTAGACTAGTTCCCGCTAGCAGATTTTCGCATTAAAATAAAGCCTACATTACTCAGGCATAGGATTTTTGATTTATAAGGGTTATAAAATCGCATAGTTTCAGAAACTGCGCCGTGCCTTCAAACGAATTATAACTGTATAGTATTCCTATAAACTAAAGCTAATAGGCGTAGTGCAGCGGTCCATGTCGAATATAAGATATTTACTTAACTAAGACTTTAAATATGCATATCCATACATATACATTTATATTTTACTATTTAATTTTAACAAAAATTAACGGAAGTGACTAGTAAACTTCTATGTACTATTTATATCTTTTAGAATGAGTTTCAAAGAATTCTAGTAGATTCTATTTACGGAGGCAATAAAAGTTTCGTGAGGAAGATCGCGTCTATTGTGATATTAATTAAGGAGGAACAATTAAATAAATGGGTTCTGTGAAATGGTGTATGAGTCTTTGTATCATGAACAATCCTCATGATTCTCTCACTGCTAAAACAGTATAAGGATCTTGATTAAAATGACTATTGTGGGTGTGGACTTAAGGATGCTTAAATTACATAAGTACCTTAGTAACTTATACCCGTGGTTTTACCCATATGGTATATGAACAAATTCTGTTTAAGGAAACATTTGACTCAGTTTTTTTAGTACGTTAGTCGTTAGACGGTTAGTCCTCTAGTAATCTGTCATCACTGCGACTCATTTTCCTTTATAATACCAGTACTAATAAAGTCCTCCAGATCGATTTGAATCACGGCGAAGACTGGTCTGCACTGGAGATATTATAGTGCATAAGTGTATGCGCAAACATTAGCGCACTTTCTTTTCCCTTACTCTTATACATTGACCATCAATCCGTCACGACGATTCAGTCACCAAATAATTAGTAATGAGGCGCAGTTCTTCCGATAACTAATTTTGTTTGTAGGATATGTTTTTCTCAGAAGCATAAAAATAGCAGCATGGTTTAGAACCATACCTAATAGATAGTAAAAGAATACTCCTCTGTAACTTAAATATAGCTAACAAAATACCGTCCTAGTGATCTTCTGTCAAACATTTTTTAATGAATTCATGTGAGGCAGCTCATTCGCAAGGCAATTTACAGTGATAACGTTTAACTATGTAGCTCACTATTTGTTTAGCTATTTTAAAGACATTAAAGTAAAAACGGACAAACGAACACACTTACTGCGTCTATAATTTCAGAGATTATACTTCATTCGTCTTCATTGAAGTGGGTGTATGCGAGCGCAATTGCTAAGTTTATTTTTATGAACGTATTATTTTCTTAAAGGCGGAAGTGCATCGCAATCGTTTTGCGTGGTAAAGTAACACTGAAATTGATAACTGTGTGGATGGGTGACCATGGAACAATATGGAAATAACAATGAACTAATTGGTTAACGAAATTGTAATACAAGGTCTGCTAATAAAGTAATATTTTGTTACCGTTCATTATTTACGTAAAAATATAGTTATAACGCAGTGAAGTAATAGTATGACTGGTAAATCGAAGGCCCTAGCTCTAAGCATTATGTTCTGTACGTATTAAGTTAAGTTTTAATCTAGCTGAAGGAATACTATAATTAGGAAACATACACGACTTAAAGTCTTCTATAACAGCATTCTATCTTGTGTTGTAATTTGATGGTGAGTAGGGCTTGCAGAATTTTTTCTAGAGGTGCTACGCTGTTTGCACTATACGTCTAGTGATCTTTGTCTCTAGAGCTGACAGTTGCAGCTCACTACATAGAATCGTCATTGCGCTAAGGCTTTTTCAGTTTGACCAATGTCAGCTGAATGCGCTTATTTGCCAACTCAGTTATATAAAAAAAGAATGGCATGATGTATCATCTCTTCGTACAAAAAATTATCTAATTTAGGCGTAAACTGTGACCTACTTATATAATATAACGTAATAAGAACATGCGTATCGCATTGACGTCACCCGTTTGTCATTGTAAAACAATAAATGCAACCGCAGAATTGTAAAATTGCGTACGCTCAACTATATGAGTACTTTCGCAACACTGCTACGGTCTACGTCACATTCTACTTACGTATACGAATATTTTAGAGACATAAACTCGTAGAATAAATGTAGGCAGTAGTAAAATAAATAACGTAAAGAAAGTGAGTTATGTAAACAAAACTGGAACAGACTCTAGGCAAATTTCGACCATTCTCGGTGCAGTCAACTTTCGAATAAATATGCATTTTTTTTATTTTACCTTACTATTTTTATTTTGAGCTCTTTCAAACTGTGTCATAAGATGACCTCGGTAAGGTTTTTTATGTTTCAAAGATAGCGCTTGTAGTTATTGGTTACTGCAAAACAGGATCTCATAATTATGTGCAGACAGTATAACTAATTCCCTGCTAGCAGCTCTACAATCTAAGCGATCATATCACTAGAACAAGGTTAGTAAAATACTGTCAGTCAGTAGAAATATTTTTAAAAATTTCGTTGCGTCTGCTGGAATTTGGTTATTCCAAAACAAAGTTTTATAAAGAAATAACTGCGCTGTCAATACCTGTGGTCAATACTGACAGCGCAGTGTTATCTTTTTACATTTTAAGTGGGAAATGCTCATGGACTTCCTTCGTCTAGGGGAGTGGATTTCCCCGGAATTCCTAGCCCCTACTTTTATCTCTACAAGTCTACAAGTGACAAGATCAATGGAAAAAGTTACCAAATAAATAGTAATGAATTTAAATACATATTTTTGTAAGCATTTCGTATCGAAACTGAAGCAACTAAACGATGTATGAGTGTGTTAGGTGTAACATTAATGTATTCATAAACAGGTATGCAGTTAGCCATTAAATTTTATCATCAATTCATATTATTATAAAATTGTAACAAGGCTTTACATTGGGAACATTTTTGTATAGCTAATTTGATCTATTATTTAAAGAGTCCAAATTGAGACCAACGGATCTTTTTGTATGTCTCTTTTTTGTTCCAGCATCCCGTGAAAATCACTGAACAGATTAAGATTTGGTTATTATAGTTTAGTAGCTCGTGAGTCAACTTAGAATCTCAGCTAATATTTCAACTAATTCTGTGTAGTAGAACATGAGATACGGTGATTCACATTAATGACGTCGCTGTCGAATTGACGAATTGCAAGTCCACGCGGATGACGGACTGAGCAAAGGTTCTTATAACTGAAGAATTGAAATACATTATATGTATATTATTATATTCTGCTGAATACCTCATCTGTTTCCAAAAACACCTGCATTTAACTTAAGAAAGATTGCGTAAGCGTTTTGTTTAAGGAATATACGAGTAGGCAACGTGAACAAACCCATGCGGTCATTATAAATTCCTAGGAAATTATAACCTTTTTATTTTAATTGTTTTAGTTTATCTCTAGCGTATCAGATAGTAATCGTTTAATAGTCGCGGTCTTTAATCTACTATAACAGTAATTTACTCAATTTAATGAGATTTTAAACTGGTAGTAACTATAACATTTGACAACGTCATATCGAATACCTGATTCGATTAACTTATATAAGTGAGCAGTGCACAACTGTTTGACTTGATTATCAGTTGCTGGGTCGAATAAGTTAGATCTTGTAAGGAATACAAGCCTAGAGTAAAGAATATTGTTCTGGCTGTCATGAATATTTACAAGAGAATGTCCTGACGTCTTTAAAACTGTGGCACTATTTGCAGCTACTAACCACACGAAGAAAACAAATTTTTTATTCAATACCGGTAAGTCGTCTTATATCTACTACAATGATAAAATTTCACTCACATAATTGTCATGCTTGACAAAATCACTTTACTGAATTAATATATGCATTGACGCTTATTTAGTCGACAGGCATACATTGCTATCGAGTATATAATGTATATATGCCAAAATACGATACGGCTCTTCTGCTTAACTTACTTAATAAATATATACAAAGACATTTTCATTTATTTGGTTAAATGTCCTTGAATATTTCAGTATTGAAATCGAGAAGAAGTGACTAACTGAATTTCGCAATTCAACAGAATCATGACTATTTAAATCGTGTCCTTGTTCCAGTTTTTCTAACGTTAAGATAACAAAATGCCATATGTATCCAAGTTGTATGGACACTTCTTGGCAGACACATCACACTTACTACTGGCATACGAAACAATATTGTATCTGCGTGTATATTTTAAACATCGAGACATGTTTATGCGAGATTGTAATAACTCAAAATCAATTGTTTTTAGTTGTGAGATTTGTAATTATGATGGCATAATGGTTTAAGCGACAGCTTTGCCTCTGACCCCGCGCCGAATATTGTGAGCTCGACACGGGACAATAAATTATGTAACACACAAATATTTGTTCCGAGTCTAAGCGTCTTCGTGTCCGTTGTCTGAATGTTTGTAACGTCAAGTCTCACGACACAGGCATTATTCCCAGTACGTGTGTATCTTTAATAAAAAAATCTGTACTATCTCCATTCAAACATGTGTTTGAAATGCCACTCGGCAGCAAAGGTCTATAGAATCGACAAATTCTCGAACTACGAAAGTGGTTCTAGTAGTACATGCCTGTGGCACGCATTTGTACGACGTTATTTGCCTATTTTATTTAATTGTAGCTTGATTTAACGGTGTAGCATAAAAATACGAGGCGTCTTGAATAGCTGTATAATCTATTTGGTTATCCTTGTAGACTATCGCCAGATCCATTCTAAGAGGCGGCTAGTTCTCGACTGTAGGCCGGTTTATAAATATAACATAATTTTATCTCCTCCATTCATGCTTTCTTAAACTCTCAAATATATTTATCTACTACTTTAAAATCACAAAAATTATAATAAAACCAATCAAGGTTGTGTTTTATTACATGTATATGTGAAACCATCAAGTTTTTATAACCAACTACTGTATTTCAATTCTTGTTGATATTATAAACATATCAGAAATGGTTTGGTTATCCTTTCTTATGTACAAAAAAAAAAACAAATTGATTTTTGACGCAGGTAGCTTTAAGTAGAGTAATGCATACTAAAGTTTACCTTCAATATGTTATATCAAAGAGTTCTTGTGAAGAAATTTGCTTATAATGAAGTTCTGAGTCGTCTGATTAGCTATAGGGAATAACAGGGCTGGTGGTTCTGAAAAATTCTTTATAATAATTCTATTCAGAGACCATAGGATCCTCCCATATATTGGTATTATTATTGCGATTGTATTTAACGAAAGAACGAGAGCATATTTTGTTCAAATCACCGTCTCATTTAGGTATTAAAGTAACATTACTATAATACATGCTATAAAAGATGAAAGCATAGCTCCTGAAGAAGAATACTTTTCTTTTAATTGTCATGACATGTCTTTTAAAACTGATTCTTTATTTATCGTACAGGTGAAGCTATAGGCAACCGTAACTAGTCTATAAGTTAAATTAGAATCATATAAAAGAAGCCAATGACTCCATCCGAAACTTTTAGTCATTAGTGTAATCTTCGGTTAGATTATTCAAAGGTCAATAGTATGGCCAGTACATCCTTTTTGCGGTTTCAAGCCTCTTTGATTCATTGTCTTTGATGTCACGACTGTTTTTAGCATGTATTACTGATTGATTTGGCATTGACTAATACTATTGTGTAGCGCTACTCTGTTTTTCTCGTTAATTAACGCTCGTATTAATTAAACTAATTGATACTGAATTCGTTGTGTAGGCGTTGATGTGTTGAAAAGGCGTGAAACATTTAATTTAGGTGCCGAAGTTTTAAGCAACATTTATGTAAGATTTTCTTATGTTTTATTTGTTTGAGATCTATTTATTTAAATCATGCATACTTACTGTCTTTAATTTCAATCACTTTTCCGGATGTTAAGATCGCTCCTGACAAGTAAAGCCAACAAGACATATAGTATTATTACGCTCATTCATATTGAATATTGTACACCATCGTTCTAGATCATGGGATTGTGGGTACATTTCCATGATACGATACATGAGCTCACTATTCTTGTAATCCAAGTTCAGTAAGAGTGCATCTTTGATTTGAATTTTTGGCTGATAGGATCATATTCGCTTTAACCATAGAATAGCCAATACTGTTTTTCTATATAACCTATTGATGTAGTTATGGTATAACTCTAAA
Source organism: Catocala nupta (assembly GCA_963675205.1). NCBI lineage: Eukaryota > Metazoa > Arthropoda > Insecta > Lepidoptera > Erebidae > Catocala > Catocala nupta. The sequence goes on along the minus strand of OY776091.1, from coordinate 9,508,049 downwards.
AAAGTGTGACATCTCCGTGTTTTACAGAACATCGAATTGTTACTACTGTGTGCTGTGTGTCACGAACATGGCTTCTATCTCTTACAAAAGCATTACACAGAGCTTAACTTACGCTTCAATGAATTGCAAAACTCTTTCTGGTAATTGTATATTAAGGGTACCCTATACGCAACAGCCTGAATCATTTACCGTACATCGATCGTCATTCATGAGCTAATATGGGTGAATCGGTTCACCTTTCGGGATATCCTTTGAACAGACGTGACTCAATCAATTCTCGTAGTAATATTGCACAAGGTGATAAACAATAAAATAATACGTGTTATTTGATTTGTGTTAAGGTAAACGTCACGTTTGTCATCCTCTTGACGTCTGAACATCGAACGGCTGCCAAAGGTCTACGTGCCAATACGTTCGATGTTGACATAGTCACTATCCTCGGAAGGCAAAGCTGTATTGCACACACATTTAGTATTTGAAGTAGAAGACGAACCTATTGCTGTCTAGTTGTCTACCGCATATATCTAAACTCTGAGCTGCTATTGAACATGATCAAGCAGAAAATCCAATAGCATTTTGCTGGGCCCTAGAATTTAAGCCTGGGACTTGAAATCGTTTGCTAATATGAAACCATACTTTGAGAAACAAGGTAATCTTGTGCTTATGATAACCAAGTTTTGTGGGATAACGCGTAAGTGTAAGTGATTTATTTGTCGAATACATATGTGCCTTTTGCCTCAATATTCTAACGTTTCATTTAGTTTACTAAATGTATTTTTATTTCATAATAACCATAAACCTTCTGAAGATCAACTGTCTTAAATAACTATTAGTTTAAGCTCTCTTGTAATAGGAGAAGCACAAGGAGTAAATTCTTATTGTACCTATTTAGCAATTACATTCTTTGTTACAGACCATTATTAAATAAAAATATAAATGTATTTGCGCTGTACAACATTATGTAGCAAGCAATCATAGACTTAGTAACCAATTATCATTAGACGGATTATATGTTTGCTTGCCTAGAAACTTGTTTCATACGTACAAATCGGCCTTAACTTACATCTTGAGATGTGTGCACGTGCATGAACTAGCGCTCACGTGAGTCACGGAGCGCCTCATGCATGATATTGTACTTTGAGCATGATATGCATACAATCAGTTCGGGGTGCGACAAATCGTGACAAGGGTCTTGTACGAAACTATTACATGAAAATCATAGCAAGCATTTACATTTGCATTACAAGTTTGGTTTGATCCGTTTGATGACAGATATCAAGTTGTTCCATATTCAGTATGTAATCATGTTACGGCTATCTACCCCGGACACAGGATAAGAGAATAAAGCTTATATGGAGTACTAGTTTTTCCCCGCGGTTTCACCCGCGTAAGTCCCGTTTCCGTGGGAATATCGGGATAAAAAGTAGCCTATGTGTGAATCCAGGTCTCCAGCTATCTACATACCAAGTTTCACCGCAATCGGTCCAGTAGTTTTTGCGTGAAAGAGTAACAAACATCCATGCATCCATAGAAACTTTCGCGTTTATAATATTAGTAAGGATTGATATCAGAACACCAAAAGTGGGAAGGTTTTGACTGCGAAGTCCAAGAACTTTTTGATTGGGAACAAATACAAATATTTTTAACGGTGACAGTAAATGAAATGTGACATCGCAGCAGGACCAGACAAAACGTGCTCAACTTTTTGCGGTTTTGGATACAGAAAAATGGAAGGAGAGTGGCCTTCGCCCTGTAGTGGGACACTAAGAGCTCATAAAATAAGAGAAAATATCGTGACAAAATCTGGAATGTGAAGTCAAGTTTGACTATATTCTTAAAATAAATATAAGATAACTTAATTTCAAAGAATTTCACATAATGTAAATAAAAGATCCAGTCCGCAATCGGCTAAAATGGCAACTCACATTCTGAAACGTGTCTCACACCTGCCAGGCAAGTTATAAAACAGAGTAATTAAAATATTATATACGAAATTCCGGTTCTGAAGACAAGAAATCAAACGTTTAAGAGAAGAATGGCAATTGTGCCAATTTTATTTGCAATTAAGCCACAGATTAAACGATAATTATGGCAACTGATTAGAATATATATTTACCCACAATTCATTATTCTAATTTAGAGACTATAATTAGCATAGATTAATATTATAATAAGATGGTGTAGTAAATATATCTTAGGATCAAGGTTTTTGGATGAGTAAGGAAATGACATTCATTTGTTTGACGTCACTGATTCGAAAAGATGCATAATATTTATGAGATGGGCTGAACTGGGTTGAATAAATACATAGTAGCTAAAGTTCTATAAATAGCTTCACACATATAGCCGCTCCAAGGGTTGAGCAGGAGTACATTGCACCTATGATTCACGGGTCATCTTTCGGACAAATTTATTATTAGAAAAAAGTCAAATATTTTAATAGAGGATGGCGGTACGTGACAAAATTGCCAGTCATTAATTTTACAAGGTTGTGTGATTTTAAACTGCACTGATTTATTGAATATTAAAATGATACTTGAAATGAATGTTTCACAATTACGACTGGTGTTCTTGGACTTGATTGATGCGATCCTTGTGTTCTTATTATATGACTATTTATATCTTAATATGTAAATATTTTAGTAATACAGAGTTTACTCTACAATTTTTTTTTAAGTATTAATACATTTGATAGGTCTAACAGCACGATGGCGCATTACTTTAAGTAAGCAGTGCTTGTCCCGAAAGCTCATATTAGCTAAGTAAGGTGGATTTCGTAATTCTTGGAATTAATAATAATAAGACATGAGTTCTATGCTATTCATCCCATATTTAGGGAAAGGAACTTTCCCTAGGTTCAGCAACGCACAGAAAATTGTTGTGGTATTCCAAACACTTATAGACTACTATCAGATGCACCGTATGTTCCATTATCACCAAAAATGAATAACAGAATTTACGTGATAAAAAGGATGTATATTTTAAGTGAAGATGTTTTAGTCCTCATCATGATAATTAAGCTGATCATAAATCTACATACATAACTCATAAAATTTTAACTGAAATACATACCTTCAAGTTCTTTCATAAATTCTATGTCATAATGGATCTGTCAGTTGGACAGACAACTTGTTATGTAAAATTATCATCTCGCTGCAATAAATAATTCGTTTGTCAAGCAACATGTGTAAAAACATTGTTGATAAAATTTAACATTAATGTTTTCCATACATTTCAAAGCCGGCTGCATTTCATCAGTGTATTATTTTACATATAATCAGTGATTCTATCGAAAATATTCGAGTTTGTTGACTTCGGAAGCGTGGCCGATTATTTGAAATGGCCGATAATGTACCAGTTTAACATAATCCTTGAGGATTCCTTATCTACGGAAATCTTTGAAGGAAAACCAAGACTCTTATGTTGATGGTCAACGTTCCTCTGAGTTGTATTGGCATTTGTTAATAATACAATTGTTTTGGGATTTGTTTTCATAATACTGATTTAGACCATATAGCAGTCAAATGAAAGTAGAAATAGATCTAGATGCAGACGAAAATTATGACATAATCACTAATCAGAGATAACATTAAAGAAGTAAAAAGATGATTAAGATAGAGTATTTTCGAGTAGTTTTCATAATTCCCACGATTTCACACACAAATGCGCAATATTGTCCGGATGTCCGGTCTAAATAGTGCTAAACAAATATGATTAAATTTGTATTAGAAAGTTTTAAGTGAATCATGTTTATTATTTAAGAAAGCGAATAAGGTTCTTACAATGCTTGATTTTGTCAGGCTTTTTATCTCTGGTAAAACTGCTTGTAAACAATAGAGATAACAACAACTCTAGCTTACATAATTTTCTCTATTCCTAGTATCACATTGGTCCCAAGACATACATAAGTTTGCACTTATGTTTGTGTAAGGTCTTGAGTTTGATCCTCGAATACAAAATATCAGAAGGAGCACGCAATTGAAAAATGACCCTGATACGCAATAGAATGGCCGTCTAGAACGCGGAAATTAAAGAAATAAATATTATTATTTGGAAGCAATACAATTCTGCCTACCTTCAGGGAGGGTGTATCCCTATATGATCTGTGTATGGATGTATACTATACTGAAACCTTTTAGCTGATTAATTTTAAGAGTTATTTCCATGTGTATTAATTTATTAAATAAACAGCATGCGTAAATAGCGTGAGAACAAACAGCTAACTATTACACGAGGTGTCTAGTTATGTATATTAATCTATTAATTAGAAACATACATAAAATACATATAAAGTTGTTTAATTATATAAAATTTATCAACGATTCACACGAGGTTTTCTCACGAAATTAAAACTCGTAAGTATTGTGTAAGTTTTACTGTATGTGCCTTTCAATTAATACGTGTTACATTGGCCCTGATAATGAAGCGATAAAAGGGTACTAATAAATAATTAAGTACGGGTATTCTAAATTTAAAATATATATAATAATATGATGTGTTAATATAATTGAATAGCCTACTAGGTATGTAAAGCTTTATAAGGCAAGTGACAAATCCAATTGTTTTGTGTATAAAAAAACAACAACTTACATAAGAACATCTGGTCTTTATCGTTATTTTTTTTATAAAATCTATATATTAATAGGTGAAGCAAAATCTTTGTAACTCTTTTAACGAAAATTGCGCGGATGGAGGAGTATGAAGTTTGGCACAGTTAAAGTTTGTATGGAGAAGGAGTGGCGAATCCTAATATTTTTATAAAATATGCATTGGAAATACATTCAATTAATGAAATAAAATAATTATTATAAAAACAGAAAACCCGACTGCTTAAAAGTAATGAACTGAAAAGAGAAAATCAAGTATCATAATATCTATATAAAATTCGACTGACTAATGCACTGTTGTGTAAGCTTACTTTATCAAATAATGAAATAACTACATATGTATATTCAAATAAGTTAAACTAAATACCTTATAGTGCTGCAGGCGGGGACAAACAATACTTTGTTACCCACGGGCATAGAAAGATCTACCAAAACTACGTCTGTCACCGCATGCAGCACCATAAAGAGTTCAGTTTAACCTAATTGAATATACCTATTTTATTTCAAACTTTTTAATTTTATTAACCGCTTAGTCATTTCTGTTTTATTTATGTAATATTATAATATATACATAGTTATATTTTAATATATAACTAAGTACAGGCTTTGTCATTCCTGACTTGAATACAATCTTACTAGAAAATTTCGGGCGTCCCTATACATATATAATTGGTACGCTTTTTGACAATTTGTGTTAAAACAGTAATATAAACGTGAAATGATACATATAATTTTGAAATGGTCTTTTCACGATCTTTCATTTGATACCCATGTTGCTAAGGTAAGAAAAAATAAAAACAACCACCCCTTTTTTTCATTTGCGGGCGCCATTTTGACAATTTATATCGCCTATGTCACTACTACAAATCTGATGAATTCAACGACACCTCATATGTCAAAAACCGTCCAGCTGTTTGGGCTTTAGGGCGTGCCAAAGAAATGGAATATGCTCGAAAAACATTACCCTCCTTCTGACGCAGTCAGGTAAAAACAGTACACGCACACAACCAAGCATTTGACATACGCAGTCCAATTGCGTTCGTAGTATTTCGGCATTGTTTAGCTGACGTCGTACAATTCTTCGTAACTATGGTTACATATAAAGAAAAAAGAAAACAAAGTAGCAAGCTCAGGAATATCGCCAATGAAAAAGTATAGTTAAGTAAATAATAATTTGTTTGAAAACGATAGGTAAATTAACTTGTATACCCTTGGCGAAATCTAAATTAAATATGATTATAAGGGTAAAGTTATAAACAAAAAAATACTTAATAATGAACAAACTTATAATTTAAATAAATTATGGTCGAATTTCGACCACTGGGCGAACGCTAGTATTCATAAATATTCAAAGAGTATCGAACTTTTTGTTATATAATTCGCAAACATAAGCAAAAACCACCTTATTAACACTTCGGCAGAAACGTGTTTGTCTACAATATAATTGATACAAAATCAACAAAAAATATAGCCATGTTAATGTCATTTCATCACAAAAGCACACATATGCGAAATCGCCAATATTTGTTGAGCCTCACTAATTGACGCTTTCTCTGTCCTTTATGTGTCGTGTGAAAGAGACGGTTGTTTCACGTGGCTAGGGAAGTGACCAGGTGCTATTATTTCAAGTACGTTGGTGACGCACGCGATGTCTTTAACAGAACGCATCTGCTAACTAGTAAGACCTTTACCTATGTACGTGTTTGTATTGATGTTGGTTCTACCATTTACCGAGTTGACGTAAAGACATTCTGGGTTAAAGATGGCGATTCGAACTACTAGAAATTTATTTATTTAAGGTACACAAATTAGAATACCGACGAGATATTAAATAAGAAATTTGTACATTAGTTCAGATCTAGACTGCATTCCTAAAGTACATTTGTGTACACAGCATAGCAAAGTATTTTTAGAGTAGGATGATTTTAAATGTATACATAATAACATTAACATTATAGTTTGGGCTAGATGGTGTTGTGTGTATATAATAGAATATTATTATTATTATTATCTATATTAATATGTGAAGCAAAAACTTTGTACCACTTTTTACGAAAATTGCGCGGAAGGAGGAGTATGAAATTTGGCACAGTCAAAGTTTATATGGTGAAGGAGTGGCGAATCCTTATATTTTTATAAAATATGCATTAAAAATACATTAGATTAATGAAAAGCACTACACGCACACAACCATGCATTTGACACACGCAGTCGAATCGCGTTCGTAGTATTTCGGCATGGATCGGTTGATGTCATAAAATTCGTCGTAACTGTGGTTACATACCTTAAGTACCTATTGTTATTTCGCGATATATATAAAAACGATCAAACTTAAAATTAAATCAATTATGGCTGAATTTCAACCACTTGGCGACCGCTAGTCTATATATTAATATGTGAAGCAAAATCTTTGTACCCCTTTTTAAGAAAATTGCGCGGAAGGAGGAGTATGAAATTTACCACAGTTATAGTTTATATGAAGAAGGAGGGGCAAAACCTAATATTTTTATAAAATATGCATCAGAAACACATTAAATTAATGAAAATACACTACACACACATCCATGCATTTGACACACGCAGTAGAATAGCGTTCGTAGTATTTCGACATTGTTCTGACGTCATACAATTCTTTGTAACTATGGTTATCTATACCTTATTTATATGTATGTAATAAAGAAAAAAAAAATGAAGTAGCAAGCCTAAAAATTTTGGTCGAATTTTGACCACTAGGCGACCGTTAGTTAGTATAAAGAGGTAATGTATCCATTTGTATTCAATAAAACAGATTGTCTAGTTCCATTTTAAAGTTTTGGTCACATGACGTATTTATTGCGTAGATAGATAATCCTGAACATCAACAATGCAAAATTACGACATAAAACAAGATTATAAACATAAAACTAAATGTCTTGATCTAGTAATACCAGATTAAGCTAATCTCCGATGAATATTATTAAGTAATTAATGTACACATGTGTTAACTAAATATCACGACCCAGACCTCAATTTATGGGGATACCTATACTTAGACCTTGAGTGTCGTGGTTTAACTTTGATATGTGTCTTATCTTCTGAAAGTCTGGCTTGGTTTACTTGGATTTCTGGTACCACCATCTTGTTTTTCTGGAGACGTTGAGATTTTAGTATTTAATGGTTTTCTCTCTGATCTTTTTATTCCCACATCGAACTGGTATAAACTGGTATACCTACCAGAAGCTTAGGTATAACTGCGATATCCGTTAGCCCATATGTTATTTATATTCTTATTTTGTTACGTTTTAGTTTTCAAATGTAATGATTTCAATGGAACTATCTCCTTAGGTAGAAGACTCCCATAGTTATTGACTTTTAATAAGTTTTACGGATTGTATCGTATATTTTTGGGATATATGATAAAGTTGGTAAAATGTCCAAACTTGGCGTAAACGTTAGACTTTACTAAGTTAGACTAGAAACTTGTGAGAATTTTTCTATCTGTCAGTGGCTAAGTGATTGTTTTGCACGAAGGTGATTCGCACACAAATAAATTAGATGTGTGTAAATCGACACCCAAAAAAACATAATTATTAGGGTCGATTTGCACAATTTGTGCGGACGGATTCGCACGAAACGACCACTAACTGTCAGTCAGTCATATTTGTTCAAAACACTGTGACCGGTTTTTGTTGATGTCATAGACGTATTGTTTTGGGTAAATAGTTACTCTACCACAAAATTGACCGGGGCAAAAGCGCATAACCTTGCGGTTAGGTCGACCAGTGGGGCTTAACATTTTTTATAAGAGATCATGTCATCTTCAGCCGTGTCAGTGGCTTGTGATGACATTACAAATAACTCAATACTACTAAAATTAAACTTCTATTGGCAAATTTAGAAAAATGTGATCAACCTCTCTGTATTATTATAATAGCAGGCACCAGAAGAAACATATCATTTATTTTCTTCCCTTTTAATATAGACAACGTCCGCACTACTAATAAGTCCTCTCGTAGGGAACTTTATAAACAAACAATCAACGGACACAAAGAAGACCAAGACTCGGCACAGCCATTTGTGGGTCACAAAAAATTTTTTTAGCAACACTACTTATTGGCAGTGGGAAGGCGACGATTTAAACCACTATGCCATCCATGCTGTGCTATTTATCCTCTGTCCTATTATAAACTTGTTGAGTAGCTATGACAGCCCTCTCAAAATACAAAATAGGGATTTTGAGTTATGATAACCCAAATAAGACACAAAGACACTGCTGCATATGGAGCGCCCAAAATGATACATGACACGTAGCTACCAAAAAGTCATAGAGTTTACAATCAGACTAATGGAATTCATTAAAAACAAACATTATCAATGCTCAAAGAACCGATCAAGTAGTTGCCGGTCCTTAAATAGAAACAATATGAGCGCGGGCGCATGCCGTTATACACAAATTGATCAATTACATTAGTTCGCTTAGACCTTGATCGAAGACCTTAATTCAATCCACACAATAAATTAAAGTAGATGAAACGTCAATGAGGAATTCCATTTGAATGATGGATGCTGTGGTATGAATCCAATCTTAATAATATATTTTTCTACTTCTCTCTAAGATAATACATTATGTATTAAGTTGGTTGGACATGTGAAGTCAATGAACGCCAAAAGATTGACCAAGAAAATATATAAGCCAAAAATTAATTGACCAGACGGCAACTGAAAACTTAGGTGAACGCTCACTCACCATGTCGCAAACATTTTGCCAAACGCGGTTAGACGCTTAACCTTAGCCAACGAACGTATATGAAGGATGTAATGAAGACGAAGCAAAAGAGTTACGCCAGGATTGTAACAAGTGCAAATCCGTGGGTCGTTGCATACCTTCTCTGAAAAACAGATGTATATTTATGTAGATATGTGCGTAAAAAAGAAAATGAAAATTAAGAAAACGCCTCTTTTTTATAAGTCGTATAAGTTGTTCAAGAAAAGTAATATTTTTTTATTTTTGTATATCTTAAGAATATCTAAATAAAACACAAGAATATATGTACGTAACGTTACTTGCTATGGTTTCTCTTTTGTCGGGTCATCTTCACCTCTTTATAACGAAATTACATTTTTAATGTCGTGTATGGGTTGTTTATCTCAATAATGTTTAAAGCACATTGTAATGACGCAAAGTTTAATATTATAAAAGTGCCGTCAACTATGTTATTCATCAAGTGGACAGAGGTATGCTAGGACTTTGTATTACTTGAACTCGTCAAAAATATTCTAACATATTTGAAAGATCACATCGCATCTAAAAGCAGAAAATATTTTTGTCGAACTTCTTCCCGCAATTTATTACCTTGTAGCATTACAAGGTAACAATTATATGCAATAGGAAGTTCTTCCGAGACTGGGTAGTACGCGAACCGTTTGATAATAATGTGTGGAGGGGAATCCCGCTAACGCATATATGGTAATTAATTCAGTCCGTCTTTTATTCGTTAGTATGACTGACCATTAGGTCTTGTGAGTAACTTTCTGATCTAATGACTTTTCTTTTTACCATATACTATACATTTCTAAGAACTATGCTATTACAAGTTATAACACAGAAAAACCCAATAAAACTTCATAGATCTTCACATTTTACTATTCCTTTTGCACTTATAATAAGCTCTATGATAATCGACCTACTAGAGGGTACGGGGTTCCTTTCACAATACACTTGAAACTAAACAACCACAAAATAGAGGATAACATCTTACGGAAAATGGGTAAACAATTCAATTATCCTGGTAATATGGTTTGCGTCAATAACTAACCACAAAAATTGCATATGTCCCCTGCACATATTGCTATTATAATTAACTATTCCTCGTATTTTATAATAGTGGTGACACCATACGCAATGGTATTGAAATATTCCAGTAAATTTTCACATAATTGTACATACGTCATTGTTATAAAGTAATCTATGACGTTTTTGTTTCATGGAATAAAAAATCCCCTGGCATATTTAACAGTAAGTTTTCTTATTTAAAATAAGGCAATTTTCAATAGCTTCCTTGTCGTCAACGTTTGTTTTACCCAGGGAGTATTTAAAATAAATATTTAATATATTAAGAGTGTCAAACCAAATCAGCACCAATGCTTATCACAGTTTTAATCAATTAACCACAAGTAAACCACGTAGTCGATGGCCATCAACGATAGTGACACAATCAAATATTATAATAATAATAATAATAATAATAATATTTTATTTCTCTCCCACAAAAAGATACATTTAAAAGTTATTACAAATTAGTTGTCTTCTATTTGTGGGAGACAGGAACTCAAACTAGGATACCCTGTGCTATGAATTCCTGGCCCCCCCTCTCGGTTTTTATAGATACAATTTTGTCACAACGGTAGTTAAAAGTGGTTCAAAGATTTTTTCTTGTACATATAACAAAAGAAAAAATAAAAAAAAAAAGTAATCTAGTTATAAAACCAAACAAAAAGTAATAATAAAAATAAGAAATTAAACAAAATATAAACAAAATGATAAATCAAATTAAATTAACACCTGGATTTATGTGTGTGTGTGCGCGTGTCTGTGTAAGTGTGTGAGTGTGTGTGTGTGTGTGTGTGTGTGTGTGTGTGTGTGTGTGTGTGTGTGTGTTTGTATTACGGAAGCTACGCTAAGATAGAATCGTAAGAAGTTTTTCAGTTTGTTCATAATCAAGTTTTAAGAGCCATTGGCAGACTTTGTTTTTACATTCCACCCTAGATAGGTTAGTAAGTGCGAGAATTTTATTGATTTTATTGTACAAGTAGTTTCCTCTAAAATAAAAGAACTTTTGTGCAAATGATGTTTTTACTGACACTGATTCACAAACATTATAATGCCTCCTTGTGTTAGACTTATTTTGTATTGTTAACAAGTTAACAGAGGTGTGTTTCTTGACAATTGTTGACAATATATATAGTTGCCTAATAGTTAATACGCCTGCTTCCTTATATAACGCTGTTGTTGGAAATAAACGTGGTCTTAACAGCGCAACTTTTAGAACCAGTCTTTGCACTCTTTCGACGTTTAAAATAATGGTTTTATTTGTTCCACCCCAGACAGAAATGCCATAAGATAAAATGGATTGGCACAGGGACTGATAAACTGTTTTAATTAGTTCCCAATTTGAGACGTGTCTGAGATTTTTAAATATATGAACAAGTTTTCTAGTTTTTTTTATAAGTTGAAAGATGTGATTTTTAAATGATAGGTGTTCGTCAATTATTATTCCTAAATATTTAATTGATTCTATTTTAGATAGAACTGGGCAGTCCGTACAGCTAGGTGATAGCGGATGACATGTGTGGGCGTGAATATTAAAATTGAAGTGATTAGGTGTTAAATTATAAATTGAAAAAGTCATGTACTTAGTTTTTGTGGCATTGAGTGTTAATTTATTGAGAGCAAGCCATTGAGTCACGATGTTGAAACCATTCTGGGCAGCATTGAAAGTTTCATTCCAAGACTTCCCATAAAAAGTTAACGTGGTATCATCTGCATACGAGATGATGTGACAGTTCTTTATGTTTAGCTGGCATAGGTCATTTATATAGCACAGAAATAAAGTAGGTCCTAAAATGCTGCCTTGTGGAACGCCAATATTTATAGGAATTTCATTACTATAATATTCTCCAATTCGAACTGACTGAGTTCGGTTTTGCAAATAGTTCTGGAAAAGCTGTAGCTGTTTATCCCGTATTCCTATGCTTGCGAGCTTTAATATTAGTATATTTGGGCAGACTGTATCGAAAGCCTTCTGTAGGTCTATAAAGATGGTTAAACATTTTTCCTTGTTGTCCATTTTGTTTACTATAAACTCAGTAAAATCATGTAAACAGTCGGACGTCGATTTGCCCTTTCTAAACCCGTACTGATTTTTTGAAAGGAGATCTTTATCTTCTAAGAATTTTACCAGTCTCTTGTTTATGATCCTTTCAAATATCTTAGACAAAGAAGTTAGCAGTGATATAGGACGATAATTTGTCACGTTTTCTTTGCAACCACTTTTAAAGATAGGAACAACAACAGATTTTTTAAGTAGTGTTGGAAATATACCTTCTTCCATACATCTATTTAATATGTAAGTTAGGGGAGGGACTATTATATCTTTTACATGTTTAAGGACTGTTGATGTTATATTGTCCCATCCAGCTGCGCAATCAGAGCGTAGATCCAGGATAAGTCTCTCAACTTCATTTTCAGTTGTCTCGAAAAGGACAAAAGAGTTGCAATTAGTTGCTATGTTTGCTACATGTGTTGGGAGCGGAGCAAGGCCTATTGGAATATTATTGGCTAAGTTTAATCCAACATTTCCTAAATAAGTATTAACTGCGTTGACTGAAACTTGTGGGCTAGCTTTATCATGTAGTAATTCTATTGGTGGAGATTTTAGTTTATTTATGTTGTTTATAGATTTGATAGCAGTCCAAATCTTTTTATTGTCATTGCCAGCGGCTTTGATTAAATTGCTGTCGTACTGTCGTTTACACTTTTTTAATATATCTTTACAAAAATTTCGGTACCTTTTGTATGTTATTGCTAAAATATTGTTGTTCGGATTTTGTTTAAGTTTGTAGTGCATTCTGTCTCTTGTTCTTATACATCTTAGTAGGCCAAGTGTGATCCATGGTTTTAATGTGATTTTACTCCTGGGAATTTTAATATTTATTGTATTTCTGGTTATTGTATTCTGTAAATTTTCTATAAAGTAATTCATCAAATTATTTGGATTCAATTTACTATTATATATATAGTTAAAATCAATATTATTACAATCATTATATAAACTCTCATAATTAATTTTACTAACAAGTTTTAATGTTTTTTTATGTTTGGGTCCTGAGTACATGCAAAAGAGAACCGGCTCATGATCAGTAATCGCAGTTTGTAAAATAAATGTGTGGGAATATACATTGGTTTTAATGATCACATGATCCAAACAGCTGTTTCCTCTAGTTTGTTCATAATGCGCTGGTAGCATCCCAAAGAAAGCAAGAAGGTCAAGATAACTAGATGTAGTTAAATTTGTATCTTTAATGTTAATGTTAATATCGCCTAATAGAATAATGTTTTTAAAACTTGACACTTTCATTAACAGTTTATGCAAGGAGCTTAAAAAATTGTCTAGTGTAACATAACTAGGCGGCCTGTATAATGCAATAATTGCTGTCTCATTTTTTATATTAATAAGAAGACAATTGGCTTCTGAAAAATCCGGTTCTTCAATGCTAGCAACAATATCCTCTTTCATATAAATAACGACGCCGTCATTCTGGTTAAAACTTTGTGTTGTTGAAAAACTAGAGTAAGCCGGTAATAAAGGCAGATTACTTACAGATGACAACCAGCATTCGGTTAAAATAATAAAATCACAATTAAAATTTATTCTTTTTAGTAATATATTTAGGCTGTGAAAATTTTTGTTAATACTTCTGATATTTTGTTGCAATATCTTTAAGTATGTCTTTGGTTCTGATATGATGTTTTTACAAGACTCTGGATCACAACAGTGAAGGTCCGTTATAGCAAATGTGTCTAAGTTATTTATATTATAAAGATCAGCGAATTTTTATTTTTATAAGGTTGTGTATAACTTGGACATAAAAACAAGGTGTTTGGGAACTGCTATTTGGTCTGTTTGATCTAAGTATACTTGTACTGAATTCTATTTTATTGCGCATTGCTTCTATAATTTTACATGTCAGTGTAATGGAATGTATGATATATATGGGTGTGTAGCTATGTGATAAGTATATGTTGTTGAATATGAACAATATGTAGTTAGGTTTGTTAACATTTGAATACAGGCGTAAGCTTTTTAAAACAACATGCAAACAATAAAAATATATAAGACTACCATAAAAACTGAATAGTCATAAGTTTGGCTTTAAGCTTAGAAGATCAGTCTCACTCTTGATCATTATCGGTTTGTCGGGTTCACTTTTCCGTATAAAAACTCTGCCAGATGATGTCCAGCAGAATGTATAATTATGTTCCCTCGCAAATTTTCGAGTAAGATAGAACAGGTGTTGAGTTCTCGGAGGCAGACAGTCAGATATGTAAATGGGCTTGGCTGGGCCATTTATATTTAAGTGAAGCGAATTTAGCTTATTCTGCTTGTGCTTTATATTAAACAGTCTGGCTTTCTTAATCATGCTTTCCTTCGCAACAGTGCTAACTAAATCCACAATTATTTTTGACGGTCTGTCTTTCTTGTTGATACAGTTAACATCTTTAATGTCAGATCTTTGTAGGGGAGCGCCGACAGCACTAGCTGTGTTCAAAACAATCGTAATAAGATCTTCTTGTTTTTCGTTAGAAGTTAAGGGTGTATTTTTTATTTCAAATTTGTTGCTGTACAACAAACGCTCCAGGATGTCAACCCTTTCTTCAAGCTGGTGAATATATTGACGGTTTGCTTTCTTGTCAGACTCCAAAATGTCCACTCTACTCTTCATATCCTCGTATTGTTTTGAAACAAAAACGATGGAATCTTTGATTTCAGAATTCTGTTTCAGTAGTTCACTCATCATATTATGCAGTAAATCCAATGACGTCTCTGTTTTCTTACTACGTGACTCACAATTTATGCAGTGAGAGTTGATTAGTTTCTGCATTTCAATCATGAAACGTTCCTGTTCGTCACCATGTTTACGCTTGCGCGTTGTCATGTTGTCATTTTCAAAGACAGACGCAGACAAATCAGGTGTGGATCCACTTTGGGTAAAATTATGTGGTTGTAATGTGGATGTACTTAACAGGCATGGCTCGGCGCTAATAGGCGTTGTAGGAGGTGTTCCAATCTGAGATTTATTTGAAGTTTGTACAATATCTTGACTCGGTAAATTTATAGGAGTCGCAGGAGGTGTACGTCGCAGAGGCATTTTAAACAAAAGGTAAAGCTGCTCTGAGTTAGGTGCCAAAAGCTCCTCAAAGTTTCTGTTCGCCTAGTAATTACACCGAATTTATATTTTCTATTTTGCTTTATATTAAATAATTTTTTAATGCGAATTTTCTATTTTAAATGACAAAAATGTTATAAAAATTTGCAGAAATTATAAAAATGTCCAAAATAACTTCAAAAAGAGTCTCGCGCTACGTGCAGGATTTGAACTCGAGGACGTATAATCGGGATCAGTCCGACCATGTACGACTCTCACTGCGCTAATCGCGCTTGTAGTAAATTGTTCAAATATTCGTTCTTGTTTGTAGTGTTATAATTATGCGTAAAGAGTAAGTGTTCAAGTAATTGACCGCTAACACTCGAGCAAGGTCACGCACGAAGAGAATGTCACAACAATGTCACTGTTTTTGCACCACTAAATAAATTGTTTGATGGTTTCTTTCACTGATAAAGGTATATTATGCACTGTAATTGTATAGGTTAGGGGATTATTAATGCTTTAAGTTCGTATACACCGGGTAAAAGTAATTATTTCCGTACGAAAACAATTTTAATCACAGAGCACATTCGATTTACGTCCGTTCACTTCGAAGCGCGGCGGGGGGAGGGAATTATACAATAATTATTTTTTTAAACTGGCTAGCCGGCTCTGCTTTAGGGAATGCGACTGCTGTGCATGATGTTTCAGGCACAATTACCAAAGCGAGCACGAGTCAGAAGCCTGTAGACAATAGGGTCGCCCACTATTAACGTGGAACTTAAAATATAATTGGTGAAATGTGGGTGTAATACACCAAAGCGTGAGACTATGTATTTAATAGTCTAAGAATTCTAGTTCTAATTCATTAAACTAAATCTATCCTATGGTCGTATTACTACAGACACACATAAGTTTTTAAGACTTTGAAAGAAGTCTAGATGAGATTCTCGTGCTATAAGGGAAGCTATAAGATAAGAAATGTGGTTCTGTAACTAAAATTATACTTTATTAATCCTTTCCCTCGTTTTTAATTTTTCTTTTGTAGTTTCAGACGATAATACCCTTTTTTTGAGTTATTAATGATGATCATCATTAATCACCATGATTGATCGACTGCAAATTTTACAATGTTTGGACATTCCTAACGCATAACGTAACCACCGATTTCCTATCCCATCTAACTTTCGAATGGTTGCAAAACTATCTACGAAGGTCATTGCCTACGTCGTATACATCATAAATAATAATATAATGAAATACAAGTAACAAGAAAAACCTTCACGGCTCCGTTTAACGGGAAAAACAGCAATGTCATACAGTATGCGAAATCCCGTGCTACAACTGAACTTGACACATTTGACAAAGGACGAACATTGGCATTCTTCAACGAATATTAGGATGGTAAGTACGCTATACGAATATAAAATATACTGTAATTATATACATATGTAGTTATTTTTAATTCGCGTATATAGTCCTTGACCCAAGTTTCAATTGCCGATTAAACTTGTTCTACATGTTTGAAATCAACTTTATAAGTTGATCGTTAAAAGATGAGGTAACTAATATTCTAAATATAAAGAATTTAGTTGTGTTTAACAGAAAAAACTTCTTATGTAATATATTTTAAATACCACAGTTAAGTATCTATTTAGTCAAAATGGAGCAACTATATACTGTGATTATTATCGCACACGCTTACATGCACTATAATATCTCCTGCGCAGATGGCCAGTTTCTGTTAAGATTGGCCGTCGTGAGTGAAATTTGGTCTGAAGGACATTTAATACGGATAGTTTGTAAAGTAAATCGAAAGATAAAGAAGATCTTAATATGCACCATAATACACATACATGTACAAACGCATACCTGTAAACCACAGATCAGGTAGGCAGAGGTTTATTTTGGTCTATTTGCTAGTTACGATTTGGGTCTCAGGTGCAGCAGGTATTCATGAGACCTACAACATACCTGTACTGGGTAGATACCGTTGTCGGCGTTGTCTACCTGGCCCATTTGAAGACTTGCTTCCACTCAAGTATTAAAGTTTTCTAGTCTAACAACTAAATATTTATTATTACACGCACCGGCTGCCGCCTAGGTTTGCCAAATGAAATAAGTGTAGTAATAATTAATAAATATTTCAAAATTCGGTCGGAATTTATTAGGGAACATAAATATTACACAGCACGTCATATGGGTAGGCTTTTTAGTTATGATTGGAGATGATACGCGTATTTGATTCGCGTTATTTTACTAGAAGTAATAAATGCCATGGTAAACTCGTGGTGAGAATTCATTTCCTTGATTTTTGTTGAGAGAAAGAATAATATTGTCTATGGGCAAAATGTCACCTTAAATATAAATAGCTTTAATAGTTTAAATAGCTTAAAAAATGTTAAAGTTCAAAAGTAGTAGTGTAACAGTTTTTCAAATGATGTAATAAACATTGCGATAAAATCCGCATAAAGTATTTTAATTTCAATGAGATTTTACAAGAAAAATCAGAATAATCTAGGTGACTCTCTACCATGCTTGTGAAAGCTTTTGAATGGATAACAATGGTAACATTAGATAACCACACTGTCTGTAGCGGATGCTACTAACTATTTTACTTCATTAATAATATTCAGTAGCAAAGGAAATCTATATACGTATATATACATTTGAAAGTGACAAAATCATCCTTGACATTTATGTACAATTAATTGACAGATTTATTATAATAATACTGGTCACAGCAGGTATCGACGGTTTACCATATAACAGATGTACAGTTGATCGGTTTATACCACAGAGTACGAAACACTTTGGCTTCCTATTAGTGACGCCCCGCTTGTCATAATATTATCATTCACTCGCGTGTATGCATGCGATACGTTTCTCGACTTACCTAATTTCGGCTTTAGTAAAACTGCGGTGAGACGTCTGTCGGATGTCGGTTATTGTATTTGACTAAATTTACCGAATATCGCTATATGTATGTGTATGTTTTCGCGCATCAAATTGGTCGTCTGTATCCGTGTTTTTGGATTTACGTCTCGTTTAGATACTTGAAGAATGGCGTAAGTATAATATCGCCTTTCAACCATTGTCAAGCGAAATTTTTTATTTAAAATCCCTTCAAAATTCCAACTTGGCCAACCAAAAAGTATTCTTAGTAATATAGTTATTACTAAAATTATAAAAACGTATAACTTAATTAGTTATCAAAATGTTTTGCTGGCCGTTAATATATTTTGTTTCCAAAAAGGTTTTATGCTTGAGTGTCAAATTTAATGTTTTAGCGTTAGTGGGTAATGAAATATGTACTCGTAGTTGGATTTCAGAATTAGCTTGTATCTATAGTCGGTATCTGATGTATCTTTTGCAATGGTAAAATTATAATTAATTAATTATTAAATTCATTATTGGTATCTATGCATTATTACGATCATATATTTATATAGTCAATAACAACAACAAGACTATGGTGATAAAAGTTCGAAGTAAACGATGATCATAGAACGGTTCGGACTTTTACCATAAAGAGATGGTAAATCTTAGGATTTGCCGTAGTTCGGGCTTTTACGGTAACATATACACATTAATAAACGTGTATTTAAATCGTCTGAATGCTTAATAGCTCATCGCAAATGCAAAAAGTCTATAAGTATAATTATAAGCTTAATGTAATGTTAATAGCACTACAGGTCACTTGAGGTTAGTTTTGTAGAGAGAAACAAAAAAGAGATATGTGTTTTGTTGTTCAAAAGTCATGTTGCGGTTGCCCTATCTACTGTATGTTCACACCTTGCGTTTTACTAGGTTCACAACCGCTCGTTACTACAAAAATACTATCAAAACCAATACCGAACTCGACTGTCACATCAACAATAGCTATACTATCCGTCTTTTATAACTATGCCAACCAATTCATTAGTGATTTTGTTAGTGATATTTTACAGAATACCATGCGGTTTTCACGTGTGAACACTCAAACATATTTTCTTACGACAATAAAAACGAACTTAGCAAACCGATTTAGGTAGTAAGAAAGTGGACATATTATTATACTTGGAAGCCTCCCGGGACGTTAAGTGTATGACGTCCTTGTTATTTTGTAAAATACATTCATTTACCGTACGCAGTGACCTTCTAAAACACGCGTAGCAATAGTTATTTTTCCAAAGCCTTGTTAGGAATTTATTAAGCAAATAAAACTACGTCGTAACTATTTAAAACCGCAATCGGAAAAAAATACATTACGGTCTATACCAATGATTGACGTCAAAAGCAGCATATTCAAACCACTAATGTTTATTAATTAATTACCAGTAAAAGTGACTATGTATTAAGGGCCTATATACACTCAATACCTGCCAGTTTAGTTGAAACACAACCGTTGGCTGTTTAACTAACGCACGGTAACATCGGGTTCGATTTATAATAATATTAAATTTTGCTAATGTTAATCTAAATATTTATCCCTCGGAAACAGTAGATTATTCTGGATGAAAGGTACCCTTTGTCTTTTTTGTACTTCTGAATTTGTTTCTATGAAATTTCACGATGATCGGCCGAGTAGTTAAGGCGTGAAAGCGTAACAAACAAACTCACATTCGTATTAATAATATTACTTAGGATAATATCAAGTTAACATGACACGTAAGTAATAAAAAGTTATAATTAAATCGAATCCTAAGCCTAATTGCTCCAAAAACACATTAACTTGTGTCCCTTGATGTCAATTTGATTATTTACACATTATTTCTGTATAAACATCGATTTCGTTTCATATTTATTTACAATTAAAACAAGTATAATATCAAAATCTTAATCTAGATTTTATATATGGAGACAGATAAAGATATTTCTGCTAGTTATTTTTAATCATCATGAAATTTCGTTATTATACAAATAAAAAAGTAAATGTATTAATGAAAAATACAAAAGTCATTCTATCATTTTATAATTTTTGATCCCATTTTACTATTGATATGATTCTAAGTCATGATATCATTAAAACAGAGGATCCCAGCAAAAGCACCCTCTATAACTAAGTGAAATTCCCAACAGCTGCATCAATTAATACAATAGTTATTGATATGTTCGTTTTAATCTAATTCTAATATAATACCGAACTGACACCGGTGAACCGGTGTATACCACGAAACGTGGCATTAAATTTTAGCTAAGGCAATTCAACATTTTATAGCATATGGTAATATATACGAGTACTTGGTTCAGTTGGCTTGTCCAGTGACGTATGTAGGTTAGAACTTGTCATTCACTTGCCTAATATGTTAAAAAACATGGAAATGAGGTGTTAGTAAATGTCTGATCGTTTGTTGACTTGTTTGTGGTGTAATCTCAGTAATAAAACTTTGTTTGGTAACGGGAGTGGCTAATAAAAAGTAATGTCTTCTATGTTCGTAGTTTTTACGCTAGAATGGACTAATGTTACGATAAAAATAAATATATGTAACTTTAACAAACAGTGTCTGAGTTAGTTTAACGTTATTTTTTCTATGTTTATCTGTTGTATAATTCATATTAAAAATATATATATTATTTACCTGGCAGTTTTTGGATTTTCAGACATTATTAAAAACCTATTGTACCTGGCCGCGTATGTACCGCTGTGACTCAATAGTGAATAAGTTAAATTAATGATAAATTAAAATTGCAGAAGTTACGTTATATTTAATTTTCCACTGGTTATTAATAAAAATATCAGCCCTGTATTAAACTATCCTACTGCTGGGCAAGGGCCTCTTCTCAGTGTGAGAAAGGTTAGGCATAATCCACAACGCTGTGTTGGCAGACTTCACATATGTTTAAGAACTCTGTATTGCTGTTAATTGCTATGTTAAATTAAAAATTATTGATGATGTTTACCCTCATATAATATTTACCACATAGGAATTTAACATCAAGGCAAATGTGCATGCATGAACATGGCCTGCATATTCTCGGTAAACAACGTAAAACAAATAAGCAAGTATATTGTTAACCCACATTTGACCCGGCAAATATTGATAATATATAAATTACTCTATAAATGTCTGGATACATTACCAGACTTATGTATCAATCAAACATTTAAAAACCAAAACGAATATTATTTCATTTATATTTCATTTCAATTTATATATTCATCATTTGAAATTCTGGAAAGGATCACTGGGATAGATGGGATGAGAAAGGCGGGAGACCAATTTTTGGAGAACAAATTGGCGGAGTCTGTCATAGGCACAATGGTCAAATAATTCGTAATCTACAACTTACTTGTCCGCATATAGCCGCTGTAAACGGAGATTATTATATTACCTGAAAACAAAAACAACTCATTAGTATCTTTATAACGAAAAATAAACTTTAAAACTCATATTAACTCATATTATTAAATCAAAGTATATATGTATGTTTATCCATTGCCTAGTACCCATAGTACAAGCTCTGCTTAGTTTGGGCTAGATGGTGTTGTGTGTATGTAGTAGAATATTATTATTATTATATTGTAATTTCATTAAATTTCCAAGTTTTAATTAACAATGAACTTTAATAAATAGGAAAAAATAAATAGAATGCAATTGCAATATTCGGATGACGCAAATGGCGTCCGGAAATTAGCGTGTATAAAAAGTGTATTGAACGGCATTCATGCGCATCGAACCGAATACTTCAGTGTCAATTTACAATGGAACGGCACTGACACAATTTACCTTAGCTTCTGTAAAAACTAAAAACGCGACGTAAGTAAACACAGATGCATTTTACTGTCGCATTTATCTTAGTTGAATTCTGTTTAACTTAAGTAATTTGTCAGATTTCCTGTTTATGCCCACTAAGGTTAGTTACAAAGAGTCGCAGTCTTAGCAACAACTCAAAAATATTAAACCTATTGAATCGCAGCGGCACACCGGTGGCCAGACACGACAGATTTTTAATTATGTATGGTATATTAAGACTTGACTGATTAATTTAAAAAAGCTATCTTTAGTTATCTAAAATTTTAAAACAACATTATGTTTGTTTTGTAAAGGGGTTTCCTGTACTCTCAATAAATTATGATTAAAATAGATTTTGATATCTAGCTAATAGTTAGAACTATTTAAATAATAGCTAGAGATTTATTTGTAATTAACTTTATACTTAACATTCAACTGTCAGGTATATTTCCAATCCAAATATATTCTCTTCTCTTATCTTATTTTAATAATAATAATAATATCAGCCCTGTATTAAACTATCCCACTGTTGGGCACGGGCCTCTTCTCACTGTGAGAAGGGTTAGCCCATAGTCCACCACGCTGGCCTGGTGCGGGTTGGCAGACTTCACATATCTTCGAGAATATTATGGAGAACTTTCAGACATGCAGGTTTCCTCACGACGTTTTCCTTCACCGTTATAGCAAGCGGTAATTATTATATACCATTTAATACGCATATAACTTCGAAGAGTCAGAGATGCGCGCCTTGGGTTCGAACCCGAGACCTCTGCGTGGCAGTCCAACGGTTTCCCACTAGGCTATCGCTGCTATTATTATCTTATTTTGATTAGTAGTAAATATTTAATGTAAATACTTTAACCATATTATGATTAGAAACGATAATTGTGGTAAATCTACAATACTTTTTAATGGAAATAGTACTTGCGTTTTATTAACTATCTGTGTATTAGATATTTATAATTAGATACAAATAGTTCTTTTGCAATTTGGGGATTGTTGCTGTTGGCGGATAGTTAGTTCTAAACTGGGATATCGAAAATCTAAATTCTTCAAGTTCATAACATTTGCACCGAATGCAGTCTGTAGTACTGTTAACAGCAATTTAAAGTTTAAATAGTTAATTGAGAGAATGTGTGCCAAGGCAGTGACCCTCAGCATATTAATTAATTATATAATCGTTTTGCTTAATTATGATATGTTTTGTACTCACACAGTTAAAGATCATTATCATAAGTTTCAGTTCACCTAATTTCGGTAACAAAAAAATATTCGGTAATGAACTGGTTGGTATTTATTTTATAATTTTAATTATATGAAATTACAGTGAATTGAGTTCGATATAATCCGATTAATAAATAGGTGGGTATGTAAACTTTTAAATGAAAGTTTTTTTACTACACAAGCGGTATTTCTTATCACATAATCAAAGTTTTAACAATATGAAATAATGTACGCCCGGTTGTCACCACTGCGACGACTGCCGTGACGTTGTTGAGGACACGGCGCTGCACACTTTGGCGGTTTGCCCCGCCTGGGCATCGCAGCGCCGTGATTTGATCGCGGCAGTCGGATCGGTTGCCCTCTCGCTCCCGGCCGTAGTTCAGTCTATGGTCCGGAGTGAGAGGTCATGGAACGCCGTCGCCTCCTTCTGTGAGGAAGTAATTTCCATCAAGGAGGCGGCGGAGCGGGAGAGGGAGCGTTTAAACCCTCTCCCCAACCGCAGAGCCGGGCGCCGGAGGGCGCGCGATGACCTCCAGCCACCCTGAGGTTTGACCTGGGGGTGGCGGGCTTTGTGGGCCTGCCCGCCATCCGTTCAGCACCAGGTCCGAGAGGCGGCGTGCGTGTTCCCACGCGCGCCTCTGTTTCGTGTCCGTCTCCCCCTTTAGGGGGAGACAGTAGAATTTTATTTTGAGTACCTATCTTGGGTAGGTCTTATTGCGTAGGGGCCTGCCGTTTCATACGGCGGGCTGGAACCTCGGCGGGGTCGCGACCGTATGCGAAAGTGATTCGCGCGGCCCCGTCGATAGTGGTTTTGTCGAGGAACACCGTGGTAGGTTTAGTCGGTATTCCGGGAGAGATACATTATCTTTTTAACATCTTAGTTTACCCCGGCGAGTCCGACATAATCCCTCCGCCCGCCCCCGCGGAGGGATATGCGTCATTGCATTCCCCCACGTAAAAAAAAAAAAAAAAAAAAAAAAATATGAAATAATGTGCGTTTACATTTCGGTTTGAGACTTATTACTATAGATCTTATGTTTAAGTCCGAGTCAGAATGGACTTATACAACCATCTGAAATAATTATTTACTAAATAAATACAAGTAAACAGCTCTATACATATGTTATCGTTAAGTACACAAATGATTTTTCATTACAAAACTGACACTTATATTGGTCTCATTTAACTGTATTTGACAAAGTTATAAATTGGTTAGCCAATACAGTACGTAAGCTTTTAGATATTGATTTCTATCATTATATGATTGTAAGTCTATCGATAAAATAAATTATATCTACAGTTTATTATTACCATTATCCTCGTAAGAATTCATACATAGTATAGCTGCAGGAGGCAAGAAATAATAATCATCTACATAAATATAATAAGCTGGAAACTTATATTTGTTAATAGTTTATTTAATCACTATATCCAGTCAAAATCTGGACACTACATAAAGAGTCCACAGAAGAAAGAAAACCAGTAGAAACATAATTTATGCCAATATAAAGGTATCATCAGCTGCATAGAAGGCCGCTTCAAACTAATGTCATTCAAACCCAATTTCGTGTGACTACCAGTACAGTAGAAATAGATCGTACAAAAAATCTACGCCACGTGAACAGTCACAGTATGACTCGTTATGTATTTAAACTAGTCTAAAAGCAAGGCTATTCAAACGAAGTGCCAAACTAAACAAGAGATACATTGTCACCAAAATATATCCATGCTCCAGTAGCTTTGTTTAGACAGACGTCAGACGATTTGGGGCATCAACAATACTGTGCTTACATAGCCATACATATGATATATAACTGGGGCACTAATGACGTCAATGCTCATTAACTGGCAACAAGAACTGAGAACGTTCTGCGATTGTTTTGAAATAGATCTTAAAGTGATTATAATTGTTTAATGTGATTATTGTCAGGTCTAATGTGATAAAATTATGTAACTACGTATGTTAGACGCTCATTTAAAAGATTCAGAATTATTTAGAATCTTCTAGCATTATATTACATTTTTATAACCATAAACATAAACAACGAATTCAACAAAAGTTGATATTTTCTACAATAGTAGGTATGTGTAATAGTCGTTGTTCCCTTGATGACATGTTGAAATTATATATGGCTTGATGGCTTATAAATAAATAATATTTGATGTTCAGAGTTAGCAACAAATGTCATTCATTTCACTTAAATCAAGCAATTGAGGTTACACATTAATATGAATTCAAAAGATATCTTTTCATTAAGAATGTAGCAAGATCGCGAAGCAAAATAATACCTAACTATAAAATATTTTATTTGTAGTTACTATTTTGCGTCGATTTTTGCATTCGAGGCAAGTTAACACACAAACAAACAATCATAAAATAGAGTTTTATCTCAACAACACAAAGTGGTTTCTAGAAGCGTTTGGCATGAAAATAGAAGAAAACATTTAAACTATTATTGATTTTTCAAAGATTAAAGAAACGATATTACTTACATAAATCATGTGACTCACGTTACAAACGAAATATTGCGAACCGAATTGAATGTCAGCTTTTGTTTTTTCTGAATGAAAATTAGCAAATTTCAACTAACATAACTTAATCTATGTTAAAACTAACTAATCATGTAGCAAGCGTAATACCTAGAAAATCAATTTAATAAATGAGCGCTGAGACGATGCTTCAAATTCATATACTTAACATTCTAAGCACTGTTGCTTAGAATAATAATATTCTACTACATACACACAACACCATCTAGCCCAAACTAAGCAGAGCTTGTACTATGGGTACTAGATAATGGATAAACATATATATATACTTTTTTTTTGTAAATACATACATATTATACAAAGAAACACCCAAACCAAGACAAACATCCATGTTCATGCACACAAATGTCTGACTTGTGCGGGAATCGAACCCGCGACCTCAGGCATGGCAGTCGGTTACACTAACCACTACGCCACCGAGGCCGTCAAATGTTAAGTATATGAATTTGATCTTGGCTAAGAACTGTTTCTTAGCCAATAAAACAAGGGAAAGTAAATTATATAAACGATTAAAAAAATTAAATTACGTTGCATACATTAATTTTAACATTTGTGCAAACAAGGTCGTATTTTTGCTCCAATTAACGTACATAGCAATTACCGACAGGTTATAACTGAATTTCATTGAATGTGATGCAACGAATATTGATTTATAAAACTTAGCGAAATGCAAAAACCAATCGAGCACCATCGAAATTAAGAAATATTTATTTAAGAGAACAATGCATGTTCTTGAAATAAAAGTACCTTTACATTTGGACAATTATGATAAGAGGACATGGTTTGAAATCAGATTTCCTTTAATTGAAGTACTTGTAATATTCGTATAAACGCAAGACTATTCATTATAGATTGTAACGCAGTAGTTTTCGTTTGTCAAAAACATTACGACACATACATATTTGCTGAATAGTTTAATAGTGACGTAAAGAACAATCTACGCTTTGATTCAAAAGAATCACAAATTATCCTTCTTATGCAATTTTTTTGACTTACGACGTTTATTGCAGAGGAATCGTTGAACCTCACTGACGTCAACTGACATCAATGAATGCTGTAGCTTAGATCATAAGGCAACGCCCACATACACCCACAACACTATTAACATCATCAAACGTGGTGATAAAAGAGAGAAGAGATTGTATATCGATATAAGTAAGAGTAAAGATCGTTGACCCGACAACTGGCGCAAGGTAAGCGAGTACGTAGAATCGATGACACACAACGGTTCACTGGAACACATATAATGTATGAGCGTACTATAGCTGAGCGTAAATTCTACGCGCGACGATAGAAATAGGTAAACGTGTCGCGCTTCATTTGCAAATGTCAATATCTACGCAGTTGATGAAACAGGTGCAGTACGATTTAGAAAGTAAGCTTTTATAGTTCAATTTGATTGACAATGCTTTCCGTCAATTTAGTTTTTATTAAATATTTTACTACAATTAATTAAAGTAACTTTCCTATATTAATATAATAGTATTTTTTTAGTTAGTATATTCGTTGGATGTTCAGCGATTCTGCCATGTGGAGGTCTCGAAGCTATGTGCATATTAAATAGTTAATTATCGTTCGCTTTAATGGTGAAGAAAAACGTCATGATGAGGAAACTGGCATGCCTGGGAATTCTTCGTAATGTTTTCTAAGTTTTGTGAAGCCTATTAACTACACTGCGCCAGCATGGTGGCCTACTACCTTTAAACCTTCCCACACTGTAAAGACGCCCATGACTAGTCATGGGCGGCTTTTCAGTGTGAGAATGTTTGTGAGAAGAAAAAATATATAAAAAAGCCTGTTATTGAATAAAATATCGGCCATTTTTATAAATTATATATGTAAGTAGAAAATATTTTGTATTGTTTGTTCCGATTACGCGAAATAACATTGAGTCTCATCTATGACTATTTATTTATTATCTTTTCTTTGTATCTTTTGTGGTAGAAAAGCACGAGACAGTCACTTATGGTAAGTAAGTTTCTTATATCTTTACTGGACATAATTTGTATTTTATTTACCTCCTAGCTTGGCAAGTAATCGTTGTTCTATTCTTGCTAATAGGTGGCGCACAACGGTAACATAACGTGACCATAATAATTAACTATAGTTCCCCCAAAACAAATTTATGGCGTGAATATGTCATCAACCACTCAATTTATTTAAAAGCTAGCCAATTATAATCATTAATATTAATATCAAAAAAATAAAAATATGTTTTTATAGACTAATTAATTGATTGCCACTGTCAACAAACATAATATTTATTATTTTATCCAAATCATTTAATTTTAAAGGTTTTTGATTGAATAATAGATGTGTTTTGTTCATTAAATCAATAATAACTTTACTAAGCAATATAAATATATATTTCCTTATTGATTTCATATATGATATGTACTTATGAAGGTAGTCTAGTGTACAATCAACACGTGTCAATAAATTTGTGGGTCATTGCTGATTATAATAATAAAAGGTAAAAATAATAGGCGCTTATTGCAATCTTGACCATAGCTATTAAGTAGCTATGATGATATGTAACCTTAATATGTTGGCAGAAAGCAAGGTAAAATTATTGTTTGATGCGTTATCTATACTAATATATTAGTTGATATAATAATTTATTTGCTGTAGGTACGCGCTAATCGTAGGAGCTAATGGTTCGAATTGAAAATTATTTTAGTGTTTGATAGCCCATTTATCGAGAAAGGCTTATAGGCTATATAACTAGTGATGCAAGAGACTCAGTCTTTTAAAAAAGACTAGGCTCATTTTTGAAGACTCACGACTAGACTAGTTTTTTGACCCTCAAGAATTGCAGTTAAAGACTTAAAATTAAGTCTAAATCGAGTCAAAGTCCTTTAACTTCAGGTCTAAAAAGACTAAATCGTAACTTAAAAGGCTTATATAACTAAAAGCCTTATAAGACTTAAAGGACTCGCGCCTTAACAGACCAGAGTCTCTTGAAGTTCCTCTCACTGATGAACATGATGAAATTGACTAAATAAATAATACAACTACATATTATAAATCCTAGTGGCGCAGAAAAACATAACTAATATAGGCGCTATTTTCGTGATCAATTCGTGAGCAAAATTTATATATTTTTTATTTTATTTATAGAAAATTGTAACGTGGATAAAAATACGAATAAACTCCACCGTAGTATTATAGATATTTAGTAATTTAATAAAATACATAATTTTACTTATTTTATTGTTTTAACTGCTTAATTTAGTATTAAAGAACGAACGATATCTATTTATAAAAAATATACATTTATTTTTCAGCTTTGGTTACTAAACTACTGAACGGATTCATTGATGATTTTTAAACGTAGTACATAAGTTTCTAAAAATGCTACCATCGATTAACCCTAGAGCTTGAGCTATATTGAATATCAAGCTTGACTGAGGCTCGAGTCTTTTTTAAAACAGCTCGAGTCGTTTTAGTCCTTTAGTATATCTTTTTACTAAAGACTGGAAACTCTAGTCTTCTTCCCAAACTTAAGTCGTGTAAATTGAAGTCGAGTCTTTTTTAGAGACCTTAAATGACTGAGTCTCTTGAATCACTATATACAATAGTGATTACTAAGCTACGACCAATAAGAGCGGAGCATCAATGAAAAATGTTGCAAAAACGGGCAAAATTCTCTTATGTGATGCAAACTAAGTTACGCGGGTCAGCTAGTTATAATTGAAATTCTCAGTATCAGAACTTGGTTTGGGATAGTACCAATTTAGGTCCAGCTGCTAAGAATTTCAAATTTTTAATTTTTGTATCCCATTGAGGATGGCGCGAATAGTAACTGGCGCATCGAGTGTTGTGTCTACGTGTTCTTTGTGTCCATTGTTTGAATGTTTGTAAAGTCCCTCGTGACACATCCCCGAGGATTTGACGACTAGAGCAGGCGATGCATCTAAAAGAAACTTCGAAACTAATACACAGGCCTGTATCAATGTATATTCGACTAATCCTTCGGAAAGATACAGTCCTAATATTGATTATATGACTCATAGGCAATCCACGGCGCAGTCCATCATATTTAAAAACAACATATATTATAATAACATTATAACCGCAATAAATCCCTATGCGCCAACGATACTTAGAACATAATCAAGTACGCTGGTAAATGACACGTCATGCTCTGTTTATTTCCTGTTCGTGTAATTACTATGAGGTGGCACTAATATTATAGTATTCTTCGTATACTGGTAACCAGTAGTTACTGCCTTTATATAACCTCAAAAGTTTGGTTTGCCTACATAAATTGATCGATCCATACTATATCTTCTTCTTCCTAACCTATATTATACCCAAGTCACTTGGGATCGGCTTTTCTGGTCTAACCGGATTTGACTGGATATTAGTTTTTACACGGAGCGGCTGCCACCTAACCTCCGCAACCCGAAGGCTAACGATATCCTAAGGCTAGACCAGTGTCAGGATATTATAGGGCACCGACTTACCAATAATGACTGCCATAGATGTTTATGGCAGCCGGGACCGACTTTACGTGCTCTCCGAGGCACGGAGCAGGCGATAATTGTCAATCAATACGCACATAATTTCGAAAAGTCATATAACTTCCGAAAGTCAGAGGTGCGCGACGTGGGTTCGAACTCGAGACCCTCTCCATCAGACTATATAAAAGTATATTTTTTATATTCAATGTCAGCTCTGCCTGGTCCTCGCAGCAGTATTAACTGCGACTACTGTATATGAGGTCTCGGATTTGATTCCTAGATGAGACAGCAGCATTATTATTTAGTAACACTTATGAAGATCTAGAAACACTAGACACGCTATTGAAGAACTAAACTAAAACTGTAATTAAAAATAGTAAAACCTCACGATTTTTGTACATGATGCGAGTAACATGCGCAAGTTGACCTCAAGTAGTACATACTTGCATGGTATGTTTGCATCATGTAAATAAACTCGACGCGAGCCGCCGTGCCCGCGCAGGTAGCACTCGCGCTTCTAGTGCTAGCTACTTGCATCGTATACGGCACTGTGAGAACCTATGTGTACCAAAGGCTTTATTTCTTATGAAAATTTGGTTGTTGGTGTAAGTGATATTCCTAGTATAAAGTGTTCATGGGTCATATTAACCGATGACCACCAGCCCACCAGACCCGGGGCCGTTTGTTAGTTCATTACCTACTCATATTGTCTAAAAAAGGAAAATCGGATATAGGTCTGCCTAATCCTTACTTTATTACTGGCTGTTATGGGAAAAATTACTAATAGGTATTGTCTTACACAGTCATAACAAACCGCTTATTACGCAAGCAATTATTATGACTATGTACTGAAACATTTTAGTGAAATCAGCATATAAATTTATGTTATAAATTTACCATAATCACGATGACATAAATGTTTGTCATGAGGTTGTTGTAATGTTTATAATAATACCAAGCAGACAACAAATTCAACTCATACGTTAGAAAGGAAGAGATATATTATAATAATTGCTCTGCATTTCTTTGACAGTTGAGATAGTATGACACTATTGGACTACCAGGTTTCGAGTTATATCCCATGGCGCACATCTTTGACTTTTACAAAGTTATGTATATGCGTATTAAATAGTTGACTATCGTTCGCTTTAATGGCTAAGGAAAACATTATGACGAAACTCTCAGCCGAGTTCTCTTTAATGTTCTCGAAGATATGTCAAATCCACTAACCCACACTGGGAATAGGCTCGGGCCCAGCAGTGGGGCAGTTTAATACAGGGGAGATATTATTATTTCATTGTAAACATGATTTAACCTACTAAGCAATAAAAATGTACCGTATTTGATTTTCGCGCGCAATAGTTACGTATCTTATAACAGATATAGCTCCTATTACTCAAAGTTTGTTAAGCTTTTTATTGGTAAATGACTTTGTTGAATCGACTAAGTAATTCGAAATTACCCACTACATATGTCTACTATTTAAAAAAGAAACTGCCGTAATAGAAGTAATTCTTCTGTCGCGGAGACTATACAAACATCGAAACACAAAGAATATTCAGCCTCAGAACAGCTCTTTGTCAATCACACAAAAACATAACATTACCGTCCTGGCAGTGGCAAAGCGACCACTTAGGCTACTGCGCTATCCCAGCAGTAATCTTACACGAAGAACGACCCTTGACTTTCACCCCTTTCATAGAAAGACGGAGACCCGCGAAGCGAAGCTATTTTTGGGTGGGTTTAAAAATAAACCTAACAAATACCTACTAGGGGCGAAACTTAAGGGGCGAACGGTCTTGTAACTATATTTTATCCTCTTATTAAATAATATTAGTATAAATGCGAACCTTCGAAACTAAATAAATATTCAAAACTTGTAAAATTGTTTACACACTTCTCATATCTCTTTTAGTGCAATATTTATAAATAAGTAAGTAAATGCTTAAATAACAAATACTGCGAGCTCTCTTAGGGAAAATATCGTGAGAAAAGTTGCATGTCTGAGTACTTTCGAAGGTGAATGAAGTCTGCCAAACGGTACTTACTTGCAAGAAACATGATTATAGAAACTATTCACCTTTGGAGAAAACCTGAACAAAACCATATTTAATACTTATTTTCTTATGTTTACGTAAATGTTATATACTAAGATTAAATAACTTTATACGGATTTTATCGCGGGTTATTAAAAAGCTTATAGTTTTTGAAGCTTCAGATGGTTTTACTTCATTCAGTATTATGAACATTAAAATTATAACTACCTAATATCAGACTCGGTATAACTATCTGTAATCTACAGATAGTTATACCGAGTCTGTATGTTTGCTTTTGAACTCATAACACAAAGCACTGGTATAGGCAATGTCATCATTTAAAACATATTAATCTAAGTGATATTGAATTTAACGCTTATCTTTATCTAATGCATATCAAAGCATTCTGTAGCAAACTCTACAAAACTCTCTTAAAAGGGACAGCACTCTATTGTCACTTGGCAACAACTGACATACACAGAATATCAATAGTATAATTATAAGAAGTGGAATTTTACGTTGTATTCAAATTTATGACATCATAACAGTTGAGGCCAATTTGAACATTGTAAAGCTGACGCTTTGGACTATGTAGTTATTTCACAATAGCCAGTGCACCGAGTATTATATATTCAATGATCACACGGAACGAAAAATTGTGTGTGCCACAAATTGTTCCGAATCTAGCAGTACTTTGTGTCTAGAAAGAAACTTGCTTTCGGTCAGACACATAGGATACTGCAATATAGTTGCTTAACATTGCTGAATTATCAATATGCGTGGTCTAACTTCAACACGAATTAATTTTTGTTATAAAATAAACTTATTAAGTACCGCATAGAATTATTTGTTGGCCAACTCAAGCCTCGTACACAGCGAGTAATGTGATGTATAATGTATTTGCCAAAGGAATGCAGTAGGCTTGTACTTCTTATTAACTAGATTATAATTATCTAGTAACTGAGCTTTATCTCTGGGACAAAATTTAGTACTACCTATACTACCTACATACGTATGGGTGTATGTATACCTATCCCAGAAGAGTAGGCAGGCTCTTGAATTACACCTTTAAGTTTCCTAAAAATTACACGTTTTGTGTGGTGATTATACCCTCGTCTGACAAGCACATAATTATCTAAGCTTCATGCTGCTATTGAGATTTTCTTTATCAGGACATCACGATGGGCCATGAACGCAAACTGCAAACTTATGCCCGGGATCAACAAGGCAGTTTGATTTCGAGCGTAATAGTGATTGTGAAGTTGTTGTTGGCGCGAGCGACATGCGCAAATTTCTCACGTAGGCTACATGCGCGAGTCAATGATAAGGGTTTGCATCAGACCATTTCATGCGTTATTACTTCGACTTGCGCATGTAACCTGCATCGTGTAAAGAGACATAACGCGAGAAAATCAAAAAACAGGAATAGGAAGTTATTGAAATTGCCTACAAATAACAGAAAAATAAATTAATAATATTAATGGCAATATTTATTGTATATTATTATTTAGATACTTAGTATAATTATGATAACGATTAGTATTCATTAAATTCGCGGGCAAAGGTCACTTTGCCTGTAAATTTATCTACGTGAACAACGGTTTGCTTGTGAAGTCTCAAAATTTACGTGGAGACACTAAACACTGTATCTCTAAAATGAATTAGATGTAAGGTTGCTTTTCTTTTAAGTTATGTGTAAACTACTAAAGTATGAAAACTGCATCAATATCCATTCAGTGGTTTTGTGTAATGCCGGAAAATATAAACAGACCGACCACAACTCTATACCTATACCGTTGCATCGGGTTCCATGGCCGCTAAATTGTCGAATCCAAATAAAATTCAAAAGCGTATCCTTTATACTACAACAGACTTGTTACAGTTTTATAATAATAAAATGAAGATATCATCAAGAGGCATTGAATTTTATATTACGATTTATCTTAATCCATACCAATGTATAATTGATACATAAGTGAATTCTAAGTGTATTCAGAGTTATAATATAAGAATCTAATTATGACTTTTATATTCTTATTTATCCTAATCATCGCTAATGCTATGCTAATACTAACTTCCGAACGAGTCCTCACCTATTATAAATAATTTATTTCTTTATATTATGAATGCAAAGCTCTGTTTGCTCATTTAATGTTCGCATCAAAAGACGCAACGAACCGACTTGACTTTTTAACGAATAATGAATGTACAATTAATATTAATTAGAAAGATTAGAATATTGAATTTTATATTTTTTATTAATCCTAAACTCAAATAATATATAATGCTAATTTTAACTTCCTAACTAGACCTTACTTATGTATTATTTGTTGTTTATATAATAAATACATAATTGTGTTTGTTTATTTTTTTATGAAGTCACACATTTTAGTTAATTGTTAGCAAAAGTTTGTGTTTTAACCTCAATTTTTTAAATAATAATTTGACAGACTTTTCATTTTAATGTAGACAAATATCGTAATAAATAACGCATAAAAAATTATATGACAACACGTATATACCTAGTAATAGTTTTTGCTTTTTAATATGCAAGCAACAACAAGCAGGTAATAAATTGGAAATGTTATCTAAAAAGCCTTGTGGCCTCTTAAAAACAAATATAAATATTATAAACATATATAAATAGAATAAACAAATATTATATATTCATAATGTCGATCAATGCACTCAAGTCCTTCTTCACGGGGTGTCGTGTATATAATAATTTTCGACGCTCGGCGATCACATCATTGTATAACCTTCTTAACTTAGAGAATAGCACCAGTCAAGATTGACATAATAGATACAAAATAATGGGCGAATATTATTTATTAAAATGTGCTTGGAGAACTGTGTTTTTTTTAAATTTACCTTACCTATTTAAATATTTTCCGGAAATGTATTTACATAATTATGTGCCAGTATGCAATACATAATTAATATGAACCTGTTTGTTATGTCTCTGTTAAAATAAACAGTTTTGTTAGTCAATAACAAGATGCACCGTGGATAGGTCAGGATGACATGACTATTGCTCTTGCGCTTCCTTCTTATATAACTCCGTCGTCATTCATATTCATATCCGTTTTCTTACAAGTTTCTCTTACTATTCACCTAACCTAAGACATTTAAATATTTGGAATATTATACTAAAAATGTTAGTTAGTTTATTTCCAAAAATATAACACAAAATACAGTGTAATATTGACGCTAAACGAGCCTAGCATATTGTCTTTATAAGTTTTGAATTGAGTCCGAAACAGAACATAATTGTTATTTATGCGTCTTTTATTCTACTTTGAGGACTTAGTTAAGTCTCATGATATACAGATGATTAATTTATTGTCCGAAAAAAATATCTACTGAAAATCTATCGGTATGTTGTACCAGATCGCTCTGTCAACATCCGAGCAGACTTAATGTCACAGAATAGAGAATAGGTGTATAAATGCCTGCGGCTAAACTCGTATACAAGCCCGAACACAACATATTTTATTGAAGCTGTCACATGCTCAACGTTTAACTAGAAATAAATGTTTTAATCAGCAGTTCAGTTCACTGGACAATTTATATCAATGTTTATTTGAAATATAATGGTAACTGGAAAATGTATGGAACACTTGCTTCGTCGCGCATAGTGCTAGTGGGCAATTAAAGTTATTTATATTGAAGACTTGGTATTTATATTGCTGTTAATATCATTATGGCACTTTTAGATTACGCGAAAGTGATATTTTCTAATAAAATATGGCTTAACGGCAATTATCTTAGTATATATTTTCGCTCACTATTTAGTATGAGGAATTTTGTGGTGATAATATATTTCTGCCTAATCCATTCGCTTTATTCAAGTGTGATGTTCTATAATGTACATATGTATTTTGTATATTTTTTCTTAAATTCGTAGTTACGTATGGGTACTCCATTTCTATGGAAAGTTAACTCCTTTAAATCTCTTTACGATTCCTTTTTGACATAATGTAAACATAAAAATTTCAACCCTGTAGCCGAACGTGCAACAATTTTGTCTTTCTATTTCCAGTGGTTTAAGCGACCTTTAAGGAAACCTAGTATGACCAGATTAATGTTCTATAAATCTAAATATTTCAATCCAAATTTGCTTAAACTGTAAATGAAAAGGTTAAATTTAAACAGTGAACCAATACACGTTCGAATATCACTAAACAAAAAACGAATAGAGTCGATTATCTCCCTAAATAAGGATTGGAACGTGATACAATTAATCACGAGATTTATTGGAACTTTAAACGTTACATACCTAATCCGTACATGTCCGTATTAAGGTTTTTTGAGTCCGGTTGTAATAACTACATACATTTAATATATATTAGATATGGGTGTGGTCGAACTAGAATATTGCCCGCCTAAGTTGGCTAGTCTTTCTGTTAAATGGTATGTTGCTTTATGTATTGTAATATATAATAATAATATTGCCGGCCCCGTTTATAACTGTCGTTTCAGTGTGAGAAGGCATTGTATAATAATGATAAATGAGTATGTATAGCCTTTGGTCCCGGCTGTTGATAATTTATATAGCAGTTATTTATTTATGGTTTGCTAACAGATGTAACAATAATAGCATATCAGGCTTCGCAGGTAAAGTTAATGATAATTGTCAGTATTTTCGAATATTTGGATATTGGAGTAATATTAATATTTTCTTCTTCCTTTGGAGTCCGGGGGTCAAAATGGTAGTCATCCCATGATAGTTATAAATATATAGTACTCGGCTAATCCCAATATCTCCCTTACTATCTCTTCCATGCCAGTAGATCAACCGAGCTATATTTATGGTTACTAAAATAGGCTAGAAGCTGGGCTAGCGGTTTCTAACTTTTACCATTCTGTACCTCTATAACCTGTAGCAATCCCTCCTCGTCACTTTGTCTTATTATAAGGTCCTCGCAGGGGTAAGCAAAGGTGTAAACCCACATTTTGTCCAACGAAACTGGCGACGAGTCTCTTGCCTTCGATTTAAGACTGTTCTTAACACCGTGTAAAGAACAATACTTCTCCAATTACCACATATAATGCATGCTTTAAACCCAATAGCAGTGGTATAGTCATGCGCAGGTCCGGCACCCCAAGGGACAGCTGACATAACCGGAGTTGCTCTTCTTAATTGTTCTGTTACAATCGATTAATGCTAAATAAAATCTAACACAGCACTAGATTATAATAATAAATGGTCTCATTTCCATGCCGCTCGGCCGATAAAATAAGAATAATATCTATAATACATACATACATTTATAATATATAAATAAAGGTAAAGGATAAATAAAATTTCATAATAAGATGGGTCGACTTAGGAAGTTAGGATTATTATAATTTACCAAGATTAAGACTAATATAAATATAAAATTCAATAATCAAAGAGATTATTACTAATCCCAATTATAATATGTGCAAGGATAAATAATTAATTAACATATTGAACAATGTAAATGTGTTGGAATAAGTTATTATGCATATTATTGTTGTAGTGCAACTGCCCCTAAGTTAAGGCTGTATTTCACATCACAGTAACAAACGTACTTATAAAGACTGACGACGTGCTGCGAGCTCGAAGCAAAATTGTGTGTGATCTACAGATAGATTTATTGAGTTCCGGCTGTAGTGTCGATGTTTGTAAAACCTCGAGACGTGTATGGATTATTTCTTAGTGTGTGAGTTGTTTTTACAAAATATTAAGTCGTGTTTATTAAATAACAATTCGCTATCTTACCTTGCACTTTGGTCCGGTGCGCGTCGGTACGCGTCGGTGTTAATGCGTTTGTGGTATAGAATTTTATTTATGTTGTCATTTTTACTAGCGGATACAGTTGTACATAGTTTCGACGGTTAAAATTAATGTCCGTTTGACGTAAAGATAATTCAGTTAGACAATTGATAAGGATATTTTTTGGTGTTTTATTAACCCGTTTCCTATGGATGTGGTATAGTGATAGCCGAAACGATAATAAAATATAGTAGGTAGGTAAAGATTATAAGTACATGTTTGAAATTACAGTACAATAATGCTATTCCTTGTATAGTGTAGATATGTATAGTTGATAGATTGCGTTAATACCCGTTACATATTATATAAATATAATTATATATCATGCAACGCTAGTTTAAAAGAAAGTTTAAAAGTTATTATGTTAAGTTGATTTCATAAGTTAACGAAATGTTCAAATATTTTTGTTTCTTTGGGATCAAATACAACTAATTATTTGTCTTCATAATGTGCAAGATGTATTTAATTTTCATAATTACATAAACCATATACTTACCAACTTTATTTTTAAAAATTTGCAGTTATTTTGTAAATAACTGTAATTTTATTTATATGCGTTTGAATAATTCAACATTAACAAATCTATAGATTATATCTGACAACGTCAATGATACTTTATTAACTAAAACATTTGTCATTGACTTAATTATATAAATTATTAAACGTCAACCGCAAATTGACCATGTTTAATTTTAAATCTAACTATTATTACAAATTGCATCAAAATATGTTTAGCTATTTAATCGCACAAGTTACACGTACCTATTCTATACTAGCTTTATCCCGCGTTTCCCACGGGAACAGTATTCCTCCTTTATCCTATTTTGTACCTCTGGTAACGTGTATGCAAAGTTTCATGATGATCGGTTAAGTAATTAAGGCGTGAAAGCGTAACAATCAAAGAAACTCACATTTGCATTTATAATATTAGTTAGTATATAAAATAGTTTTAACAGTACACAAATATAATATTTAATTATAACTAAGATAAAATGACGAGGTTATAAGTTCACGTGAATTCTAGAAATGTAGTTAACTTTAATTATATAATTAATTAATCAGTAATTATTACACAAGTCACAGACAAAACTACGGATCTGCTGCGACACTGGACTTTAGACTGAACCAAAGTATCGTTGGACTGTTATTTTCAAGTCCTTATCAAATTACATTTGACATGCACTGATTAACTGAATTCCCCAATATTTTAATATTCATAAAATACGTCACTATCTAGCAGCTGCTATTTATAACGTTACAGTTAATATTAATATCATAAAGAGGAAGGTTTTGATTTTCTGTTCGTTTGTTTGTAAGGGTTGAAATTAAAAACTAATCAACCGATTTTTTAAATTCTTTCAGCATTAGCAAGCTACATTATCACATTAACATAGGCTATATTTTATTAAAAAAACTGTTACTGACATAGTCTAACCTACTTTACGCGAGCGAAACCGCGAGTAAATACTGGTATTAAATATAGACCTAAC
Organism: Catocala nupta; assembly: GCA_963675205.1. NCBI lineage: Eukaryota > Metazoa > Arthropoda > Insecta > Lepidoptera > Erebidae > Catocala > Catocala nupta. The sequence continues at coordinate 9,468,252 of OY776091.1, read as the reverse complement.
TAAGAAAAAGTAAATATCTCCTTCCTAGCCTTTATTATTCCCAAGTCACTTGGGATCAGCTTTTCTAGTCTAACCGGATTTGACTGGATATCAGTTTTTACACGGAGCGACTGCCACCTGACTTCCGCAACCCGAAGGCTAACGATACCCTAAGGCTAGACCAGTGTCAGGATATTATAGCGCACTGACTTCCCAATAACGACTGCCTTAGATGTTCATGGCGGCAGGGAGCGACGGCTTAACGTGCTCTCCGAGGCACGAAGCAAGCGATAATAGTCAATCAATACGCACATAATTTCGAAAAGTCATATAACACGTGATATGTGTGAGATTTAACAAATCAGAAATCTAAAATCTACAATGATATAAAACTGCAATGAGCTTGTGTTTGTACAGGATATAAAATACCTTACAGTGGTTTTAAGAATTTCAATATTGAAGTCGTTGTAAGAAATTAGAGGTTTGAAATTCAGCTTATTAATGTTTTGCATTTCAATGGTTTTTATTAAGTTAAACCGGAGATATGGCGCATGGTACATTTAAACTCACATTTCTGATACACGAAGCCACAAGGAAACTGTAAAGAACGTGACAAGGTTGCAGGGTGAATACTTTAGTAAATGTTTGACTTGTGCGGGAATCGAAACCGCGACCTCAGGCATGGCAGTCGGTTACACTAACCGCTACGCCACCGAGGCCGACTACCTATGTTTTAAGTCCCACATAATAGGAAACTGTTACTGATTTTTTTTTGACAGAAAAACACAACAACACCTTACCCGACCACGGCATCGAACCGGAGACGTCATGCACAACAGTAGCATTCACTACTGTTGCACCATCGGGGCAGTAGTAGTGAATGCTACTGAAGGTGCTAGTCATAAATAAATTAAATATACCGCAAAACAAACCTTCAAGATTGCTGTAAATATATTAATTTTGTAAACTTAAAATGCTATTCATTGAAGAACCAAATGGTGGAATCACCATCAATCATTAAACTACAGCACGTTTTTTAATGAATAATTTGATTTGACATTCGATTTAAATGTAAATCAATGTGTCGTTAATTAGGCAGGTAATGCAATTAATATAAATACGAAAATTATAACAGAGATTAATCTGTTGTCTGAAAATAGATAGCTTTTCAGCTCGTAGCATAAATTATCTCTTTTTACGAGATAACTAATTACATATTAAGCTAAAGGTTATCTATCTTTTAACTTGACTATCTTAAAAAATATATTAGTTATAGCAGGACGGCGTACCGGTTAATGTGATCACCTCTTCATCTTCGCCACCTTGCGAGTACAACTATAGGACAGGAACAAAATGTATATTATAGGTTCATTGTAGTCTGAGTATTAGTTTATTCATTTGGAGATCGTAAAGACCCTTGCAACGATATTTTCATTTATAATCTATACTAATATTATAAGAGAGTTTGTATGTTTGTTTATTTGTTTGGTTTATTCCGCATTCGACCCTAATGTTACGTCCCGAATGTAAAAATACGCATTCGCCTCAAAAATTGTTCCTCATAAGAAATTTAGATAAATGTTAATTCCCTAAAGTAATTCCTTTTTCGTCTCAAATTATGTTACTTTTCTGAACTTTTTTTTGTGATTTGGTGTTCCGTCAACCGAAAAATATTTTAAAATACCTCCTTGATTTCTCGGCGAAACTTTGGTCTTATGATTGCATGACGTCACGAGCCCGACATTGAACAGACTCAAAATAATTTCTAAACATGGTTTGTTTTGCTTACCATATGCTCAAAAATGTAGGCCGAAAAAGGAGTAATTAAAAAAGAAGGGCGAATGAGGAACAAACCATTTGTTTGTTTGGCTGAACGCGCTAATCTCAAGAACAACTGGTTCGAATTGAACAATTCTTTTAGTGCTGGATAGCCCATTTATCGAAGAAGGCAGAACATAAATGAAAAATGTTGTAAAAACGGGGAAAGTCTCTTGAGTGATGCAGACGAAGTTGTGCGGGTCAGCTAGTAAATAAATATGTTTATAGAACTGCTACTGCGCCGAGTGTTGTGGTTTCAAATCCCACAAGGGACAAAAAATTCTGTGATCCACAAATGGTTTTGCCGAGTCTGGATATTCTTTACCATTTACCGTTTCGTTTACCGTTTACCGACATTTGTATGTTTGCTAATGTGAGAATCGGCTTTTCATATGAACAAAATGCGTCTGTATTTAAACTATTAAATAAGTCATACTAGAGTGTGATTTTCCCAAGTCAATTCAGTTTAAAACTAGAGCGGCGCTTGCGCACTAGCTGATAGTACTATCACTGCGGCGTAATCACGGCGACATGTCTCGTAAAGTTCGCAGACAACCTACTTAGTGGGGCCACGGTCATACTGGCTACTTACAAACGAGCAGTCCATTCGAGTTTAGTCGTATGACGTAGTAGCTGGGACGCAGACGCTCGACCAATGAGATTACAGTTTATATAAAGGGCTTTTAAAATCAAGTTAGGCTAGCTTAGTTAGCTAGGAACCGACTACTTGTGACATCATGACGTCAGTATTTTGTTTACTTGAATTAAGCATAATATTTATGGCTTTATAGTTTTACTTAATTTCATAGGCCCTAAACGCTTAAACATCCTAATAATATTCTCATTATTAAAAATATTTCCGATAAAGCGTATTACTTTATTATAACACCACTTTATTAAATTGATATTTGAATAGAAGTAATCATATTATCGGAATATTGTTCATATTGTTTTTAGTTTTAATCGTATTTATAGTTCGTCTGCTATACTACATGTCAAAGCAAACCAACACAGTAAAGAATTCAAACATTATTTTTCTACCACACAGCCACAGATCACATTCATGTATATTTTCTAATTTACAAGTGGCATATAATTGAACTCTACATACTTAGAGGCTACGCTCGATGACACTGACCGTTACCAATCACCTAACTGCATAATGGCGACATAATTATTTTTATCATTGTCTGCGAGTGTCCGTGACGTCAGTACAGCAATTATCCAAACAATTATCTCTGTGAGTGTACTTCATTCAACGCATGCCATTGAACATTTGTTTACACTTTCTATTTCCTTTTTAGTTTCTTTTAATTTTGGTGATGACGTTGGTTTGTAGATTGACTGATATAATATTGTAAGCATAGAATTAGATAATAATAATAACGATAATAATTCTCGCTATCAATTGACAAGAATGAGCGCATGTGTTACTGACAATAAGTTGTAAGGTTTCGGCGCCCATGTAAAAAGGAATAACTACATAAAGAGACAATAGGTCACCCTTCATTTCGTTAGAGTTAAACATTAATGATATCTACATTGCGCATATAAAGACATGCACGTTATATATTAATGATAATTATAATGTGAGAACTCTTTATTATCATGAGAAATAAATAGATCATAATTATATGAACTTTTTATTACTTTATGAAACATTTTTTAATAAACTCCACCCATAATTTATTTTATTAGATAGAGTTCAGGTAAAATACAATCACGAGAACATTACAAATTTAAAAATACATTATCGAACCAATCGTACTCGTAAAAATAAAACAAAACCTTTTCTTTACGATTATCCAAAATGGCGCACACAAATGCAGCGCCATACATAATTATGTACATCAAGATAATTATGTGAGACAACTCACGTACAATCGCGAACAAAAATGGTATAGCTAATATCTCGGACCACCTCGACGCGTGTCTATATCGACGTCCACGGTTACGTGCCTTGCAATCTAATTACGATAACTCGTACTAGTGATATCGTTAATTACAATAGGCGATATTTATTTTGATACGAACGAGGTGGAACGGGTATGTAATAGATATTTATTTTACTCCAATTGCAAATTGTACGGTGGAATGCATGTTTTTTAATTTTACTTTGTAAATACACATCCTTTATATTTTGATGTTTAGATTAATCCATTGCTAACTGCTCTATATGGAGAATTTTATGTTTACATTTATATCGTTTTATATGCGCGTATGTGTAAATATCGAAAGTCCGAGAAGGAATATTTTAATAACTGAGTTTGAGTGAAGAATGACTATCATTTTATGTTTTTTTAATCCATATCTAGTTTTTTGTCAGGATGTAGTGTGTCAGGTTCGTAGCAAATGGAAAGCCGTAGTCTCTGTCTATCCCTTTGGGAAACAGGCGTGAATCTATGTATGTATGTAAGTATGTATGTATTTAGTTTTTTATTTCATGAATTTTATATGTACTTCCAAATAACTAAAAACAAGTAATATTCCCAGACATGAATTGTTTACTTTTTATATTACCAATACCAATCGCGTTAAACAAAAACAATGATTGAAAACAGCAAATGTCAACAGGTGACACAATTTCAAGAAAATTGCCAATAAAAAAATAATATAATTAAATAAAATTTTACGAACATAAACATAATTATTTCGTGACAACTTACGCTTGTTTTTTTGTAAAAAAACACATAACAACAGGTCTGTTTATGACATGACATTTTACATAATTAGGCTTACGTTGAATTAAATATAAAATAAGTGTTTAATTTGGTACTTAACATAGCAAGAGTTTAATGCCAAGTGATAATGTTAAGAAGTAAACTGTCACCGGAATTATCTTAATATCTCGCCGAGAAAGTGAACGGTATCAAGATTAAGATAATGAAACAAAATTGTGCTTGATGATACGTTTCATCGGTTCGTAAAATAAAAAACAAATATTATAAATATATGTTACCGGTAAGCGTGTAGTCTATACTAATATTATAAAGCTGAAGAGTTTGTTTGTTTGGTTGGTTGGTTGAACGCGCTAATCTCAGGAACTTCCAGCTCGAATTGAAAATAATTTTAGTGTTGGATAGCGTATCGAGGAAGGGCTATATAACATCACGCTACCATCAATGAGGGCGGCGCACTAATCATTAACGCATGTGAAACCGCCGGCACAGCTTGTATTGAATAAAGTAAGGTACAGATTGAAATTAAACTTATTTATACGGATTTTATCGCGTTGTTTATTTAACACTGTATTACATAATTTTGAAACTAACACTACTACTACTATTGAATTTTACTTATTTATTTATTTATTTACTATTTATTAAACATTATGTTTTACAAACACATATCTACAATTCATCGTGGCAATGTGCTGTTACTGAGAACTTACTTTGACAAAACCTTTACACATTACAGGATCCGAGAATCAAAGTCTACAAATTTAGCAACACCACAAAAACAATCATGAATCATGATACTCGCTTTTAAATCAGCTTTTAACGTTTTTAATTAAAAACATCGGCTCAAATTTTATCTGATTCAACGACAACAGTCACACAGAGCGGTACAGACAAACAAGCAGAACAGCTGTCATTAATTAGCTACAATACGTTTAACAAACTCTTTGAAGATTGATGTAAAGTCCGGATTGGACGAAGTACATGTCAATGTAAAAAAATCGTATTTTTTAAATATAATCAACAAACAATTTTTTTGGTATGTATTTGCGTTTATGCAAACTAATCTCCATAATGGCTGAATCGATTTAGATGAGTATTGAAATAAGCAGGTTTTGTTTCTTTTAAATCGGTAGAAAAAATGATAAAGATATATTCATTTCAATAGGAAAAGAATATGTAGATGATTATTTTACGTGTATAGAAATATGATTACCAGCTACTTGTTAACTAAATCAGTGATTGACATGAGATATTCTGACAGGTTCGATCACTTTTACGTGAACCTTACCATAGTCAACATAATTTGGGTGCTGTATACCTACTTATCGGGGATATATAGGTGTGCTGTCATATATAAAGGTATAATTTTTTTAGCTAGGTCTCATACATCTATAATTCATGATTGGAATAATTCTATTAATATATATAATATTATCAGCGCTGTATTAAACTGTCTAACTGCTGGGCATGGGCTTCTTCATAGTGTGAGAAGGATTAGGCCATAGTCCACCACGTTGGCCCAGTGCGGGTTGGCAGATGTCTATTAATATAATCAATGTGAAAGTTTATAAATCACTGGTAAACCGAATAACGGATTTTGATGTCATTTGGTACACAAATAGACCATGTCCTAAGTTAACTCATGGTTCACTCATACTTTTCATCCGGGTGTGCGTAACCGTGGGATTCATAGCCGAAGCCACGGGTAGAAGCTAGTATCATATAAAAAAGGCGATAACACTTTGCCATCATATTTTTGCAAAGATTTTATGCAAACATTCATGAATAGTATTTATATTACAGAAAAAAGTCACGTTTTATTCGTTGGCATTGCGCATATAAGTATACTCTTTCTCGCTTACTGACCTGAATAATATGAGGGACGTGTGTTGGTTACTCTATTGTTCATTTTAATGTGACTCTACATTAACACAATGTATGCGGAAGTGGTCTAAATCGCGAAAAGCAAAAAGTTATGACGTAAACACTGGAAATGTTATCGGCTGTTAAAGACACGTGGGTAGAAACTTGAAGTAAATATATGGTAATGATTTATTTTTAATTATGACATCTGTCAATTACTTTGGTTTGTTTTTGTTCGTTGGATTTAAAAAAAGAATGGTTAGTAATGGCGCCGCAACCGACACGATCCTTTAAAGTTGACCACGACTGCAGCCGTATTGCAAAATATATAATAGAATCCTTTATAATATTGTTTTCTGTTTACGCGAATGTTATTCATTGAAATTAAACTACTATATACGGATTTTATCGCGTTGTTTATTTGACATTATGCATGATAAATGTATGTCTTATTTATAGTAGGTAATATAATTTTTTTTTTAAATTGGCTGTGAAAGCCTATTGAGACTGGCCACCGGTATGCCACTGTGACTTATGCAAAACTAATTACGTTTCGTTTAACGAATTATAAACATATAAATTAGATAGATATGCCTCACAAACCAACCAGTATACCAGTACTGTTACTGCCATTACAATAACGTTTACGTTTAAGTTAAATATATTCAAACAAAATAATATAAGCAATTTTATCGAGATTATTCCCGTGTCATATGTCATGTCAATGTCCTAAATCTGTCGCAACCGACGTCATGCTACCCATTCCTGCTATGCACCTCACGTGGCAATACGACCCAAATAAACACTGAAGATGGCCATACTCGCACAACCTCAATAAATAATAAAATTTTATTCGACAAATTATATGTCACAATATCATACGATCTCTACACAATGAATGTTTTGTTGCCATGAGGCTGTCCGATGAGACGGATGCTTAAACCTTCAATGTATTAATCTTTCAACGAAATTTGAAAGTAACGGTCTTTTCAAACGCAGTTGTCAAATAGCAACATTACCATTGGTGCATGCATCACGTGACTGATGTCATCCAATAGCAACGAGCCTTGTTCCCATGATGTGACATTTGTTCTTGACTCGAACTACTCATAAGCACGGGGCTTAAGCTATTATTCTTGTTTATCTCTACACAATTAATCGTTTTGTTGTTTTCAAACTGGTGCAGGCATCTCGTGACTGATGTCATCCAATAGCAACGAGCTCCGTATGATCTGACATTTGTTTCTCAAATACACTGCACTATACTTTAGTGCAATAATAATAATAATTTATTATTATTACTGCACTATAGTACTAGGCTTAAGAAATTTGATCCTGTGTAGTTCGCTTAATTTATTCCTCAAATAGTTGCAATATTTGAAAAGTATTTGGAATAAGAAGATTTAAGTCACAGAGTGACAAGACATTGTTAGTGACAGTATTATTACGAAGTGACAAGACTTAAACGCAACAACAAATTCTAGAAGTTTAAATTGCGTAATAATTTTTTTTAAAGCTGCTGAGCTGAATATGTTGAATATCGTATATTGTGACAAAATTGCGACTTGGGGTTGGAAAAGGTTAAGTGAATTCCATTCAAATAATTATGAATCGTCATCCAACGTTGCAATGGGTGATTAATAAAAAACGTCGTGTAACAATTGATTGTACCAAGTCCGAGAAACAATCCTGTTCACAGCAGCAACGTAGTATAATAAAATAAATATTTGTTTAACTTTTGTATGTTGATGTATTTAATATAAACCATAAAGACCAGTGTAACATACGTCATGTATTTTTAAATATATGTATATTTCTCCTTTGTGATTCTCTTTGTTTTCGAACGTTCCACGTTATGACTAAATGAAACCGTTCCAATTTTGAACCTTAACAAATAAACTTTAGTATTTATTTGAAATTAAAATCTCGAACTACAAATATGAACCAATTATTTTTCAATCCGGCACAACATGTTTATAAACTGTTTAAAAAAAAAGAATCTATATACTGGATCCGATTAAAATAATTCATTTTTAACCTGTTGCTTTTTAAAATAAATATTGTATTGAATCCAGGTAGCACATATTGCATTTTATAAGATTTGTTTTTAATACCTTATAAATGGAATCACACTTTAGGTTTAAAGTTAAACGAGCTATAGCCTGTATATTTAAATAGCCCATAAATGGATTAACCCTTTGTATCTGCGTGTTAAACACATAAATATTGCTAATAAACCAGATTAACAGAGATAATGCGAACAACATGCTTGTACTTCTAGGATTACGCGTAATAGCGTTATCTATATTATCGCGCATCGCTTACTTTTATGGCTAATCAACCAATACATAAGTTATGTACAACCTTACAACAATAAAATAACATATAATAATGTCCTCCAGACAGATTTTCGGTTACGGCGGCCAATCTTAACGGAGGCCATCTGCGCAGGAGATATTATAGTGCACAAGTATGTGCGCAAACACAAGCGCACTCTCTGTTCCCTTACCCTCATGATCCGATGGGACGGATAATCCGACACGACCGGAGAGAGATCAGGCGCAGGACCAACGGCTTTACGTGCTTTCCGAGGCACGGGGGTGTCTAACACCGCCAACTTCCTAACTACGGGCTCGTATTGAGATTTCTTAACAGAAAAACCTTTATGTTGGCCCGACCCGGGATTCGAACCCGAGACCTCATGCACAGCAGTCGCATTCACTACCGCTGCGCCACAGAGGCAGTTAAATAACATATAGTATATATGCGTATAGGATTTGGGGATCTAACGAAATGGCCACTTACAATTACGTGTCAATCCATGTCGGGATCGTAGCAAATGGATGGTCAATATCTGAGTCTAGCCTCCAGGAAGTCAACGTGAGGCCAAGACTGATTTACGACTACGGTGGCCTATCTCAACGGAGACTAGTTTAAGCTAGTCTAACACAGAGATCGGTTCAATCCCCACACGGAAGGTAAAATTTTACGATACACAAATATGTAGTTTAATAATTACTGTTAGAACAGCAATTGTATTAACATACAATATAGTGATATATTTACGGTCACAATTTATCAATAAAGTCATTTCAATTAGTTATTGGAAATGTAATGGGAAAATTAGATGTCATGGAAGCTTGAACTCGAGTTTCTACCTTTGCATTTAATTTACCGGTTTTGCCTGAATATATATTTAATTGTAATAATTGTTATCAGTTCAATAATCTAACTCTGTTTTCTCAAAAGTGTTTACAGTGTTACATCTAAAATAAATCCTTATCCTTATCTTTACAAATATTATATATTCGAAAGTGTTTGTTTATTTGCCTACTTTGTAGCAACAGCTGATCAACTGGTCAGCTTGATTTTTTGCACATATATAGTTTATTAACCAGAGAATCTCATTGACTCATATCCCAGAAAACGAGAACCGCACACTATTAATCCGAGAAGATATGTATGTGACTTAAAATAATCAGTAAATTTTTACATTGGGCAATGTTTAAAACTGGATCTAAGTTTTAGTGAATATAAATTGCACACATTATAAAAACTATGGTTAATACAAATCCCCGTAAACTTAATTTGTTAAACAAAAGTATCAGAACATTGACATCACTGTTCTGATACTTGGTTAAATAACATTATTTAAACAAATATAATAGATAAATTAAAAACCTGGAACAAAAATAATACCTACCTATCTAACTTGTTTTAAAGTCTTGTAGTACATTACTTGTGTATAATAGAGGGTATCCTAAAACCCATTTAGGTAGATACCTTCTTCTCGACCTTGCACATACTACTGACGAGGATTGTACCCTTTTGACATTGACAGATAACATATGTTAATTCGCGAACGGTGTCTTAAAAACGGCTCATTACATAAACTGACAATAAATACAACACTCTTTGTACTGCCTCTTTGACGCAGTGTTATTCAATTCGACTGTGGTACATTTCTTTAATTAATGTGTTATTGCTTTTTTCTGTATAGGTATTCTGATTAGTAACAGAATGATTCTATTACGTAGAACACGAAAATGTTATGTACCTGGTGAACTGAGGGTGTAACATATTTCTGCCTAACTAGAGTCAGAATATGTATGCGTATGTATTTTTTATCTTAACTAATTGAATCGCAGCGGCACTCCGGTGGCCAGACACAGATAATTATGTCTGGTATTCTAAGACTTGACAGACCATTTCAAAATATGATGATAATATTTAAAATGATGTTTCGATGAAACATGAGTCGATCAACAGCACTTCCATATACTGTGGTGAACTCTAAAATTGTATAGTATCAAGCAATTATTACAGGATATGACAGAAATTTATAGATGCTTCGAATAAAATGGAAAGTTGTGAAAGCGCGACCGCACGCAGCCGTTTGCATACGTCATTAGCGTGACGTCATCGTCTGCGTATTCCAGTAACGCTAAATAATATTTACTTAAGTTATTCATACATTTAAATAACATAATTAATAATTATTAAACTTGTTATGGAAGTATATATGTTTACATAATATTATAAACAATAATTTGATGTATGATTTGTCATATTTCAACAATATTTTTCTAAGGAGTACTCAGAAGAGAGTCATTTGCCCGGTATGTCATAAAATAAAGACTATGTTATTCATCATATAATGGAACAAAAAATATAGTTACATACATATATGGTATATAACTAAATCATTATTTTAATTGATTTTATAGTTCTAGCGATTATCACGTACATATAAACAAACAACCATTTTTATATTATTTTAAAGCGGCCATTATGCACAATTAAAATCAGAAAGAGGCTTCAGACTTCACATGGCTATAGTTTGATCTTTGGGGAAGAAATAAATTTCTTCTCCAAAGATCAAACATAGCCATGTGAAGCTACTTTAAAACATATTATACGATTTACCCATGAATATGTAATAAATAGACAAAGTTACTTTCACATTAATAATATTAACAGATCTTTCCAAATCGTATATATTACTATCAAACCAATTGCCTCACTTTTTGAAATGACTTTCTTACATAGAGAGATACGAAGCCCTAAACGTAAAATATTTTATAGTCTTAGTGTAAATTATATCGATTATATTACAAGCAATATAGTAGGTATATAAATGCATAATTTATGTAAATGAACTATAAAAGACCTATAAAATTTCGTCATCTTAATTTAATTTGAACCGTTGCACTAAAAAATGATAAACTAATTAGCATAGTAATATGCTTGACGATAGCGTTAGGAGATAATGAGCGAGCAAGAATTAAGCGCACTTAAACTTAAGATAAAGTGCGCGCATAACTGTACTGGGTGCGACCAAGTATGGTGAAAATAATGGCTATTTGGCTAGGGTATATTGTACTGTTATCGTCAAAGTACCATATGACTCTTAAAACAAAATTTTGAAGTGAAAACTTCTTTATGCGCGTTGAGCATTATTTGGGTGAACAAAAATCATAGAACTCGCTTCATCGTCACCGAACGCTTTCCATGAGTTACATGTGTACTTTTTTGGTGAACAAAAAGCGTGAAACTCGCGTCATCGTCATCGCACGCTCGTTACTGCCCCGCATGTTTTCTTTGCTCGTCAAAATAATCACTCTCCACCAGACGGTAAACGATCACGTAGTCCAAGAGCAGTGCCCTCCACACCATCCTGATAGCACCTGAGGCGATGTTGACGTCCTTACTTAGACGGCCTGAGAAGGTGCTTTTTTACGCCTCGCTTAAATAGTAGATAAAGGCATTTGCACGTAAACATTGTTTTTAACACGCTTTTATTAGCTTCATACGTATGTTAGTATGTATGTAACTGAAACTTTGAACATGATTTTGACCCCCTTCAAAACATCGGATTAACTCGAAATTTGGCATACTTATCAAGGACCGATGACAAAACAAAAATTTAGAAAAATTATAAGAAATATAATAATAGCTAAAATAATAAAAATAAATAACAGTTTAATGAAACTAAAAAACACGCTTTATTAAAAAACCAAACTAAAAAAGTAGAAAATAATTTAATAATTTAATGTAAAAAAGCGTGGGGTGCTTTTTAAGATATTTTGATAATCCCTACCCCACGCTTTTTTACATAAAAATTATTAAATTATTTTCTACTTTTTTAGTTTTGTTTTTTTAATGAAACGTGCTTTTAGTTTTTTTAATTTTTATAGATAACGTTCGCACCAGAAATAAATCCTGTATCGCGGAGGTATTACGGGTACAAAGAACACCCAGACACGGAACAACTATTTTTGGACCACACAAGTCAATGTCCCGTGCAATGATCGATACCACACCACTCAGCCCAGCGACAGCGGCGAGGCGACCTGGACGTTCTTTGTATCCATTGTTTAAATGTTTGTTAAGTCTCCCGCAACATAAGAACCATAGTGCGGGTGTAGAATTTGAAAAATATTGCATGCCCATCTGTGTAAGCAAACTTGTAAATTTGCCTTACTATCTGTGTAAGAATATAACATCCCATGATCCAGTATTAACAATCGTAATCTTTACTAATATTATAAAGTGAAAGTTTAGATTGTTTTTATTTTTGTTTGTTTGTATTGATTTAACTAACCATCTGATTTAAAAAATTATTTCACCAGTAGAAAGCTATATTATCACTGAGTGACATAGGCTATATTTTATTTTAAAAAAGATACTGTTGCTAACCTAGCCATACGCGAACGAAGCCATAAAAAGAAATAACTCATTTGAATAAGTCAGTGTCACTAACTGTGCAATGTACCTTACTACATATGTATAAATTGAGATCGTTTAACGCCAAAGTTAATATGCCTACTTTACATAGAGTACAAATACGATACGTGCATAGAAAACTGGGTCCTTTAAACCGCATTTTATAGCTTGTTAGTAGACTATGCATACATTAGAGACTAGCTTACAAAGAAGGATAAAGAGAATCAATACTACATATAATTTTGCTCGTCTCTTTAACTATAGAGCAAATTGAAATTAAACTATTATACAGATTTTATCGCGATATTTATTTTAAAACACTTTAATTACATAATTTTGAACTATAACACTACTATTATTGAACTTTACTACAATTTAAGGTATTAAAATTAATTAAAACTATTTATATTAAGGTTTACACTTATGCCTGACGTTTCGGTTGCTTTACAGCAGCCATGTTCACGGAAACACTAAGATGGTAGTTGTCTCAATGTTCTGAAGTATGGTTATTTCAGAATACCCGGACATAATTTAATTATTGGTGTTTCTATTTGCACAGAATGAGCTCAAAGTATCATGAAGTCTAGCTGTGTTTTGTTTAAGAGAAAATATATGTGCAATCTACACAATGACATATAGTCTTCTGGGTCATGATGAGGTTTTTTTTAAAGTTTATAACTGACAAGCTGCTACCGATACACGGTCTTATGTAAGGTAGATATAGCAGAACATTATAAGAGTAGTCATTATGTTTTTGATGGGTACATTATTTTAAAGCTCTAAATGGTTGTAAATTCTGATTAGAAATGTGCTCTACATTTTATTTAAAAAGCACATCTGCAGCACTAGGAATAAATCCTGTGACGCAGGTGACTCACAAACATTCATATAACGAATACAAAGAACACTTAGACTCGGAAAACAACCGTTTGTGCATCACACAAAGTTTTGTCCCGTATGGGATTCCAACCCACAACACTCGAAACAATGGCAATGGCGAGGCAACCACTTAAAACAGTCAGAGCACGCGTACAGTAATTCCAATTGCTAGTTCTATATTTCCTAATGCAATGCAGATATGTATATTCATATTATCCTTATATTTATCATACGTAGTCTCACGCCAATATCCTCAAAGAGGCAGAGGCAGCGATGTTTTTCAACCACATTTCACTAACTATTTTATTAGGTACCACGTTATCGAAAGCGAGGCTTTGCCGCTTACCGAGCAAAGTTTTGGATTCCTTTTAACGTCTTTGCTCAAAGTCATATTATATTAAGTCATATGAAGTCAGTTCAATTTCCGCAAAGAAGTGGAACTCGTGTGTAAAGTCTGTGTTGCCCGATAAGTACAATCTAGGGGTCTTCAAGTCACGAGTGAATAGGTATCTTCTAGGCAAGCGAGCTCCATCGTCAACTGCATTGTCACTTTACAGGTGAGGTCGCGGTCAACGAAAGACTATTATGAACTAAAAAAGAAATAGTTTCGGTTTCTCAGGTGCTATGCATGAACAGCATTCGTATATACTCGCGCTGCGCTACCGAGCCAGCAGTATACCTATATTGTAATCTAAGTATTTCAAGTCTGACTTAATAATAAAAATTTTATAGATACTCAACAATTTTATCTTCTAAGGTGATTGTTACTAAAAATAGCATTAACATTAACGGCAGTGTTAAAACGCAATTTAAGGTTATCACCTGATTCGGATCATTGACATGGGTTATCATTTTGCGCAATTAGCGAGGAATTTCAATAAAAAAATATTTTAGCGCATACACTTGCTGGAGAAATGTTTAGTCAAAATCCTATAAATGTGAATTTTAGTCTGGTTGCTTGTTTGTTTGTAACCCTTTCACGCCTTAACTACTCGACCGATCATCATGAAATTCCACATACACGTTGTCAGGGGAACAGAAAAGGACATAGAATACTTTTCATCCAGGAAAAATACAGTTACCAACCTAACTTACATTTACGCGAGCAAAGACACGGGCAATACCTAATCCTTACTAATATTATAAATTTGAAAGTAACTCTGTCTGTCTGTCTATTACCTTTTCACGGCTATACCAGTCAACCGATTTAGATGAATTTCGGTACAAATAAAGTTTAAAACCTGGGGAAGGACATAGGCTACTATTTATTGATGTAGGTACCACGAGGGCTGAGCCGCGTGCAAAAGCTAGTAATCCATAATTTAAAAATATCGTAATTTTTTGACTACACGGATATAGCAGTGGTTGGGTGGTCGACTTTCTATTACAAGTGCGCCAGTTATTGTGAGTTCGAACTCCATACGCGACAAAAAATGATGTAAACTAAAAATAGTTTTGCCAAGTCTGGAAGTTCTTTATATCTGCTGTGTCAATAGTTCTGTAGTCCTCTGCGATGCAAGGATTGTGCCTAGTGCGTGAGGCGTTATAATAGGAGAATAATGATTGATTGTTGACTATACAAATGGCATAATGACGGCAACTTCTTATCCCTACCAATGCGTGGCATATTTCGGTCGCGATTTTGCGGTATACTGCGACAGAATACTGTAGATACATTCGACTGATAGCTGTTCGGAATCTGGGTACTTCCATAGTCCATAGTTTCTATATTGATCGAGCTATAGACGAAAAAGAAGACAACACAGAATCTTCTTTAAAATATAGAGGTTTTTGTCTTATCTCTTTAGTTTTAAGAATAAACCTTTTTGTGTGAAGAATTACACTTAATGGAGTAGAAAAAGGTATTTAGCCCACATTACATTTCTCCATTTACATTCTAAGACTTACTTAATAGCAAGGATATTCGTCCACCACTCACTGCCAAACTCCCACGGCAATACACTCTAACTCCTACAAGGAATCGAATCCGGGACAATTAGCAGCAACATCAGCTCAAACTTATGGCACCGTGCCAATAAATCTGTGTAACATCCAAGGCCGTGTAATAAATCTGTTAGTTAATTAGTATAGTTGCCAAAATATGTCGAAATCCGTATTTATATAACAAACATTTGCTATATACATATGAATTTACATAATAATACATGTTTAAATGCTAAAATTCGTCACAAACAAATCAATCTTACCGTACAAAATTTATACATGCAGATTATGTGCTACTATTGTGAATATCGTATTCTAACAGAATAACTCTTTTTCAATGAAATACATAAAATACTGTTGGATTTTTAATTGGCTACACTGGATGGTGTACCTGATGGTTCAAGTGGTCGCCTCGCTACTGCCGCCGCGCCGAGTGTTGTGGGTTCGATCTCCACACGGGACAAAAATTTGTGTGATCCATTAATTGTTGTTCACAGTCTGGATCTTCTTTGTTTCCGTTGTTCAAATGTTTGTAAAGTCCCCTGCGATAGGGGAATTATTCTTAGTGGGGGGTTATCTTTTATAACCGAACCGAATTATCCTTTGAAGCCATTTTGACGCTCTCTACAAAACATCTATTAAATTATATACATACCAACAAGTAAGTTAATGCCACTGTTTTCCTTGTCTTAAAGTTGTTGTTAGAAAGAGATGAAAGAGATGTATGCTATTAGTTTTTTACCGTATTGTTATGGCACTAGATTGATACACATTGCACATTAGATACATTGCATTTGAAGTGGATTTTCTCTTTATGAATGACTAGTTTCTACCCGTGGTGTCGCCTGCGTAAAACCCTCAGGAACTCATTAGCGGGATAACGTAACCTTTGTATTTGGCCAGGACATGGTCTATCTGTCTGCCAAATATTATCCAAACTCATTTAGAGGTTTGCTCGTGATTATGTAACAAATACCAACACCTTTTTACACACCTTTATTTTATAAAACAACTAAGATATTGTAGTAATGTATACTTGTACCCAACGCAAGAAGCCGGCGCGAGTTTCATGCGCAAGCTACCCGAGCTACATGCGCGAGTTAATCCTACAGATTACAGGCACGAGTGGCTCCCTTCTGTCATCTACGTGTGACAAAAGTCAAAAGCATTAGTGGTAAATCAAGATCAATCCATGACAAAACTCTGACGTCACATACCTACAGGCATGCATATTATGCTACAAATAATGTAGTTTACCTTTTACCTAAAGAATGCCAAAACGGGATATTATTATAATATATACAGTGGTTTTATTAATTGTGTTGAACACTAATTTATACAAATGTAATTGACATTATCAGAATATAACGCCATTAGTAAGGGGATCTACATAGTATATTTACCTACAGTCAATATCGGACTTCAGTGTAAGTAACTAGAGAACAAGGTTAATGAAAAATTCTAAAACTTTTTACCTATTACATATAGGGATTAAATATAATGATCACCAAAAATGCTAATTGTGCAGCAAAATATGCTAACTAAAATATATTATAACGAGCACCTATACGCCTCAAATCACTGCATTCCGTCTCGGAAGGGTTAGGTTATGTTAGATTCCTTCTTAAACCCACCCTAAAATAGGAACCCCGCGAAGCGGGGCGCCGTCGATTTAGTTTGATCTCTTTAAAATATTTTAGTAAACATATTTTGCTATGCAATTAGTATTTTTGATGGAACAACAAAATTGAGGCACAGTTATATACTACCCTTACTTATATTATATACCTTACTAAGCAACGGCACGGATAGGGTAGTTGTTTAAGTGGTCACCTCGCAGCTGCCGCTGCGACGAATATTGTGGGTTCGAATCCCAAACGCGACAAAAACTTTGGGTGATCTACAAATAGTTGTTCCGAGTCTGGGTGTTCTTTTTGTCCGTTGTTTGAATGTTTGTAAAGTCCCCCGCGACACAGAAATTATTCCTAGTGCGGAAGTTTCCATTTTAAAAAAAGAGTATTTTTATGTATTTATACAAATATTGAAATTGATTGCTCTGACCGCACGATTAAGACTTAAGAGTACACGCGGTCGCAAAAACAAGCAGCGATGTAATCAAACAACATACCAGGGGTTAAAAGGCTTCAAGCGACCGGCGAAGCGCTTGTTATTCTATATCTAGTTAAAATCTAATATCTAATTAAAATGTGTTTTTTGACAAAAGTATTGAGTGAAGTAAAAAGTGCTAGAACAAAGTATGAAGTAAAGATGACAAAGGTATAAGGTTATTAATATTATTCATTTTACCATGTGTATACAAAAAAACTGTAATTTAAGTAATCTGTGATTTCTTTAGTTTAAAATTTTCTAGACGGCGCAATGTTGTGCTGCAAAATTGTTGTTTGTTTTAAGGTTGTTTTAAGCCGGGATGGCTTAGTTAAAGTTAAATTGGATTTTTCTGTTAAGGTAGCAGCTGGACTAGAGCCTAGCTGACGGTGATAGACTGGCTCTATATTACGTAGGACATAAAGTGTTATTGGAGGAAAGTGAGTGAAATACACGCTTCCATCTTACTCTACTAGGACATAGGCGTGAGACATTGTATGTATATATGTTTCTTTATTAATATTTTGTCTTTACTATCATCATGCTCAATAAACAAATAAGTGACAGTAATAACAAGCTATTAGTAAACATTTCCTAGCTTTTGTAACATCGCTATTCGATAAGCTTATGTATGTGGAGATAAAACTTATTGACAACAGAAACACGACGTACAGACGTGATGACTTACATCTAACATTAGAAATATTGTTGTTATGACTACACGTAATACTTTTATACTATCATGTTCTTTGCGTATCGATGGCAAACACTATCACTATCAAGTTGACAAACATGCATAATACCCGTCTGATAGTACGGGGTAATCTTAGTCTTACGCTTGCAACACTAGGAGTACTGCCCGTACGTTGCCAAGTTAGCATTTAAATATGAATGCGCTGTGTTGCCTGTGCAGATGGCCATAGGCCTAACCTCTCCTTAAGGAACGTTACGCCTAAAAACTTTACTTACTGAAAAGCTGTACATATGGTTATTAGGCTCTGATCTTTTGTAGGGCGGACATACTTTATAGAGCAGGAGCCTAGTTTTAAGTGATCATATAGCTATCTTAGTTTCTCTTTCTATTATGGAGGAATTCTTTGCAATTGAATACATACCTCTCCGCGGAAAAATGAAGCGGAGAGGTTATGACGGGCTCACCCTATTATTAAGTGATTATCTCACTACCTGTGAAACGAAAGATACCACAGGTAATTTAGTGTAAAATCGATGTAAGTGCCAAATTATAATAAAATATTTTTTGGACGCCTAAAGAAAGCAACTGTGTCTCGCTACCACCAATGCATCTAGTCTTATGACTTTAAACAGCGAGACTACCACATTGCTATACAAAAAGTTTTGGCAAAACTGAGATATTATACTCTACCTTGGTGGCGTAGTTTCTAACGCCACTGCTGTTCTAGAGGCCTTGAGTTCGATTCCCGAGCAGATCAAAAATATTGTTAGGGTTTTCAGTCAAAAATGCTCAGTTACGACACGGTCTCTGGAACCTTAAAATTACATTGGGCCCGTAATACTTGGGACCTAAAACTGTAATTCGCGAAATGTGTATGTGATATAGTTCTGCCTAGACCATCGAAAGTATAGGCGTGAGACTATATGTGTATGATGTGTGGTAATTACAACTATCATTTATTTACAGTCACTTTAAAAAAATATTTATTAGGTCCAAAGTTCTCTGAAGTCATGGATAGCAACAAACCGAATAATAAAATTGACTAAACTGACGTCAAAGTATCTTCACTATCGTGTTGATTGGAAAATTCCCGGTTTTTTTCACTTTATTATAGAATTTTACGTCTAAGCAATAAGGTCTCAATTCGCATGCATTAATTGGTTAGTTGACACGAATATACTCAGACAGACGACAAAGGTTATCTCAGCAGTTAGACCGTTGCATAATTTGTGTCTCGTGTAGATTTAATGGACTGTTTTCCAATAATTATGTATTATGTCCTACAATTAGTCTTTGTGGTGTTAATAATATGAACAAAAGCTGTTTGTATGCCGCAAAGGCAATACAGTTAAATATGTTCGGTATTTAAATTCGTTTTTTTTTTACCCTGATCCTGTTCTAGGGATTACATGACGTGTAGGACTTTACAAATATACAATTAAAGGACATAAAGTACATCCAGACCGAAAATAATAATTTGTGTATAGCACAAATAATAACGTCAGGAATTCAACTACTCAACACTCAACTATATTTTTTTATAATAATTTTTAATCGAGTGTCTGTTTGCCATTTTGACAGTAAAATTATAATTTAATCAGGTAGTTTGTTTCTACATTAATATTATCATGATATATGTGAAGACTGACTGCTGCCACAGCAGTTAAAGGAAAGTCGACGACAGGCCTCAGTTGACCTCAGGCCTGATTTGCTTAGGTCTAGCAGCCTTCCGATTAGTTATGACGACGAGGATGCCAGTTCGTCTCATTAAATCCAAGAATACCAGATAATATCGTGTCCCAAGATCTCTACAGAACAAACTCTTATAAAAAATAAAAATGTAGATATTATTTAAGGCTGTCAATCCCTTGGCTGTGTGTTTTCTTTATCTGACAGACAGGTGTATTTTTTAAACCATTGTGATTTCAAAAATACCCCGGTCTGGTGGCAGGTGGCGAACGAGTTCTCAGTTGGAGCAGTTTATAACTAGTACTTGAACTACAATTATATATAACAACTTATTATATATAAATCGTCACATTTTTTGTTCTCCTAATTGGCTACGCACAAAAACACACGAGTAATAACGATACAAAAATAGATTAGGCATAATTTAGGTTATGTTAACGTCATTATAATGTGTTGACGTAGAACACGCACGTATTATAATTATGAATCTTCGCTTCGCTGAATATAATATATAGATGAGAGCCTCAATTATAATCTAAAAATAGACATGGTATAAAATATAATAACGGAAAGTTAGTATAAATAACATAATTTGTGGTCGCCTAGTTGCCGACATTTGATTGTAGCTCAGTAAATGTTGGCTTTCTTTCTGCACTACTCTCCTTACCCATATAAATCTAACACTCCACCGTTCGTTCAATGAACTTGCGAGATTTGATTTCCTATATCGTTCAAAGAATAACAAATATTTCGTTTTTATAGCAATAAAATATAAAGTAGTAAAATACTCATACTATTTTTTTTATTATTCCGCTACATATGTTGATGACTATACAAAGCTTTCTCTTCACGTGTGTATATTTTCCTTTATTCACATTTGCAATTACCGACCGTGAGATATCGTCTTCTACATAGAATACAAGTGAAAATATTACTGTCGGTTTTAAGGGAGATCAAAGTAGTGTTTAGAAAGTAAAACTTTTGGTCTTTAGAACCCTTTAATAGTGGGATCTATTAACATCTACCAGAATTTAAGAACCCCTATAATCGCTGGTGAGATGTGCGTATAATTACTCTCTGTCTAATACTTCTAAGATACATAAACATGATGTTACTTTTTATTCCATAATGTTAATAGTATGTTTTTGTTGCTACTTACGTTCTAATGAGTTGAACTGGTTATTACAGAATTAACATTTAGATGAGTATCATAATAAATACTTGAAGATTAGAATAGACTTGCTCTTCATAACACGATTAATTCGAATTGGTATTTTTATATATTGCTGTTATAAATATATGATCCTGTCCAGCTTTGTAAAACTTGTTTATGATTAATGATATAATAACATTTATATCTAAATATAGTTATTATTAAGACTACTTTTACATATTACAATAAAAAACATTACAAAAGTAATAATCTATACTAATATTATAAAGCTGATGAGTTTGTTTGGTTGAACACGCTAATCTCGGGAACTACTGGTTCGAATTGAAAAAATATTTTAGTGTTGAATAGGCCAATTATCGACTATATATGTATATCGCTACGACCAATAGAAGCGGCGCATCAATGAAAAATGTAGCAAAATCTGTGAATATTCTCTTATGTGAAGCAGACGATGTTGCGCGGGACAGCTAGTAATGATGTAAATTTTTATTTATCTCTTCACAATAGAGTACTATAACAATTTACAATCAGCATGTATGACCTAACATTGTGAGAGAATTGGTGCCTGAAGTAGGTTTTATAGAACCAATATTACAGGTCATCGAAATGTACATTTTTAAATTAAAATTAAAGAATCGAAACTATTTATACTTCACCAAGGTTTTAACCATATGATATTAAACCGGTCATTTTAATTTTAGCTTTAGCATCTAAGTTACAAAAACTATGCCTTCAAAATAAAAACAGTAGTGACTGGTGTGCTAGTCACGCAGTCCATAAATTATACGATTTTTGAAGTGAAAACTTCTTTAAGCGCGTTGAGCGCTTTTTGGGTGAACAAAAATCATGGAACTCGCGTCATCGTCACTGAACGGTTTCCATGAGCTATATGTATACTGTGTATATATGTGTACTTTTTGTGTGAACAAAAAGCGTGAAACTCGCGTCATCGTCACCGCAGTTCTATCGGCAGTCCGCAAAGACTGCCCCGTATTTTTTTAAATACTGTGTTAGGCTTGCTGCAGTCGACAATGGAGCACGCTTGCCTAGAAGATACCTATTCACACATGACTTGAAGACACCTAGATTGTACTCATCAGGAAACACAGACCTAGGTAGTGAGTTCCAGTCAATTACGCATTAAAAAAAATGAATATAAAAATAAATGTAGTTATTTACCAAAATAGAAGCTTTAATAGAAACCACGTAGAATTCACTTGTAATCTGGCATTCAACGACACACGCTCTCTTATTGTAAATATTATGCAGTATTGTTTTGATTAAAGTGGTATATATACTTATAATATAACTAATTGTAATCAACAATGCCAGCTCAATTTCAACTGCTTATACCTTTAGAGATTTAAAAATGAAATTATTACATGCGTTCTTTATTTACATTATTTATTGACTAAGTACACGGGTCGCTATAAATATTCATTCACATTGGTGTTAGCGTTTTGTATTTTATGTAATCCATACCTTCCGATTCACATATAGATGCGTTTTGTAGTTGCACAGGTACTTATAGCCGGGGTAAAATCATCAGGCTAACATGGCCATCTACAAGTGCTTTCCTTATCAAATAAGTAGGTATTAGAACCGAATTCGACCAAGGCAATCTGTAGACAACATTTTTATATGATACTTTTAATATGTTTAGGTGCTTGAGTGTCTATTAAAGCACCTTAAAGAATACATACATACATATTAGTACTACGTAGTATTACTATTATTAATTCCACCTCAAATAAAAACTTCTAAGAATGACAGACAAACATACCACTAGACTACACTCCACACTGACCTTCAATATTATCCCTAAGTTTATAAACATAGTACAAACTACTTAAATGGTTACATGTTGTAAAGCATAATATTGACGGTACCCACATCTAATAACACATTAGCTACTAGGCTACAGGTGTTACGATATAGAAACACCTCGTCATAACAATACCATAATATCCGCTTATACAACCTTCACCGCCGGGTCATCTTACAGGACAAATGTACTATTATTTACCAAGAAACTTGTTCGTTATCTGCTATTATGTAATTTAAAATACCGACTTATAGAAACCTAATGATATCTTCAAACAAAGCGTGCTAACATGGGTATCGTACCAATGAAAAAGCGCCTTATCTGATAAATTAAAAGGCCCACCTTTAACATGCTTGGGAAGCATGCAGTTTTTAGACTCTATATTAATGCCAACGAATTAGTTATTTTATTTGTCTATAAGTCAAATCGCTATCAATCTGATTGATTGCTTAGCTTTGGTGTTTAAAGTAAGACAGACATTTAATTAAATATGTTTCTTCAATTGAGTTGTATATTTTATTACATATTATAGTTAGATATTTTTGCGACTCTATAGTTAGATAAAGACAATACAAAAGGTCATATATCTCTGCAATATATACGTATAGTAAAAATACTATACCAAGGGTGACATACTAAATGGATGGAATCAAATACATCTTGACACCCGAGAGAGCGGGTCTACAGCACAAATTATGGCTCATCTAACAACATGACTTGCGGGCGGTCCTGTCTGTAATCACAATCTATTTAGCTGACAGTATATTATCGTATTCTAGAGCCGCAAAAACACAGCCATGGATGTATTAACAAAAAAACAAATATGACGATGCGATAACCTTCAACTTTGCTTACAAAGAACGATTTGTAGTGGTAGTTGAATTTGCTACGGCAATTGTATATTCATGTGGGTGAAACTAGTCGCCACACACAATCGTATGTTTCGTGACAATTTTAATTGGATACAAAGTACTTACTTATGATTTATGGCAGTGCAGCGTGGGTTTGTGCCGTTCTCAGTTGTTAGTTTTGTTTCCGATACAATTGCTGAATAATTCATAATTATTTATTGTACCTATGCACATTGTTTTGTAAGATGCATTTACATTATTACATAATAATGTTAATTTATCTTACAAAGCAAAAGCAGCCTTGTGTTGTATTCCTGCGATGGATAGAGTTTCAGATGATATGGTGTATTATCAAAAGAAGACCAGTATGGTCTTGCCTCTTGCTCTAAAAGTACAACATCTATTTTTATAAGTATTTGTTGCAAGCTCTCATAGCCTCTAATAAATCACAGTAGATGCTTATGATCAGGCGAGTCGTAAATGAAAATATTTTCAGCCATGATATTATAGACAGTGACAAATTTGGATGTAATTTTCTAGGCAGCATCAAAATGTATTCAAAAGAAAATATTTTCTGAAAACGCAGTCAATTTTGTTACAAAAAGGAAGAGTCTTACTCTATATTTAATAAACATTTTAATATATAAATAAATAAATATAAACATACATTTTAATTAGGGTAAATATTTTCTCATATAGTTAGGTATCCTACTACGAAAAATAACTTACACTGTATTACTTATTATATCTTAACGACATTTAATAAGTATCTTAAATGACTGATAATCTTTGAACGTAGTTCGCGGATGTACAGTATGCATATCATATTGCGATAATCCGGTCATACCATGATCCTCTGTAAATCAGGCAGCGATGCCATTAACTTTATCTCAATTACTTCTGTACCTTTAATTGAGGTAATAATTGATTTAAACACGTACACAAACACACAATTATCCGGGATATTGCGCCGTTAATCGCTTTAAGTAGATGTGTTAATTAATTTAATCTGGTCTGTATTTTTTTGTACAAGAAGGTGGCAATTACGTGGATACCTGATAGTGAGCGGTTATCTTAGTGTCACTTGCAATACCAAAGTTTAATCTAGAATAAAATAATTAAATATAGCTGGACAGGAACAGCATAGGAGTGGTCAGTATGTGAGCCTATGCTACTTTAATTCACCGGACAAAACGTAGTTACGGATTTGTTTCAAAGAACAACGCCCGGATTAAACGCTGTGTCGCGGGGCACTTTACGAACATTCATTCAGACTCGGAACAGCTATTTGTGGATAACACAACCTTTGGCCTGTCTAGAGACCGAACCCACAACACGCGGCGCAGAAGCTGTGGTGCGGCAAATACTTTATCCACTACGTCATCTGTGTGGTCAACAGTGTTACCAGTATAATCACTAAATTCTTGGCAGCAGTGGCATCTTCCAATCGCAATATTCATTAATTTAATCTAAACTAGAGAGCAGCAGATATCGTGAAGAAGCCTGCGTGTCTGGTAATTTACATAATATTCTCGAAGATGTGTCAAGTCTGCCAATTCACTCTGGGTCAGCTTCATAGACTGTGACCTAATCCTTCTCACACTGAGAAGAGGTCCGGGCCCAGCAGTGGGATAATTTATAAAGAAGGCTGATATTATTATTATGTTATTATTGTGTTTCTCTTATCACAGGTATTTTCTCACATATTATATTAGGAAAATACACGGAGACATAGGTCCAACGTGAAGAGGCCCTTGGATAGTTTTAATCAAAGCTGGGATGGAACACCTACAGCGGCACTAGCCGCAGCAAGCGTAGGACTATTGCTACGTATGGATTCTAATATATATGGGTATGGGTGTTTGATGGTCCGGTATATTGGTTTAATTATTGTCATTATTTTTATAGTTATTTGTTATGTACGTCACACATCTCGTGAGTATGTCCTCAAATCAACAGAGGTATATCACGTGTGTATTTTTCAAACAATATACATATTTAGGTCTTAGATAAAAGTTTATCGACCACAGTTCCAGACTCTGTGCTGTTACGCAGGATTTCCTGGCAGAAAAACCCGATAACATTGTACTCGATCAGGAAATAACGTACGTGTTCAACGTTCGTGATGACGTCACCTGGATCAACGAGACAGTTTTCCATGTGGTTACTTTGTAGTAAGTATTTGAAACGTTCGACGTGACCACCACCACCCCAGACGCCACTCTATCGTCTAATGCCTATTATAAACTCTTTTCATGTTATACGAGTGGTCACCTATCAAAAATGTATCAAAACCATTGCTTAACCTGCTCCTTTTATCGATTAGCGAACTCAGATGAGACCTGACTTTTAAAAATAGATACGTTTAGGGAGCAAAGTACCTCTAATCACTAATGTTACTTTGACTACTTGGATAGTTTAAGTTTTCGCCTTGCCCTTGCCACTGCGACGAGTGTTGTCCAAAAGGTCCAATCCCCACTCGGGACAAACAATTGTGTGATTCACAAACAATTGTTCCGCGTCTGGGTTTTCTTTTGTCAAAATCATTTATATTTTCCATTCACTCTACTAATTTAGATATTTCCTTTCGGTTTCTATGGCTATTGTACATTCATGTGGGTGAAACTAGTCGCCACACACAATCGTATGTTTCGTGACAATTTTAATTGGATACAAAGTACATTCGCGTACAAAAAGTAAAAAAGACTGTAGTAAACAGTTAGGTATATTTATTTAAATCACAGATTTAAAAAAAAAAATTATTAAACACAATCAGTTTTCTAGAAAACTAACGTATCGGTATTTTTTATACTTTTTAAACTTATCAATAAAGATTATTAACAAATTAAAAATTGTACACATCTATAGATTCACAGTCATATTTACAAACAATAAACCAAATATAAATATCTTTATCAACAATAAATAATCAACTCTTGGTGTTTTGTATATTTATAGAGATCAACAAAGAGACATCCAAAATCACAATATCTTTAAACTAACAAAATATAACTATACAAAATATTTTACTAAAATGCCTTTTTATTTTTCAACGATATAATATAATTATTTTCGTTAAAGTATTGTTCATAAATGTACTATGTCAACGCTTTTTTTTATGTAAAAGTATGGCTAGTTTTCTATTAGGGAACCAAAAGGAACCTGAGCAGATGCCGATACTATAACTATTATCACAGGGGACGAGTAGGTACCTTAAAAATAAATTTATATTGACTGGTAGGCGACTAGCCAATATCAATTTATTTTAACTGGAGGACCAATGAGCATCTATATAGGGGCCGGATCTACAAGTTTTATTCCAGGAGACGAATATTAGGAGACCAATGGGTTTTGAGCCATTATTCCTATTGCAGGTGTTAAAATATTAATACTATCAGCCCTATATTAAACTGTCCCACTGCTGGGCACGGGCCTCCTCTCAGTGTGAGAAGGGTTAGACCTTGGTCCACCACGCTGACCCAGTGCTAGTTGGTAGACTTCAACTTAGAAAACATTATGGGGTACTCTCAGACATGCAGACATACAGCATGTTTCCTCACGATGTTTTCGTTCACCGTTAAAGCCAGCGATAATTAACTATTTAATACGCACATAACTTTGAAATGAATAAAGCCAGGGAAGTGAGTCAGGATCGTAGCAAATGGAAATCCGTAGTCTCTGCCTACCCCTCTGGGAAACAGGCGTGAATCTATAATAACATTAACTACGACTTTGAGTTGACATATAAGTGCGTAATATGTTTATTTATAAACAGTTAATGGTATGTTTGCTACAAATGACTTTAGTATTACGTACAGGAAAGTCAATAAATGAAAAATGTGCCTCGTGTCAGTATTTTCATACCTGGCAGCCATTGTGTTCAGTTTTATAATGACAACTGTAAATAATATCGTAATAATTATCATATTATTTAAGAACGTTTGTGTAAACATTGCTATAGATATTGTTTCTGTATACTTACAGATAAAAACACTTCTCATGATAGTGACAATTATCACACGTTATAAAATTGGCAATATATTTTAAACTATAATCTCTGTTGACTTGCTTGAGCTCTCGAAAAGGAATATCATGCCAAAAATAAATCTTTGTAATAAGTTTTTTAGATCACTCCTGCATTGGGAATTATTCATGTATCGCGAGAGACTTTACAACATTCAAAGTATTCAAACAACGGACACAATGAACATCCAGATTCGGAACAACCATATATGGCTTACACAAATTTTCGCCCTGTATGGGATTCGAACCCACAATACTCGGCGCAGTGACAGCGGCGAGGCGACCACTTAAACCACTACACCATCCATGCAGTTCAATGCTTGATTTAACCGAGAATTGATTCTTATCGCTTCCATTCCAATCGAGAGCAAAATAATCAATTCTCGATCCAATTCATCATCAAAAGTATGATCATCGATTAATTGAATCGAGTTAGGGATAGATACGTGATTTGATTTGAGATCAATCTGCTCCGCCTTCGATACGAATTATTCTCAGATCGATTCACTAAATCGATTCAAAGTTTGAGGTTCGTTCTAAAAAAAACATTTCTTTAAGCTTAACAATTCGGATCAATCAACTCAAAGTTAAACAGACATAATTTTGTCATTACTTTAGTGTTAAGACAAAATTAATTCCTTCCTATTTTTTTAGCCAAATTAATCTTTTTTGACACAAACAAATTCAATTTCTTTTAATTCTTTCTTATATGTGACAAGATATAGAATATTAGGATATTGAAGAATAATTATAAGCTGTACTAATTTTAATATATAAATACATCTAAAAGAGTATTAGTATACTGATATGTTTAGTCATACGCATTATACTGCCGTCCCCTAACTAAAAATACGTTAAGCCATATGCGTTCCATATCACCTAATATCCTTTTAGATGGTGGACGGTAATATAGTACATATGACTAGACATGAATGAAGAGCGGCTTCTTTATTAAACGAAACAGTTTCTTTAAATATACTGCACAGCGATTAAGCCTCACAATGTACATGTATCGATCACTAATAATCACAGTTGCTTTGCCTCTTTCATTAATCTGGAAGTCAAAGTATATTCTTTATATAACATTACTGCATTCCCGCCTCAACAACAAAAATATATATATCCTTTTATAATTAAATTACTAGTGGGAAACCGTTGGACTGCCACGCAGAGGTCTCGAGTTCGATCCCAAGGCGCGCATCTCTGACTTATCGAAGTTATGTGCGTATTAAATGGTTAATTATCGCTTGCTTTAACGGTGACGGAAAATATCGTGAGGAAACCTGCATGTCAAAGAGTTTTCAATAGTGTTCTCAAAAATATCTGAAGTCTGCCAACCCGCATTGGACCAGAATGGTGGACTATGGCCTAACTCTTCTCACACTGAGAAGAGGCCCATGCCCAGCAGTGGGACAGTTTAATACAGGGCTGATATTATTATTATTATTAAATTTCGGTAGTAGGATTTAAGGTCGAAATATATTTCAAAGGTTTCATGAAGTAAAATGCGTATGTTGCTATCACATTGCTTATTCTGGCAGGGCTGGCTAATTGGAAAGAGAGATAGAATCTGTCAATGATGACAAGAAATACGGATGTCAAAAATAGTTTTCGACGCTCTTACGAGTCATAGTTTAAATCAAAATAAACGACATTTGATTCGCTTTCAATGCAATCGAAAATTCTATAACAAAAAAATTGTTACCAGAAGCTATTATCATACATCGCCACCATATATCAATCTACTTTTATCTTCCACAGTTCATACACACACATAGTTATCCTTTGATAAAAGCCAGACACGATTAATTCATCATAAGTTGTAACGTTAAGCTATCGAAACATTCCTTCGTGTGATGACTCCCACGCCAATGACTCTGAAGAATGGACCAGACTTCCTTCAATCGACCATTATCCTGATGTCATGACCGAACAGCTTATTATTCTATTTCTGGACACGCGACTAGTGGACGATCGTCAGGTAAGCTCGGTCACAGTAATACTGTGGCTCGGTTGAACAGAGAAAGGCAACTCTAAACAAAGTTAACAGCTGAAGCAATAATACCATGACATTGATCTAATAATTGTATATATTAGTTTTAAACAAACACATTACCGAGTATCGAATAACTTCAAATCTTAGTTTTAAAATTATCGAATGTTTAATTGGATTACATACTTAATCTTATAAAAAAAAATTGTATATAATAACTTATTTAACTAAGCTTTCGCGTTGCATATAATACGTAACGGGTATTAACGCGATTATGCGTAATGTTTGCCTTTTAATGCTTGATGTTTCGACCAGGTTAGTTTACACCGGGCGTGGTTACAAGCAGTAAGTATGTAAGAAAATGAAAATATATGTATTGTTTATTATCATTCTCTTACATGATATTTCGTAATCAGTAGTCGAGGTACTCCTTTTAAGTAAAATATACCTGTGTTAGAAGACCACTCTTTACATTACAGTATAAATACAAGCTCCAGTGTATACAAATTAAATATAATTTTGATGCTTTTATATGCAATCTAGCATGTAAGCCTAAATTTGTTCAATGTGGGAAGATTCAAAAGCAAAGATCATACTCTCATCAATGTTGTCTACCAGGGTCTACACAAAGTTCACAGTAAAGACCAAGAAAATTCGTCGTCATTTCAATCAACTTCGATAAATAAAAACTGTCTTCTTTATAAAATAAAAATAACATTGGCGCCAACCTGATCCAATAGGTATAACAAAACTGAAAGGTATCTACATTTTATTTTCATACTGCGGTCAAGAATACCTACTGGGTATAAACGAGCTTTTGACATTTATGGAACTCGGTATTTATGCTTAATTATACTGCTTTTTTATTTTAATGTGTTCATATCTTAATAAAATTACGAATAACTGAATAACTAAATATCGGTAGGTCAGCGAGCAAAATATTTAATGATTGGTGGTGCTTTTGCGTCTTATATGTAACTCCACAACACCTATTAACACATTTACAGTCAGTTAGGACATCCTTCACGAGGCTTATGGCATAAGAGAGATCATCACGCTACGTACACGTGATACGTTCATACTCACGTAAGTATATAGACGAATACCGACGTTAATATACCCATTATCATTAATAATACAGACAGCAAATGTCAGATTCACAATAGGCAGGTTGTCTGCAAACAACATATGTATGTATTTAGCATCGGCGCGGCGATCAACGAGTTTACATGAGTACAGAATCGTATTTTGGCGACTCTTCGTTCGATCACTATATCAAAATTGCTCGATTAAATGACAATATCGATACTGAATGGATGGCGTTCTAAAAGATTGTTTAGTTCATTTGTTGCATCGGGTTAGTGTTCGTTTCGCATGCATCTGATCACGCGAACTGCGCGAAATGACACTTACAAGCCGTTGCATCGAGCTACTATAAGCTGACTCGATTGCACGTTTGAGTTATTGTATATGACGAGTGGACCGTATATCCAGCTTTTAAACTAAACCTAAATCGATGTTCCACAATGCAAACAAAAGGAAGTTCGATTTGGTCCTAACCGATCGATGTTGTTTTTATTTATCGAACTTTATAATAAGGCATACTGACACACTACCTGTGGCCATAGATGTCATGTTTTGGATGTGAATAAATTATTAAAATACCAGTGCCAGCTTTTGGAGTATATGCAAAACGGTTACCCAAAATGATCGAGTAAACATATTATAATATTAATTAATGCAAAGTGGCGTCTGGAAATTGGTATATTTTTGTAATATTGACTGAATCCGATAAATATGAGAAGTGTTGAAGTTTCTGAAGATGTTTGAGTGTCAGCTTTGGATAAATCTTAGAAGATAGGAATACGATCTTCTAGATCAATACAAAGACAATTTTGTATCCTGGTATGTGTTCCAGTGTTATTCACGCAAGCCAAGCTGCAAGCAAATGCTAGTTCAAAATATATTATATTACCTGTTACCTACAATATGTGATGATATGTGTGATATGTTTTATTACTTGTTGTATTTAAATTATATGCTGATGAAAACATTTTTAATGAGCAATCATCGCAGGTACCTACCTAAAGCGAACAAGATTGTTATTAAAATTAAAGACTTTTTTATTGTTCACGTACGTGATCTTTGATCTTTAGACTGTAATATTTACTGAACTGTGACGGGGGTAACGCTATCTTAATTGTTTATTGTATAATTAAAGTGAAAATATCATAAGAATTCACTTTACCAGAACGAAAATCTGCCTTTCCATGGATAGATTTCAGCTATCCACGTTATAACTGCGTACGTTCATCAGTAGCGACTTAATGTAGAACTTTCACGAAGTCTACCAGATGTGATCTGATAACATCTACAGGTTTAGTGTATTCTAGTCTCAAGGACGAGACCTACTAACTGTCATAGATTTCTTTTTCTTTATCCGTTGTGCTTTCGTTTGAAATATTCGGACTGCAGAGCGAGACACATCAGCACATCGCACGATGTGCTGAAGACGAAGAGGTGCGAATACCGTATTTATCAACGAATAAATTTGAAAAATATCAAAGACATAACCTTTCCTATAAACCGCTACAATGAGCAGATTCAGATGCTATCAAGACTACGGCTGGCAGGCGAATTAATGATAGCAGGAAGAGGCAAACAATTGAATGTCGCTGGCTAGTTAATAATACGGTGGATAAAATCTGTTGGTGGCTTCTATGTAGGTATACAAAGTCTAACAACATGCAATGTGTAACGTCATAAACCTAACTGGTCTTGAACTGACGTCAGAAAAGGAGGAGATGCTATATTCTAGCGCTAGTTATGTTCTCATATACTTAGCTATGTTCACTGATTTCGAAAATTTATTCAATAGAATGACATTTATAAATTCCTGTATTAATTTTTTAATGGATAAAAGATAATGAATTTTGAAGTATGATTTAAGTATTGAATCAAAGTAGGCGGCGTTACTTGGCAGAAGTCCATTGTTATAAAATTATTAGGAAGGGAGGAACCCGCCACGCCAATCCGAGGGTGCGTGGCGAGTTCCTCTCTTTCTAATAGTTTATTATGATTTATGTATTTTTTTTTAATTATTATATAGTCGTTCTGTACTTTCTATTGCAATAAGTAAATATGAAGTTCTTCTCCTAATTTGGTTCAAATTGACTACAAATAATTGAAAAATGGAACTCCTCAAGAGTAAACAACAATTCGTAAAACTTTTATGCAGGATTTCTAAGGAATCCATACAGGCTTTTTTGTAATTATTATCTTGTATATTAGTAACAATATTTTACGTACCTAGTCATTTGTATAGGCTTCTAAGCGATCAATTCTAGGTTTACATATATATCTGCAGCACTTTATACAACATCTTATAAATGTGGTAACACTGCAAGATCTTTATAAACCATGTTTAATGTCCTTAAGTATGTAGTAACTATAAAAGAGATTATATCAGCATTTTAGTTTTCTCGAGGTGTTTAATCTTGTGCATTAATCTGGTTTATTTATAAAGAGATACATATGTTGCCATATAAGTGGTTTTGTTACGCTTGTAAGAACACACTTTCCGTATGTAACGTGGGCCAACACGTGGACGTCTGTTTGCCGCAGACATCGTGCACTGTTTGATAATAAGATTATCACTATATACCTTGTCTTGTTTGCATTTCTACATTATTATCACATACATTCCTAGACTATTCAATTTTACGTATCGGGTATGAAAATATATACAAACACAGTCTGTGTCCGGAACTGTACTTATACAGACATGTATACAGTTCTGGAGACACAAAACTGTATACAATATTCTTATCATGTAATAGCAAGTGAGGCTACCGAAAAAGTGCCAGACTCCATTGTACGTATTCTTATTCGTACTGAGATTTTTTTGACAAAATTGCCAAGCCGGGAATCAAACGCGGGACCTTGAGTGCAAAAGTCGTATTGACTACATTTGCGCTACTAAAGCAATCTGTGTAATTAAAAAACTTTTTTATAAAAAGCAACGTAATAGGCACTCCAACAGGTCAACAAAATAAAATGATTTCGACGACTTTAAATTAAAAAACAAAAAATATACTTTCTATAACTAAGCTGCTAATCAAATTTTAACAAAATTTAGTCGTAATAATGTCGAATATAAAATAAATAACTTTTGCAAAAGACATTTTTATTATGGCAAACTATTACTGTTTTTATTTTGTATTAAGTATTTATGCTAATGGATTACTTTTGTTGGCTTTTTGTTCGACACGGATTTTAAATAGGTAAAAATTCGATTGGAAGCTTGCTTAAGTAAAAATACTAATTAATCAATTATTCCGTAGCCGAAAAACTAATGATCATGCATTAAAAATATATATAAAACCGCTTGCTTTTTAGAACTCGTTTTTAATAAAAAAGAAATAATACCTGACTTTTTGAGCTGAAATGCCCCGACGGCAGTCAGTCACGTGTGCTTTTCAACTATGTCTGGCATTTTAAAAACCTGATTGTATTGATTATATTATTCCCATATTCATATTAACAGATTAAGCTTAACTGCCTCGGAGTTTTAACAACGCCTAAACGATGTTGTTTACCATAACCATTCTTAGAAAGTTCATATTTGATATTCTGAATTTAAAAAATTGTGAAATGTTTGAGCTTCGCACCTTTAGACTATAAAATCATTTAGCCATATTAAGTTTAAAAGATACACGAATACTGTGCTTACCCAAGTGCATTCACCTTTTTAAATATAGATCATCATGAGGTAACTGTTAAACAAAATAACAATGACAGGCAGATAATTGTAACAACGTAGTTAATTAAAATTAATGACGTACTGTTTATGGCATTCAATATAATTGCTTTACATTACACGCAATAATAATGAAATATTCATACATCAAGTCCTGAGCAATGTTTTCATATATTAACATGAAACTGGTTTAATCTATATTGATTAGATTTGCATGTAGTGTTCAGGTACGCGATCATAACGTTATAAGCGATAATGTACAGATTAAATGGATGGCGTAGTGTTTTAAGTGGTCATCTCAGCTCTGCCACTGCGCCGAGTGTTGTGGGTTCGGATCCCACACGGGACAAAACTTTGTGTGATCCACAAATGGTTGTTCCGAGTACACACAAAGAACCCATTCTTTGTGTCCATTGTTTGAATATTTGTAAAGTCCCCCGTGACACAGGATTTATACCTAGTGCAGGAGTTGTCTTTTTTAAGAAACATAAAAAATGTTTTGATTGCATATGAGAGAAAGAGATAGCGCTATATTGTATAGCTTTGTCTCGTTCATGCTCTGAGATGTTTGTACGACCATAGGTTGAGCTAGCAAAAATTTAAATGTAGACAGCAATTTAAACGCAGTATTTTTATTCCACATAATTAGTACTAGATCTTTCCGCGGTTTTACCCAGGTTTATCGTTACTGCGCCGCCCCCGTGGGTCGTACCGTGATGTTATATAGCCTATAGCCTTCGTCGATAAATAGGCTATACAACACTAAAATAATATTTCATTTCGACCCAGTAGTTCCTGAGATTAGCGCGTTCAAGCAAACAAACAAACAAACAAACTCTTCAGCTTTATAATATTATTATAGATATAGAATAGGAAAAATACTACTTAGCGGTACTAGTCCTGGGTGAGTAAAATTGTTATATTATAAAGATACTGAATGCTAAGTAGATTTACTAATTTGTATGTATATTTACTCTTTACATAATTACCGGCCCTTAACAAAATTATAGTATTTGATAGGTACAGCATGTGGACGATACTTAGTAAAACCTAATACTTTTAATTTGTAGTATACCTATAGTATTAGCTACCTGAGATTTAGTAATTAATTTACTCAAACCAGACAATCTACAATAAAACCACATAATATTAAATTTAGGGTTATTATCCTAATTTGAATATTTTAATGTAGTATAGGTATTTGCGCAAATAGAGAAGCGTACGTCAATCTTTTTTATGCGATTTAGTATACTAATAAACTAAAGTAAACCAGACTGGATGTGGCTATACTCATAAAACAAATAAATTACAAAACAGTTTGAGCAAGACACAGGTTCAAAATTAGACTGATTCTTAATCCTAACTGATGTTATAAATGCGAATGTGTGTGAAAACCTTAACCAGTCGACCGATTATCATGAAATTCTCTCTACACGTTGTCAGATATACAGAACCTTTTCTGTATCCCTAAAAACATTTCCTTAAACTATAGAATCGCAACGGCCGGCACATCGACAGACACATTAGGTTTTCAATAACGTCTGGCTTTCAAACATTGACAGGTTTAGAGAACTTTTCATCCACAAAAAAGTACTGTTGACGCAAACCTCGGGGCAAAAGCTGGTGATAATATAACAAGCCTACTGTCTCAATGAAGAGACTTTGTACATAGATAAGTGAACATGAATGGGAGCTCCAATACTCAATCATTCACTCACAGTACAATATGAGATGAGTGAAAGTAAGTAGGTTATTGGTACAACAACGGTTAACGGTAGTTACTGTGTACTGACTTGTAGAGAAAGCATTTGTCGATGACATGATCGATTGGCAATAAATGTCACTAGACTGGAGCGTAGCGTGATATCGAATAGCTTTTTGTGTTGGATGACATTGCAGCTAATATTGATAGAGTCAATCATTATAAAAGCGATTCTGCTGCAAATTACTCAGCAATTTAAGTACCTATTGATAAAATATTTCCAAAAGAAACGTTATATATTTTACTTGTCAATTAGTCAAAAACCAGATACAGAGAAAAATGGATTGTGTCTGAGCTCCGTGGTGAAGTTGACCGAGAGATTAATATAAGATAACATGACTGCACTCATGGTGTAGTGATGTGGGTTCGATACCCACACGGGACAAGAATTTGTGTGCTCCACGAATAGTTGTTTTGAGTCAAAAGTTCATTGAGTCCATTGTTTGAATGTTTTTAAAAACCCAAGACAAGACATTGTTCCTAGTGCGTATTTTTAGGGAGTAGTCAAACAAAAGCAAAAAGATGTTATGACAATCCTTGTTTAAAAGTTGTCTCACCAACATTATACCAAATATTATATCAAATGATGTTATGTGTCTATTCTAAACGAATAATCACGAGCATATACATATGTATTGCGTCATACAATTCGTTAACATCTCTCACATACGCTCTTGAGATACAAGTATATATCTCTCGTCTTAAAATAAGTGAACTTACACGACAATACCACGTGAAACATGGCGTGGCGTGCTTAAAAATAATATTCATAATTCACTAAAACTAAAGGAAACAAAAAAGCGGATGTCTTTGCTATGACAGATGAGGTAAAGAATCATTATAAATTTACATATACAATAGTTTAACCAGAACTATATATTTCACAAAACATCTAAGCATCTTCCTGCCATGAAACCAGTTTCTTGTAATGTATTATAAACATGTCGCCTTTTAAATTAACTTGATAAGAAATACTATATTTAATATATACCTAAATTTCTTGAACAACGATCGAAGATAAATAGATTATTATACACCGCAACCGTTGAAACAAATCTCAATACAAATTGATAAAGAAACTTTACTACTGCTAAACTATTTAAAATATAAATATAATTTCTTATACATCTATTCTATGTGATTCTTTTTGGCCAATATAAGTATGTATTCGTAATAGATACCAAATATCCAAACCGCACTCAAACATTCATATTTTACAATCGCATAAACATCAAAATGATTAAAATTTATAACAGAAGTCTTTCTCGTTTTTAAAAGCATGCAATGTGGTGCGTTTCAACTCAACAGTTTATAAATATAAAGCTGACATTTAAAGCATTAATCTTCATTGTTGAATCTTCATCTCGTGATATAAAAACTGGATAAGCCAACCGAATATTTTCGATGGCAAAATTATGGAATCTATGTTTATAAATAAACGCTCTTGAACACGTTACGAACCAGGTCAAAGTCGGCACAGAACTTTTATTAACTTTTAGATTATGATAATAGGTATCCACAATCTCCCTTTAAGCATAATATCTTAAACATGAAGCATCAATTAATACAGTATTAACCTGTTCTCAAGTAAACGTCCCAAGTTTTTATTTGTCAACTGCGCAACATTATTCTTTAATTACAATTCAAATTTAATGTTTAACCGAGATGGTAAAATATACTGGCCCCTCAATGTGTTATTTTAGTATGCGAATTTGCAATTCAATGTTCAATGTTAATTACCTATTGAATTGTTTCGCGAATGTCTGTTATCATATCAATAGCATTATTGGCTCCATTGGCACTTTCAAATATATTGTAAGACAATCAGCCATTAACGTTATTGCCACTTGGCATATAAGCAATGGAATTCAAGATTAATATCTTAATTATAATCGGTATTTTATACGAGTTAATAATAAATATGTTGGTTAAATGCCTTGAACTACTACAGCTTTAAGACAATTCATAATATACCATACAAAACCGGCTTTCGACATACGTTAATAAATTAAAATTTTGTATGAAGTTGTATAATTCATTCAGTAAATTTAAACAAAGGCAACGTGAATGGAGTTGGTAAATTGAATAAATGTTATACTTTGAACTCTGAAACAAATGTTACATCACACAGAACCAGATATTAAGTACTCCTTCTAAAGACTACAGTAAGAAGTCAACGCATTTTGCATAGTATAGCTATATTACCTTTGGTGGAGCCGGCTCAGGAACATCAGAATCCCACTCCGAGCTGAGATCATCACTGGAAGCTTCAGTGTAATCCTCAGTCCACGGCACTTCCAACAGGGACATCTTCATCTGATCGTATCCGGGTGACATAGTCTGTGGCCCATAACCAGGCGGCAATGGACTAGATGACCTACAGTCCTCACAATTACACGGTTTAGGTCCAAAAGTTTCCTTCGTTGGTGATTCATCTTTAAGATTTGACCTGGAGTTCTTCCTGGAATCACGTTTTCGCGCGGTCCTAGGAGATAATCTGTTAATGCACTGTGGCGGTATGTAGTACCTAGTAGGTTCAGACGACCGCCTACCACTTCTACCACCGTCCGGTGGTTCTATCTTCACGGGAGGCAGCAAGGACATCTTTTTGGTGAGCTGCTGCCTTTCCGCGTCTGTCGGTCTTTCATCAGAGTCCATGGTGTATCGTATAATGGGAATGGTAAACGTAAACTGTTCCGTGCACTCCGGCATTATGCTATATCACTGCCCGTTCTGTCTCCCAGTGTTCGGTTGACAGGGTAACGACATTTTAATGCAACGTCACTAATTGTCACTTATGTGGCGTTTTAATGGATTAGCGCGGCGGTACGCGGGCGGCGTGCATGCGAGCGTGGTGAGCACTGCGCGTGCGCTGTGTCCCGGCGCGGTAGGCTTCACGAGGCGCGCGCGCGCGACTGAACCACGCTCTACCAAATACTGCGTCGATGTCGATGTACAAGATATGCGGGTGATAGCCCAACACTCGTTCATTTAGAAATACAAGAACCTAGTGCGTGACTCCAATATAAAATTACTCCAACTTGTGTTGCAATTTGTACTGTTCTATTTGCTGACATCAATAGCAATATAGTTCATTACCAATTTCCTTCTTATTTATATATAGATATCCTTATGCATGTACAATTATAGTTAGAAGGCAATTATAGTCGTGTAAAATATTCCTAGTTTGACCAGTTGTAAATACGACTTTATGAGTACAATGTAAATAAATGAATGTAGAGGTAACAAGTGTTTACTAACGAATTGCTTGTTTAGTATTTGCAATAATAGGAAATCAATTGTGGTTTGTTTCCGAAGCTGAGTCACGGCGACTTGTTTTGGCAAATATTATGGTCTAATTAAATTATCAAGAACAACAATACGTTTAGCGATAATCATCATGTAAATTATGCCTATATATAGACTAATTAACAGAAGGATATGGAGAGTCGATAGCAATATATTGATCCGATCAGATCAGATTAGGTTATATACCCTAAATAAAAATTGTTTCAATTATGGAAAGAATGCTTTTGTGGTGCAACGATAGATAATGCTGCTTTACAGCGAGGTTTCGGGTTCAGGTCAGTTAGATGATTTTCCTGCCAAGATGTTTTTAGCATTACGAAGTCTAGGACCGTATTCGGTAGACTGCTCGCTTATTTTTATTCGTGGAATATCAACCATGTCAAATTTTTGGGACCAATTAGTGCAACTTACCATAATATTTAGTCCCAAAAATGGCTTACTGTACCATCATGTCACATTTATCTAATGCACTTCTTTAGATCATAGCTATGCTATACCGCTAATAACCTTCCTTCATATATAGACTAATATCCAAGACGATATTCCAAATACGCTGAAAATTCGTAAATTGCGGTTAAACAAACGAATCTGCAAATTGATTCTTTAAGTAAAAATGTAACTGTTCGTTTTGTTGACAGATCGTATCAAATGTACACTACAATTATGCACACAGGTTTTATTAACCCCTTTCCAGTTAGTTAGCAGACTTTTCTTTGTAGATGCTATTGTATGAAACTATAATGGTTAGAGCAGCGGCGTATTTAATTTCGAGAAAATATATCTTGAACCTGAAACTATTCAATTGGACTAAATACTAATATTCTTAATAATTACTACACCTGAGGAATCTGTGGGAAATGATTACCAAGATTACCCAATTCTACCTACCCACATATTCACGGAAAATTTAAAATAAAACTTGCTCTCCCGTGCCTGGTAATACACCCAAGTCGACTCATGACTGTTGAAAATAACTACCAACAACTACAAAAAACACTAACTACTAACACACGGAGAGATACGAGGTGTACCCTCAAATATAATCTGGCATCAAGTCATACAATATCGTTATCCTTTTATGCTACGGCAGTCTGATGACAGTTCCTTTCGTGGCAAGACTTATTTCACCCAAATCTGATTAGACTATAAAGATAAATCTAAACAGATTCACCTTTATATAAACAATAACATAAACATAGTATAAATCACTCTGACCAGGACTATTTCGGTGACCAAGTCTGATAACAATTTTGTTGTAATCTACTGACATTTTAGTACTCATTTTCCTCTTTGAAATGTGAAATTATACTTTTATTGACAAAACTAATGAGCATACCAGCACATTATTAAAAATTAAAATACTGTATGTCAAATCAATTGGCGATTGAAAAGAGGGTTTCTTGCCTGCTTCTCCTTTTTTTTTCAATACCTGATTACCGCGTTTCATCCTTACGGATAACTGGCACTAGACAAGTAAGGATTGTTGTTAATGCGTGGACACAAGCGGTAAGTAAGAATTTCAGAGGCACACATACCGTCCTCACCAATACCTTTCTTTTCATCCCATTGTTTAATGTTTATTTATTTATAAAATAGTGATGGTAGTTACAAAACAACATTTAAGAAAACAACTGTTCTCTACATACAATGAAGCGAATGAAGTTCTGGCACACTTGTTAGGTTAGTTATAATAATTAGTTAGTTAGGAATAAAAGACCCTTTTCCCTTCTTAATCCATTTTATGCAGAAAAGCAATCATAGGCTAACTTAACTGCTAGTCATAAGGCTAGCCTTTGTATTTTAAAAATAATTACGGATAAGACACAAGTATTCTGAAAATCCGTAAAATGGTTATGTAGATTTTTATTACGTAACAAAATTTGGACATAGATATTGTTCAAATTATATGTGTTAAGCTTGACTAGACATTCAATAAAATAACCGAAGCACGAAGTAAATTTCACCGATAAGGTCAAAGACCATACACCCACACCACCGTCAAACAACAATGGATGAATTCCACTGTTACTCACTTAAAATTCAATTAGGTAACTTTTAGTTGCGAAATCGTGAATTTACATACATAGTAGTGTTAGAGTTTTTCAAAATTATGTAATAACAGTGTTATAAAGTAAAATAAACAACGCGACAAAAT
The DNA here is from genome assembly GCA_963675205.1 of Catocala nupta. Classification (NCBI taxonomy): domain Eukaryota; kingdom Metazoa; phylum Arthropoda; class Insecta; order Lepidoptera; family Erebidae; genus Catocala; species Catocala nupta. The sequence goes on along the minus strand of OY776091.1, from coordinate 9,426,022 downwards.
CCGTATAAAGTGTTTAATTTCAAAAATAAACAATTATATCTATCTATTAATGATAGCAGCGATAGCCTAGTGGGAAACCGTTGGACTGCCACGCAGAGGTCTCGGGTTCGAACCCAAGGCACGCATCTCTGACTTTTCGAAGTTATATGCGTATTAAATAATGATTATCGCTTGCTTTAACGGTGAAGGAAAACATCGTGAGGAAACCTGCATGTCTGAGAGTTCTCCATAATGTTCTTGAAGATATTATTATGTAAAGTCTGCCAACACGCATTAGGCCAGCGTGGTGGACTATGGCCTAAGCCTTCTCACACTGAGAAGAGGCCCGTACCCAGCAGTAGGACAATTTAATACAGGGCTGATATTATATTATTATATTAATGATTCCTAATTACATATAAAATTATTATTCTCCATTTATATATAAGTATTTGTCGATAAGCCATTGTTATATTAATACTATTGTTATATAACTAAATGTAATTACATTTGAGTCTAACACTAACGTAGTTCTAAGACACCTAATTCAGTTTTTTTCAGATCTTATGTATTCAGCAGTATACGGCGTAATGGAGGCCATTAGAATATGGTGCTCATAGCTATCAGGCATGCCTTACAGCTATGAGTTGTAAACTACCACAAATAAAACTCAATAGTGCTTTAAATGCCTTATAAGTACCATTCTTAGATTTAAGAGATTTATTTTCGTTAAAAGTTTACAAACATTTTTGGATGTGTCAAAATTTAATTACAAATATAATAGACTTTATTTGATTATAAAAAACAGTCAGTTCAGGGAGTAAAGCTAACACAAGTTGGAGCAAGAAATGAATAGTGCGTTTCTTGACTCTTTACAATTGACAATTAATTACAATATATTATAGTACCGTACAGTATTTAATTTTATATATGAGCTAGTATACACCTTTGTTTTTGTCAATAACAGTTTAATTTCAAAAAATTAAAGTCGTTTTTAATAGACTCAAACGTTTACATACATACTTTGAATATTGAACATATTGCGTTCTAAACTATTACTTTGAATTACATTGTGAAATAAATGAATAAATTATTTCGAGATTGTGTTACTGGGACATTCCCCACAGTAAAACCTAATAAAATTCTCATAATCACAATAACCGGTAGCTGCTATAAAACCAAGATCAATAAAGAATGGCAACTAATTAAATTCAACGTGTTAGTAAGTATTGTAATAAATCTGCGAGTCATCAAAAAAGAGTATAATCTCTTTTTTTATCAATTACACTTTACGCGACTCATAGACTTTGAGCTTTCCTGCTTTTTATTAATGCTCAATCATTATCAGATCTGAAGAGATATTGGGAATACCAGGTTTTAGAATTTAATTAACTCTTGGATAAGAGGAGATTTCTAAAGAGCGTTCAAGATTCAAATTCACACAGAAACCTACACCACAAATCAGATTTACTTTACCAATATCGTATGATATTCATAATTTTCACCGTATCATGTTATTATATCAACTTTCTTGATCAGAGATCTCTTTCTTGTGGTTTTTCCATCGATTTCTCGTATTATGTTACATTTTTTACAGCGATCCATGTTCGATCTATGGTCTCATAGAATGCGACCAACAATAACCTATCGAATCAACAAACCACGAGAACGCCCAGGCTCATAAGAACTACCTAGGGACTATGTAAATTACAGTCTCATAACTCTCAAGGCCAATGAACATTAATAGGTAGGTTGTTTGTTACACATTCATGTCCGAACCGTTAAAGGGATTTCATTTGCGATGATATATGCTATGAATACACATTTTTAACACCGAGATGAGTGTTATGGAGACTCATTATACATTTTAAGGTCTATGTATAAAGTTACGGGTAACAGCTAACTATACTAATATTATAAGGAGAGACATTTATTTGCATGAAGGTGAAATTTCTAAAGCTACGGTACCGAGCTTAAAAATACCTTCAGCAATAAAAAGCTACGCTAGGCCTTACTAACATAGCCTATTCTAGATAAAGGGCAGTTCATGAAAAGCCTGTTCTCCATAACTAAACTAGGATGCCTAGCCAATTAGGCTATATGGAAACTTAATTCCTTATAATCAAATTAAAAAAATAAAAACTATGTAGGTAATTACTTACGACCAAACTAGGTTACAATTTTATTATATTTTCTGTATCGTGTATATTTAAACATTTAAAACAATGGACACTAAAAACAATGATTTTTAAAAACAACCATTTGTCAATCAGATTGTTTTGTCGCGCGTGGGAATAGGTTTAAAATTGGCTGCAAAACACTTAAAAGAAATCAATAAATATTTTCTAAGCAACAATTGGAAATCCTTTACTGACATAGCGTAAGTTTCTTTAACATAGCATACGTATAAATTCGGAGACGGAAGCTATTTAGAAATATATTTGTATATGTAAAATAGTTTTTATATATGTTCTCAAGTTAAACTCTGTTAAAAGTTTATGTTTTCTCAACACAGGCTATAAAATTGTCGGTCACTCGAGTCTTTATTGAGGACGCAGAGATTGATTTAACTGGTGTTAAGGCCATGGCCCCATTAAACGATACGAAACAATTCAGAATAAAAAAATAATAAATCATATCATCAATGATTAATTGTCGATATACGTATTACATAGCAAGAGACTACTATTGGGCATTGAATTAGGCGTAGTCGGTTTAGCATAATATATTTACTAGACTATACCAGTTAGTATTATAATTGAAACGCTGGTTTTCAGACAGGCGACACGTTTTATAGATTGATTGTGAAAAAAGTTCTCACAAGTGATAGTTTATAATCTTCATACAAGCCCAAAAGTCCGGGCTGTGTTTAAAATGCTTGATTAAGAATATATAATTAACTAATTATATTCTACTAGCGCACAGACAGACGTTATTTTCGAACGTTGGCTTACAACCCGATTGTGGCGGCAGACACGAAAAGAATTATCAAAATCGGTTCAACCGTTTAGGAGTAATTCAGTGACATTCAGACCTACAGAAGAATTATATATACGAAGAAGATATAGCATTAGCATGCCTTCGGTAAGGTTTGGTTAGCTTATTTAGATAATGCAAGTGAAAATCAAGAATAAATAGGGATCAAGAAGAGTTTCACTTTTTAGACCCCAACAGGATTCTCACCAATTTTTATGATCGCTTTAAGCACAAGAAGAATTGTTGCCACCAACATGTGTATCAAAGCTACTAGTCCCTTCGATAGCAAAGCACCTCCTTCTCCTCGAGGAATACTCGAGAGTACGAGAGAAATCTACACACCGCAACAAAAAAATATAAGATATGTAATTAGTTGCGGCCTTTTGTAATCTGGACCACTGACATTATCAGTTAGCTTGCCCCAAGTTTGAAAAAAGATTTAATATTTCTAATAATAATATGTATATTGCTTAACTGCCTCTAGTTGCAGACGAGCAGTCGCCTGATGAAAAGTGGTCACTATACAATGTCAGAAGTCTATGCAGTGACAATGGTACCAAACCAAGACTTTCTCTAAGCACTTTTCGTGAAAGGGCCGGTAAAACACGCAAAGGAACCCAAATTCTCTCACTTGTTTCAGCATCTTCAATCAGTCTGTAAGATTGATAGTCCACTATCTCTTTTTTTAGTAATAGTTTTATGTTATTAAAAGTTACATTCGACACGTACCAAATGGTCTTTTAATAAAAATAACTATATTAATTATACTAATGTTACTTAATATTAAATGACAAGGGCTGCCGAAAAGCAATCGATCGTCACAGATAGTTTTATTGTAAATAGGTGTAACAATTTGTAAATAAAACGAACCGCCATAAAATTTATACAAAATAGTTTTAATAAAAGATTTATTTTTGCAATAATACTGGACACAAAGATGGAAGATATAAATAGGTCTGTGCTCTGGTTATGCTGCAAAAGAGGTACAAATTTCAATTGTTAATTTCATATCAATTAATTAATTATGGTCATTATATAACAATAATATAAATAAATAATCTTTATTAAATAACAAGAGGTCAGAAATGATTACTTTATTTCTTTTAATCATTGTTATTAAGTATATTTTCTTTTATGCTAGTCGCAATTTATAACTTTCATTGATAAAATGTGTGGAAAAGTGCGAAATTTTAAGTTCACTCATATGACATCAACATCACCCAGAACGCTGATTAGCATCGACGAATTAGGACGATATTTAGCAGTTTTCTGCGCATCATAAAATTAAACAATGTCGAAGATAAAATATCATGTATTTTCATCTTATGCTACTCACATCCAACCTACTTGATCTAGAGCCCTCTCCGTCTAGAAGGAGGACATAACACTTTTCTGTCCAAAGCTCAATGCAGGCGCTTTTCTAATATGATCATTAGAATTTTGCCAGGCAGCATATCACTTACGACTTGTTCATGTAAACTGTAAGGTATTTAAAACTATACAGAACCGTTAAACCATTAACCATTTTTAATCATTTTTGTAAATATTTAGTATTATAATTATTTTTGTTTTTGTAATTATGTTACACTTTTTTAATACGTTTGTAAATATAAATAGTTGTATATATGTTGTAACAAATAATTTAAGTAATTGTAACAAATAAAGATTAATACAGAACCCAAAGAACGTCAATATATCCAATAGAACAGTATCACACTTGACCATTGTTCAGCAACATTGTATTAAAGGGTCTAGTGCCCTTTAATACAATGTTGCTGAGCACAATAGGTCATTTATTGTCAAAATAATTTATTATCAGCTTAATAAAAATAAAATATAAGTGCTTATAAGGTTTTACGACATCATTTTGAATGTAGGTAGGTAGTTAGGAGGTAGGTAGTAAATTTATAATAATGAATTTAAAAACTGGTTATTATTTTCGTCGGAAATAATAAATAGTTGTGGTTAACAGGATGAATGAAGAGTTTGTGGTCACAATATGAATAGAAAATTAAAACCTGTTTGAAGAAAAACATATTCACGTTGCATTATGTGAGGCTTAATCAAGTTCGATAAGCTAAAATCATATTTTATTAATAATTAAGGATCTAATCTGTTCTTACCTAATTTCATTTTAAATGTATTAATGTATATGGAAAATAAAATATTTATGTAAGATATTTCCGCTAGCCAATTGAATCGTGACATTTCATTTGGCACATATTAAATGAAGCTAATTTCGTCAATGTTTTTTTATATTACAATATTCACCAAAAGCTTTAATCGATTCATCGAAATCTAAGAGGAAATGCAATCATCGAAATATTTATAGAAGGTTTTCAATAGATTGATGTCTTGTTTGGCCTGAAACAAAATACAACGTGCTTAAGACATGAGATAATTACATTTCAGACTGATTTATATCTCTAAAATTATTAGTTAGATTCGACATATTTTTCATATGTGTAAAAAAATAACTGTCCTTAGGTAAAACGATTAGTTTTTTTAATATAGAAACAAGGCCATAGGGGCTCCGTTAAGACAATTTTATGAAGTAAAAGAAATACAATTCTATGCATTTTCTATGTATATAAATTATAAAGTTTCTTCTTGTTACATTATTTTTCTAACTATAGTTGTTATTTTATGTTATTTTATAATAAAATTATTTTTAGAACATACTATTTTAATTTGTAATGATTTACCTTCTGTATAAATAATGTCACTATCAATATTGTAGCTAGATAATTGACACTTACGTTAGTATTTGCGGAAGTATTAAAATACTCATACGCTTTACGATCGCCTCAAAAAATGTATTCTGAGCCCATTCCATTTTATTTTATTACGCGAAGACAGTGCTGTCCTTATGGTGGAACGTTATTTATCACTTATCACTAGTGATAAATCATTAAACAATTTACAGAGAGATGTTCCTCTCTTTCATAAATATTTATGAGATTATGACGTCATTGTACGCTTGTTTAAAACGTTCAAAACGGTTTCAACCATATTTTGTATTTATTTAAATTTGGTGTGGATATTTAACGCGCAGGTTCGTGCCATTCCGACAGGTAGTATTTAAAAAGCCATACCTGAATTTAAAAAGATAGTTGATGAATGCTAGAAAAAAGACCATTTTCAAATGTTTCGCGGAACTCACTGATTTTCTAAAATAAAAGTAGTTACTCCTTATCACATCAGCTCTCTGCCAGAGAAGTAGGTATAAGTACCGTATATACTTTCATATGCATTTAGTAAAAAGCTGTTATTTTGACATTAAAAACAGACACTTTTATTTATTTGTATAGAAAAACTAAATTGCTATTTGCAAATAACTGTATTTTGAAATATAATTTATTGTTACACATTTTAAACTGATTGAAATCAGTTTTATTATTATACGCTTTGAACAATTAACAACTTCATTCTGTTTTACAATTATTATATTTTACATTAATACATATAAACAATTCCAGTTTTTCCGAACTAGTTTAATTGTTCCGCCAAATCCAGTTTATCGCCATTATAACCAGGTAATTCAGACAATTATAATGACGATATGCTTATGCCATACGTCATACCTTGATAGTTCAAGAATGCATTGACGCATGCGGCCATCAGGTTACCTATAATCCGCAAAAGATAAATTTATAAATTTTATAGATACCTACGTATACGCAACTTGATCAAGTATTGTTGTTCTTACAGATACATAATATGTATATTATTATTAACATTTTCAACCGCTATTTAAAACATTATTGTTGTGTTAAGTTATACTAAGCTTAGAAGTTTATAAGCAATTTTAGAGAAAATACAACATTAATCTTATTAAAATAAATATGAAGTAGCAGAAATTAAATTTATCAAGGTTCTTTTAAGTAATATACTTTACTTATTTTAGAAACTTTTCCTTCCGATCGCGATCGTACGTGTCCATTTCCCCAATTTTAAGTAATTGTATAGTACCTACATTTAATAGTTATTATTAGCTTATAACGTTGTTCTTTTATTTGCTGTTAGGGTTCGCCTAGGATTTTTTGAAAATCCAGTTTAAATGGAGAAGGCTATATGCGTTTATCAAGCAGTCTCAAACCCGTGCTATTATTGGTAACTACCTAAAAGATTATGTATATCATAGAAGCATATTTTTTTTTTATAAATTATCATAAAATGAATTTCTTCTAATGTCGCAGTAAGCAAACAGGTTATTTCCAGAGCTATTTTCTCCCCACAATCATGTTAAGTAAAGTCCGGAATGAACCATCCAATTGTTCTGCCAACGACAATTAGCAAGGAGCAAACTGGTAAAATCTATGGCAAGTTGGCACTTGATGAGCAAAGGAAGTATATAATTCAAATAGTTTTATAGGTAGGGTATGATCGAGTGTTGGAAGTAGCACGTACTCCCAGCAGTAGGGAGTGTTGGAAATGTGTATGAGACGATTACTTGCAGCCGTCGCCAAATTCTCGCTTATCTGTGTGCGTATTGCAACAGGTACAGATAGTCAATAAATATAACCTTCATCGATACTCGTTGAGCAACAATCTACTATTGAGTCACCGGCAATGTGAGCTAGTAATACGCTTAAATTTATTCGAATGAAATTCGATTACAGTTGTACACAATACACGAGACAAAAAATTATGCAATCCACAAATAGTTGTTCCGAGAATCTGGGTTTTCTTTATGTCCGTTGTTGGAATGTTTATAGAGTTCCCCGCAACACAGGAATTATATTTAGTGCAAAAGATAAGTGCGATCTAACAGAACATCTCAGAAGTCTCTTATGCGGAAATGATTAAGAATGGAACAAATAGTTTCATCCGGCCAAATAATCTCAGCTGTGTGGCAATATATCCCCGTGACGTATTAAAGACCAGTGATGAAACGAAAACTCTTGTACAGAAAATTATTAGTCCAGAGGAAATGAAGTTGCAAGTTCGTGGAGTTCGCAGAATTAGAAATGGAGGAGTTGTTATCAGCACAGAAACTAAACAAGACGCAGAAAAAGTGAAGCAGGCAGTCTATCTCTCTTTGTCTGGTCTTACAGTTGACGAACCCGCCAAGCGTAAACCACGGATTGTGATAGTTGGTGTACCCAATTCTCTGTCCGAAAATTAAGTATTCAGCTGTCTCTTCGAGCAAAATATAGCTGATAAGTTTCCATCGATGGAACTGAAAGAATTTTTGTCTTCAATTAAATTAAGCCACAAATCGGGCAAGAAAGATGCTCCAACCTGCAACTACATTATTGAGATACCGGCTAACATAAGAAAAGCCTTAGTCACACAAGCTAGACTTTTTATACATTGGACGTCCTGCCCCGTCAGAGATTTTACACTAGTTACAAGATGTTACAAATGCCATCAGTATGGTCACGCAGCGAAATCTTGCAGATAAGTTACCCCTACGTGTGGACATTGTGCCGAAGCTGGACATTCAATGACCGAATGTACAAAGAAGGAAGATGCCTCTAAATGTGCTTCATGCTCTCGTTTTAAGAAGCCTAGCAAACACAAGACGGGTGAGACTGATTGTCCAGCCAGAAAACTAGCTGAATTATGACGGTGACTCAGTAGATTATGACGGTGCATAGATCGCCGTTTAATTATATTTTATCACTTACTACTACTTAGCTTAGATTCTCATTATTAGACATATCTTATGTTTATTTTATAAACATTATAGGTATATGTCAATTAATAATCGCCCGGCTCTGCGGTTAGGAAGAGGGTTCAAACGCTCCCTCTCCCGCTCCGCCGCCTCCTTGATGAAAATCACTTCCTCGCAGAAGGAGGCGACGGCGTTCCACGACCTCTCACTCCGGACCATAGACTGAACTACGGCCGGGATTGTTATTCATATTTGTCATATTTGTGCCAACTTAAACTTAATAAACAATTATTATGATCATTATTATTTTTAAAAAATTTCATTTTACTAATATTAGCAGTCAGTGATTACAATATTACAGCATATCATTCTTCAGGATCTAGTATAAAGTCTACGCTCTGCATTTATTTCCTATTAGACGGAACGTATGCAATAGTATGAGTGTAGTTATATGGATAAATAAAAATCCTTAGTGCCTTACAACTTACTGGCTGCAAGGATTTTCTGCTCAAAGATGTTAGATTCGAATACTTGAAGACAGTATTCTAATATAAAATAATAATACCGTTTGACATACTTTTGCATTACTAAGTTGACATTAATTCGCCGAACTATGTTAATCTGCACACCACAATATGTTAATGACACCTTTTCTCAGAAACATATTAGGTTTATTAATAAATTTAGAAGTCACAAATTCATAATTGTAACAAGGCAAATCAAAGTACCTACTGACATTTCCATATTTCTTAATGATATTCTTTAGCTCATCGATAGGGTAGTTAACTCACAATTTATTATAATTTTAGTCAAATAGTTACATTACTCTAAATTATAAGTGGTTAGGTTTGTTAATATTAGTTAAGTTGTAAATTATAATTGTTGCTTTGTTTATGTAATTAAAGTCGTAGAATAAATATACAATAAAAATTATAATGAATTTTTGAAATATGCTCCCTTATAAAAACGATACTAGCGTCCGAAAAAGATGATATCCCCGCTACACCAACACGTTTTTATATCCAAATTAAAATATTAATTACAACCTCATTTTGCCACTTAATTTGATACTGTTTTTACAAACAGATTTCTTTTGATTCCTAGGTATTTGCTCTTGTGAGTAAAAATAATGCCTAGTCGAAAATAAGCAAACGAATCTTATTAAGATGACACCTGTGAAACAGCTTTGCGCCTGGGTACTGAGGTCCGAATGATAAGTATGGTGATTATAGATTATAGATTTTCTAAGGAACCCAAATAAGTTATAGAACAAATGTCTTAAAAAGACAAAGTTTTTGGTTTTGAATCGGAAAGATGATAATAACGACTGCGTCGATACCGCAGCGGAAGTGATTGCCACCGCTATGCATTAAGTCTCGAATTCAATTGCCAGATCAAGTAAAGTATTACCTATTAGATTTTCATGTCAAGAAATTATAAGTAGCAAGGTAGAGTTTAGAACCTTGGCCGGTATATGGCTCGCCCGCATCACACGGAACCTGAAACTATACGTAGCAAAATGTGAATGTAGAACACCTCTAACTGGCCGACCCTTTTGGAGATATCGGGGTGTGATAGTGTTTTTTATTATGTAGGTACGTAGATTACTTGGTGGCTAACTTGGCAACGCGGTTTACGTAGACTTTGTGTGGGCGCAGAAGACAATTCAGTACACCTTGGCACTGCTCCACAACGACTAGATTTTATTGGAAGTTTAATTCCATTTTGCGATTTTAGCCCTTGATTTATATTATTTGTTAAAAATATTACATTATTTTACACGCAGTTCAATACCCTAGACAAGCCAGTTACTCTTAATGGTGGTTATTCTCAACTAATGCTTTTCAATATAATAAAGCACCGCCGATACCACCTGAAGACATCTTTAAGTGTATTTATTATACCTATATGAATAATAGGTATTAACCTATAAGAATTGCGCGTTAGATGATATAAATAAAACGTCATAGCTTGACGCAGTACGTGTAAAAGATATTTATGCAAGTGACTGATAATCTTCAATACCAGTTTAACACGTTTGCATATTTCTAGACAGTACATATTACTATATACATATATAAGGATATTATAATTAATAGACCTCTTTTATAGCTAAGATTATTATTAATGAATTGACAAGTTTTTAAAATAGTCCGAAATTGTCGCAGCAGGTAAAACCGTTGATGTAAAACGCAAATGTAAAATATAAATACTAAATTACATTTTATTTTAAAGGCATCGTATGTTTAAAATGAAAAAAAATTAAAAGACATGAATAGCATGTTTTGGATTTGGTCTTTGCCCTGCGGTAGAGTGGTTATGTACCTAAATTATAATCATAGCATTGCTGTAATTTGTAAGTCCACTGATGTTATTAGATTTTTTTATTTGATTTATTAAGTTTCAAGCTTCAAAACATCACATTTATACTTAGTAGGATGATAGAAATAACATACCCGTGTTTAGCGATTCCGTGAAACATGCACACAGCTTACCTGCAAAAAAAGATGATACCTTTTAAATATGGGAACTGCAATACGATTGGTGGTTAGACTAGTTGAATCAAATAGACATTATTGTTACAGTCATTGATATTATTAGATGATACATCAGGATTCTGATATAGCGACAACACAGCAACTGCAACGTTTATAGGAGTAAGAAACATCGATGTTATTCATCTCGTGTTGCGTTGCTGATAGAAATTCTTCAGATGGTTAGAACTGACTTGGTTTTACGACTAATGTAGTCAGACTATGAACGATATGTTCATGTGGAACCATTGCAATTATTTAAAAAAAAATGCTCTTTTTGAAAGGTGCATTATTCTTGACCTTCGAAGCAAAGGCGCGGTTATAAACAATCCAGATGATGAAATCATTAACATCCAATGCGGTATCTACGTTACCCCTTCCGGGATCTAGGATCTTGCAATTTTGTAGAAAATCCGAACTAGTAAGTGATTAATTTATGAAGTATATAGTTTAAAATTTATACATATATGCAAGCTTGGTCATTTAGATACAAAAATCTATATTAAAATAGTTCATTAATTTTTAACAAACTATTTTACAACAACGACAAATTGAGATAGGTAATAATAATGCGTAACCTTAGGGAACTGGAGAGGACAGGATTTCTTTTGATGCACCTCGTTTGCTTTGGATTTTTGATAAAGTTATTTCTCAGTAACCATTTTCGCTTTGTACCTCTGGGAAGTTTTTCTAAGTAACTTTTCAGTACGTCACTAAAGAGAAGAGTAACTCGTATCGCAACACTCACCGGGTTTTTTCGATAACGCAAATGGTATTTTCTTGCAATATTTTCCTTTGAATTTCCTTGAGTTTTTGAGGTTATTGTGGTTATATTACCATTTTTAATAAAGTTGAACAGGACGTTGTAATAATATAATGTGGTCATACATTTAATAGGTTTCGAAATGATAACCTCAACTTTGTTAGGTTGCGGTTTTAAGCAGCAGTCTCATGGACCGAAAGTCTAGCGCCAGTCAGTATCATATTTGACCGTTTTTATTATTTGTATTACTAATTTCAAACTAACACTATTATTAGTCCATGGATTAATATATGTATTATTATTTTACGGTAAAACTAGAACTAAATATTTTGGAAATTCATGTCTCAAACATCCTAAATGCTTTATTACTTGTTAGTAGCAGTTATACCACTGCCATAATAACACATTATCATTTTATTAACCTATTCAGTAAGAGCGATATACCGGCAGCCAGGCTTAATACTAAGTACTTAATAAAGAGCTCTTTAAAAATATGACTATAGCTCGAAGGTTATCGTTGGCACCCTTAGTTAGAGTGCCGTGTCCCTTATAACTCAGATAATGCATTTATTCTGCCTCAGACAATAGGCAACGCAGGTATTTCATAGAAAAATATCAGTATCGATTCAAAACTTATACCATAAGTTATGTGAGAGAGATCAAGAACACAAATAAAGTAAATACGGATCGTCGGCTCAAATCATTCCGCCAAACACATGCATACTTTTCTTACCATGTTTCTTGCAAATAAATATTACTTACTTACGAAACGGTTTTAGATGTATTCAACCTATCCGAACTTAATATCGATCTACACGCGCGTTTGTGTGTGTGTGTATGTGCACATGCTTTGGCACGTTAATTTGCGCCAATTATATACATACATATTTTCACCCCTATAGGGATATAGGGTAATCATGGGTATATTGCTCTTTACCAAGCACAGGTCAGACTCCGTACTATTACTACGATTTTTGACTGAACAGCCTTATATCGTTTGTCCGATACGGAAATCAAACCTAAGATCTCACCGATGACCCCATCACTCGCGCCACCGATTTCTCTATATTATCATCTAAGATGCTTTAAAATCTTTACAACAATAAAATATGATGTCATAAATAAGATTGCGTGTCCCAAAAGCTATATTTAGTTGATCAGATAAACTAAATCAGTTTTTTATATCGAGATTCTAGCTGGTCGATATCATTATGGACATGCAATAAAGCGATCAAAACGTTTTTTTAACTAGTTACCTGACTATTCCCATACTATTTATAAGACCATTGTTCTTCAGTAGAGACTCGTTTATGGATAATAAAAAATGCATACAATCGTTTTTATTCCCTAGGCTCGTTTGTGAGACTGTAAAAAAGCAATTTAATTATAAGAAACGTGCTTTTATCCGTGACTTCGTAAGTATTTTTTTAAACAGTCATTTCCTAAGATTCATTTTATCTCTATACATCAGACATCAACGAAAGCTGACCGGTTTAGCCGTTAAAACGTAACACACAGACACTCTTATTATTGGCTCGATCATTTGGTTCTTAAGACCTATCTTACGTGATATATAAATTTGCAGGAACAAGAAGAGAGCTACACTTTTCTGTCGCAGGTGACTTAACAAACATTTAAATAACGGACACAAAGAACACACAGACTCGGAGTAAATATTTGTGGATCACACAATTTTCTCCGTGTGGGGATCGAACACACAACACACAGCCCAGTGGCAGTAGCGAGAAGTCTTTTTTTTTTTTACTCTTCAAAAAATTTTCGGGCTGGATTGCCTCCTGCGCTGCAAGGCCGCGGACAGGGCAGAGATCATCGCGTGCAGTCTCGAACAGCAGTTCACTCCACACGAGGTCCAGGACGAGGACCACTCACGAGAAGTAAAGGACTCAGTCGAGGCCTTACCTCTCGACGCCCCTCGTCCCATCGGAGGATAAACTGCTGGTGACCCCGAAAGAGGTAGCCACGGTGATCCGACAGACAAAGCCTCGAAAAGCGCCTGGTGAGGACGGCATTCCCAACTCGGCGCTGCAACAGCTTCTTCGGAAGGCATTGCTTGAGGCGTCCGAGCTCTTCAATGGCATCCTGCAGACCGGCCACTTCCCGACCATCTGGAAGCGGGACCGGGTTATTCTACTCCCGAAACCCGGCAAGGACCTCAGGTAGCCGGAGAGCTACCGGCCCATAACCCACCCCTCAACGACATCCAAAGTCTTCGAGCGGCTGCTGCTGGTGAGGATGAACCCCCACCTAACACCGAGGCCCGAACAGTTAGGGTTCAGGGCCCAACACTCCACCACACTGCAGCTGACTCTCGCACTGGGCAAGATGACCACGTGGATGAACAGGGGCGGATACACCGTGACCGAAATGCTCGACATGACAGAAGGCGTTTGACAGGGTGTGATATGGTCTCATCTACAAACTGTCGACGTCCACGCTCCCACGGCGACTCATCGCGGTCATCGCATCCATCCTTAAAGGAAGAACATTTCACGTGGCCGTCGAGGACGCCACGTCAGAGGAGAAGACCATGCAGGCCAGGGTCCCGCAGGGAAGCTGCCTCTCTCCCATCCTCTACGCCCACTACACCGGAGACAACCCAGTGGTGGGCACCGTCAAGTTGGCACTCTACGCCGACGATGCTGCGTAACTGTTCAGCTCCAGGAACGCCAAACACGCTGCACAAAAGATAAGCCAGACACTCGAAGCGCTCCCGGGGTGGCTGAAGAAGTGGAGGCTCTAGTGCAACGTGTCCAAGACCCAGGCTATGGTGACTGGACAGGTACACCCACCACCATGCCTCCAACTGATGGGGAAGAAAACCCCTGGGTCGCTGACTGTCAGGTACTTGGGCGTCACCATCGACAACTGTCGATGGCACAACACATACAAACGACTGCCGCGAAAGCTCAAGTAGCGTGGGCGAAGCTGCGTCCCCTGCTGTCCACCAGACTACCACTGCAAGCGAAACTTGCAATATATAAAACGTATATCAGATCGCGCCTCACGTATGCGGGGCCGGCCTGGTACAATTTGACAGCAGGCACAAAGCGGCAGCGCCTCCAAACAGCAGAGAACACCTGCCTTCACTGGGCGGTCGACGCGTCCAGGTACCTCAAAAACGCGACCATCCATCGGGACCTCAAATGGGAGCTGATCAAGGGATTCGTGGGCGGATTGGCCGAGCGGATGTTCGAGCGAGCGGACTGTTCAGCTCACACTTACCTGACCAACATCGCTCCCTTCTGGGGACGGGAAGCGAACCAGACACCACAAAATGAATAAGGAGGAGGCAGAAACGCTTCGCTCGGGAGCCGATACCAGCTCCCTCGAGCGGGGCGTCGTCACCCCTACCCCACCCTCTCGTAGGCGGCTAGCTGGGCCTCACCCACCGGAGACTCACCCGGCTGGTTAGACTCGAGGGCGAATTAACCCAATGACCGGCCCATAGTAATGGGCGGCGACGAAGTCCGCCTCAAGGAGGTTTATTCCAAGAGGCTTCCCCGAGTTAAATTACATAAACATATAGTCAACAGATGGAAGTTATTATTTGCATAGAGATAACTAGTCCCCTAGTATAAATACCCTCCAACATTAGTTGCGTTACTACTTTTAGGAAGGAAAACTATAAAATTAGTTGTTCAAAGTCCGAGTGTTTCTTGTGTTCGTCTTTTCTATATCAGTAAATTATTTAGCGGGATAGAAACCCGAGCAAGACGGTATAGGGCAGAAGTACTTCTTTGGCGCAGCGGTTGTTAACCGATTAGCTCGCAGCGACGTACCAGCGACTTTGTTTCTACAATACTGCTATAACATATTGTGTCTATAATAGGTTTTCTATTAAGTCCAGCATTCCAAGAATTGCTGGTTAATGCAAGTGCTGTGCATAAAGGCACAAGCTGCCGTACCCAGATCGGGCACGGCAACTTGTCATAAAAAAAATCTGTTAAGGTATTTCAGTGGCTACACAGCACAGCAGTATACAGTCACTTAAGCTGGCTCGAAACTTATTTCTATACCTAAAACCATAGTTAGAGAAACGTGTGTGCAATACACTTCTGCCTACCCCTGCTAGTATACAAGCGGGTAGCTACATATGTATGTAATTGCAAATCATATAAAAGATATGCATATATTCAGAATTATTTGTTAGAATCACAAATAGATCACTAAAGACATTAATAATTTATTTTATTGGTTAATGACATGAAAATAAGGATCGATATTATCATTACTGAAAGACGAGCGGTCATACCACCCGTAGGAGCTCGCATAACATTATATAACAATGTAAATAAAGCCTATTGCGTCAATTACTGCGCAAATGTAATGTAATCGTATAGTTTTACAATGCAATTGCTTATTTTAATGTACAGTGCGTTGAGGCAAATGCGTAGGTATGCAATTCAAACAAGCCGTGTTCAGGCAATTGTTGATTTCATTTCGTTGTGGATTCAGTACCCATTCATTGATGTAAAACGACAACTATTAAAGTAATACGGTGGCGCAGTGGTTTATGTGTTCACCTTGCTTCCGCCGAATGCAATGGGTTTAATCTTCAAATACGACAGGATACTTTGGTTGGAATTTGGATATTCTTTTTGGCTGTTGCTTGAATGTTTGCAAAGTCCACGCCACATAAGGATATAATTCAGGGACATTTGTATGAGTCGCTTTTCATTTTAATATAACAATTTATGTAAGGTTAAAAGGAGAGACGTCTATCGGTTTCTTAAAGGCAGATCAGCACGTCAAACAGACGATAAAACGCATGGCAATTGCTGAGGTTGCTTGACTGAATTACAAACAAACAAACAAATAACTTAACAAGTGTTTGATTTTGACACGACACAGATTTGCCTTTCAGAAAACAATACACAGCGTTATACTAAAGCGATGTAACCAAAAATACTTCTAATGTTTCTTACGGTAGAGATCTAGGTTCAAAAGAGAAGTGACAGGAACTAATAGTTATAATAGTAGATATTTTACTTTTGAAAGCTTGTCAAGATGTTAAGCTGCTTGGATATTTGTTCCACTTACGCGTAAACCGTCCAACAGAATTAGATAAAACTGAAGACACAAAAAGACCGTACTGACCCTGGTATGCGTTCCCTTGGAACCTATTCCTGAATACCCGTACGTGGGTAAAGCCAAGAGCATAAACTAGTCAGGTCTTATCAAAATTTATCCTCCATGAATAACGAGAATTTTTTGTCCAAGAGTTTAGTTATTTGAACACTTACCTTTGTCTCAAACAGCATTCTGATTAAAATGCAAATACCTAATATAATAATTTAAATTTATGTAAAATACTGCCCTGCCTCTCAAAGACTTCACTTCAATAAAATTATTATGACTAGCGGTCGTCTAGTGTTCAAAATTCGACCATAGTTGATTTAAATTTTAAGTTTGATAGTTATTAAGGCTTTATTGTCGAGAACTATACCCTTATAATCACATTTAATTTAGATTTCGATCTATACAGGATAAATTACCTATATTTTTTAAACAAATTATTATTTACTTAACTATACTCTTTCATTGACGATATTCCTAAGCTTGCTCTTTCGTTTTCTTTTTCATTTATTACATATAAATAAGGTATATATGTATAATCATAGTTCCGAAGAATTGTACGATGTCAGACGAACAATGCCGAAATACTACGAACGCGATTCGACTGCGTGTGTCAAATATATGGTTGTGTGCGTGTAGTGTTTTTTCGTTAATTTAATGTATTTCTAATGCATATTTTATATAAATACTAGAATTCGCCCCTTCTTCTCCATATAAACTTTAACTGTGCCAAACATACTCCGTCAGCGCAATTTTTGTAAAAAGGGGTACAAAGGTTTTGCTTCACATATTAATATATAGATTAAAACTAAATAAGAGCGTTACCGCAGTTCTACTTTAAATCATTTTGAGACCACGCTATTGAGCCACAAATTAGATTTTTTAAGTTTTTGATCTTTAAATGTAATATACGTGTTTGTCGCTTTAAAATCAGTCTTATTAGATTTTGCGGTTAAAATGTAAACAAGGAAAATTAATTATAAAAATAACATTATTTTATGATAATGTTCTGATAATTAATTAACCGTCTAGGTCTGCCGAAATAAAATAGTATATTTTATAAGAAGGCAAAGGCAAAGGTGGGATCATCTTTGCCCTTTATTTGTTGGCATTATGAATGTGCTGGTTTGTCCGGGAAACCGCAACGTCAGTATCTTAAAAGACCTGCGCTGACCACTCTAAAAGTGACCTCTTACAGCAGAACAGCAGGGCCGTCGATTTCATGAAAATAGTGGCGAGACTTTAACCTACTGAGTTGCAGCAGGACACTGACGGCCAAGAACAATAGGCTAGCAATCATATCTGGCATTTCAACAATTGACAAGTTAAAATATAATATAAAATTAGGTAACCATAATTTGCCATGGAATAGTAAACAAAACCTAACAAATGTTTTATTTCGCCATTGCTTATAGAGTTAGTGGCACAGTATAAAATATTGGGAAGGCTTAGATCTACCAATAATGCCAATAATTGTAGGGTTCGGGTATTCCCAAACACTACGAAGTTGGTGCCAGTGGACCAGTGTCAGAGAAGTAATACTGTTACTGTTTATGGCAAGTAAGAGTCTCGAAGGTTCACGTATCTACTTTTCCTAAATCTTTCCTATCATTCCATTTTTGATTCCTTTTCCGTAAGTATAATTTTCAACAATACGAGATTAAAGGCCTGTTCCATAAACTCCAAATAGCATTTATCTATAAGATAAAAGTCTCGCCATCCCTCTTCCTTAACGTAACAAGAGTGAGACAACATACGATTTGTATTTCAGATTACGTTTACTTGTTAATTGTGAAACTGGCCATATACTGGGTCGCCTCCTATAACGTACTCCGTAAAATAATCACCCAAAAATGGTGTCATATCTATATCTCTCATTATCCCCCCATTATTATATTTACCCTCGGATAAACATCCTTTATAGCAACTCAGCTTTTACAGTAACTCTATAATGCAATCATATTGACTACCAAATCAAAAAGTGAAAACAAATTCATTATGAATCCGACAAAAGGTATTAATAATTCTTAGCAACATACTGATTTGCACAGCAATTGACCTCAGTCCTTGCTTTGACCTATTATGTCTTTGTTTTGACTCGAATGCGCGTAACGGCCATGCTCCTTTTGATGACGAAATACCGTTCGGAAAATATACATAGTTAACAATACATGACATTAAAATACATTACATAAACTTTTTTAAATAAATTGAACGTCGTGATGGTAGTAAAAAATTGCCGAATTTGGTTATATTGTATAACGTTATTAAATTCGGCATTTTATACCGAATTTAAAGACTATAAAGATATCAATATTAAACAATAAAAAATATTCCTATTGAATAGAATATTAATTTTAAAAAATTTCATATTTAATTGACTAGTATATTTGCGTCGATTCTTATTTATATTTTTTATTGTATAAAATTAATTCTCAGACACAAAGAACTGTGTACTATTTAATCCTCGAAGGATACCGGTTACATGAACCAGTTAAGTATAAAAGTTAACATCAATTTTCTGGGTCAGGAATACTATCATTGAAGATCGTGTGTAAAGGATAAGATATCCTTATAAGAGTAAACAAAACAATACAATATTATGTATCAGGATCATAGCTTTACCTCTTCTCCTGTATGGATAAATATGTAAATATTAAGTATGTATATGTAATTTAATATATTAAATATGTTAAATTATACTGACTCCGTGTTGCTTCTGAGAATTTCTAGAAACAGCAAATAAAACTTTGGCCGGATCGAGAGTTGAACCCGAGTCCGTGCGCGATGTGCGTGAGCACATCAATCGCATTCACTGCCGCTGTATAAACGATGCAGTATTTTACTATTGTTACTTACTTACTTTACAAGCTATGCGACCTAAAGTGGCCTCCGCCATTAAAGTGCACTATTCTTTCCCATTATGTGCCAGTCAGACCAATCAATCACATTCATCACTTTTAGGTCTTATATATCCAGCGGTACCTTGGGCGACCCACTGGAATAATGAATATAATATAATAATAATAATAACTGCCACAATTATTAATATATTACTATTGTTAAAATATAATATTAACTTCAGTCTTCGTATTTCTGCAGTGTTGATATGTTAACAGCAATCAACTTAGAGTTTATTAATTTCCCACCATACGAGTATATGTTTCTTTCTGGCAGTATTAGGCACCTCTGGTTCTTTAATTATAAACAAAAAGTAATATATACCATAGCTGGAAGGCATGCGATATTTATTTTTTCAACCCTCCAGAAAAACTTACACACACATATATGTATATTATCAAGTCGTTTTCTTTATATAAAGTTTGCTCCCGCTCTGGGAATAATTCCTGTGTCACATAGGACTTTACAAACGTTCAAACATCGGACGCAAAAATAATAGTTTAAAAAAACTAAAAAACACGCTTTATTAAAAAAGCTAACTAAAAAATAGAAAATTATGTAATTATTTTTATGTAGAAATCGTGGCGTGAGATATAAAAATATCTTAGAAAGCACCCCATGCTTTTTTACATAAAATTATTAAATTACTTTGTACTTTTTACTTTGCTTTTTAATAAAGCGTGTTTTTTAGATTAAATTTTTTTTTTTGTATTTTTTTTATTATTGTTTTGTCATCGGTCCTTCATAAGTATGCCAAATTTCAAGTTAATCCGACGTTTTGAAGGGGGTCAAAATCATGTTTAAAGTTTCCGTTACATACATACTAACATACGTATGAAGCTAATAAAAGCGTGTTAAAAACAAATTTCGTCTCATGAAGGTATCCCGTAACCCGGCGTAGCGGCAGTTAACCACTTAAGCAATCTTTCATCGATTTAGTCAGTTTACGGCGACGATTTATGCGGTGAGGTTACAATTTAGGTAAATAACCTATCACATATATTAAATTAGAGCTTTTAATGTCTTTATTACGTATGAAAACCACACCCCGCGTGCCATCTGTATAAGGACAGTCTCACGAGTTTGTGTATGTGTGAGTGAATCACATTCTTTGTATAATTTTGTGTAAGTGTGTAATAATAAAGATAAATATTCCATTGCTGTGAATTTGTATTCTTGTGGTATTCTGTCTGCCACCATGTTTACTTAAAATATAATTCATAAGTACGAATGATCATAAAGTCCTAAATTCGTTTCTCAGCTCGGTTTTTCTTTACAGAACAATGGCTAAGAGGCTAAAATATTTTAGATTATAAAGGATTTACTCTGTACCTACTCTGTATTTGCAACAGAACAGAGGTGTAGTGGTGTAGGATTTACTCTGTATTTGCCATAAATTAATGTAATTACTATGGCATCACCATAGTAGCCTCTGCCTACCCTCTGAAAGTTGTCAATCAGCAAGAAATTGTCAACCAGCTAGTTTCAGTCCACTACTGGACATACATACATATTTCTCAGTGATATACCTAATTTTAGAATAAGCTGAGCCAATATGTCTTTTAACAGTAAATAACTTGAAATCCTTTTAATTCAGAGCACAGTACCGGACTTCCTAACTTTTCAAATTGACCATGAGACTTCAAAACCATTTTCCAATTGCAAACTCAAATAAATAAATTATGGTTAAGTATATTTACGTTTAAAAACGCATAACAGCTCGCCTACCAACGTTTTTTCATTTAGCGGTTAAGTACTAAATGGAATCGGAGGCACATCCATGCAATGACGCAAATAACTTAAGTATGTACTTAAAACGTGCTGAAAAGGACCTTGGGAAAAATAAACAAGGCCTTCTGATCACGTACGTATATCTACGTGAAATTGTCGTACGAACCTGAGAATGAAAATCGCGGCAGATATCTTTCTATAGAAGTTACGAGGCTAAATTCTCAAATAAAATCTGATGAAAATAGATTTCTAATCTAATCTCCATGTCATTAGGATAAGTAATGGTAATCCCCTCAATTAAAAAATGTCAAATGTGAACATTAATTGCATATCAGTTTACAGTTGGACCGTGTTGTGCAGAAATGATCCAATCCACAAAAACATAAATAAAAGTTATGCTGATTTGAAACATAGTTCATTTT
The DNA here is from genome assembly GCA_963675205.1 of Catocala nupta. Classification (NCBI taxonomy): domain Eukaryota; kingdom Metazoa; phylum Arthropoda; class Insecta; order Lepidoptera; family Erebidae; genus Catocala; species Catocala nupta. The sequence goes on along the minus strand of OY776091.1, from coordinate 9,403,999 downwards.
TCTTGTGACTGTTATCCTACTACATCATGTTATGCATTTAGTTTTATAAAAGAATAAATATAGATTTCTGCATTACTTGACGTTTATTCAAAAGATCTTCATACTTATAGATTAATTAAAAAAGAACCCCTGGATTATTTCTGCTCAACACGGTCCAGTTGACGTTTAACAGACTAAATCGGAACTCTTTTTTTAACAGGTTTTGTTACGAGAATTGGCCTTCTAAGCATGGTAAACAAATAAGCCCTCTTTCGGTAATGGCTTTAAAGAAATTCAAATAGCTACATTTTCCCTTTTTTCTATTATTTGTTAACCTTTCGTTCGCCATTATCACCTATAGAAGACAGGCTAAATTGTGCTCAGCGCTCGACAGTCACGACTACCTACTAACGACAGAAAATAAAACCTTATCTAAGTGTTTTTAGATGACAGTTGCGGTCAAAAGGGTAAAAAGAACAATGTGCAAATAAATAGCCTAAAGGTTATGGTGGTAATCTTGCCATGCGCCGAGTGTTGCGTGTTCTATTATATATACATAGTTTGCGACGAGAATTTTTTGTGATTCAGAAACACTTTCAGCAGGTCTGAGTATTTTTTCAGGTTATGTCTCGCCTCACAAGCATCTTCTCTTAGACCTTCTGTAATCGATTGCGAAGCTCTTCTAACATTACTTAATTAACTGAAGCTTAGACAAACTAAGGAATCTTTGATGACTTGTTTATCTACAGCTAATGATCATGATAACTGACGCCGGCAACTATATGTACTCTTGTAGGAATAATAATCTCCAGGCCATCGTTTATATCGCAACATTCAGACACAATTGTTTTTTATTGTGTCTAGATGCCGGCTTACTTATTAATGTATAAAATACATATTTTTATACAACACAACACAATTAAATTGTCAATACAAAATTTATTGACCAATTCGGATTTTCAAATTACGTAGTTACATTCCGTAGCAAAAACAACACACTTATATAAATTATAATTATATGATAAAAACTCACAACATAACCAGAAACAACCACACACCCAAGTTGCAGGTACGCGAAATGACCAAATGGAGAAAATAAAAGTTTTAATTTTAATTAAACATCAGTTTTATAAATTACTAGCTTTTGCCCGCGGCTTCGTTCGCGTAAATGAAGGTTATGTCAATTTTCTATCACGTGGGAACAGTACTTTTTCTGAATGATAGACACTCTATGTTCTTTGCTGTACCCCTGATAACGTGTACGCTAAATTGCATGATTATCGGCCGAGTAGTTAAGGCATGAAAGCGTAACAAACAAACTCACATTCGTATTTATAATATTAATTAGGATTACTGAAATAACATATCTGACGCTGTTATTAATTTCCTCTCATTGCATATTTAATCCATTTTTGTAAAATTGACAATGTGCAATTGATATCCCTTGTTTTGCAGGAAATGCTGCCTCCGTGGCGCAGTGGTAATAAATGCGACTGAGGTGCATGAGGTCTCGGGTTTGAAACCCGGGACGGGCCAACATAAAGTTATTGCATTTTTCTGTTAAGAAATTTCAATAGCAGCCCAGAGTTAAGAAGTTGGCGGTGTTAGACGCCCCGTGCCTCGGAAAGCATGTAAAACCGTTGTTCCTGCGCCTGATCCCTCTCCGGTCGTGACGGATTACCATCCCATCGGAACATAAGAGTTTAGGGAACAGAGAGTGCACTTGTGTTTGCGCACACACTTGTGCACTATAGTGTACAAGCGTGTGCTGTCTCCCACGCAGATGGCCAGTCTCCATTAAGATTGGCCGCCGTGACCGGAATTTGGTCTGGTACATGACAGGAAATCCTGGCTACGATACCACTTGCCACTGGGCGGATTGTATGTGTGTTTACCACCTCGCTAATAAAAAAAGCTGTTTTCACTTTATATATGTCTAAAGCGAGCCAAAGAAGACCGAATTGTAAATTGAAATTAGGCGCTGATTTTAATTGTTTAGTAAATTAGAAGCCTGTTTTGGTTTTGCGCGTTCGTAAATTCCTTAGATACCATTTTAAGCAAAACAAAATTAAACTGCCAAGTTAAATTTATTAACAATTTTTGATTATGCGTAGTTATGTAGGTAATTGATTGTGTTAAAATGTGAAATGTTAAAAACTGTAAATAATACTAAAATTGTTTTTCTTTACTAGAGGTCAGCCATTTTAACTACATATTATATCGCATCAAATAAATATTTAAAGGTTAATCAATTTTCAAATTTTATCTAAAACAGTCAACCCGTGACTACAATCGATGCGAATCGAGGTCGAGATGTTGGGAAATAAAAATATATTTATTACTTACCTTTAAATAATAACAATAATAATAATAAGACCAGTTGTCTATTATTATATTGAATATAATAAATCCTTATAATAAGATGATTATCTTAAATTTACTATAAAGGGAAAGCCTTTCCCCGGTGGCGTGAATGTGATTGACTTACAAACATCTATTCTTTTATTACAATATTCGTAGAATATAATTTTTTATTTCTATTAGTTATTTCTCTACAATAAATAATATCAAATAAAATAAAGCGCTGGGAGAAAAAACGAAAATTAAAAAAATTGCACTCAATCTCGAAATAGGTAATTTTGTGAACCATACAAATTAACTATAGGTACTTATAAATAGTACTTACTGATTAATATTTGCAAGGTGATTAATTAAAAACTGTTAGAACCATAAATATTTTTATAACAAATATTTTTATCGTAGCTTTTTTAATCAGAGGTTTTCTCCTAACATTTCATGTTATGAAAATCCCCGTCCTCGTAGTGGGTAACACGGCGAGGGGTATGAGTCTAAACATGCAGAATGCCTTCGACAGTTTAAAAACATCAATAGATGGGCCTGTATGATTAATTAGGGTGTCATACATTTTTCGCTATTACACGTCACATGAAAATATGGAATCACATGGAATACCGAAGCGTGTTTTTCCGTAGTATTGCCCTTGATTATCATTGTCATTATTGGGTATGATAGTTAAAATATAATTAATAAATTATGTCAATGAAATTAAGATCCAAATTAGTCACAAGCCGTATCTCGTGACTAATTAAAGGATTTTAACAATAATTTCTAGGGTTATTAAGTGTGGTTCCATTTCCAACTTTTTTATATATATTAAGCAATCGGTTGATTATTTCATTCGAAAATGAAACCTATAGATATAACATTAAAGTCAAAATTTTGATAGACAAAACTGACGTATGTATTGTCTACTAATAATTGTATGGGTGACACCAAAAATGCTCTATATTATATTATGTATATTACTGACGTTTACTTGACTCTTTATGATAACGTAAAATTATCGAAATTTCGAATAAATTAGGATATCTTTAAGGGGCCGTAGATACTGAATGCTGGCAAGATTCATAAAAAATTTTACTCTTTATTCAAAAACTATTCGGCCTCGATGGCGTAGTGTTTAGTGTAACCGACTGCCACTCCTGAGGTCGCGGGTTCGATTCCCGCACAAGTCAAACATTTGTGTGCATGAACATGGATGCTTGTCTTGGTCTAGGTGTTTCTATGTATAATATGCATGTATTTACAAAAAAGTACCTATATATGTATGTTTATCCATTTTATAGTACCCATAGTACAAGCTCTGCTTAGTTTGGGCTAGATGGTGTTGTGTGTATGTGATAGAATATTATTATTATTATTTATAACGACATAAATAATACTCCGTTCGAAAGGAATAAACTGTTTGTAAGACAAAAACATAATGTTCGCTCAAAATACTGTACACCGTCCTTCGTTGGTGTCTGTGTGCAATTACTGTTATATCTGTTTCTGCATTTCTATCTATTTATTTAGTGTCCATTAGACTGTCACAAAAACCATTCATTTTAAAACAAGAATATCAATATCAACCTCATCAACTGTATATAACATAATAACTATAAACATGAATAAATAAAATAACTATAAACTTTAATAGTATAAATGAAAAGAAAAACTTAAGAGAGCTTACGTAGCTTATGTGTTCGTAAATATGCAGGCATGCGTCGTACCAATTAATATTGGTAGTCTGCGGTGGCAATCATACCGTATTTGTCCACAAATCACTGTAGGTAAACAACATTAAATGCAATACTTCACACGTCATTGTACGAACGTATAATTTGTACGTAATTAGTGTTCTTCAGTTAATATTTCACTATTAACCATAAACGATATTCGACAATCGCGGCTCACTCTCTTTACTGACTTTGTATTTTATACCAGATAATTAATGTAATATTTAATCCTTCTTCTTCTTCTCCGTAGCCTTTATTATTCCCAAGTCACTTGGGGTCGGATTTTCTAGTCTAACCGGATTTGACTGGATATCAGTTTTAACACGGAGCGGCTGCCACCTGACCTCCGCAACCCGAAGGCTAACGATACCCTAAGGCTAGAAAAATATCAGGATATTATAGGGCACTGACTTCCCAATAACGACAGCCATAGATGTTCACGGCAGCCGAGACCGACGGCTTAACGTGCTCTCCGAGGCACGAAGCAGGCAATAATTGTCAATAAATACGCACATAATTTTGAAAAGTCATATAACTTCCGAAAGTCAGAGGTGCATGACGTGAGTTCGAACCCGAGACCCTCTGCATTGCAGTCTGTTGGTCTCCCCACTGAGCTATCGCTGCTTTAATATCGTAATAATTTTGTTAATTAATTTTATTTCGTTTAATTGCGTAATATTTAATCCTATTGAAACTAATTCTGCGTTAAAAGTATCCTATGTGCTAATCCAGGATATGGTCTATCTAGGTGTCAATTACATTCAAATCTGTTCAACGGTTTGAATATGATTGAGTAACGAACATCCAAGCCAAATATCTTTACAAACTTTCAAATTTCATATGATATAAGTAGGATATCGAGATGTTATTCTATCCGAGGCCATAACATAAATAAGACTTGATATAATGTATACACTCAGTCCTATCTCATGGTGGAGTAGTCAAACACATAATTATTTATAACTAGATGTGCCAGCGGTTTCACTCGCGTTTATGATTACTGCGCCGCTTCCGTGGATTATAGCGTGATATTATATAGCCTATAACCTTCCGCGATAAATAGGCTAGCCAACACTAAAATAATTTTTCAATTCGGACCAGTAGTTTCTGAGATTAGCGCGTTCAAGCAAACAAACAAACAAACAAACAAACAAACTCTTCAGTTTTATAATATTAGTATAGATGTGGAGAAAACTAAGCTTTATGTATTAAAAGTGTTTTCGCATGTGCTAATGATCCTATACTTATATTATATAGTCAAATTAACATATTTCACTAATAGATTTCCATTATTGCGTCCACTAATAGCACAAGCATGTTTCAATGATAATTATATTAGCGACAGAAGTCGTGGGTCGTGTCAAAAGACTAATCCAGGCATTTTATGGTTAAAAGGAGGTCTGAAACACAAATTCATACGAAGAAAATATGTTTGAGACATTTAAATTATTAAATATATAATACCAATTACAAAATTCTTTACTAAAAGATTGGTACCTTCACCCATGCAAAATTAAAATCGCCAGTAATAGTTGTATGTACTGAAAAAATTAATGTTTGTAACCTCATTAAAATTATAAATTCGGTGCCAGTAGTTCTGTTATAATAAAGTTGAGTAAACTTTATACACATTTTTATCAACATCACATAGTGGTCCTGTGTTTGAAATGCTAAGCCGCAAGGAAATGTTATAAAATCATAAATGATAAGCTAGGAAAGAGGTACGTTATATTTAATAAATTATTTTAGTCCATCCCCATATAAATAATATATTAATTATAAAAATAATTTTATCTATATATTAATACGTGAAGCAAAAGCTTTGTACCCCTTTTTACGATAATTGCGCGGACGGAGTAGTATGAAATTTAGCACAGTTAAAGTTTATAATCCTAATATTTGTATAAAATATGCATTAGAAATACATTAAATTAATAAAAAAACACTACACGCACACAACCATGCATTTGATACACGCAGTCGAATCGCGTTCGTAGCATTTCGACATTGTTCGTCTGTCGTACAATTCTTTCTAACTATGGTTACCTATACCTTATTTATATGTAATAGAGAAATACAGAAAACAAAGTAACAAGCTTAGGAACTTTGGTCGAATTTTGACCGCTAGGCGACCGCTTGTTATTTTAAATATGCATTATAAGAGACTATGTGTATTTACAACAATGCTGAATGACGTCATTCTAAAACTATTCTCGTTATAATATCGTATATCCTGCTGTGTTTCAAACCAAGGTTGAAAAATATAGTAAGCATTTAATATTCAAAAGACGTTAACAATGAATTATCTTATTGTAAAGAATAGTCAATAATGACAACTGTATATATAGACAGAACTTCTACGTAGAGCCGGTAGAGGCGCGACCATCTATATCTGTAGCCACCTGATGTTTGCGGTTTTGTGTACTACACACAGTTCGAGTCTGAAAATAACTTTGTCACGTTGTATATCGTTAGATCGCAGTCATTTTAGTGTTTACTATTTCATTTAAAATATATGGGTGCATTTTACAACATGGTTACATCGCTATCTTTTAGTCGTAAGTAAAAATTTGTTGTCGAAAGAAGTCAATTATTAGGGTTATATCTGTGATCTCTTTCAAATGTGAATGTTAATCTTTAAATGAACAAACAGTCTAAACAGACAGCAAAAACATGCTACCTTCAGAAATAAAAATCAATCTTATTTTATATTTTTATTTGCTCTTCCCGTTTAGCCAGTTAGTAGCCACAAATTTTAAAATAGATAAAGCAAAGTAGTTTTCGCATAGCAGGTGATGTATTTCATATTATAATCTACATAAATAACATCACATGGGAGCTAGACTCTATGCAAAGTACTAAATAAAAGCTATAATAATATCAGCCCTGTATTAAATTGTCCCACTGCTGGGCACGGGCCTCTTCTTAATGTAAGAAGGGTTAGGCCATAGTCCACCACCCTGGCCTAGTGCGGGTTGGCAGACTTCACATATCTTCGAGAACATTATGGAGAACTCTCAGACATGCAAGTTTCCTCCCGATGTTTTCCTTCACCGTTAAAGCAAGCGATAATTAACTATTTAATACGAATATAACTTCGAAAAGTCAGAGATGCGGGCCTTGGGTTCGAACTCGAGACCTCTGCGTGGCAGTCCAACGGTTTCCCAATAGACTATCGCTGCTAAAAAATGGTTCTATAAGAATATACTTATACTTTCCAGCAATGTTTTGGCAAATAGTACGTTTCTTTTATTATCGAACAGTTCATCCATACTCAATAGTCCACTAATCCCTAGTCTCCGTAGTTACGTAAGTATCAAACGCAACTACCATAACAAGAGTACGAAGAGCTATTACAAAAATAATTGCAGTAACCATTATTACGTACAATTCGAGACATTGAGCTTCCATTCTCGAAGCAATTTTATTGGCATTTCATCACCATTCCTTAATGATGGGCGCCAATTTTACCAACCGCTCACCTTTACAATTTACCGGCTACGATTTAAAACTATTCGACGCAATCATTTTAATTTGAGTTTTAAATATCTGACGACTTCTTATGCTTTTTCTTTTTATTTTGTTTTACGTTTATTTAAGTTATTTTAATGTTTATTTTGTTGTGGTACTTCATTGTATAACCTAATAGACTGATTTTATAAATACCTAATCAACTAAAGCTACTAATAAAATAGATGATTTATTGTTTAGCGCACAGATTAAAATAAGATAAATAAGCAAGTTTTTAGTGTTGTTTTGTTCAATATGTTTGATTAGTTTCTATTTAATGTTAAACTCTAGACTGCGTCGATAAAGACATACTTGTTCTGATCAGACATTTTAGGTAACTACTAGTTATTAAAAACAAGTTTGAGTGTTTTTACTTCTTTGTACGTAGGTATTTCTCTTTTTAATTTTGATAGGTGTTGCCATGCATATATGTAGGTATATCGGAACTCCAACTTTCCATGCTACAATCGGTAAAAAGAATGAATAGGTATGTTTCTTTAAAACTTTAAAAAATAGCAAGCCTGCTTCGGCCTGCTATGCTTACATCAGCTACTACCAAAGCTGATACCCGTAATAATTTTAATGTCTTTAGTTCCAAAACACTCTTTTTGCTTAGATAGCAGATAATAATTACTTCAGTATTAAAGTATCTATAATTTCCATCCCTTCGAAATTGCATGGAACAATGTGTACTTAGAGTTTCTGGACAGCACTCATTTTATAAAAATGCCTTTACATTTTCTTTTACTTTAATAACTCTCTTGGAACTTGTCGTTCGTTCGTGTGATAAGTATAGATAGTAATTGCTACTCTTTGACCTCTGCCATGCCGAAGGAACACAGCCAAGACAGCCTTGCGTTAAGGAAAGGGAGAATAGGCAATTCTGTCCTTCAAATGAGGCACACTTCTGATTTGCGACTGAAATAAAATTCTATTTTATATTTTAAAAGGCATCTCCCGCGCTGCCGCACTTTTTATCATGTTTGATAAGCGGTGATTTTACAAACATTGAAACAAAACAACAACATGATCACAAAGTTGCAACTTATTTTATGCTGGTATGTGTGGGTAGATACACAAATGTGGATCACATCATTTTATGTTCCGCGTGAGATTCAAATCCGCGACTATCATCGCACTTCCAGTAGCTACGTGGCCACTTAAACACAGCGATATGCAGTCAAATTCAATTCAAATTTATTCGCTTTTAACTCAGTAGAAATCACAAGTATCAAAGCGACATATCGCATGATTAGTCAACTACATCCATTACGTCTGCATCGAGTACATCGTACCAGATCTTAAAACTCATTGGTGTTGCACTGAGTTAACATTACCATTATGTTATAACCGTTTACGGTACAAATATGTTAATTGCAGTTCATATTAGTCATTGAGCCGCAATTAGTGACATCATACCTTAAGTCATATTGTAAAAAAATATTTTAAGTAATTTGTAATATTATGCAATGCCTATATTAACATGTGCAAAGAAGGAAAGGAGTATATATTTATTTTAAGTAAATAAATGGGTAGTAATATAGAAATATCAATTATATAAAGCAGAATCTATAAAAGAGTGTGTTCTTAATGCATTAATTAGTCAATTCCATGAATTTAAACAAAATTAATCATAAAAATCGCAATGGATATTATTTATTAAATGACGGTAATCTTTCTCCTGTTATGACCTGACCTGGGCAGGTTACGAAAGTCACATACCGGAAGAGCAACGGGAGCAATATCATGGCTCCCAAATAGGATGAAGTGATAACGCGCAAGGTCTAAAAGGAAATGGAGAGATGAGCTGTAGTCCTATAAAATGTATTAGACCCCGATTGCTTCAAATAGATATACGTGAAATAACAAAAGGAAAGCTTCATAGGACATTGGTACAAATTTTTCTCATAAAACTACATTTAAAGAAAAATTCTAAGTTTTATGAATGTGAGTTTGTTTATCTGTTACGCTTTCACGCCTTAACTACTCGACCGATCATCATGAAATTTCGTATACACGTTGTCAGGGGAACAAAAAAGGACATAGGGTACCTGTCATCCAGAAAGTACCGATAGTAACCCAAACTACATATACGCGAACAAAACCGCGGGCAAAATATAGTATAGTCATAAATGTAACATAAATGTAACACTTGTTTACTCGTTGCGGCATATATCACGCAATCGAAAAAACAAAATTATAATACCAAAACCAATAAAACTCTCTAAAATAAACAGGGCAATATGCTCTCCTGTCTGTCCTTTTTGATAGGTTCACCATCTTATTACCCGGGCAGTAAACACCAATGACCTGTGGTCACTTTATGACGCACGACGAGGGTAACGAACAGAATAAAATACATAAATGTATCTCACAACATTACATCAAGTGTATGCTTAAGTAATACATGACATTACCATATAATAAATAAGTTATATGACGTAAAAGACAGTATACATGAAAATATATTCTCCCGCCTAGCTTGTAGTAAGCGGTTAGTGTAGTCTATAATGAGTTCGCCCTACCATAATGTGAACTAAACGGCTATTCCAGATGCCAGGTCCAAAGGAGCGCCTGTAGTGCCTTAGTGGTAAAAAGGCATTAATTCGAAAGGGAGATTCTAATTCTGACCTATCAGTTCCAATTTGGACAAGAATTGCGCTGGCACAAAATAATTATATAAAATCGTTTGTTCTTTTTACAGGTAAGTAGGCGCTTGGCCCTTGGCTTTTTAAAATAGGTGACATATTGATCACAATTGTATTCGAAATATCACCCGAATGCATATCACTATAAGGTATGATTACGGGGAAAAAGGAAGGTAAAATCAATTTTTTATTACCTTGGCTATGTTATAAATAACAATCAAAGACACATTTGAAATGTCACATATTGGTTACATGGTGTTGCATCTTATATGAATGTGATGTAATAAATTCAAATTGTGTGTCATATATTGCAATTCTTGTTCATTGTATGCAAAGAAGAGAGAAGCGGCGTCAAATCAGTGAGAAATCGTAAATCTTTAGAGAACGTAGAAGAAGTAGAAGAACGTAATCGTAGATGGTTTTTGGCATATGAGGTGTCGTTGAATTCATCAGAATTGTGGTAGTGACATAGGCTATATAAATTTTCAAAATGGCGCCCGCAAATGAATAAAAAGAGGAGAAATGGTTTTTATTTTTCTTACCTTAGCAATATGCGTATCAAATGAAAGATCGTGATAAGTCTATTTCAAAAATATCTTGTATCATATTACGTTTATATTACTGTTTTACCACAAATTGTCAAAAAGCGTACCAATTATATCGGGACGCCCGAAGTAACATTATCTAGCAAGAATTGTATTCAAGTCAGGAATGACATTGCCTGTACTTATTTATATATTAAAATAAAACTATGTATATATTATGTTATATTATAATATAATAAGTAACAACAGAAATATTAATAAAACTAAAAAGTCTGAAATAAAAAACAATCTAAATAATTTATGGTGCTGCAGGCGGGGACAAACAATACTTTGTTAGCTACGGGCAAAGTAAGATTTACCAAAACTACGTTTGTCACCGCATGCGCCACCATAAAGTGTTTAATTTAACTAATTTGAATATACATATTTTATGTAGTTATTTCATTATTTGATAAAGTTAGCTTACAAAACAATGCATTAGTTAGTCGTATAAATATAGATATTGTGATACTTGTTTTTCTCTTTTCAGTTCATTACAAAAGATTGTTTAAAATCAACAGTATAGATAACCGAGTGATTTTTGTACTTTTTGCAGGTACCTGGGCCTTATAATAATTACATTAAGAAAACACGGACAACGTGGCAGTGGATGATATAAATAATATGTAATTTTTTTGAGCTCTAGTCTCATTATTTAAGGGAAAATCATGGAAATTGGTATGATTTCTATGAAAAACGCTGCCCGCATTTCCTCTTAAAATCACTTTCGGAGAACAAACATACATTTTGTTATGTATGACACGTGAATTAAATCGATACCAATACCAACCGACTTCCTGCATCAAAATGCCGCATCAGCCTTAACAAATGACATCCGCACCAAGAACAGCATTGTGCTACCTCGCCTACCAGCACGTCAGCATATGTTGAAATTTCTCAGCACGTACCGAAAACGGAACGGTAGCCACCATAAAGAGAGTTGTGACGTAGTTGTGACGCACGAGACGAGAAGGCATTCCAACCGTGTCCGTTGACGTCACAGGCAGATCGTGATAGACTACTTATCCATGCGCTTTTAATTCGAGACATCTGACTTTAATTATTATGAGGTGAAGATAGGTATGACCTTCGCAAGTAGCTGCGCTCTTCTTTTTGTGAAATGTGTTTCTGTTTATTTGTTTTAGTGTACAAGAGGTAATCTAAACATAGACGCTTGAGTGCACATTTATGACTTAACTATAATAAATCTAAGACTGCCTCGTTGCTTGGTTTGAGATTACATTTATGTTTGAGTATAATGTATGGTATCAATTCGATTCTAACGTTGAGCAAAGTGTTATTACTTAGTATTTAATGTTACGAAAATATCCATAGCAGCACGGAGTCTGGAAATGTGCTATTAGATGACAATATATATAGGCATATTATTATGCGAAAACTAAAAATGAGCTAGTGAAAAGTGGATGTTGTACACTTCTGCTTACCCTGGTATATATATGCGTAAATTTACGAACAACAAAACTTGAATTATAGTTATGTATCATATAATTTAAGCGTCTAGACTCGCCGGTTGTTTGTTAATTTAGACTTAAACGAACCGTATAGTTTTTTTGCAAAATATCACAAGGAAATTACGTATTTATAGACGATGTATGTATTGTTATAAACATTAAAACAACCTAAAAGTACAGTTACAGTGGGTCATCTTTTTTATAGGTAATATAATAGCAAGTATTTATTTAAATTTGCATTCCGATATTTCAATCAATGCCTTAGTATGTATCATAAATTATAAGATATTCTATTTATAAATCCAAAGAAAATTATAGACATTAATCCGCTTTGGTATTTCGTATATGAGACATTATAATGTCCTCCACACCACGCTTGGTTACTAAGCAAATTGGCACAGACTAAATCTTGACACAGACTATTAAAATGTGCAGAAAATATAACAATGCACATGTACATAATATGTATGTGCGTAAATACAAATGCACTCTCTATTCCGTCACTCTCATAATCCGATATCGCAGGTCCTATTCGACTGAAGAGAGATTAGGTGCAGGACTAAGGGCTTTGCGTGTGCTCCGAAACACGGTGATGAAACATTGCCAACTCCTTTCCTTCGGTTACCCTAAGAAGTTATTGATAGAAAAACCTAATGGTTTACGAATGTAATAATGACATAATAATATTAGATGACCGCCAAGAATGACGATTATGCAATATGTTTTTAGACATTGGGTTGTTGCAATGTATTGTTGTACTTGGGAAATGCATTTACGCCTATCTCTCCGCAGAACAAGGGGAGCGGTGAAGTTATTTCGTGCTCATCGGGGGAAAGATGGAACGTCCCGGGTATGATCGAGTAAACGTACCACGGTGTGCCAACTCGCTGCCTTGAATGGTGGGTGGGTCGCTGAACTGAAACTACATCAGCGATCCACCCAGCAGTGCCTAACGCAGTCAAGAATGCCTACGGCGACGCCCCGGCACGACAAAGGGCGAGGGGACTCAACCCTACCGTTAGTGTCATTGGGGATGCTTGGGGGCGGCGCTAGTAAATACCAAAGGCAACACTGACACGTTGCCGTCTCATCACAAATACAATTATTTGGTAAAACTTGAATAATCCTATGTAGTATACCTACTGTTATGAAAACCATGTAACAATTATTTGCGTAAGCTTCATGAGAAATTACTTTAGAACCATTATTCAACCAATTCCAGTTTACGGCGGTCCTAAAGTGAGGTTAAAATCGCCAGCTGATGTACAGCGGTAGAATGGTACGTAGCCGAAAGCATCATCTTAAACAAATCTTCGGACGCACAACCCGTTAAACAAGCGGTAAAGAACACATAACGAGAAATATACTAGACGCAAAAACCGCAGACATAACTTATAATTTTATTATGAGATACATTGACACGGCGTGACCTTACAAGAATAAAAGGAATGGATAATAATAAATTGTTGTATAATATTTAAATTAAGAAAATCCTATTTAATATTGCGGCAAATCCCAACATAATAATCGAAAATAAATCTGTTACCAAGTGCTATATTGCTGTTAATATATTAATGCCATCGATCAAATGTACCATAGTACATTTGATCGATGATTAATGCATATTCTCGGACATAATTACAGACTAGTCTAGACCCGCGGTTCTGCACCCATAATTCTAAGAGTATCTTGTAAGATACTGTGGAACTGCGCATTTTTCTGGCCTATTACGCATTTATAATCTTATTATAATAATACCTTTTACCGGTAAAGGCTTTGAACAATATTGATAAATTATGTACTCATCACGGCTATATATACGCTAAAACCTAGTCAGAGTACCGGAACATTATTTCCCTAGCTATTACGATTACAATATATTATCCATTGCGCTACCGCCGCTACAAATGAGTTGTGAGAGAAATCTCTATGAAGCTATAAATTCACAAAGATAAGCTACACTTAAGCCACGGAGCAAAAAGTCAGTAATATGTAAGAAAATAAATAATTATATTTCTAGACGACCACAAATTTCTACCACTTATATTAAAAACCACGCATTTAAATAATATTTCTCGTATGTCCGATATTTAAAACACATTGCAATATTTCGGCAACCATTCTTCAAAAGCCGTATTACCACAATAATCTAACATTATGTTCCTAATACGTCATAGCTTATAATCAAAAATAAAACCAGTTCTAGAAATATACTCTTAGGTGTACAGTACACATGAGGAGTACACATAACTAAAAATAATGCTTACCAATTAACAGCTAAACTTATAAAACTCTTAGTAACTTATACTTAGCTACCTTACTTTACCTACTTATACTTAAATAACATAACGGTGTGCGCTAATGGACAATCGTTAGAAGAAGTAGAGGCTACAAAATTTTTAGGCATAATAATCGACAAGAAAATTACATGGAAACCATACATAGAACAATTATGTAAGAGAATCAATAAGTCAGTGTATGCACTTCATGAATTATCACAAATAATTGATGTCAACAGTCTTCTTACTGCATACCATGGCTTAGTGGCATCGGTTCTTAGGTATGGAGTTATATTTTGGGGGAACTCAGTTGACAAAGACATAATATTTATAGCCCAAAAACGCTGTATTGGGGCTATGTTCTATCTCAAAACAATTGAAAGCTGACTGCCCTACTTTAAAATTTACAATATTTTGACTGCCTTCAATTTATATACTAGAAGTAGCTATTTTTGTTAAAAGAAATTCAGGTTTATTTGTACTTGCCTCACATACGTCTAAACGCTTACAAAGAGATAAACATCGGCTTTGTCTATGCAAAACAAATACGATATTTATGCACAAAAGTATTTTTGCCATGGCTCCTAAAATTTATAATAAATTGCCAAGAAGTATAAGGGAATCAAATGTGACCATATTTAAACAAAAACTAACAAAGCTTTTAAATGAGAAATGTTATTATAATGTCTCTGATTTTTTGAATGATTACTTATAATTTTACTGTGACATATACACTGTGGACATTTTATAAATAACATTATGAGACATACATCATCATCACGATCAATGCGATGAGACATACGCATGTTATCATATTTTTATTAATTAATTAATCTTTTTATTTTGGTTCTGGATTGTAATTTTATCTAATTGTAATTTGCACACCTATTTAAGGTTATAATTCAGCGCACTTTATATATTTTATAAGACCTTAATGTACCTACCTGTTTTATGCAAATAAAAGAATTTGAATTTGATTTTACCTATTCAACTGAATAACTGTCAAGTCCTTGATCGATCATTAGATTTTGATCAATTGAGAAATGTTTAATGGTGATTTTTCTAACTAGTCGCTAGTTACTACTTAGCAATCTCTTAAATATTTGAGACCGTTTATAAGTAAGGCTGCACAGGTATATTATGTTCAAGATGGGTCGCATTCACGTACTTGATTACAAGGCATGCATACAACGCAGTCTGCCCCACCTTCAAGCACGTTCAGGTTTATAGAAAGAAAGCCTTAAAGAGAGTTGTGACGTGCGATGACGCACGCGCCGGCCGAGTATTCGAGCCGTGTCCGCTGACGTCACAGGACTGGATCGTGGTACACATACCCATGTTCGGTGAGAGAGTGCATCATATTCGTTACATTCTACTGATATTATAATCAGTTGATCGAATGCATTCAAAATCTTTCTGATAGCATCTTATTATTTTTAACTGCCTCCGTGGCGCAGCGGTATTGAATGCGACGGCTGTGCATGAGGTCTCGGGTTCGAATCAACAAAAAGTTCGGGTCGAGCCAACAAAAAGTTATTGGATTTTTCTGTTAAGAAATCTCAATACGAGCCCGGAGTTAGGAAGTTGGCGGTGTTAGACACCCCCGTGTCTCAGAAAGCACATAAAGCCGTTGGTCTTGCGCCTGATCTCTCTCCGGTCATCATCATGAGCTCATCATCATAGCTCATGAGAGTTAGGTAACAGAGAGTGCACTTGTGTTTGCGCACACACTTGTGCACTATAATATCTCCTGCGCCGATGGCCAGTCTCCGTTAAGTATGGCCGCTGTGACCGAAATTCGGTCAGGAGGACATTATTATTATTATTTTAAGCGCAAAGCAAACTAAAGAAAACCTGTGTAAGTTGCTTCTACATAATCAAAGTTTTGTACTATGAAATACTGTAGCATATTCGAAGATGTCCTTAGCGGCCTGCAGAAATACAGCTTATAATAATAATATTAGAATATTGGTCACGATTAAACTTAATAGTCAACCGTGAACCGTGACCACGACGGGTGTAAGTTGGTGTAACGTCGGGTAACGAATATTATAATGATTATTATTTATACCGTTAAATATTTGACAAAGATATTAAAATACGTAGTCTAATTTTGTATCATGTCTAAAACTTTCGAAAATTTAACAATTGTAATATACTGCAATACTTTCATTTGTAATTGTAATTGAGCTTTCCTTTTATGCGTGTACGCATAGATAAGGGACCGCATGTATTTATTATTAGTATTATTACATATACCTACTACTGGAGTACTATATGTCATATATAGGTACTGGATGTTTCTTAGTATAGTAAAAATCTCACAGGGGGCACGAAAAAAAAAGCAGCTGTTCCATACATTTTGTCGAGGTCAAAATCCAATTTTGTATAGAACAGCTGTTTTTTTTTGCTATTTCGGCAATGTCCCAGAACAAAAGTTGTTCATAATAACAAGTATAATCATCCCCTGAGAACTATAATAAGAAACACACAGTATATACAGTCTGACTGACTGAATTTTTTTTGCATCCTCGTAGAAAATAAAGTATGCCCTCCGTGTAATCAATAGACTTAATATACTTATTTAATCATAGACACAACTTTAGAATAGAATACGATAGCATAAAATGCATAATTCAAGACAAAATTAAAGCAACTGCATGTTTCTACGTCAATGCACGTGTCAAATGTCACGAAAGTGATGCTTCAGACACGAAATGTATTTAAATAACATCCTGTCTGTCTATTTATATAATTGTATAATTAGCTTGTTTTGATTTACCTAACATGTTGTTTTTCTTATACCGATACGAATCGAAGAGTCTGTGGTTGGAAATTGTATAGTGGAAAAGCTTCTCACGGTCATATCAAAGTCTTCACTGATTTTGTATTGAAAGTACAAGCAAAACGCATTTTTAGAGAATTCATTTAGCCTTGTTGATTAAATGAATTCTCTAAAAATGCGTTTTTGCATTTATATTGATACCACATTCAAAAGTGTAAGAAGTCTGCATTGGATGTACTTTCAATCTGAATATGAAATAGTGATACGTTGATTAAATATTCAATACAACACAACTAAAGCGCTGAATATAGCAATATCACTTGGGCTCTCAGGGATATGCATAACGATACGTAAGTTTAACAATTTCGTGTTTATCGGTCTAAATGCTTATATTTAATTTATCCATCAATATAGTAGAAGCTGATAGCTGAAGTAGCGATAGCTCAGTGGGGAGACCAACAGACTGCAGTGCAGAGGGTCTCGGGTTCGAACCCACGTCGCGCGCCTCTGACTTTCAGAAGTTATAAGACTTCGAAATTATGTGCGTATTGATTGAAAATTATCGCTTGCTTCGTGCCTCGGAGAGTACGTTAAGCCGTCGGTCCCGGTTGCCATGAACATCTATGGCAGTCGTTATTGGGAAGTCAGTGCCCTATAATATCCTGATACTGGTCTAGCCTTAGGATATCGTTAGCCTTCGGGTTGCGGAGGTCAGGTGGCAGTCGCTCCGTGTAAAAACTGATATCCAGTCAAATCCGGTTAGATCAGAAAAGCCGACTCCAAGTGACTTGGGAATAAAAAAGGCTAGGGAGAAGAAGATAGTAGAAGCTGATAGATTATTATTTCGAAAATTTCTATAAAAATGTGATATCCATTCTTATAAATTCTAAATGTGCTAATGCATATCATTAATAATCTCGTGCCTAGTTTAACTTAAATTAATTATAATATCCTACCCACGCCCGCCGTGAACACCGCATGATATCGGGATAACACTTTTATTGCGCCAAGTTTCATCCAAAAATATTCAACGGCTTACGCGTTACTTAGTATAAACCATTCAGATATATTTACAAGCAGCTTACACACCAATAATATTATTAAGATATATGTCCTTACTTTACATCATAACATACATATCATCACGTTAGTAGCAGAAGAGCATTAAACCATAATTCGCCAGCTATTTTCTAAGTAAAGCCACGGTAATGTTATCTATAACATTACCGTGGTAAAGAGCTCTTCTTGTCTGGCGTTTCAATGTCTGTAAAGTCCACGACACAGTCGTTTGAACTTATGTGTACCTAAACGCATATTATTATAAAAATACTTAAATCTTTGCTTCTGTCAACTAAACAGTAGGCAACAAGATTATTACATGTTTTAAACATGGCGCATCAAAATTCACAATTAGTGTTTAAATGGCGTGAAGCAATATACCTACTAAATAATTTAGCACCAGTACATCTGCTGTATACATATCGGACACTGCATGAATGTTGATTTAGTGTTTGACGTAAATCTAGGCCTGGCCATAATTTTATGTGTTCGTGAATATTAAATTTAAATCATGGCCGGTAATATATTCTGCTGAATTTTTATTCAAATCAAGCGTTCTAATTGTGCTATTATAAAACTGTCTAATTTGCCTAAATTATTTTTAATAATTGATTTTTAAAACAAACATGACATACATTTGTAAAAATATTACATAATTATTTTTGTAAAACTAATTGGTATTATATAATATCTATATTTGTTTTTATAAATACCTTTTATTGATATTGTATAAATATGTATTATAATCATATGCGTATTTGTGTTCTGATTTACATTTTTGGATTTTTATATCGTGCCACAAAGATCATGCACGAGTAAGTAAGTTTGCCGTATTTGAACATCCTAGAAAGTTTCAAAGGCTATATTATTAGTTTCATTCGTTAAAAAAAACAAATATCGTTTTCCCCTTATAAAATATAAACAGCATTAATTCGTTACACCTTCTAATAAAACTGACAAAAACACCATTTAAAAGATTCGTAAAGAAGATTTTTAATCTTAACTAATATTATAAATGCGAAAGTGAGTATAAGTTTGTTTGTTACGCTTGCACGCCTTAACTAGGTCCTGAAATTTCGCATACACGTTGTCAGGGGTATAGAGAAGGATATAGGGTACCTTTCATCGACAAAAAAGTACTGTTCCCGAGGGATAGGAATTTATTAACACAACCTAGATTAACACGAGCGAATCCGCGGGCAATCTAGTAATTTATATAATTATATATATCGCACTCTTAACGAGATGGGTGTAAAAACCCAGGATTCAACCTCTTTGTCTTCATGTGACCTTATTTTCATCAGCTTTCTGTAATGTTCCACTGCTGGGCAAAAGCCTCTTCCTTGAACTTCCAAATCAGTCTGTTGATGGATATCCCCTGATCTTATGACCTTGTGATCCCTATATATCGGGGGCCACAGGGCCCATATTCAAACTCGACCGAGGGCCGACCGACCAAGTTACAAGTCAATCGGTCCAGTGGTTCCGGAGCTATGCCTGTCACTAACAAACTGTCACTAACAGACAAACACACAGACCCACATAGTGTTTTCATTAACCTCTTCGAAAAAGACTCAAAGGTTAATAAAACATAGACTAATTTGAGTATTTTGAATTAAACAAAAAACTCTGTTGCAATAACTTAACACAAATATAATATAAGAATTTATATTCACACAATTAGAGTTGAAATTTCCTAACTTCCAAATTTCTAGTTAAGTCGCTGTTTTATTAAGAGTGTGATTTGCTGTTTACGCTAAAAATAGAAGAAGATCACTAGCTGCATCTCTTTTAGTGAGTAAGTGCACTGCAAACAGAGAGCGCTATATTCAAGATCAACATTCAGCAACTTTTACGGAGTTTCCAAATTCTACACTACGCAAAAATCACATCACTATTATGTCTAGTTGCCATTGTAGTCTGCCATTTTTACATACAACGTTTAAATATAAATTTGTATGAATTAAGACTACGTCGACATAGTTAACAATGGATCTCCAATGATAAACACGTAAAACAGACAATTCCAAACATGCATAATTTGTTTATTGTCACTCAATAAAAAATTTAATTCAATCTAAAGCGCAAGCCAGAAATAGAATTTCAAATTATGCTATATATTATGCTGTATCATAAACATAAATCATAATTCTATTGTCCGAAAATAGCCTGAGGCAATACCCGCTTTCGATTGGTATGATTCAAAACTATAATATTATTTTAAAATTAAACTACATTATACAGATTTTGTCGCGTTGTTTATTTTAAAACACTTATATTACTTATTTTTGAACTCTAACACTACTATTATTGAACTTTACTTCAATTTAAGCTATTTAAATTAATTATAACTATTTATATTTAAGTTAACACTTTTCCCCGACGTTTCGGTTGCCTTACAGCAACCACGTTCACGGAGGACTCTCCTCGTAAAATAAACAACGCGACGAAATCCGTATAAAATACCTAGTTTAATTTAAACTATAATATTGTATAGAATTCCTCGTATTCCAATTTCACCGCTTGTTTCAATGCCTCGCAGGAACAACGTCTGTTGAAAAGCTATCTACCCACAAACTTCTAGGCCGCTATACATACATCGCAATCGCGGATACATTTTAATCTTCGTTATTTCCACTTGTTATTTGCAACGCCAACAATACGCCACATTATCTTTATCTGATCCCATGATTGAAGAACAAGCTCCTTCATATGCTAGACAAGCGGTCAATGCCGTCACTACTTAATGGAAACTTTTCGCCTACTGAATGACATGTTCAGTTAAGTAATTATGTATGGAAGTAAGTGCTTTGCCGATGATTGTGTGTCTGTACATCCAGATATGGTGTTTGACGTCTTCTGTGACGCAAATGCTTTAACCAATATCTTATTGTTTTACTATGAGTGAATGTCGTATTTGTCAGTGGTTAAACAATTATATCGGTAGTGTAATTTACTGATATGCTAATCATAGTAAGATATTTAAACATATGTTGTTGTATTTTAGTAGCCAACAAGTATATGATAGGCTGACTATCTCAGTGGCGTAGTCTATATAGGCTTTAATTGACAGGTTAAAAAAAAAGACAATACTTAGTGCTTTGGAGCGAAAGCTATGTGGGGAGACCAACAGACTGTAATGCAGAGGGTTTTGGGTTCGAACCCACGTTGCGCACCTCTGCCTTTCGTAAGTTATATGATTTTTGAAATGATGTGCGTATTGATTGACAATTATCTCCCGCTCCGTGCCTCGGAGAGCACGTTAAGCCGTCGGTCCCGGCTGCCATGAACATCTATGGCAGTCGTTATTGGGAAGTCAGTGCCTTATAATATCCTGACACGTCTAGACGTGTCAGGATAGGACGATACCCTAAGGCTAGCCTTAGGGTATCGTTAGCCTTCGGGTGGCGGAGGTCAGTTGGCAGCAGCTCTGTGTAAAAACTGATATCCAGTCAAATCTGGTTAGACTAGAAAAGCCGACCCCAAGTGACTTGGGAATAATAAAGGCTAGGGAGAAGACTTAGTACCTTGGAGCTCGGAGTATAAGACTGTGCCTGGTAGACGGAAAAGCTTACCATCTATTACGTGGCACCTATAACCATATCTAGCTGAATTTGGCTGTAATACTACTTTATATTATGCTTATACTAAGTCTGCCTACTCCTTTGAGGACATAGGTTTGAGATTACGTACATATATTTATTATAATAGACAGTTACCATAAACTATACCAGTGATATTATGCTCACAATTGCAAATTGGAATGAAAATTCCAGGAAAAGTTTATCTGGATGAAAGGATAGGAAAAGGGGGTAGTACCTATGTGACTCTTCGGCGGTTTTACTTATTAGGCAATATCACTGCTTCTTCACTTACGCTAGATCCCTGTAAGAGTGTGATACTTTCCTGGATAAGGCAGCTAATTCGTACCGTCACTCTCAAACTTAATTCACGATCTTCGAAAATTCATGTAACTAGTTATGTTTTTAAAGATGAGGATGGTGACGCTCAAGTCAATGTACAAATATAAGACTGTACACGCTTTGGTAGAAAAGTACAGGATCTTAGACAGTTCTTATTGGAAGAAAGATGTCATATATATTTTTACACGGATGACGTAGTGGTTTAAGAGGTCACTACTGCCACTGCGCCAAGTGTTGTGGGTTCGTTCACTATACGAGAAATAAGTGTGAGATCCATAAATGGTTGTTATATTGTATCTAGGTATTTTTATGTCCGTCATTCGAATGTTAAATATTGTTGATTAATAAGAATTAATCAACTTTACAAACATAATTAAGGAATCTTCAAAAAAATTAATGTAGTTAGTTTAAATTTGAAAAATGGGAAATTACTGCGAACTTGAAGCTACAAAATTCAAACAAACGACTTACATATAGTATTTAAAATGCTTTTGGTAAAGGGGATGGAAAAAACATTTTTTTAAGGAGATTGAGACCATCATCATCAATAGTAGGCAGAAGTTGTCAACTCCATTGACAACTTCTGGCAAATAGCTTTAGGTGCTATACTCAAATATGTGTCCAAACGCATAATGAACTGTCATTCAAGATTTTAAAAGATCGACTATACTTGAATATCTATATGTGTACATATATACGCATAATAGCATATGCACAGGAGCACAGACGTATAATAGAGTCATATTTTAGTGGGACGACCACCCCTTTAGTAAATAAACAAGGCTTTTTTACAAATAGTTGCTACTTACGCCATCTATGTTTCGACGCATAAACTAAATTGAGTTTGCGTCGTGACATCGCGCATACCATACAAACATGACAAGCAAACGAGCTTTAGAAACTGCTTGTATGAAACCTAGATGGCGTTACCTGTAGTTTGTTGCCAAAGATAACCTCACAAGAATGTTTCCGCGTTGAATAAATGTTTACAAACAAATAAGAGGTTATGTTACTTTAACATTTTAATATTTTCACACGCCATTGTATTGCCAAACTTGTTTAATATGTTTAAAAATAGTTTTTCCACATAGTTATGAATATACATATCTAGGTATAAGTTACTAAAGTTACTTCAGTAAGTTTAGTTAATATAGAGTTTAATAAGGAAATATCCTACTCACCTTTTTTAGCGCCTTATTCACATCACCAGGACTTGGCATATAAAAATCCACGATACCCAGAAGGCAATCATCACAACGGCACACATCACTAGGCAGCGAGGACATAGATCCAAAACTGCTGCAACTATCCATAGAGTCTGTCCGCACTAACTTCCCAGTACTCAAAGCTTCCATCTTCGCCACAAGTAACGACTCCATGAGAGACCTTGGCCTCGCAGGCGAGCGGGATCGTCGAGCGAAGTCCGGGGACAAAGGTCGA
The DNA here is from genome assembly GCA_963675205.1 of Catocala nupta. Taxonomy (NCBI): domain Eukaryota; kingdom Metazoa; phylum Arthropoda; class Insecta; order Lepidoptera; family Erebidae; genus Catocala; species Catocala nupta. The sequence goes on along the minus strand of OY776091.1, from coordinate 9,380,241 downwards.
CAATGTTCCAAAACGTCGGGAGACAGCGGTCGATGGCGCGCAAAGTTTAACGATGATAGATCGGGGGAGAGCGCGCGCCTCGACAGATCCGGCGATATAGGACATGTCAGGTCCGTAGATGAGGTCCGAGTGAGTGGCGGAGTAGCACTCCTACAATGCGATGACGTCATCTTCGTCGCCCGCATCACTTAGCACTTCTTTAAACAATTATTGCCATAACTTCATCTAAAACCAACGACGTTATTTGTTACCAGCGGGTTATTGCCTTGTTCATGTTCGCGTTTATTAGTTGTGTCGGATTGATAGCGATGATAAATTATTTATTATACGCTTTTGAATTTTTATTGATGTCATATTAATATTTATGTTGGTTACTAGCAGTATTGGTTGTAACCAAACTTTAAAGATTTAAATCTGGAATGTTTGGAATAAGTTGTAAGTTTATACACAGATACCGAGCTTAGAAGATATCTATATCAATGTTATAAAGAGATGAATATTGTTTGTTTAATAGGTAGGTTTGCTGAAGCAAGAGTGTAACATTAAAATTGAGTTGCTTATAGCATATTTATAGTACTACTATTTTATTTTTGTACGTGGTGAAATGCGCCTGATGCATACCCTCGGTATTTTTATTTTATAAAATTATAACTTTCTGAGATCTAGCGTAATTATTAATTATATAAATTATTTGATGTATAGGTTTATCATTAACACAATATGTATGTACCTAATAATTACTTTTCATAAAAAATTATCATGTTATTATTATGTGAATTTTCACAGACGATAATATTTCTTATAATAGTTATAAACCCAATTTTAAGAGTGAATTCATATAATTATTGTTAAGCTTTTTAGTGTAGGGGTGCCCCTTTGTAGACTACTTTGTTTAAACTTGTTGCGTAGGCCACTTGAAATCGCTGTAATACGTCGTAACACTTCATAAGGCTTAAAAACATTTAGATAGCGATGCGCGATTTTATACATTTTATACAAAAATACATGCATAAGGTGCTTTGTTCGTGCTCCATCCTAGTCTTAGGACGCGTCTGTATAATCTGGCATCACGCATATACTACTCACACATTAATATTGCCGGTCATGTTGCCGAGAGCTTAGATACCTGGCTACTGCTATTGCCCTTAACTAACCGAGAATATCAACCACCAAATTACACTTTGCCCTTATATTAGCCCTGGGACGCCCTGAATAGCCCTTGGATATTGTAAATGGTTATTATTTTCACGAAATTAAGAAAACCCTATGTGTCACTCCGGTAGTGGATGCAACTACTGAGCAGTCTCGGGTTTGATTACTCGGCTCAAGCTACGATATGAAGATTTCTTGACAAAAAGCCTCCGTAGCAGCATTGAACTGAAAGTACCCGATTAACGGCAATAGGTACATAATAATAATAATAATATTCTACCACATACACACAGCACCGTCTAGCCCAAACTAAGCATAGATTGTACTATGGGTACTAGACAATGGATAAACATACATATATACTTTTTTTTGTAAATACATACATATTATACATAGAAACATACGATCCTAAAACTATAGCTGGCGGGTGTATCACCATAAATAAATTAAATCACAACGTATCTAATTGTACTTATGTTGATACTCTTCTGCTTACCCCTTATTTATGCATTTATTCAAAGCTCTACGTATTCAGACGTCGTTATTTATGTTGGGTGCGCAAGTCGTCGGACGGTAGGCTGCGTTTGTTTACATCTCAGCTCGAAGCAGGAGGTTATTAGTTATTCCGCACACATACAAAATGTAGCCTTCGCACACCTTGTCAGGCCACACCTGCGCGTGAGTGCTTACAAAGATGTAACACCACTGGATGTGACAATTAACATGTTTTGTATTCACTGAAAAATTATCATATTTACATGAAAAATATTTTAATAATTTAATTTCTGAGTTGTTCGTCCACTATATTAAAGCTACAGCAGAAAAGCCATAAAAAAATTTGTTTACCTCTCTGATGGTAACTTAATGAATAAATGAATATTTTTTTATAAAAATAGCAAGTAAAGAAGTGTATTTTTATAGAAATAATCTTAAATAGGGCTTTTTAATATAATCTGTTCCAAAATACGGTTACAACTGCTTTCTATAAGTGAGGCACATACGTATATAAGATTACAGAATATGTAATGATACCCATATGTATATCATCTATGACCTCTATTATCTTTTTCAGGAGTTGTAATTCCTTTAACGTTCCCAGAATGAAATTAATCTAGAAAATGCTAGCATACCCAAAAAAAACTAGGTACCTACTTGGTGGATATATTTTTTAGGCTTTATACCGTGAAAAACGCAGGCATGTGAATCAAACGAACTTTAATTTGTTTTGAATTAGTAAGAAGGCACTAACTGCAGATAGATCTTTCTTGCTACTGTTAATTTTTAATATGGCAAAATGAGATGCAAGATCCACCTTATCCAAATTTATAATATACGAACTTAACCACTTCCAAATTTTACTATTCAATGACTCTCAAACGTAACGAGTACTTATATAATCGAATAATCTACGTTTCCTACTATTGCACGTATCCTATAACACTCTACGGACTCCAAGATGCATTATTAATAAAATTATTTACTACGAAGGCGAGGACAGAGACCAGCCAATATTTGCACACAAACGCACAAGCACCAGCGGTCTGGGAAAGAATTCCTTTTCATAACCGTTCGTTATGGTTTAATACACGAACAGATGGTACGTGTCACTTGAAAATGTTGAAACTGCTATTAAATTGTAGATAATTGTTGTCATGAATGAAAATGTTTTATAGGAATGTGTCATTCTTATGTGAAAAATTCTGTTCTAGCGCTATTGTACATTATGTCACATTTATATTAAATGTAACCATATTTATCATTGGCTTTTGTCACACAAAAAAACGACATTGAAATGGTTGCCATTTATTATAGGCTGGCATTAAAATTAATGGTTTTAGTTCTGAAGTGTATACTCCTTTGAGATTGGTAAAGTTTATATATAAGCATTATTCATTTATTGATATATGTATATAGCAAAAAATACATAAAATTCTAAAATGGGTATACCGGCGCTTGTAGCACAACAGATCACCGATCGTCGCGAGATTGCTAATGCGCTCATAAATATAAATTTACAAATATTATTTTCATGAAATTACTAAAAGCCTTAGTGGCGCAGTGGTATTAGAAGTGACTGCTAACTGAACACAACACAAGATAATCAGGCTGATTAGTCAACAACTGGTGAGTAGTCAATATTCTCTATAGATTAAAGAGCGATATAGGGTAATTTGTCGGTCTCGGCTGCCAAGAACATCTATGGCAGTCGTTATTGGGAAGGGAAAGTCAGTGCCCTATAATATCCTAAAACTGGTCTAGCTTTAGGGTACCTATCGTTAGCCTTCGGGTTGCGAAAGTCAGATGGCAATCACTCCGTGTAAAAACTGATATCCAGTCAAATCCGGTTAGACTACAAAAACTGACCTCAAGTGTCGTGGGAATAATAAAGGCTAGGGAGAAGAAGAGGGTAATTTGTCTGAGATTTTCGGAATGTAGGAGATACTATTTAGTGTTCCCTACAGGCGGCTACAGGTAGAGAGGTTGAGCATAAAAAGTTGGCAGCGATTTTCTGTAGAGTACTATGCAGGCTAGCCTTCAAGTTAAAGATAGAGCTAGACCGCCACTTGGACAAAACTTTTGTAGAATTTTCATTATATAACTTATTTTTTGATGTTGATATTCGGCAGCGATTCTTGCCTCGTCAACAATATTTTACACATAAAATTGACAATTCATGTTAAGTAAATTTATGCTAACTCCGCAAGCATCTCAATACCTCGCAGCAAATAATGTTAATAACAGCAAAGATGAGCTAAGTCGCCTGATGTGAATGTCAAGTGCTCTACCATTGCTTTATCTCTAACCTGCAGGGTTAGAGTTAGGCTCCTAATAACCAGAGGGTTATTAACCTCTCGTTATTAGACAGCAGTTCTAAGGTGGAGATACGAAATGTTTGTCCCAAGTGTAGTCGGTTCAATCCCACACGGAACGAAAATGTGTGTGAATCATAAATGCTTGTCCCGAGCCTGAATATTCTTTGCGTTGTTTGAATATTTGTCAAATCCTCCACGATACAGGCATTATTACTAGTGCGGGAGTAGTCTTTTCTAAAAAAAACAAATACATGGTAGATTGCACAGGATAGATAGAGTTAGAACCAGATAGAGTACATAACTCTCAAAATACCCTCTCTCTTAGCATACGAATAAAAGGATATTCTGAGACCCATACAGCGGTTTAAAGATTGCATCAAAAAGGATAAGGTCTTATTTGGGTTCGACATTGGGCGTGGAAGAAGGTCGTTGAATACCGTGATAAATGGAGAAAACGTGTGCACGATGGGCGTACGATTCATGATAACACCTGGTTTCTGGAAATAGGCAGAAAAGAGAGCGAAACGTTACCGAGCTGATAACAACCCACCAGCTGGCAGTTTCTCTTGCAGAGTACGTGGTAGGATCTGCCGCTCTACAATTGGCTTACATGGCCACGAAACTAAGTGCATGTCCACAGGACAATGACTAAATCGTCTGGAACAGACGACCCTCTCTCTGACTAATGACCCTCTCTCTAAAGCACAAAATATTCCAGTACAACTAAAAACTTAATTTCAAGACTAAACAACATTTAAATAACATCCACAATTTACAAATATAACCAATCCGATAACTTGTATGTACTGTCGTAGTGACGTGTAATATTTTATAGTCTTACCGACTCCGTAGCATCCTTTAAAGGCAAACCATTAATACTAGCCATAAAGTTAAATATCTAAGCTATGTAACGGGTAATTCCACCGTCGTGTAATAACTCTTCTATTTCTGTTGTAAACTAACCTGTGCCTGCTGCTTCGCTTGTCTACATGTGAAAATGCCGAGTACTCATGTCACTTTAAAATGTAGAGCTGTATTTTTCTAAGGTGTCGTTAAATTTCCTGCTTTCAACTAATATTATAAATGTGAAAGTGTAGTGTAAAGATGTTTGATTGCTTAATAGTAATTCACACATAAACTGTTGAATGGATTTGGATGAAACTTTGCTCTAAGATAAACCATGTCCCGGATTAACACACAGAATATTTTTCTACACGATAGCGATCATAGAATAAGAACAGTCTTAACGCATGATATTGATTAAAATTAAAATGTAGTTGACATACGGATTTTATCGCAGTTTATGATATATTTTATACTTGCAATAAATATATATATTTTATAATAAATCGCGATATTAGTAGTTTAATTTCAATGTGTAACGTTCGATTAAACGTAAGACAATATAACGCATGATAAGAAAAAGAGGCGGGTCTTTGCGCTATAGCCAGATACTACAGGCCGAAAATACTAATTTAATTTATATACATAATATATTTGTTCCCTATCGTGAACGACCTAAAACATACGTGGCCAAATGTGGCTGTAATATACATATATTTGCTTATCGCTTTGAAGAAAAGCCGGCATACGAATAAGTATATACGATACCTTCTCTCGTTTATCAAAGTTCCTTACGCATTTTTAAGCGACAGCAAGACTATATAATATAAATATATAATATAATAATATCGGCCCTGTATTTAATTGTCCCACTGCCGGGCTTCTTCTCAGTGTGGGAAAGGTAAGCTGCTGGCCCAATGGCGGGTTGGCAGACTTTACATATTTTCAAGAAAGCGAGACTAGGGCCTGTTCCACCACCGCCAAATAGCATTTATCTATAAGATAAAAGTCTTGCCATCTCTCTTCTTTAACCTAACAAGAGTGAGACAGCATACGATTTATTATTCGGATAACTTTTACTTGCTAGTAACTAACTTGGTGAAACTAGCCGTAAATAAAATTCTTAACAGACAAACGGAAAAGCAAGCTTTCTACTATATATATAATATGAGCGTACACATTAGTAATATGATTGCACTTTACGCCTTTCAAAACACAGCGGGTGGCCGTCCGCCATTTTGTACTCAGTCACTCTGATCAGTTCATCATGTTACGCTTATTTATATGAGTTATTGCAACAGAAAGGAAGTTGTAAACATGTTTAGAATCGTAAACTTTTTGCTTGTGAACATGCGTGAAATCGAGAAATGTTCAGTAGTATTAGGACGTCGGTATTAGAATTTTTTATACCCGCCTGTGAAGCGGTGTTTATGGATAAGGTATAGGCCTTGCGATCGAGAGCTCGTGGGCTCGAATCCCAACCATTATATTACCGAGGTGATCCCTTTTCTAACGTTATGTAAGTAATTTGTATCCCAAATGTATGTTTAAGCATACAAAAGAAAAATAAAATATGAGTCCACTTCGCCTTATGGCAATTATTAAATAGAGCCCTGTAGTAAAGAACGCCATTCCAATTGACTGACTTGTTCAAATGTAATATTAGTCCCGCTTCTTGAAGCTAGGCTCAAGAGCCTAGAAATGACAAAAGAAGAAAACGCGTGCCCTGATAATGCGTGTTAAATTTTGTTCGTGTGATACAAGTAGAAGCCTTATCACTTATCACACTGCTTAGTTCGCGATGTATTACGTTATTGAATCGTAGCGGCACAACGGCGGGCATACACCATAGATATTTAATTGTATCTGAAATTTTAGGATTTTAGTGATTAATTGTGTTGTGCTAATTTCGAGCTTGTACGCGATATGTCGTAAGAGCACGCAGGCTAGAACTGCAGCTAAATAGGCTAATCTAACCTAACCTTCCAATAGGCGGGATCTGATAACATAGATGAGATGAGCCGAGATGAATAACAGATGGCGAAATGTGGGTTACTGGCCCCTTACCATACGAACGTAACTGTGATATTTATAAATCCGAAGAGACAAAAATCGCTTTGGCTTTACATTAGTACGACATAGACTAAAATCGATAAAATATATCGAGCAAAACAAAAATATCAACTATATAAATCCTTCAACTTATATCTTTAGAACTCAAACAGCATTCATAAACTGCCATTCACACAAAAACTGGAACTTTTTGCTCTATATCACGTGTTTATAATGCCCATATCAGTAAGATCGATGCCCTGAGATCTAAAAGATTAGCGATCAATACTGCTCTATGTTTCACACGATATAGCGAGCAATTTGTAAGCGGTAATGTATGACGTAACTAATGGTTTGATACGTAACTATCCTGCAGCTATAGGTGTCGTGTAGGTGACTAGTGATTTGCTGATACTAGTAGTAAGCAAGCAATCGAATGAAAAAGTGGATTAAAGATTGCGCCCAATTGGTAGTTTCGAGTACAACGCGAAGCAAAGATTCATCTGTATGATATTTATAATAACAATTGTTAAAATATTTTGTCTTAAAACGTAATAATATTTGTCAAGGGCATAAAGCGTGGTGACGCAACTCGGATATTAATGTCATAACTGTGTTAAGGATGATAAATCACGTTTCTTTTTTCAAGTCGTTGCAGTCGCATTTTTAAAGTTTGTTTTTTTTTACGTATTATAAAGGTAAAAAACAAATGTATGGTCTACACGATGCTAATCGGTTTAACTTAGCCTATATATATTCTTGAAACTCCAGGGGTTTACAGGACACGGTGCCCATCATACTAAAATAAATTGTTAAGTACGCTACTAAATTAACGTTCCAGTGCAGCACGGTGCTTCTTAAAAAGCATCGAATACCCTTCTAAGCACTGGAAGATACTCTGTTGTAACTATGAATGTTCAAACAGTTCCTTCTTAGTTGAGCTGCTCCACGCTTAGAAGGAGGATCTTCTATACCGTACATCGTATGATTGCAGCACCATAGTAACAAATAAATTTTCACGAATGCCTTGTATAGAACACATTTAAGTCTGCTCCAAAATTCGTATAACATAACACCTATCAAAAAAACTAATAACTCCAAACATTATTTGGATATTGATTAATTATAATTTCACGCTTGCTGTACGTGCTAAAACTTAATTACCATTCAATCTAGTGTAATTAAATCGTGTACCGAAAATGGAAAGGATATTATCAGTGCAATGAAAAAGTAAATTCATTAACTTTTGACATGTTACAAATCGTTAGTTTTAAAATCAATTTAGCTTACAACTTGTATATCATATTTATATGGTTTATGAATGTACCCGTATAATAGGCGGGAATAGATTGTTCGCTGTTACGCAAGGCGATCTTTGTTTAGCAATAAATTTGGTGTGAACGCGTATGATATTAGCCCTGTTTATTAACATACAAGGCCCTACTGTTACTGTTTTCTTTTCACGGCCCAGCGATGGGCAACTGGCCCATCGCTGGGCAAGTAAAACGAAAACAGCAAAAGTAAAACGTTGAGCAAGATAGACAGAGATAATTCTGGAATAAACTTCATAATTTCAAACTGTTACTATAAAAACTATAGTAAGTTTTGTTTGCTAAGCAAACAGTAAATTATATTTGGCTGATTAGTTAATTTATATGTATAAAATCAATATGCCATAGAGAATATTCAAGTTCCAAACGTAAATACGTATTAAATTTTTCATTTTGATAATTTCTTAGATGAAAAATATATTATGGAGTGGTAAATGCTATAACAATATAGCTTTTTCCTATACTGTTTACAGATAAAACCAAATTTAGTTAAAATTTCGCTAATAATTTCCTTAATTTACGCGTATATTACAAAAGAATCATTCATAAATTACGTAAAACAAATGTTATTTTAACAAATTCTGGTATAAAGTTACCAGTATTGTAAACACAATTAATCAACCCCATACAAAAACGTAGTATCAACATACACATAAGAGAAATTACGAACATTTTGAATATTCAAAAGCAATGTTAACTGTTCCTTATCCAGTATCGCTGATGGCAGGCTAAATAAACAGCGCAGTTTAAGAACAACAAAAAGTTTAATTGGCGGAAATGCACAGCGAGCCAGCCGTACTCACCACTAATTAAAGCTTACTGAGAAACATCAACATTATTTCGTTAATCATTCAGCTTCCATTGAATAAACGACTTTTGAGGAAAATACGCAATGTTGTTTACTTTCGTATGTTATAAGAGATTTATTGATTTTATCTTTGAAAATTATAAATGTTTTTGTAATGTTTTATTTTATAATTGGAACTTATACATTAAAAATGGAAATGGAAACTAGATGATTTTTTGTTAATATTGGTGCTCGCTCATGAGCGATTTTTGCATAACTTAACAATTTCAAAAAGGAGGTTAGTCATTATTTCAATTCTAATTTTATTTGAAATGCATTTTACTTTAATATTTCATATTTCAACATAGGGCAAATAAAAATGATTAATATTTAGATCAGGCAATATCACATCCACTTATCATCACTAAAGTTAAAAACGAAGGAGAGACCGATGCTATTTCCATTTCCCAGATACAACGACAGACTAAACACTGCCGACAAGAATACTTTAACAGTAAATCAAAATAACGAGAGATAAATGTAATACACAGTAAACAACTTCTAAAACCCAAGTAAATTCTAAATGGTGCAATAAACCACTTATAGATACAACAATCTAACGCATTATATTTAGATTTTACACATTGAATGCGATAAATATGAAATGTCTACAAACATATTCATGTATTCATTGGACGCAATACGGTAATATATCAAACGAGTTATAACTTATAACGATGAATTGCGATCTAGATACTGCTGTTCACATTAGACGATACATTAGCGACACGATTCCGTATTTAATTATCAATTAAGTTCACAAAGTAACATTTATTCATTTAGATTAAGAAGATAGATGAGCTAAGTTACCAAATTTACAGTTTACAAATATTCAAGCAAACTCACCACACTCGAAACAACTATTGAGCACCAATACTCGGCGCAGTGTCAATACCGAGGCGACCAAGTGGTCGAAAAACTCAAGAGTGAAAACTCTTGAGTTTTACATTTAAGTTTTACATTCAAGTTTAACATTTTCTTTTCCAGAAGAAATTCAAGAGAGGCAAATGCTCGTAATAATAAATACTTATATGTATTTATATCACGTTACGACTCATATGTTACTTATTGTAAAGTTTTGTCACACATTATCCAACTCTTAAGCCATTGTATACTAACAGGCAAAAGAGGTGTGGCCGGTAAGGCCTTTCGTCATGCCCACAAACGGCACTGATATTTGGGGCGACACCAGATAGTACCTATTACTACTTCCATACCAACTATCGCCAATACACAAATGTACACAATACTTAGATTTGTCGTAGGCATGTACCGTTGAGCTTAGAAAATTATGTATAAAATCCTCATTGGCACTTATATATCCACAAAGGATTAGGTTAGAGGTATATCACACCCACATTGCAGCAGAATTTGTGTACTTTTGTCACGTAACAAATACGCTCGGAGCACGCCAAACTCTTGAATTCCTTCCCCGTTATTGCTGGGGGATTAATTTGGATCGAACCACCACAGACCACCTAGATGGTATTAAAATTGAAGCGACCCCTTTCACACATAAGAACATCTACTTACCAATCAGTAGAACTTTAAGACCTGCCTTATCAGGAGACAGCAATAGACGCCACTGGCGAGGGACTATCGCCCCAATCCAATGTCTACGTTTCCGTTTTACGTTTCCCCTACGAAGTGATGTGATAAAGACCAGCGGAATTGGTAATGATTTACAAAAGAACATCTGAATAAAGAGCAAAGATATTGCCTGCAATGTCTCTATATCGTGTCGCCACCGTATCTCTTATTACGAAGGAGCCTAAATTAAACTAAGCAAAATGTAGCCTGTCATACAAATATATTAGCTAGAGCCTACGCCAGTATGTTGATCAAACTGGACTGGACAATAAAATAAACGGCGCGGGCTATCTAAGATATTGCGAAAGTTTCTTATGTGGGAAAATATACCGTGTACAGTTTATAAGCTGCTGGCGCGAAATGTCAGAGTGTCAGTGCTAAATAAAGTATACAGTTGAATAGTTAGACTGGGTTACCTCCTTTTATTTTACGAGCAAATTTAAGATAAAAACAAGACATTATGTAAATGCTACCAAGCTGTTTTGAGGTTGTCTTTTGAAACCTGAGACTTAGTGTAAATATACTAATCTCTACTTAAACCAAAGCTCTATCAATACAATCAAGACCGGAAAGTGTACGTATTGTTCTTATGAAGCCAAACCCTTCATAAAAACAGAGATATGATTACCCAATGACAAAGTATTTTGCTCGCATAACCCGCCTGATAGTAAGTAATTATGTGGGCGTTTGAAACACTGGGACGATCACTCGTCTTTTGCCTACCTTACGCTTGGACTCGCTGTGCTGTCAGCACAAGTGGTAGAGATCACACTAGTCTATTTACTGAAGCCATATCGTCTCGTAAGGAAGCCTTGAAAGCCTCTTCATAATGGGAACGCAATAAAAGATAATTTGGCTGCGAATTTCTATAGCTGACGGTATACAATATGTCTATTTCCCTGAGCATACGCAGTACACAAATATGACTAAGCCATTACTACTTTTTTCTTTAACGAGCGTAAAGCAAGGCACGTTCCTACTATTAAACGTACTCAACCTACAGTTATTGAATACGAATCTGCAGATTATAATGTTTATATGAAATATTTCATATCACGTAACACATTATGTTGGACATTATTTATTTTGCCGAAAAGACCACCTACTGAGTCCTATTATGTCGGCAACGCCACGTATTATTACTAAGTATGTACTTATTTTGCGAATTATTATGGTTTTGTATATTTATTGTTTGCTTTAGGTGAACCTTGACTTATTATTTATTTATTTATTCTTAGGAACTCCAACAAAGGATACACAGTACATGCAATAATTACAAAAAGTTGTTTGATAATTTGTGCTCCTTCAATTACAGGAGAACACGTAGTGAATACATCATCATTTCACATCGTTTACAAAAAATGTTTTATAAGAAGTTAAACAGTTTGGTAAATTGACAAATACAAATTCAACAAAACACAGTTAAATTAAAAATAACGCCAATAAAAAAAAGTATCATAGAAATTTAACAAAAATAAATTCTAAAATTATCATATGATAAACCTCTTCTATAGAAATACAGTTCTTAGGTTAAGCATTGCCTACGTCTATTGTAGGTAGCCTTAAGAGACTAAATAAAAAATCACTGCGACATCGAAGCGAGTAAGACTTAAGAGTCTTACTCGCTTCGATGTCGCAGTGATTTTTGACCTTTGTGTGATCATACAAATATGCTTTCGGCTAGTTTAAGTTTTCATTGTGTGTGATTTTTTAATGTTTCTGAAGTCTCTAGCGATATTAGAATTATAACTTATGCGGAAGTTATCTTTTCTAACGAAATTATTACTTATTTACTAACATAATTATGTACGTGTCTACAACGTAGCATACAAAATTGTATAGCGAATTAGGTACATTCAAATTCAATTTTATTTTTGTAGCGTATATCAGCGGTAGAAAAATAAATTTGAAAGTATTAAGTGAAAACTATGGATAATAAGAACATAACACTAGCTTTAAAAGAGAGGTATTGTACATATATGTAGTCTCTTTTCCATATTACACGCCTTTAAAAAGTTAGTAGTTAATATAAGCCAGATTTTATTTTTTATATTAGTTATTACCTACAGTGCTTAAGATATAATTACCGGTTATGAATGGCTGTAAAACTTGTCGTACATAAATCAATGACTGACATATCTATAAAATGATTGACTTGATTATAATTAAAAATACATATACATACATTACAAAAATCTTGTAAAATACGATTGCCTCTTTAATCTCGGCGTGGCAGAAACTTGGTTCACCTCTTATTCTTATTCGAGATCTAGATGTAAAGTGCGGCGCACTGATGGCGCATTAGTTTGGTCGAAAAAATTGTGTGGTTCATATGCATTTGCTATCTCTATTTATTTATGTACATACTCCTTTTTGGAAAGAGCTCTGCAATTTAGGTACTTTGCCTAGTAACAAAGTTGTCAGCAACGAAAAATCTAACTAATATCATAAATGCAAATATTTGTTTGTTACGCTTTACGCCTTAACTACTCGACCGATCGTCAGGAAATTTTGCATACACGTTGTCAGGGATGCAAAAAAGGACATGTACTGTTCCCGAGGTATAGCAATTTATTGACAAAATCTAATTAGACGCGAGCAAAGCCGTGAGAAAATCTACTAATCGCCAATTTACAATGTCACAAATCTACTTATCCACAAAATATTTAAAGGGAGACACGAAACAAATTAAACAATTATGTAAATGAAAATACACATTTTTCTTCGCAATAGTGTTGCTTGGCATAAGTTTTTTAAAAGATGGGTAAAAAGAGCCATCGGAATCGCGGACACGAATAAAAAGGGCTTGATGCAGATTCACAATAATTCCCTATATGGTTTCAACAGCATCGTGTGATGCGGCATGCCAATAAATGTTGCGGTAATGCCAAGAGAGTCTCGTGAACTTCTCTTCAAATGTCTTTAAATGTTAAGGGTGAGCCATAGTGAAGCGACATTAGAAGCCAATACGTGAATGTTCGTTAACCAAAGAGGCTTGTTTTAAGCGGTAAAAAACTACAACAGAGAGTTTACCTCAAGGAATTGAACTTTATTCCCCGAAAAAATCAAGTGTTAACCGCTCACGTTTTCTCGTACGACTTAACATAATGACCATAATAAACTAATTACCCACATCAAGGCTCTCGTTATAGCCTCATAAAAGAACATAACTTCGCACCTTACGCCGCACTTTCGGAGATACGAGCAATAAACCACTTAATTAAGATTAATTAGATGTGCCATAATTCGCACTTACTTTCCGGTTGCAATATGCTCTTAATTCAGTTCGGTTAGGACGTAAACATATTGGCGAAAATTTAATACATGAACAGTTAACATTAGTGTAGTCATTATTAAATAATAAATATATTAATATTTATTATTTAATAATGACTTTATCCATCACCTAAAACAGAGTTCACCAATTTGGAGTCAGTTCTTTTATGACCGTCGCGTCCGTAAGGATTTAATAGCGGTCCGCCATTTGGTGACCTCTGACCTAGAAGAATAGTTTAAGGCTCTGCTTTTTTGTATATAACCACTATAGTCATTATGTAGACATATATGTTCTAGTATAGATGGATAATATTACACTAATATTGTGATTGTATCTGTATAGAAATGATATCTTACAATACTCCTAAGTAATTATTGTACAGGATGTTGCAAACTAGACAAAAAAAGTCTGTGTAAAACAATAAAAAGAGTACTAAGTAATTGATAAATATTATAATATCTGCATATACTTGGTGTAAGGGACTGCGAACCGAAAACTTTAGCAAGACATCTTTTCTATAGTTACTTATCTCAACACAAACTTCTATTAATCAAAAGAACACAAAATTAAGATTTTATATTGATTAACATTATTACGCAGTATGCCATGGATTGCTACCAATATAACGCACCGCTCGCGCCAACGGCGTACCCATCTCGACGTTCCGCGCGCATAAAAACAGCTGATCTGTTTAAATCACGACATGGTATTCTTTGACTTTTATTTAATAAAATGGTTGGTTTATGTATGACGTTACGATACATGTTCAGAAAATTTTTAAATTACAGCAAAATTTAAATATTTCGCGAAGATGTTTACTCAGATGAATGGTCTGTGTCTCTATCTATATTCTCTCTAATATAGATCCTCTTACCAACTTTCGTAAAACAACAAAAATAAATTCTTTGTGAAAAATAATTTCTTATAAAAAAGACTGTGTTGCTATATATTTATTATGTGATTGTATTATTATAACATTTGTAAGAAGATCGTTCATAAATAAACGAATATGATTGAAGTAACGATATGTTTAGTATATAACCTTGTAACAAAAACCAATAATATTTTTAAGTAATTCCATTGTACATTCGATCCTTATACGTTACGAATTCCCTTTTGTTATAGCGCTATGTGTGTTATCATACATATTAAGCTGACGCGGCCTACCAACAACCAGACACAATTGTTTTTGAAAGATATCAGACGTTCCAGCATAAAATATGTTCTCTTTTCCATTACAATACGCGTTGCAGCTGCGGGTGTGATAAGTAGATCAAATAAAGATATATTTATATATTTTTTGTATAAATGATTATTCATTTGAACCTATATCTCGGGCTTACATTGTCACTATGTTACTAAAATAACAGCCTTAAAATACAAGATTGGAAGGTAGCCAGCGTTGAGTCTCACACCTATAATTTCGATTAAATAAATTTGTGAAAGGTGGAGTTTAATTGGCGACAACGTATTATATTTTATAATAGCTTATATGTAAGTAATTATATACTATTTGTATACAATATAATGTCCAAGGACTTTTTCAAATAAATTTCTAAATAGATCCGTCAGACTTACGTCACTGACTAGAGCAGGCGATGACGACTCTATTAATAGCGTTGCATATAAAACCTGCGCAAAGTAACAAAGCATCTTTACAAAACATTAATTCTTAAACTAATTTCCGTAGCTACTTGTTTCTGTCCGCGGTTTACCCCGCGTTTATTCTACGTAGTTGAATAGCTTAGTAGTCGTTTCGCGCGAATTTGTTCGCACAAATCGTGCGGAAACACATTTTTAAAATAATATTTTTTTGTTATCGTTTCGCACACATGGAATATATTGTCGTATCGTTCCCGTCTGAAAACGCAGGTGTCGTTTCGCACGTTTCATATTTTTAATAAGAAAAATATCAAAATACAGTCATACACATACCTACTTTCAAGTGCATTAGGTAATATGTTCTCAAAATGTTCTCTCAATAAAAGCTCAGTTTTATATAAGTAATATGTATATGTATTTTACGCACTATTTTGTAAGACTGTTGTTTTTAAAAATTATTATATTTTTTGATTTATTGGTATACCTTGTTTTATTTAAAACTATCACCTTCGTGCGCGAATATACAAAACTTCCACTTTTATTAGCATTAAAAAGAAAACGTGCGAATGGACACCTGTGTTTTCGGACGGGCATGATTCGCACGAAAATATATGCCATGTGTGCGAAAAGACAACAAAAAAAATATTATTTTAAAAGCTCTCTATTCGCACGATGTGTGCGAACAAATTCGTGCGAATCGACTACCAAGCCAATTGAATATCGGGATAAAAGTACACCGTGTTTTTTATTATGGTGATTATTGCCACATATTCTATAGAAAATATGTCAACATTTAACTGTCCGAGCTTAAGGACTCGTTTTTTTATATAGGAATCGGGCCTAGGTACCATCCAAACATATTAGTAGGATTTATGCAGATATACTATCATTAAATTGTAAAGTAACTGTGTTTATAAATACGATCAAACTTCGTCCGATCTAATTCACTATCTTTTTCTTCTTCTTCTCCCTAGCCTTTATTATTCCCAAGTCACTTGGGGTCGGCTTTTCTATTCTAACCGGATTTGACTGGATATCATTTTTTTTCATATCACTATCATATTCTAATAAATATCTATTACACTAGGGAAGGCGAAGTGATAATGGATGCGACTGCTGTGTATGAATTCTTGAATTCGAAACCGGGGTCGGACAAAGTGTTGCTAGATTTTAATGCCATGAAATCCTAAACAGCAGCTGGGAGTCTGAGTAGACGCCAATAAGCTTATCTTCTATAACGTAGTACCTAATTCCTAATCGTTTAGGTTTTTATTTCTCTATGGAAATTCCAGCGTAATTTGAAAATATAGGTGTTAGATTATAGTCTAGTAAAATATAAAAACATACGCATATAACCCCTAACTATATTTACGCCTACGTTTAACAAGGGTTAATCTATACTAATATTATAAAGCTAAAGAGTTTGTTTGTTTGATTGAACGCGCTAATCTCAGGAACTTCTGGTCCGAATTGAAAAATGCTTCTAGTGTTAGATAGCTCATTTATTGAGAAAGGCTATATAACAACACGCTACGACCCACGGTGGCGGCGCAATAATCATAAATGCTGGTGAAACCGCGGGCACATCTAGTAATATATAAAATATTTATCTTTTATTATCCTTATTACTTCCAATAATTCTAATACCTGGGAATAACGATGATGATGATATAATTACTATGTAGTTGTGGAATTTAGGTATTTCCAAAGTCAGCAGAGCCATTAATGCCTGGCGTGTGTACCTATATGTATATTCATCCTTTAATTTTCCTAAAATGTAATAATATAACAATGGGATGTAGGTTTAGCTTGATAAATTATTTTAATATTTTGAGGTTGTCAGACTCACTTAAAAATATATGTATTTATTTATGGGCCATAATTATTAGCTAAGTAGTACAGCTTTCATAAGTAGAGCACATTATGGGAAACTATATTTTGCTCAAACTTTATTAGCTGGGCTGGACAACTATCACCGCTTTCTATTGTAATCCTGCGGTGTGTGGTGTTGGTGGTGCTTTCAAGCTCATGGAGAAGATGATGGCTGTCAACATGGCAGTGTATGACTTGACGTTGGCAGCACAACGATTCCTCTTTTAATGGGTTGCCCACGCCCTTCTTTCGCTCCGATGTTAAAAGCATTTACCACACAGGCAACTGTTTTATCTTGGGTGGGCAGTGTGCTTTGCCAGTCCAGCCTTAATTAAATTACCTACTAACAAAAATAAAGAAAATAAACACATACCCATTTATCCTCATTAAATTAACAATTTCACGAATTGAATTCAAACGAGCGTAAATAAATTGTGTTCGAATCGATATCGCTCGGGGCGTGATCGTTTCGCGAATCGACTCGCAACTCGCAACACGGTTACTGGACTAAAAAATATTACCCTTATTAGGGTGCCACCGTAGATTATAATTCACTTTTTTTACGATTAAAAGTCTAAAGGTTTTTCTGAGAATGTTAAATACAGAATAATGATGATTATTTATTTTTAATCCGATATTGACATTTAATTATTGTGAAATTGGACATTTGTAGTTTACATTAAGTTTAAATATTATTAACCCAGAAAGGAAAACTTCCAATAAAGTACCAAATTATTAGCTTAGTCTCTTTCAGGCATTTTATCTTGTTTTTGTTGATCTTAATATTTGATAGACATACATATATTTTTATAGATATTAATTTATAGCAATAATTGTCTATTTACCACCGTTTTGCTAAGATATGTCACAATATTTGGTACCTAGGTAATTTTAAAATAAACTACAATGTAGCACCTTCTTAATCAAAGATTACCACCTCATATACAAAATGCATGCATGTTAGAAACATGTCACCTATTCATAACAAAATATCAATAGCTTCTGCGTTTGTTTATTTTTAAATAGTAGCCGAAACCTTCCCAGGCTTCAAGCTAACTTCGTCGTAAACATATATTTAAACTCATCACGAGAGATTATCGCTAATAAGCGACCACCTTGTGACTGCCAGTGTCCCAAATTTTGTGGGTCACCTTATCCTTACTAATATTATAAATGTGAAAGTTTGTGAGCATGTATGGAAGTATGTAACTTTGTAACTCTTCCACGCAAAAACTACTGGACCGATTGCGATGAAACTTGTTATTCCGATATTCCCACAGGAACGGGTCTTACGCGGGTGAAACCGCGGGGAAAACTAGTGCGAAATAAAGATTTGACAGATCCACAACAAGTTGTTTCGAGTCTGGGTATTTTGTTTTCGTTATCTGAATTTTAATGTCCCTAACATAGAAACCTAAAACCAGAGCTGGCGAAATGAGGGTGTAATACATATCTATCTCTCTCTTCAGGTATATAGGTGTGAGACTGGTGTTAAGCTAGTAAAAAAGAAAAAGTATTGATATACTGCATATTGCAGTGTTCAGTCACAATTTGAACATAATGTAATAAATACAAGAAAACACATATCTATTACATTTTTTCTATATAAAGAAACACAGCATCATTCTTTCAATCAGCGGTTCGTTGAAACGGCATGATTCTTAAATAATAAATTGTTTTCAAATTAACCGCAGGCATAAACGTTACGAAAATGGACTCAAATAATTGTAAATATATACATAAGACGCTTATGGATTGCAGAAGATTATAATTTACATCTTACTGTAGAAAGGTCAAGGTGACGTTTATTTTTATACCGAAAATAATCACAGTGCAATGAATACCGTCTGTATATTCCTATAGAGGTAAATAAAGGTGTATTACACTTACATTTCGATATCTATATCCTAGGTCCCACGTAATTGTCACTATCCTATCGTCTATTTAAGGACTCCGTTCATCCCTAGGTGATTTCCTAATAGAAAATCGAATAAATCTTTGCCTGACCCTGACATCAAACCCTCACGATCATAACTGCAAACTTATACCATGGCGCCATGCAACCACCGAAGAATACCGGTAAATTTCATACATACTTTGTCTTATATCTAGAAGCCTAGAAGGCTCCTCTTCGGAGACATCTCTAAATCACAGCTGGCGAATTGCGGGACTACATTCGAGTAGATACACTCACTTTTCGCTAACTATAGTTTTATATCCCACGTAATAGGGGACGACCCTTTGCCTTATATATAAGTTCATGTCAATCATTAAACGTTATGCATGATCGCGGTAATACCCGTTACGAAAAATATATACCTATAGCAAGCAATGCTAAAGTTTAAAAGTTACCTTTGCATTATATCTTACAGACTCCGTGAAGCTACTAAAAAATTATTGATAGAAAAACCAAATATCACTTTATACGACACGGAAATAATGTACTGAGGTCTCATGCAGAGCAGTCGCATACTACTGCTGATATTTCGGTCAAGCTCCTTAGCTTAAGATTTATTTAATACATTTTTCACAGCATTACAAAATTCAATATTGAAGGCAAGGTTTAAACGCAAACCGCCACTCACACCGCAGTGCGGGGGCGCAGGCGCACATTAATTACACCCAATTACATTTGAACCAATTTTTATTTATACGGTGTAAATGATGTAATTACTACGTCAACATAAAATATTTTGATGACTGAGTAGTAGAACTAATTACATTAATTAAGGCTTTCTAAAACGACCTTAATCGATCTTAGATTATCTTATTTTAAACGTAATTTGTTTTTATGTTTAAGTTAATGATTGATAAATATTTATAATGTCCAATAAATAAATGTAGCTTTCTTGTATTCTTGTTTACTTCTAATATTAGCTCGAGGTTTGCTGGATCCGTGGTATAAAATTGCACATAGTATTAACGCGTGCGTGCGATCGCGCGGTCCCGAGTTTGTTCCTCGCATCGGAAAAATTGTTATTATGTTAATTTGTTCGGCAATTCCGAATAATACATTCCGCATAAAACAAATGCGTGGGACCTAAAGCATATCTGACAAAATTGGGGCGTGTGCCCTTTGGACGATATACAGACTTAAGCCCATGTATGTATATGTACGTAATACTCACACATCGCAAGTTCTGTTCTACAATTGACTAATATAATAAATTGGTAGCATCCTAACTGCTACCCGTGCCACATACTTAATATATTTATGTATATTTAAAATTGTATAAAAGATAGGTCAGGACAGGACTATCTAGTATGAAACATTGGTAATTTAGGATATTTTAAGATCTTTGTTAGTCTTAATCGTTTATCGGCGTTAAACTTTTAATCGTTATTATTAATTTTATCTGCAATCACATATCCAAATTATTTATTTACAGACTGACCCAAAAATTACTTTTATTTTAGCCTTATAAAAATATTCAAGTCTTTCAGCCGTATTTTTAAAAAACATCGTTCTCTTGACCTTTTCGTGTTAAGGAATGAACAAACAAGTAGGTACGTTAGTATTATTTTTAATAAAAAAATCAGCTCACATGACATGGAGAAAGTAAGTTACGCAGCACTTAAAGTTCATTTCAATCGTAAAATTAAATGAACACAACATTGACATTTTAAATGTCATTTCGTATCGTAAAAGCTTTAAAATTTCGGATTAAAGGTGCCCAATTATCTTTAACAACATATTAATTACTTTTAAGACTTCATTTTGAGCTTATTACGTTCAATTTTACGAAAATAAAACGATTTTATTGATATACTTCTGTCTGCGGCTGACACCTTATTAACGGGATTTAACTTAATCTGGATTATAAGATTATTACAATGTTTTTGTATTAAAAATAAATCTTAAACAAAACCTTTCCTAGAAAATCTTATGATAGATAGTTCCCAATTTACAGATGTTTTTTATTTTCCTGTCAACTTGTACTAATGCACCCAAAAAATAATTAAGTACAAAATAGACAATGAAGTAATTATAGTATAATTAGACGAGCCTCTTCTCAGAGTGAGAAGGGTTAGGCTATAATCCACCACGCTGGCTCATTGCGGGATGGCAGACTGCACATATCTTAGAGAACATTATGGAGAACACTGAGACATGAAGGTTTCCTCACAAGTTTTCCTTCACCGTTAAAAAACCTTCAAAAAGTCAGATTTGCGCGCAAAGCAACAAAAGCACTTTGGTCCTTTTAAATAAATGCTTAGAGAACAAATGCCACAATTGACATTTGAAGGACAAATACCCCATAAAAAGGTACAAAGACAACATCTAAAGACCACCCACAACATAGAAATAAACATCAATCAATCTATCAAAAACCTCTTAAACAAACAGTTTAAACAAATAAGCACTTCATTACAACCTTCTTTCAAACTATTTACACCACCATTAACCAAATAACTACCGGATAAATACTCCAGTTTTTATTGACCGGTAACGGTTCATGCCCCGAGGCGGTATTACTTTTAAACAACAGTATACATTACCTTATCGGTACTCAAATACATTATACTAATTAATTTTGGGTAGCACACATTCATCATTGGACTCTTAACAACCGAAATTATGTACTTGTATTCGTGTATTGGTTCCGTACGAATAATTATCGGTAATAGTTTAATTGGTGGTTGGATTTGCGGCAGTATATTTACGAGTTCATTGCGTGTTTTTTGAAAGATTGTGAACAGGATTTATGGGTGTGACGAGCTTTGAATGTATGAATTGGACATTATTCTCATGTAGGTGGTCGAATATGTACTCATGGGGAGGTCTAAGAATTGTAACACGTATAAGTCAAAAAAGTTGATGTGATTTTTAAGTCTCTACCTGCCATTACTGCAATGACAAGATATGTGGTTAACCATAATATATAATTATGATCATCATAAACAAAGTATTTCATCATTTACAGTTGAGTATAAAAATGGGTGGGCAAAAAAGAATTTCGTACTTTGTATGAGCTTAACTATCTCTTATTTCATCTTGATTGACACAGTTATTTCAAGTCTAATTAATTAATTAATTAAGAATGCTGATGTACTTGCATCAAGGAAATCTTTGTTTATTGTGTTGGCAACAAAGCTATAAAGTTGACAACATGCCAGTAACACTCCGGTGTTTTAAACGTCCAAAACACTTGATAAACGCTCCTCATCAACCAATTCACAAATTTGCTTTGCACTTTACTTGTATAAAAGAAGTAACAACGTTATAAAGGAACCCTAAATATCAAATATTCAGTCAGTTCAATAGAGTTCTATTGACAGAGTGACACGAACCTGTAAGTTGGCACACTAATAAATGCTTGTAACAAGAACATTTATATAATTGCTCATAGCTCCAAGATGGGCGATAACTGCCACCTGCTATCCGTCTTAATCTGCTCCAATCGCTGGCTAGTATTAACTATCTGTCACAGCAAACGATTATATCGTAAACATTAAATTACGATGTAATGGACTACCTTAAAATCATTGATGTTTGCTTTACTGATAAAAAATACTACGGTAAAATAATAATAAGCATCAATAAGACTTCATGTCTGATAGATTATGTGACTATTTCTACGTTTCCAAGTTATACTCTCTAAGAAAGTTTCAAATCATATGATATTTTTTATTTCAAAGTCGTATCTAGTCTAGATTAATAATAGCCTTTGATATTAAAAATCAAAAAAAACAAAGCTGGCGATTAGACAATCGTCACCTATATCGTTTATTCTTAACAATAGAGAGCGACCCATGACGTCTACTGGACTCTTAAAACTACCTAATAACACTTTGCTTGACCCAAGAATCGAAGTCGGGCCCTTCACAATCGTACCCAAACATAAGCGCAAACTCATGCCACGGGGCCATGCCAGTATATAAGTAATCATAAACCTCGCAATTTTCCATTTCTATTTAAATAGTTCAGCAGTCTTGCATAAATATCCGTAATTATTTTTAAAAGCCAGAATTCCCTCAGCAATCATTTCGTACCCACATTACAGTCAAATAAATAAATCTGCAAATTGTCGAGCTAAAAACTGGCAACATTTCACCACATAGCTAACGTTACCAAAACAAGTCGGCACGTATCACTACGGCCAATAAAAATAGGGCTACCAAGAAAAGCTCATAATATAATCACTTGAAATGGGAACAAGCTACTAGAATTCGATTGTACGGAAGTGATTTAAGTGTTGGCATCGCTATTATCACTGCGCTAAGTTTCGGGGGATCGATCACAAAGCGAGACAAAAGTTTGTGATTCACAATTAGCTGTTCCGAGTCTGGATGTTCTTTGTATCCTTATTAGAATGTTTATAAAGTCCTATTGCAGGAGATGCCTTTTTAAAGCGTAAGCGTATACCAATTTTCCGTTGCATGTTGTGGATTTGATGTTTGCAAGAAGAACATGTATGTAAATTTTAGTTAATTTGAGTCCAAGAGTTTATGTATGCAAAGTTGTACTATACGTTATGTATAATAGCTATATAGTTATACGTACTATCTAGCTTTTGGACCTAAAGCCAAATAAAAAAGAAAAGTAATAAGTAAGCGTTTAACTTTTAATAAGCAGATTAGTGAACTGATTGTAGAAAAAAGTTGTCCACTGACCAATTT
Organism: Catocala nupta; assembly: GCA_963675205.1. NCBI lineage: Eukaryota > Metazoa > Arthropoda > Insecta > Lepidoptera > Erebidae > Catocala > Catocala nupta. The sequence goes on along the minus strand of OY776091.1, from coordinate 9,356,241 downwards.
GTCCACTGACAAATCAATACAGGAGTTTTAGTAAATATGAACCAAATCCGCCGCTATCACAAGTCGCTATGTTTCTCGACTAAGCTTCGTTCAGTTTCTTACTACATTTATATTCTTAAACATAAAGCTCCAGGCCTTATAAGTATTTTTGACTGATCTTATAAGTGTATAAAGAAAGCTCAAAGAAATATGGATGTCAACCCTAAGCGTCAACAAGATCACAAAGCCAGGACAACGTAACAAATCACTCGCGACTCGTATAACCATAAGAGCTCGCATGGGAAAAAACATTCGACGCTTGATCAACGTCTGTATCGATACTATAAATTCTTGACGAAAACTGCTCAATACGGAATGCTGTGGCGAAATGGGCATTGAGGATTTGACAATTTTACATTGAGTACTTACTTCGAGACAGAATGCATGGATGGAGTATCGGTTTAAGTAGTCGTCTTGCCACTGTGGTGAGTGTTGTAGGCTAGATCTCGACACGGGACAAAAATTTGTGTCATCCACAATGTATAATGTAGAAAAAATAGACGAGAAAAGACTGACTAAGAAAGTTTATAAGGCTAGTGTGAATGGAACAGTCGCAAGGGGAAGACCTAGGCGAACGTTTCTTGATCAGATCGGAGACGTTCTGGATAAAGGCCAGGTTATGAGCACCTTAAACCGGCGAGCGTGTATGAGGAATGTTATGAAAGTGAATGAAGCCAGAGAAGTGTGTCAGGATCGTAGTAAATGAAAATCCGTAGTCTCTGCCTACCCCTCTAGGAAACAGGCGTGAATCTATGTATGTATGTATGTGTATTTTTTGTACCCGTTGTTTGAATATTTGTAAAGTCCCGCATGACACAGAAATTACCTATAGAGAGGGCGAGGTATTTATAAAAAGAAACTGTCATTCTAGACTTTGGAAGATTCTGTGAAAGATGCAGTAACTATAACGTGGATACGGCCTGTTAAGCGACTAGGACAAACCATTTGGCCGGCATTCCATTTATAATGATGCCATTTTTCCGTCCAGAAATGCTAAAAATGCAAAATTCATTGACGCTTATTCACAGTAAGTAAAGTAGAAAAGGCTACAATATATATCCAACTAGTAGGTTGTTTATTCCAACAATATACCTACCTATTGCAATACCATACTTAACCTGAGCAGTGTGGCCATTGGCTGCGGTTATAACTACGCAGTACGGTAAGTTGCTAAGACCTTATTGTCTCAATTTATCAAAGCCTGTTTACTTACGACTACAGTAAACAATCACTCTACGACGACTACGACTCTAACGACACTACTGGTCTAATCTCGATCTCATAACTTCCATAGCCTCGCCCACAGCAAAGAAATATACAATTACATTGTTACTACGTATATACGATAAGTCTGTAATTATTATTCACGATACATATATTATTTACGAGTGTACATAACCTTATTATTCGTACTATAAGCCGCAAAGCCTACGCGAAGCTATTCGTATTTATAATCGACCATATTAATTGATCATTTGATAGTGGACCAGAGTTATGACTATGTTTTATTAAGTAAGTGGGTTGATCGTGTCTCGCTTATTTAAATACAAATTATATTCTGTCAAGCCAAATAAGATACCTGATTTAGAGGCGCTGTTGTTACTTTTCATAATTATTTTGACAGGTGATCCTTAAAAATATAATTATATGACATTATCGCTGCGAAGGCTTGTTGCAATTTTGGTTAGGCTACATATGTTTAATAGATACAATTGTTTTCACAAGGTTAAAAAAATACATCATTTACATCTTTGACAAAAGAAGTAACGACTGTAGTACAGGTTGTGGGTAACATGCATAAGCGAAGAAGGCAGCGTGTCAAAAAAAATACATGAATTCTGTAAAATACTATGCGAGCTACCCGCGCATGTGCCCCGCGCGAGTAACTTGCGCACGTAGCCTGGTCAAGATAGCATGATGCATAAACTCAAAAGAATATTTAAATTATTTAATTTCATTAATAATTCATTATAAAGGACATGTATATTAATACGACCACACATAACGATTGATGCTCGTACTTAAGATGCGTTACCACATTTTAGTTCTTATATTATATCTCACAAAAAACATCTTCACTCATGGAATGAAGACGCCTTAGAGAGTGGTTGCGAGCAGCTGTCATGACCATTCTTAAAATACAGCGCTCACACAAAAAGCCAAACAACATTCAGTCTTGAAAAACTGTCTGTCGTTCATATGTATAACTTCCGTTCCGTGTAATAGTCGATATCTTACTATTATAAACCGAGAATAAAGTTATACCTACCCTTTTAGGGTGTTAAATGATCCCCTCTGCTTTATACGGATGCAGTCAAAGATATTTAGTTAATCCCGCTTAAGGCCGCGGCTAATTGTGCGTAATGTTTTGAAGTAGATACCTACTACTATATTCTGCTCCGACTATATTTTCTTTATGAAGCTGATCTACACACATAAAACATAATAAGGTTAAAATATCTTATGTTTAAATATTTCTTGTTGTTAAGGCTTCTAGGCAGCATATCAAAAATAGATTATTATTAATACTAGACTTTTAGACAGCATATCAAAATTAATTATGCACCAGAATTTAAGTTAGACCTCCAGCAATACAACTGAGAAATCATCATTCAATTTCGTGTAGCAGTTTCTGCGCGTACAAGCATACAGGCAGACAGACAGACAATACTTTTAATATCAATTGTTTTAGCTTCAGTCACTTAACTTCAGCTCACATTAATTTGCCTTAAATATCTCCTACGTACAGACTACGACCAGTTTCATAATGTAAAAATAGTATTTACTTCGTATTATAACAATAATCGGCCAAATCTGGTTAACCTAGAAGTCAATGCCTATACAGAATAGCTAAGCTAGGAAGCAAAATAATAGAACTAATAAATAACTCGAAACTCCATAATATGCATTGTCACGTTATCTATCAAACGTTGTGTGTTCAATATTGTATTGAATAAGTGATAACGCGTAAGTACGAGGAACATAAATCTTCAGTAAATAAACAATACATACTGTTGATAGTATCACTTAGATTTATTACTAGTCAGGTCGTCGATAAAAATGCATAAGACGATTTAGCAATGTTGTCTGTTCGATGTCAGAACGTTTACTTTAAATCGTCTTAACTCATTAATTAGCAAGAAACCAGATGCAACGAGAAAGCATTGTGTGTGAGCTTCGACGTCCGAGCGTTGCTTAAGACACTAAAATGACGTCAAAGATTTATAATGATTCTGATCATCTCAGTAGAAAGATAAATAAGACTAACATAGATTATGTATCCCCACCCAAATTTTGCCAAGAATAGTCCCTATAATAGAGACTGGCCTATTGAAACGTACTAAGCATATTTCCAGACTCTGCGCTGCTATTAATCATTTCGTATAATAGAGTCTAACTAATAACACTTCCCTTCTGCCATAGGAATGGAATTCAGGACCTCACAATTGGCCGCAAACTTGAAAGCAAGATTACACGGGGAAGCGACGTGCATAATTTAATTCAAATTTATCGAAAACACTTGTATAGTGCGTATTGTGCCAAACTGTATTCGAATAAATAATAAAATTCGAATAAAATAAAATTCGAATGTACATATTAATATGCATCACTACTACGTACCTAACGTGACAGTTATTTATTTGGAAGCAATACAATGTGAATGTATTTTCTTACGATAATTTACTATATGGGAAGCAACATAATTGTAGCATAATTGAATACGTCAATTATGTATCATTTTCTCATTTATTGACTCCTTACACACAGCAAGTATAACAATGGATCATAACTCATTAGTTACTCTATTATAAGGAAAAATATAATAGTATCACTTTGAATGCACTTATTGTTGATATACGTAGCTCATTGATATGATACTTTTACTTATTGTTTTTAACGAAATGACGTAGCAATGACGCAAAGGAAAAGCTTAAGCAATCATCGCTAGGCATAAGAAGGGAAATTCTCGTAATAAAAATAGATTTAATCTAATAATCTATTAATTTTAATTAGTTTATTTAATAAACTAAATATATAACACATGTATACGATGGAAGGTTCACAGGGAAGCTCTTATTCTCCGTGAACATGGCTGCTGGAAAACAACCGACACCTCGGGGCAAGCTTAAAATTAAATATAAATTGTTTTAAAATTTGAATAGCTCTTAAGTAAATAGTATTAATAGTAGCTTGAAATTATTAAAATTTTGCAGTATTAGTGTTTTAAACAATAAACAACGCGATAAAATCAGTATAAAGTAGTTTATTTCAATTTATAACATTCGCATAAACGTAAGACAATATTATATAACATGTGTACTTAAAACAACGTTAAAACAGTACCACTAACAAACTCCGCCTCACGTTAATGCTGCCCAAACGGGGAGTCGAAATCACGCCCATACAATTAAATATTCATTAAATCTTAATAATTCTAACAATTTGTCTTGAGCCTTATTAGACGTATTTACTACTGCGCCGTAGTTGGATAATTTTAGACTATATTGTTGCCTTATATGCACGACTGATAGCTTTATTTTGTAATTTTAAAATGTGGAATTTTAACTATTACTACGCTAAGCTTTGCTGAGTTTCAACATTATGCTAGAAGATAAATGTGTGAACTGCGGTTTGCCATTAAGTTAGGTGTATTTAGAACAAGTAATCTCCTCATATACGCAATGGGCATATCAGTCGACAACTGTATGTATTTAGTCTAAATGTAAACGTCTATATGTTTATTTGTTTTCTTAAAGTGATAAACACGCATACGAACGGTCCGTTTATAAGCAATAACTGTGTTTTAAAGGATTATCCAACAGTAGCGGTTTCAAGGCGTAGCCAACCCTTAAAAAGGGAATGCCTGTACTTCCAGCGCAAAGGTCATGACGTTCCCCATGTTCATCATCATCATCTCAACCAATAGACGTCCACTGCTGGACGTGTTATCCATACTATAATGAGGTTGGGTTTTTTTGGTACTGCGACGAGTTGAGTCTAAACTCTAATCACCGCTCAAACAAGAAACACACATCACATGATTTTTAGCTGCGATCCTTTAGGCATAAGTAAGGCAGATAATAAATAAGTAAGAATAAGAAACCCTAGGCTTAAGTGGAAGTCCTGTCTTTCTTTAAACTATTATACATTTTAAAATACACCATGTTGTTATGATATTGTACTATAATAATTTGGGGGTTCTAAAAAGGTAATAAAAAATGCTATGAAACAAGAAGTTGATTCATAGCTTTCTTTATTACACGTTACAAATATTTTTTCATCACCACCAGCCTTAAATTATCGCCAAAATACAATATTTCGCCACGAAACCATCCAACGAATGTCATATAATATAACGTGAGAAAATATATACATCGATAGCGATCTTCATGCTTCACCGTAAAGGCCAAAAAACGTTTTGCTAATTAACGTCGTGGACATCGAATAAATTGGAGATAGTGACTTACGAATTCAGATGTTTTCGACAAGTGCATTGACCTCTTTAAGGTGTGTTCACACTTATCGACGCATTGATCTGACCATATCGTGCGAACGGTTTTTCAATCATCCGTGCTTCGTCTGTAGGTTGTCGTATTGTTTTTTTAGGTTCAGGTTGTTATACTTTTGTGAAGGTGAAAACGCCTTTACAATGGTACAAGTAAGTAAATATACCATTGTAATGATTTAAGGTATGTGCGAAAGAATTTCAGAACCAAATGTAATAATTTTCAAAATTTGGTAATTTTTAATTTTAGATAATATAAACTGTTTTACATTTGTGTATAAATTGTGGTTATTATGGTCTACTGCAGTTATAGAGCCATTTCCGTATTCTACTATTATTGTAACTAAAGATTCACTTTCTGCAGTGTGGTGAAAATGAAACTTTTTGTTTTATTACTTTCACTAGAGACTAGAACTTACTGTCGCTCTTTTAGTTAGAAAAACATAATAAGACACTAATGTATCAAAAATCTATACCTCTATTAACGGCATTACATTTATTGTTACAATAATGAAGGCAATTAATAATATTGTATATAATATTGACGTAGGGTAAAATTGTTTCATTATTACATGCAATATTATGAACTTAAATTATATGGCTTTATGTTTACGTATTTAAATGTTACTAATTTTACGGATTTTATCACAGATTTCGACGTTTCACCGGCGCTTATCGAAAGGTTGTAGATATTTTATTGCATCCGTAATAAAAGGGTCAATTTCCTCCTTAAATTCACATATAAACTTGTACAAATCTTTTATACTGGGCTTTTCTTACTACGACTACAATGCTGCACTTTTCACCTACAGTAATTTCAAATACTTATTTTCATATTTACGCAACTTGGAGAGAATAATAGGATATATCTACCCCAGACTTAACTGCTTCAAGTAACAAGCGTCCAGAAAACTTTAAGATAATCAGAACTTTATTCCCTTGAAGTATGGTTGCTTTTCGCTTGCTGTATGCAATTTAGTCGTTCATGCACTGATAAGTTGTATGTTCACCCTTATTCATTAGTTCTCAGTAAGCAGTAACGCACTCGTGTAAGTTAATTATTGATTCGTCGTATTTATTACATTCGATATATTTTTTCTTGAACATCGCAGTGGGAGACCGATCGGCATCTTAAGGCTAAATGTGTCGGAATCTCATACGGCTAGTGGAAATATATTAATTGTTGGTAATTTCTAGGTATTCGCTTTTTGTCTGAATGTGGACGACATGGATACCACAGGCGCCAAGCATTCGTAGGATCTTAGACGATGAAATGTCGTCACCATACTAGATATTTTTTAGAGATATAAAGCGCAGTGATGAGGATTCTTGGCTAGTAGATATGACATTAAGCAATAATAATAAATGTTTTCGTTTTTAGTCACATATAAGCAGGCTTTCTTTAGAATAGCCTGCATTGTAATAAATGGTCACATACATGTACCAAGTGACCATTTAACGCGTGATATTACGACTGTACGTTGTTAAGAGACAATACAGAAGTGTAAGTACCAACTGAATCCTAAAATGTAACTGCATAGATTTTTAATAGATCAGCCCCTATTAAGTTTTTATCCAGAGGTAAGTAATTCCTATGTAAGTGGACCATTTCTTAGTAAATGTACGGAGTCTGAAAATCTCCTCTCTAACATACCTGTCCCTTAACGAGGCGCCAAAGATTAGAGAGTAGATTGTTGAAAATAAAGACACACAAGAAAATAAACAACAATAAAATCTGAGCGTATTATTTTTAAATAAGTAAAACATAACTCAGATGCACGAAAAATATCAACAAGCATCACTCGGTACTCCATTAATTTTCCTATAGAAAATTACATCATGTCAATTCAGAAGCATCAAATAAACAAAATATACAGCTATAAATCTTCTACAACCGCACCAAGTACGAAACTAATGGTAACAAGCTACATGCTACATAACCTTTTCAAAATGTCAGCCCGAGCTCAATACGAAAACAGCCTGTACGTAAATATCAGAACTACTTTCAATACAATGACGAGAATTTTAACGAAGACATCTCCGATTCTTTCAAGATCATATCGGATATGTGACTAGGGATGGTATATTGCAAAAAATAAGTTGGATTTTTGTGCGTAATAATTATATTAAAGATAATGTACTTAGACATATATATCTCGTCTGAAGAATTATATCGCGTAAAAAATAAACGGACACAAAGAACGTGTTAGTCTCAGAACAAATATATAAAAACTACTACTACGTAGTTAAAGCTCGAAAATCCTGACTGATCAAACGAAAAATGTATTTTAAACCTCTCTAATTCCTAAACAACAACCAAACAGCTCTTTTGGTAACACTCGCAATTGCCACCCTTATTTGAATATGTATATTGTGTGTACTTTCGTATTATACACGTTAATAAGGTTCGGTAACGGCTTACCATCAGGCTTAATTACCACTTAAGTGGTTAAAACATTTATACTTAAGTACCACGTAATAGTAAACAAGAGAAATTTGATTGTAACTTAACCATTGTCACCAGACTTACTAGGTATGCCAACTGATAAAAAAGTCATCCCTTTAGCCTATAGATCATCTTATTCGCCGAAAGTTATTGCATAAGAATCACTTGAATACTCGGATCAAACTCGGTGCGTTGGCAGCCCTACATGAGTATACATTCGTATATGAGAAGGAATAAGGTACTTGAGTAAAATGTTGCAAGTTTTTGAACCGAGCGAGCCGATATCCCACTGTGCCTTTCGTAAATCTTCGGAATTGGGAATAAATCAAGTAGTTGACGGTACTTATTTTTAATTTTTTCCTTATTCGGTGCGTTAGTCGATTAGAATCGAATGTATGTGGAACTACGCGAACCGATTTAAACATAATGTTAATATATTCCGCATTTTCTACTGTGTAGCCATCATCATTCGTCACATTGATTTAGCCAGTATATAGGACCATTTCCTAGATAACTTAAGACTGGTAAAGTAATATTTATTAATTTATTATATAATTAATTAGGTGTCCGCCACGGTTTTACCTACCATTATAATTACTTGCCCCCCAGTGGCTTGTAACGCGATTTTATATATCCTGTTACTTTTGGATAACGTAATAATATTTTCTATTATTTTCATTACAAACAAATATCAAATGTTTCCTCTTTATAATATTCATATAGGCTATAGACAAATAAGGTTTGCTTTAAAGATCATTGTAATTTTTTATCAATTACATAGATTTGTTTGCGAATCGAGATTTTAAATTTAGTAGTTTAACAAAAGGAGAGAATTTCATGAGCTTCTCTTCTCAATAATAACTAACCAGAGGTTTGTTCTAACAGCCAGACATTAACTGATTATAATATAAGTTTAGATGCAACAAGTAGACATGAATAAATGTGTTGTGTCTATTATAATCCTTTCTTGCTTTAGAATAGCAATAACTAAATAATCATCGAATGATTACTAAAATCTTGCAAGCGCAATGACGATAGCTACCTAACGTAGAATACGTTATAAAATATTTGAATAGTGACAAGTATTTTCAGATAAAATATTATACATATTAATGCAATCCATTTTAATTAAAGACAAGAACATTACATACTTCAATCATACTTAATTCTCAGTAATGGATTTTAAACAGAAATGTTTAGAGACTTACTCTGTAGTTTTGTAGCTCAGCTTTTAAATTATTTATTATTTATAAAGATTAGTTTATTACATTCTACTAAAATTATAAATGTGATTGTTTGTGAAGTTGTTTCTATGTTTGTTACCCATCCACGCGTAAACAGACCAACAGCTTTGGATAAAACATAGCTCACTAATAGATCATGTTCCCTTTCCCTGACCCGTGATGGACACAACAGAAAATCTAATATTATGTTCATATATTGTGTAATACATCGGACGGAGAAACTGTTAACATAATTATACTTATCACAATACGTGTTAACGTAGGATTATCAGGAAAGCCGCAAGCAATTGCTAGCTAATGAATAATATCCGTAAATAAAACAGCTTAACATACTTTTAATATGTTTTCTGCAATTCTAATGCATGCACTGCAGGACACAGTCGTTAAATATTAGAAACATTTATAATTACATGGTCTATAAAACCAATTTAATAAATGTACGGAAAATATAAAGCACCTTGATTAAAAGCGTTACCTTACTTGGTTAATTAAGTTTAATAAAAGCACTCAGCTTTGTTGTGTCATTAACCTAAATTAATCTAGTTAAGTGTTCGCTAACTATAAATTTGTAGTTTAGTTTCGAATAAAATATTGGCGAAGTAGTGTAGGGTGTAAAAGTAAGGGCATGCACGCTTGTTGATCGGCACGACTTGGATATTTCAGAGTAGACTTGCAATGGGATTGTCATTTGCTACATAAGATGCAATATTATAACAAGCAACAGGAGTGTGATTTTTAAAATTACTAGAAATTTGGGTTAAAAAGTATTAGTATAACTCTTAATCTTTAGATTGGAGGCCTAAACTTATGTTACGAGTGACTCTACGTCGAAATAGTGCAATTTGTGGGGATCGAAACGTTGTTAGTCGTCTCCTGACCACCATGTCCTTATTAACCTATTGAGTCACAGCGGCACACCGATGACCAGATACAATATATTTTTAATTATATCCGGTACTCTAAGACTTGACAGGACAATCGGTCTGCCATCGCTTTATTTTCTATACCCTATTCTTGGTACTAGTCTTATTCAATCTTCTTTTGCTATCCAGCCTATATTCTTCTGGAATACGCCTCCTCACAGAATCAGGATGTCTACTAATCGGGATAGATTCAAGGCTAAATTTAAATTGCATCATATCGGCAGCAAAGTGTTGGCGGAATCGTTTAAATATGAATTGGCCTGGTATCCGTTTAATGTATGCATATGTTTATTTATACTAACATTAGCTTGTTTTAAAGATTTGTATAATAATTTGGTAATGTATATTTTCTTGGCATGAAAGTACCCAATGTATATTAAAGATTCATAAAGCTAAAAATATAAAAGAAAGACAAACGCAATATTGTCTTATGTTTACGCGAATGAAATTAAACAACTTTATATGGATTTTGTCGCGTTATTTATTTTAATACACTTTTATGGCATAATTATTTAAATTAATTAAAACCATTTATTTTAAAGTTCTCACTTTTCCCTGACATTTCGGTTACTTTACAGCAGCCATGTTATGTTCACGGGGAGACTAACGAACAAACACATTTTTACATTAACAGTATTAAGCTAAGTGTTTATATATTTTCACGTGCTAGTCTTAAGAACAATCAGTTCGATAAAGAATTACTTTTGCATTTGATAGTGCTCTTATTGAGGTACGAGAGATGCTAAATAATATCACACTGCAGTGCAGTAATCATAATCGTCATTAAACACGCGTAAAACCTTGTGATACAGCTAATATAATAATATGTACTTATATAATATCATAATTAAAACGATAAATTAATAAAAATAAAGTCGAGCTGTTATAGAAATTTCCAAATATCTCAGACTAGTTTTTGCCGGCAACTTAGCTCTTGAACAGTACTGTTTTTCTGGATGAAAGGTTCTGTACCCCTGTCAACGATTATGCGAAATTTTATGATGATCGGTTGAGTAGTTTAAGCGTGAAAGCGTACCAATCAAACTTACATATGCATGTATAATATTAGTTAGAACTCGTACACCAACCACACAAATATAAGAATACCATTAAATTACGCAATATACACCACTTGTTAAACCAAAATGTATACGTATAAACAAAAAATAAGTAATTTCCCTGTATGTTTTTTTTTTGGTCAAAATTGTTTTGTTGGCGCCGAAAGCGGTGGCACTTACATGCATAACATGCATTTAACTTGTTAATAAATATTTGTATAATAAGCTGTACCACAGAATAATACCCTTTTTTATTAAACGAGTAAGTATCATAACTTTACATCTTGGTGATTCATTCAAGATCAGCTTCCATATGATGCTGTGTTATCATGCAGAAACTTATCTTTACAATTAAATTACTAGCCCAAGATTTGTAGAATCGGTTCAGTAATTTCGAATATTGCTCTCTACATACAAACAAACATAGACTTCCGCGTTGACATAGCGTTTCTTTTTTTGAAGACGACGCTCTAGGAATATTTCCTGTGTTCTGACACAAAGAACATCCAGACTCTGAACAACAATTTAGATACAGCATTTTTTTTGTCCCCTTTGGTTTTAATAATTAATAGTTTAAAAAAATAATGAAACACTAAGGTTTGTGCCCAGCAGTGGTATAGTCAATAAACAGAGCCGGTAGTATTATTATAGATTAACATAAAAGAGATTTAAAAAATTGGGAGGGTGAGGAACCCGCCACGCACCCTCGGATTACGAATTATTGTTACGAATAATCCTCATTCGTTGCCAAACGGTCCTGAAGATACCTCGCGCTGAGGCGAAACACGTGTCGACGCATTCTTGTGTTCGAAGCAGAATACTACAAGTTATAGTACGCCCGGATCCCACGACGTGGCTAGGTCCTCATCCAGAGAAGTTCGGTATTGTCAACTTTTTCTATTGCATTTAGTTGGGGTGGACATTCCTAGGATGCGTGGCGGGTTCTCGGGTTATATTTATTAATATGGATTGCCGTTAAGTAACGACTAATTCGATTCAATCTGTATATATAAAACTCTTCCGTTACTGAGTGACTGACAGACAACGCACAGCTGAAACTACTGAACGCAAGAAGCTGAAATTTGGCATGTATGTTCCTTGGACAGTGTAGGGGAGCACTAAGAGAGGAGTTTTGGAAATTGCACACCGAAGAGGGTTAAAGGGGTGAAAAGGCGCGATATAACCAAATTCCACGCGGGCAAAGCCGCGGGCGGAAAGCTAGTATAATATATAGGGGACTGATTTTTATAGAGTTGTCAACGTTAGGTTGCCTCTCATATATATTGTAACAAGCGTCCAAAGGCTACGGTAACCGTTTACCGGTGAGCCTTCTTGTTTCTCACCTTGGTTATATAAAAAAAGGAACGAAATACCAGTCCGATACCAAGCTACTGCCGCGTGTTATACATTTGACACCTAATATGGCGGAGCGGTCGTTATAAATCATATCTATGTGACAAATGACACTCCCTATAACCATTTTATGATATTAGTACATTAAAGAGCGCTATTCACGACTTTCTCTGCAACATACTCGGCTAATAAGCAGACATCTAGGAAAATGTATACTCTTGAAATAATTCTGACTATTTTTGGGTCTACGGACACTGGCGTCTAGCCACAATACTTTGATCATTTTATCTCGAAGCAGTTATGTAAAATGTTCAAAGTTTTATGTATTTATTATACTTTGATGATTTAATCAAGTATTTTATTAAGTAAATTGTATATTTTTTAAACTGTCAGCTTATCAGACAGTTTAAAAATAAATACAATCAGGTACACACTTTTGATGTGCCTACGCCTTCTGGTATATATGACCAAGAATTCCTTATAATAAAAGGTGGGTCTATATTGGAATAAATAAATTAAGAATACCGAAATATCAAAATAATATAGGATTAATAAAATATTAAAAAGTGATAGTTTTACTGTCAATGTCAGTTGTCTAACCCTTATTTAACATAAAGTAATTAACCTAAATAACTTTCGCGTTGCGTAATATGTACATACATATTATATAATCCACCTTAAGCATCAAATACAATAAAACATAAAGCATGGTCGTGTTAATACGCGTTATGAGTTATATACTCGTATAATTAAACCGAAGTCGCAAAAATCCGTTTGAACCGAAAACTAATATGACTAGACTACTAGAATTTTTATTCTCATCGTGTACAGCATCGTCAGACGTTACCATGCAAATAATTGTATTCCTTATTATTCTTTTACTTATTAGATATCTGGCCTATCCTAGACAAATACTCACTTTTCTTAAAAACCCTCCAAATAATATACATCTCGAAATTAATTAAAACCACTCTTGAGTAAATGATACTACATTTAAAACGGGTCAACATAAAACTTAAATAATTCACCAACGTAAAAATTGTAAACAAGCCTTGTACCTTAAGGAAAACAGCATAAAAAACGTTTATGTAAAATGTACTGTATATTCATCGCTCAAAGCAACTCTTGCGCATTGTTCAGTTTGACGTCAGCACTGCACTGAACTCAATAACAGAAACCTCTTTAAGCAACCTTCAGGAATATGTATGATCCAGATTTTATTTATGCGAAGATGTTTATCGGTCTGAAATCCGAAGTATCTGTCGCGTACCATGAACCATAAATGCTGAAGTTTCGAACCGATTTTTCGTGCTACTCATAGTATGAAACATATTCGGTGCAGGTAAAATGTTGATCGTCCTAAGCCCAACTATGAAGTTATTATATAACAAAGCAGTCACTTATAAAGAAACTTCATAGTAGGTTTATTCATAATAATTATATCGTTCAGCCCGATATTTTGGCCAACCATTATTATGGTAGTTCTACAGATTGTAGATTAGATAGATTTCTATTATGAATAAGGGAAAAATTTACTATTGTTAAGGAACGATGTAAGCATAAATGAGACTCCAAGCTCCCACATACTTACATAGAAATGTCTGTACTACCCTACCTAATTAAGAGAAAAAGTAATTAATGTATACCGGGTAAACTTCAAGGCGCCGCGCGCCGTTTAGCTATCAAAAATGGACTAACAAAATAAATCTAATGCCTGACCTAGGAACTGATTATAAAACCTCATTATTGGCCGCAATCTTGTGCCATGGAAACAGAGATATAATTTGCCTATCTATACATTTTGGTATGTATACACAACCTTAAAAGAGGATGAAACAATATTTTAAACGTCTGAACACTCAAGTCAAATTTGACAACTACGCAAAGGTTTCGTGTTCCACTTGTTTCACTTCGCATGTTCCACAAATAGACAGACAGACAGCTCTCATTGACAGACAAACATATCTTCTCACGTCTTGCATATTATTTGTGTTATTGGCTGTCTAATGGTTTCCGGTGAAGATTTAAGAGTATCAACGCTTCTTTACAACATAAAAGTGTAACGTAACGTAATAGTTAATAAAAGAAAAACTATTTCTATATGTATGATCTAACAATTTTTATTAAAACTCGGTCTTAAAGTAATAATAATACATTAAGATATAGCGGAAAATATTAAAAAAATCGATTCGAGAATTTTTGTTTCATCTTAAGAGTTTTAGAATTTGCCATCCATTTACACTTAACAAATAAGCGTGGGATGTTTGAACAGTAGGAGACAATTTAAGGCTGGTGCGTATTTTTCTTACTTAAAGGACGAATAGATGACCGTTCAAACATATGTTTGAAAACTTAATTTATGGATATAATTACTAAGCATTGCATTTGCCTACCACTGACATATAACATATAGGTGTTACTAACCTTCAGAACAAAATAGATATATATACCAAAAGCAAAAAAAATCAACCTATCTTATAAATAATGCATCACGTAGGTACATGAAATGATAAAATCGACATCACCGCTCGCATTCAATACGCCCAGATTCATTGTTTCATCTCTCATACAATGCAAAACAATGTTCGGTAATACATACATATATTCCGCCCATACACAAATAAACACGGATGTTTTTATGCCCTTTTCGTGTTAGAAGAATTAAAAAACATTGTCACTAATATTAATGTGATATATTAAACTTATTTATTGGTGAAATATACAAATTAATTGTCGTTTTAGATAAACAAACAAACTTCCGCAATTAAAATATGTCTCTGGCATTTGAAGGACGTCAGTCTGATATATGGACAATCTTATCCTTGAATAATAATGTTATTTTTAATATAATATATTCTTTGTATATAACTTAAAGTATGTTACTGTTTGTCCGTTCATTACTCGAGACTCGAGAATCACTGGCCTAATTAACCCAATTTTTTTGTATAGAAATACGTAATATTGGGTTTTTATATAGCAGCGCAGACTCGGGTAATTTACAAGTGGACGGCAATTAAGTCGCTTCCTATCATGTGTGACTTAAAATATACTTAGCAAAAAATGGGAGGAACACATCTGCAACTAAACCTCCCGAAACACACACATAGGACTTAAAATACAGCAAGTCAAATATGTAAAACATACCACTGTCTACCCTTCAATGGACATACCGGCGTGTGTCAATTATGCACGTTACACAATTCAATATTACAATTCCCCAATTACATATTGCACAGCTGCCTTTTGTCAAGACAAAGGCCATTATTCCACGCAACATGCACATAAATAAATGGCCTGGCAATTGCTACATGACTTCGAATTGGTTACTGTGAGCTATTTCCACTTAAAGTCAGTCCGATCTATGATAACAGTTACTGTACCATGTAATATGCACTGACGGGATCTGTGAAGCATTCAAATTGTGGCAGCTGCCATGCGTAACTGTTTTCACACTCGGTTTGGACGTCGGCTTTATGAAAGGAGATTTCTTAATTCAGGTTGTATTTTCGAAAGATTATATCTAGTGAGTTGACGTCGCGAGAGGAGTTAATATATTGTGATAAGATTTTAGAAGACTTTTATGGCAGGTTGTGCTTTCTTTTCTTGTTTTATTTGAGTTTCGTCCAGATTATATATCTTTTTGTAATTTTGGAGTGGAGTATCTTTGGGTAATTGAAATAAAGAAATCATTGCGTTATCTATTAGGTTTATAAATTTTATAACTTAAATCTCTTGTCTAACGCTCGGATCCCGTGGCCCGGATACAAGGCTTTCTTCACTAAGTGCTTTCTGAAAATTCGTGTTAAAGTAAAAAACTTAAATTGATAAATAATAATAGAAATTTGGCAATTAGAGACGTTTTATAAAACAATTTTTACAATTGAAGTCCCTAAGAAAATATATTATTTTAGTTTATTTTTTTTATGACGCCTAATCAACGATACGTCTTCAAAAATAGTTCAAATATATATTTTTAAAGTAGCAAACAATGTAAAAATAAGATCCAAAAGCTAACTCCTTAAGATTTTACGATATTTAACAGATTTACTAAAGCATCTCTGAAAAGCCAGTATTATTTATACATATATAAAATATTAATAAAATATACTATTCATAATATGTTGTAATACGATCTAACCCCACTATTGAATCCCACATGCACAAACACAACCCGAGGGCAATAAACATAAGTTTTGAAAGCTCACGCACTCAACATTACGTACAAATACTGCACTAAATAAAATCATGTAAGTGTCCAGCTCAATGGCCAACCCATTAATTCTGCATATGATTTATACCAGCCGAGTGTACCGTGTACCTCGGCATTCATAGCACGTGAGCATTTTCGCAGAGATGTTATTGGGTCAAGATAAGTAATTATACTAGAGTACTAACAGATTAGAAGCCTTTTACTGGTATTGAGGATAAATTTAACGCAAATATACTGGGTGTTTTTTAGTATAGTGAAAACCTCTCAGGGGGTGATTATACTTGTTATTATGAACAACTTTTGTGCGGACACATTGCCGCAATCGCGAAAAAATATTCAGCTGTTCCATACATTTTGTCGAGGTCAAAGTCCAATTTTGTATGGAACAGCTGTTTTTTTCCCGCGATTTCGGCAATGTCCCAGCAAGAAACACCCAGTAATTGTTTTTAGATTATTTTGTACTTATTTGTTTCTCTTATCTGAAAAGATAAGTAATAAAATATGTTAATATTGTATACTAGACTTTGGTCGCAACTTCGCTCGTGTTAATGTATATTTTATCAATAATTTCCTATCCCTCAAAATTTTTTCCTTTCCTGGATGAAAGATACCTTATGTCATTTTCTGTACCCTTAAAAGCGTGTATGCAGAAGTTCATGATGATCGATCAAGAAGTTAAGGCACTAAAGCACGAAAGCTTAACAAACAATCAAACTCAAATTAGCATTTATAACAATATTAGAACGAGTTACGATTTTTTGGGCTTGCCCGTCCTTCAAGATGCATTTTTATTAAAAGAAAAGGCATCTCATAACGAAATTGGTCAAAATAATAACAAAGATATTAAAGAATCATGATTTTCAATATACAAAAGTATTCTGATTGATTTGTAAAGTGCAAACACATCAATTCAAAGAGATAACGTAAATAAAAACTCCAAATTATGAAACATTTTGATTATCTACGTATTTTCGCTACGTGCTTAATGTATTTGATATATAACTGAAATGCAAAATCTATTAATACCTAGTCGACTCTAATCTTATCCAATATAGAAAGAAAGAAAGAAAAATAGTTTTATTTATATCACTTTATCACAATACAATAAAATATAAATACAATATTCAGAAAAGTATAAATAACGAATTAGGTACCTGCATCAGCTATTGTTGCAGTAATAGGTATCCACTCTTTCTTCCAACAAATAATAACTTTCTTTCATTCGCTTACGGGATTTCCTAGCAAGCACGTAAGATAAGATAACGAAACTCTATGTAAATTATTCAATATTGATCTAGGAGGTACCGAGGCGGGCATATCTTGACTAATGGGATTGGCTGATATTGATATAAGTATTTAAGGCAACGCCCGAATTGAATACAGTAAGAAACAAAGGACAATAACAATCAATCAACCTCTAACTGACTGCTCGCATGGCGTAGTACTTTAAGTAGTCACCTCGTCACTGCCACTGCGCCCAGTGTTGTGGATTCGATTCCCAAACTGGACAAAACATTGTGTGATCCATCAATAACTGTCGGTCTTTGTGTCCGTTGTTTGGAGGTTGGTAAGTTGGAACAAAAAACACTGGAGAATATTTTTCTTTAAAAGAGATTATTCCTTGTTGTGGAGAACTTTATCAACAATAAAACAACGGGCAGAAGAAACACTCTATCTCTCTTCAGTATCAACTATTGATCAGAATTGTTAAAATTGAAGTCAAATTATTTTGTACAGATTTTGTTGCGGTTTATTTTAAATACTGAGTTAAATTGAATGTAAAGTAGTTTAATTTCAATGTACAACATTCGCGTAAACGTTAAATAATATTAAATAGTTTTAATGTTTGTAAAGGCGCGCGTAGCGTATAGTGCAAGATTTATTTTATAGTTCAAGTATGATGTAAATTTATCATGCATAGGTATCGTTTTATATAAATAGGCAAAAACAGTTCAGTGCCTTTTGCTCTTCTGCTTATCAACCAATTTTCCTTTTTTTTTGGTTTAGTTGCTGTTGACGAACGAATGTAAAAAAGTAGAATATTTAAATGGTTAAATGTTGCCTTAGTTATTAAATAATAATTATGTTTGAATTTCGACCATCGCACGAATACTAAATAGATTTCAGTTACCAGTATTACAAAAAAAAATTGATATACGAAGTTAAATCCAAATTTCTTAATTCTTGAAACAGCTTACAAATATTTCTATAATCAATTTGAACCATGGAACAAGTTGTATCGTATGTAATTAGAGAGTCATAACACAAAATTACAGTCAATTAGCAAGACAAATGTCACAGCGTTTGTGAAGCCATTAATCTGACCGAGAGCGAAGCTACGAACGCGAACGAGATTATAATTATTAATACATCTAGTTGTGGATAAGATTTAGAGATTACATACGGAAAGATTTTCTTGTAGGTTGACAAGTAGCAGCCGCAATGTAGACAAGATCCCTTAGGCTCGGTTCATATATCAAGAAATTTGTCGTTTTAGCTACACACAGATAGATACACCTTGACAATTTTTTTAATACAATATTTATCAAAAATTAACTGTTCGTAGGAAATACTGCTCCTTTTTTATTATATGCTTCAGGTCATAGAAAAGATCTCTAAGATCCGTTTCCTATATCAAGAAACGAGTCGTTTTGGCTACGGTCAGTTAAATATTGACATATTTTTCATAAAATATGTGTTAACAGTAACTGTCTGTAGATAAATGACGATTTTTTTAATATAGGAATTGAGCTTTTGTCCGAGACTAATCTCCGTAACGCGATACGTGATGTTCAGGCAACACACTTGATTTTATTTACGAAGGAAGGCTCTTAATATACATGTGTTCGCAGAATTGTCTTGCTGTTCTTAAAAAGTATGTAAATTGTTAGCAGTTATTTTTCAATCCATTAGTTATGTTTTACCATAAGTTTATATTGTTGCCTATATTTGAAATCGCCGCGCCGTTCAGCAATGTTTCGTTAACTACTTTACACATTTAGTATTGACTGTTTTAAATCAAATCAAATTTTATTATTTCACATTGCTTAATTTTCTTAATTTGCTTGAAGGTTTCTTTTAATATTATGTATTAACAATATGGCACGAATTGCCGCCCCGCTTTTAAAAGGGCGAAGGTAAGTGTATTATTCTTCTCAAACGTTAAGGCTTGTTTTCATACTGACAAAATGCCAAACAAGCACTCTAACTGATAATAATCTGTTTCCGTAATCAGTTCACGCTTGAAGAATCTCAATAGCGTGTTTACTAACTCTACACAAAAGAACTGTAGTTCTATCAATCGGCACATACTCGTATGTACATTGATTTGTACATACATTGTCTAATACCCATAGTACAAGCTCTGCTTAGTTTGGGCTAGATGGTGTTGTGTGTATGTGGTAGAATATTATATATTATTATTATTATTATATTTCTAGTACTGCTGCATCACAGTCCATCTTGACAAGTCCTAGATGATCATGGCGTGGCTTTTATATTTTTATAACACAACACAAGAATAATTAGCTGCATTCTTTTGTTGTGTGGATGTTTGGTATTGTATCTTCATTTTTTTTTTTTTAACTTTTATATTTTATTTTACCGACGGCGACGTTTAGATTGCTTTGTAGCAGTCTTAGTTACGAGGTATAAAGATTGTGTTCAACTCCATGCCATGAAATATGTAAAGTGAAACAAATCCCTGAGTCTCTCCGTCGCAATAGTTGCTGCTAATCAAGCGAAACGTCGCGCGACGGGTTAAGTGCAAACATGCAAAGTTGTAACTAAAAACAATCTTATACGTAATTATTAAATTATATATATTATTAATAAACTAAGTATTAAGTTTAATGTTTTGAGCTACAACGGCCCGTCGGCGTCTGGCACAATTAATTCCAGCATCGGACAGCTTGTTTTTAATGTGTATCATTTATTTAAACGAAGGATGACATTACGTTGCCCTTTCAGATTACAAACCAACGATTTGTCCAGCACACGAAGGTATGGGAATCGAACCTACAACACTCGGCGCGGCATAGTGACTTTATTACCACTTAAATTATTGTATTCTTAATGCAGTCAAAGTTTTAGCTATTATCATTTTTGGCAACGTGAATTCTCTTTAGCGACACGTTCTAATTAGGGAACGAGTACTGTAAAGCTTCTTAAACTCATATAAAACTCAACACCTCTTACATCATATGTACATGTGCTTACCACGTTTAGCGAGTGTTTATGTTGGTACGATACCACCATATTTATTCATTGTATGTTTACTAATGTGACGTAAATGAAAACGTGTAAAACAGTCAAGATATGCGATATGAATTAGAAGTTTTTGTAGATTTTATCAATAATATCGTTCTGTCAGTTTTAATATTAACAACACGGAAGGTGCAGTGGTGGCCTCGCTATTGTCAATTTACTAAATGTTGTGAGTTCAATCTCCATATGGAATAAAAATTGTGTGATCAACAATTGGTTTTGTGGCGACGGGGTGTTATTTGTTTTCATTATTTTAATATTTGTAAATTCCTATAAAATTCAATGGATTTAAAAGATGACTCACAAATTGTTACGTTACCTACATTCTTTAAGGTTGTTTCCTAATTATCACATACGAACCTGATTCAGTAATATAATACACGATGTTCATTTTGAAACATTATGGTGAAAATTGTATATTACAGAAATATTACAGCATAGTTTTATTGTACGCCTGCAAATCTTTTAGTTAATTTGATAAGATACGCTCTATTAATTTAGATCACAAAGTATCACCTGTGAACATCAGAATACTAAAGGCAGATTGCCATATTTCGCTAGCTATTTATAAGAAACATGAGACCTTTTTCGCCGAAATTAGAGGCGTGTTGCCTCTAAATGTACCTTCACCCTACAAAAAATTCTAGCAACACGTTATGTTGTGTTCCTGCAATGAGTATGGTTTACAGTCTACTGAAGGATACATTACACTGTCACCAGAGGACTAAGTAATTTGGGATTCTAAATTTTTAAGTGTCTGACCTATATGACAAAACACTATGTAGCGAAAAAAATTATATTGTATGAATACCTATGTTTGATGTGGTTGTGTTAAATAAATAGATGTCAGTTGTAGCACAGCAAGGAATATTTTTGTCAGGTTAGGAAAGCTCGAGTGCTACTGGTGCTGTAAACAACCATAGGTTACGGTAACCACCTACGATTCAGTGAACTGTATACATAGTTCTTTGCTATACAAGAAGGGGTGAGCAGTGGGCGTCCATACAAAGCACAACATTGTGCTATCCACAAATCTTTCCGATCACCAGAGGGCTGGTCTTTACATCTCGAAAAAAATAAGCATTGTCAATCACGTGGCAATGCTGCCAGTCTTCTGGGCACATTACCGTTCGACTGAGATGCGGAGGAATTCTATGACGATTATTAGAAGTTTTACTTTTACGTTTTATTTAAATATTTTAACTATAAGTTAGCTATATAATTGACAGTTTCAGAAATAACATAATAATTCCGAGTCAAAATGATCTTCATGTTGTTTCGACGATTTAAATGCATGCCCCTACACATATGTATATTTTTCTAACCGATTTTAAAAATGAATTTGTTCACAAAAATCTTTAATAGCTGTACTTTTTTTAAATGATATTGAAACCATTTCAATATTATTTTAAAAAGTATAGATTTTAGACAGAGTCAGCTTTTAGAGAGAAAATATTAGATACATTTGAAAAGATACTTAAAAAATGGAGCTTGGATGTATTCGTTTCGTTCGTTAGTTCATATAAATTCAGCAGCTTGAGGCCTGGATTAATTTTCCCATAGACCTTTACTTGTAAAAAGTTTTATTCCAATTGACCCACACTAAACATTGTACTGACTATACTGGAAGATTAATAGACATAGGAATAATAATTAATACCTATTCGATTTTGATACATTTAAATAACCACCTGTATTTAATAAAGTTTTTTGTCTCAATTCTAATGACTGATAATAATTTGTTTATTTGCATGTAGAAAAATTAAAAACTGTTATCAATAAGTACAGTAAGCTTTTTTACAGCACTTGATTTTATTCAAAGCGTAACTACATCTAAATTAAAATAAAATATTTTCTTATCTGTGTATTAAAAAGCCATTCATCTAATTCACACTCGACAATCGAACGAGTTTCAATACCGATGCATCGATAAACGAGATGTGGTATCGATAAACCGTTCTGGCCATTAACGTCACTGGGTGCGTGAAGATCGATACAAAGATTACTTCAATCAAATCTAATCATTCTCGAAATTGGACAGGTTTTGGCCCTGTGCACACAAAAAATGTTTGTTTGTTTGGTACTTACGCCTAAGAGGCAGAAGTGGTATGTCTACATTTCGCCAGCTCTTTATAGGAGCCAGGGATGCTGCGAATATTCGCATCCGCATCCGCAATAATCAACGCGGATGTTAATACGGATCCAGATATAGCGTAGGTACGATACGAAAGAAATCAGTTGTTCAGTAGTACGTGTTTAATTTATTAACCTTTGCAAAACATGCTTGAACATGCGAAGACGGTGATATTATATATTTTTATTAAATAAGATGAACAATTTTCATCAATATCCGCATCCGCAATTGCGGAGTTTTCGCATCGATTTGGACATCCGGAGCCGCATCCGCATCCGCGGATGTGAGTTTTTAAATATCCGAATTCGCATTCGCATTGGCGGATGTAAAAAAATCTGCATCCGCAACATCCCTGATAGGTTCCACGTAGTATAGTACCAGGCATTTGCCATCTATCGGCCACATTCTTTGTCTCTGTGGTGCTAATGATGTTGATGTTGATAGTTTTAGATGAACATAACAATAATAACAGTTTGCTTTATCCGAGAATTTCGAACGCTACAATCTGTCGAAAAAACAGAAACATCTTACGCCAAGACACCATAGAGGTATGTCTGTTTGTTTGTTTAACGTAAACAATTGAGTAGGAAACTACTAATCTACTTAACACATATTTGCATAGGAGTATCACACCCACATTTCGCCATCTATATTTAGGTCTCATGTAATTATGAGTGAAACTATTTCACTCACTGATCAAGACTCTCACATTTCTTGTCAGAAAACTACTCTATGTCTTTCCCGGGAATCGAAACATTAGCCTAACAGTAGTTCCGCAAACGTTCACACTATGCACTAGACAGTAAAGCAGCCAATACACTGCAGGAATTGTTTTTAAAATATGCTTTCAATATCAATACAACAAATTAGATGTTTGATAAAATAACAGTATTTTAATTAACGATAAGAAATAAATTACCTGTATCAAATTGTCAACTCTCAAAATATATAATATATATAAAGGTTTCCTTAGCGGCAATAAATAAAAATTTACGTATGATATGAGCCGTTAGTTTGACGAAATTATGGCAATAAATACCGCAACTTCTGCCGCCGGCTAAAAGTTATTCACAACACAAACTTACATAACGTCAATCCGAATTAAAGTAACACAATACCACCACAGATTATACACTGAAACACGACCCGATAATTAACGACCACTGTCAATATCGAATCGATGGACATCAACTCGAATCATACACACATCACTAAAATCGAAAATTAAATTTCGAATTCGATTATCGCGTAAATCGAAGGCGTGTAAACCGTTCACGGGTTGTTCAACTACTGGCGAAGTAATGTAGGTAGTGTTGTTACTTGCACGACTCGCCCCACAGCCTGAACCGATGTATTAATTCATGATTTGAGATAACTCGAGATGTTGAGACGGGATGTGTGACGTTTTTTGGCGAATAGGGACGTGACACGTGACAGAACGCCTTATTTATGTCATGTTATAAACGTAACTGTATATCGATGCTTGATCGATGATGGTAATTAGTTCTCGATTGACACGATGCCGATGCAATCATTCATTACCAATATTTAGCATTTCCAACAAGCGATTTAGATGAAGTTGTTCTGTTTTAAAGACCTAGTTTTGAAAGGAATGTGTCAACGATTCTTCTATAGCTGGCATTTTAACAAGGCGCAATTCAAACTAGTTTTAGGATTAATAAAATTGTCTAATTAAAAATCGTAATAAAAAGTTTGTGGTTGTTTGTGTGTTTATTTCGATATGATTGTGTTCTTGGTCCTGCAGCATTCGTTTTTGCTCATGTCTGTAGGTTTGTGCGACCACGGGTTTGGTTCTTGGGACGGCAAAGAATTCTTTAGTTTTTGTTAGGAATAACATAGTGTCTAAATACATATTTAGACACTATGTTGCTATTAAAACATTCCTATATATTATATATTTATTTCTATTATTATATTCCTATATTTTTATAGCCTGCTAGGCACATGCCTAGCAGTCTTATAAAAATGTACTAAGCAGAATGATGCCACCGCGGGACTTAAACATAGCTCACGAAATGTAGGTCCTAAAGTACAGTCCTAAAGTCCGGGGCAGGGCTAAAGTGTCGATGGCTGCCTCTTTGACGCAGCGGTGTTGTGATGTCTTCGCGTCGCTTCCTGGATCCGGCAAAGTTTTATTAGATTTACTGTCAGAGATTTTCAAATTACTAATAGCAAGATGAAGGTTGGACCTGCGCCTTGTAGACGACTATAATCTCACTTAATCTTACGTGGAAACTAAAATCATAGTTGGCAAAGTGTGTATATAATACATCCCTGCTTACCACAACAGTAATTGAGCGTGAGTCTATGTATGTATGATAATAAAATAATAAATTATAAAAATTTTTAGTAAAGGATTTTGCATGTTTAATAAATGTACATTTATGATGTATATTTATTACTAACATAATTGTCTTTTTGGTCGTAGTATACAAAGTGTTCTTATATACCGTAGGCGCAGGAGTTTATGTGGTCGGCTCGACACTATCAGCATTGTAGATTCGACAACGAGCAAATATTGTGTGATCTACAAACTGTTGTTCTGAGTATAGATGAGTGCATCTATACTCAGAACAACAAAGTGTGTTAGTAGTTTTAATGTTTTAAAATCATCGATGGCACACGTATAATAACTTTGTGCAAGAGTCGCTTTTCAATAATATTTCGCTTGATTGTCTTCATTATTTAGAAAATATATAAATAGCTAATAGGAAATACAACATGGTGTATGTAATGAATAGGAAAATACGTACCGACGACTAAATGGCACAAATTTATTTACAGGAATATTTTCTATAATATTAGTTATAGTTACCCACCAAAACATAATTATAAAATACCACATGCTTAACACATAGATATAAATAATATATATGCAAGCTCGAATTATCAGTACTACCTACACTAAAATAAATAAGAAAGATATGAATTTTGTTTGTAATAAATCAACTGAAAACTGACTGGACCGATTTAATATTTATTTTACCATTGACAACCTACTTTCTCCAGACATAACTGACTATATAACATCACGCTAGAGGAGTAGCAATTATAAAGTGGGTAAAACTATGAGAAATAGCTAGTATATTACAATAAAAAAATCAAATTTCTTAAAGTAAGTTCCACGCTATTTTAAGCAAGTCAAAGATAACTCGAAATTTTCATTACGAAACTTGCCTCGTGTTAATGGGACTTTCAATTAATAAAGCAGTTTTCTTAAGTATTTCTGAATTTAACTTTAAGGACATCGTGAAAGAATTACATTATGAAAGTTTATGAGCTCTCTATAATATTAGTGTATTTCAAAAATGAGAGGATATTGTCTGCCCGGTTTTAATCATCTTGCTGTACTTATATAGCCAATCTATTTGCTTGAAGGAGTTAATTAACGGAGACTCCCATTGCGGCGCCTGTATATGTTTACCAGTGACGACCATTGAAACACACCGAATTATACTCACACCGAATAACACCTATGAAGTCCGAATAAAATAAGATAAACTGTCTGAAAACTGCAACTTTATCTAGTCGCTGGCAAATATTAAGCGGAATTAAGGAAGACACATTACATAAAACATCCATAGGTAATCTTATGCCTATATAAATAATAATAAATAATAAATAATGATTTTATTTACGAAAAAGTGATTGTAGTACAAAATGAAAATTATACATGGTAGGTCTTACAACTATTTTACGTACAATCCTGTGGGTGAAGTTCTGTTATCCTTGATAGGTTAGTTAGTAACCTGTAGTAATGATTAACAGTATATATTCACGCGAGGTTTGCCTAACCTCGCATGAATAGAGCCTTATTTACACACCCACATTTCGCTAAGTATTCTCTAGTCTCCGTGCTGATCAGTACCAGTGGAAATACTTAAATTAAAAATCTAATAAAACTTTGACTGACTCAGGGATCAAACCCGAGAAAGACCACAGACACACTAATAGCATTTACTACCGATAAAAATGAAGTTGAATTAAGAAAACAGTTAGTAAACAACAATGTATGAATATTTTATTCCATTAAATAGAATGTTCTGCGTCCGATCGTATAGAATTGATTATTCGATCCTACTTTATCGAGTTATTAACATAACCGATACAATAAGTTATTCAAATAAAACGTTCACAAATATTAGCGTTTGCTCACAATAGATTTAATAAACACAGCTTATCATAAACATAAAGATATTATACAAACGAATACCATGAATGTAAATTTGTCTGATTTTCGATATCACGGCTTTCCGCTGAACTGATTTTGATAAAACTAGATATATATCTAGTTCGTCTAGCAGTTACCTAGAACTATATAGGTAATCCTAGTTCCCATATTAGTTACCTATAACTGTATGTATATAACCTAGCAGTATATGTCCTAAAATTATACTACTTAACGCTTACAAAAGATAAGACGATGTTGACATTCTGGAAAGGCAACAAAATCTCAAATCACAGAGAGCAGAGCAAACAGATATCTGTAACAACGGTCTGTTGATAACTCCGATCTCTCGTATTCTACAAGACATCGTAACTAACAACTCTGTACCTATTATGCTCGTAGGCATGTATGTACTATCGACTTGAGCGACGGTTGACCATGTCAGAAAAAATTTCGCTTACACATGTTGAATTTATGTGACACCGCCAAAAAAAACTCATACAAAAAGGTCGTAGTTGTGGCCTGCTATGCAATTTTAACCTTAGGAGTGGTCATCCGTCGCTCAAGTCGATAGTACATTGTACATAGTTCTTAGTGAAGGCGCCTGGAAACCGTATTTACCACACGCTAAGTATAGTTTTCATGTCGTTTTTATATAGAATTGCGCTGTCAGTAGGTGAGTATGATCTTTGCCCACGGCGTGGGTAACATAACCTCTATTTAGGATGGTAAGCAACAGATGAGATATGCTACAAGTGTGCAATGGGCAATTGTTAGCGCGGCAGCATGCTTCTTTGCCATGAACTAATATTATAAATGTGAATGAGAGTTTGTTTGAGTTTTACTCTTTTATACCGAAACTACTCGACCCATCATCATGAAATTTCGCATACAGGTTATTCAGGGCACAGAAAAGGACATAGGGCACCTTTCATCCAGGAAAAATCACTTTTCCCAAGTGATAGACATTCATTGATATAATCTATATTAATCCGAGACCAGACGCGAAAAAATTTAATTATTAAAAAACATATCTGTAAGTGCTAAATTATTGCAGTGTCACGAAAATGGGTACCTCGACATTATTATGTATCTGGCAGTGCTGAGAATTAAAATCTATTTCTTAAAAAAGTAATCAATTTTCATTCTCACAGCCCTTTACATTATTTAAATGTCAAGCTCGTCGCAGATAATGATCCTTTGCTCTGTAATCACATTAATGACGTTCTTATGGAGTTCAATTTATATCAATTACCTTCGTCAATCATTTCATTCATTACTATCATTATACACGGTACGAATAAAAGGGACAGAATCCATTATAAGAAAAGGTAGAAAGCCTTTAGAAATTCACTGTTGCATTTCTTTTCTTTTTATTACGTTTGGTGTATTGGAGCAATGATTGCCATGTTGACTACCATGTTCGTTATTTTTCGGGAAAAGAAGGTTGCACCACCGATGTTTTCTATACCACAAAATAAAAAGCAACATACATGCCGCCTAGTAATACTTACTAGGGGTCGCCTTGTGGTCAAAATTCGATCAAAATTCCTAAGCTTGCTACTTTGTTTTCTGTTTTTCTCTATAACATATACTCGTATATAAGGTATAGGTAACCATAGTTACAAAGAACTGTACGACGTCAGACGAACAGTGTCGTAATACTACGAACACGATTCGACTGCGTGTGTCAATTGCATGGTTGTGTGCGTGTAGTGTTTTTCCATTAATTTAATGTATTTCTAATGCATATTTTATAAAAATATTAGGATTCGCCTCTCCTTCTGCATATAAACTTTAACTGTGCCAAATTCCATACTCCTCCGTCCGGTCCGCGCAATTTTCGTAAAAAGGGGTACAAAGCTTTTGCTTCACGTATTAATATATAGATTTTCCGTAGCCTATTTATATGTTTTTGAAAAACAACTTAGCGTAGGAGTATAACAGAAGTACATATATCTTATTATTGTCTTACGTTTACACGAGTATAACATTCGCGTAACTCTAACACTACTATTATTGAATTTAGAGTTTAGTCTTCCCTTGAACATGGCTGCTGTAAAGCAACCGAAAACCAATGAAGTATATTTCGCTATGTGATTTTCTTCAGGGTGTAGTTATACCATACTGTTATCACGCGAGTGTTTTTGTTTTAAGAGAGGCTTAGTACCGCTTTATGCTCTACCTCTTTTAAAGACGATAAATAATTGAGATACATAAAAGCGTTAATTAAATCCTACTAAAGATATAAACGAGCAAGTTAGTGAAGATA
This sequence comes from Catocala nupta, assembly GCA_963675205.1. Lineage (NCBI taxonomy): Eukaryota > Metazoa > Arthropoda > Insecta > Lepidoptera > Erebidae > Catocala > Catocala nupta. The sequence goes on along the minus strand of OY776091.1, from coordinate 9,326,601 downwards.
TTTGGTACTCAGTATAGCGTATAAGATAAATATGAAGATTTGGATGAAACTTAACACCCTAATAGACCGACTTCTAGACGAACACACAGGGTACTTTTATCCCGGTATGTGTTCCCGTTGGATTTACGTGGTCTAAGTGGATCAACATTTGTTTTCTGTGGAGACAGAAGTCACAACACTTGGCGCACTAGCAGTAGCGAGGTATACAATGAAACTATTACTATCCACCAGTGCAGATGATAAGCTTGAATTTAGAAATGTATTTATTTTTATTGTTTATTATGTTTTTATTTAAGCTTTATACAAATTAACAGTATTTTATTATAAAGTCAGCTATCTATTTATGAGAACAAAAATAGTAAAAATATATTGATAGTATTGTGCTTTGACGACATAACTATAAAAAGTAATGATTTGTCTGCCGACTTCTACTGATCCCTAGCGTATATTCCAACTTTTTTATAACACAGATCGATTTGGAGCCAATTGGTTTTTTCGAAATTATCGTTCAAATTGCATCATATAATATAGACGCAACTTAAGGCAACAAAGTACTTGGACTCGTTTGAGGCTAGCTTAGTGTGGAGGAGGCGATCATCTCAAATCAAGCACGCTTCTAATTATGATTTACTCGCATTCAATATGTATTGTCACAATAGAAGCGTATTATATAAACAATATGTCTATGGAGAAAAAGCGCTTCTCGCTGTTATATATTTGTAAAAACATAGGGGATCTGCTTGATTTTTATTTAGAACAGTCAGTAAGATAACATGCAAATAACATATTCAATGTCAAAGTTATGAAGGTAAATAAAGTAATAAATAAAATTGTTGTGCATGCTACAAGAAAAGTAAGTAAATAAATTAATTTATAAATCTGTTGGAACCTACATATTTGCATTAATAAAATATTTATTTATTCCAACCCTTCAGTCAAGGCTGGTCGAATATTTTTTAACAAGGTAAAAACCATAGGTAAAAACGAATTTAACTCGCGCATTAATTTCTCTGAAATCTATAGAGGCGACGAACTGAAACCCTGTCACCTCCCCTAAATACGATCCTGCTTTCTGTAGCGAATGGGGCTTAGGGAATATGGGGCGTCACCTAAAGGGAGAATTACATCATGGCGGCACTGAATCATTCAGTAATGTCAAAGCTTTTTATTTTATGTATGTACAACTGATATTTTTATTACTTTACTTATCAAAAGCATCAAACACCATGCATGCATGAACTAGAATCAAAATCGTAAATACCAGTAAAGAATTTATTATAATCTTTTAGTAATAAGATGGTTATCAAAGAAATAAAATTTAAATAAACTTCTTTACTGCTGATCTATTCCATATACAAAGACTCATTAGTACCTACCTTGCTTTCTTAAAATATAAATTTACCTGTCACTTTCACCGGTCAATCATGCAATATGAAGTCATTTCTATCTGTGGTTCCACCGCTGTGTGAAGGAATGACAAGCTATCAAACGCACTTTGACGTTTTTAATTTTAAGTAAGGATACGCAACAAAATCTTATAGCGATTGTTTTCACTGTCATCACTACAAAATACGCCAGTGCTTCAAACACTGGCGAATTTCGTAGTGACGGCAGTTTTCAGCTAAAACTCCATCTCCATACTTTCATAGCCGCACTCGACATCGTCGGAGGCACGCAAATAAATCACGCGTTGACACCTCATATATCTCCCGCAACTAATATTGTTTTATATCGACTCAATACCGAGTCACTTCAATCGGTACTCGGCCAATATCGATCATTGGTATTCTCTACGTACACTCATCGCCTAATAAGATATACGACAAAAATACTTTAGATTTTTGTGAATATAAAGCTACAGTGGAAAAGTTCCAACTTGTCGCTTGTTAGATTGTAGTTAGAACCTTGTGGAAATATTACGTCGTGCATAAAGAGATAAGCAAGAAATAACACCGTTTACAATTATTTGTGTCCTATCAAGCATGAACGCAACTATTTGAAAGGGTGTGTTTAAATGTGATAATTTATTAAATAGCCAATTTGTATTCTATAATAGGATTGTTTGATAAAAACATATTAAATATTCATGCCTTTACTATATTCAGAAAATTGTTTATAAATGTTTACATTCATATTAATATCTATGAACTAGTTGGGAATTACTTGACGGATACTAATTTCTTAGCTTTGCCGACATCAGTAATGACTAATGACTGACGATATAATACAACTGTCATTGTGTAAATACAGTCGGGACACATTGTTTTTATTTGATTAGTTGCGCCATTATATACAGATATCACAGCAATATAACATATTGGTCTTACAACATTAAGGTCCACATTATTAATATACATTATATAGCTACTGCTTTTATGATCATTAGTTATATTCTTCATGGTAAAATATTTGGTGTCTACTACAAATTCTACATGTACAAACTTTAAGTTTATATTTGCAATTAACATTATACTTTTAATATGATAACGATCAGATTCAGACTTAAAAGTGAACATTGCAAATCTTTATAAAAAGTATTTAATTAACTAACTAAGGAATGTTAACCATAAACTATGTAAAATAATTTAATAATTAAGTACTTTAACAAAATCTAATAAGTAAGAAGAGAACATACTGATATTTCAACCTCGAAAAGTAATACTTAAGCGCCTATGATAAAAACGACGGCAAAATATTTTTACAACAAACCAACATGTATTAATATTTTATTAGGCGTTCATTTAGTAATATGTATGTATATGTATGTATTAAATAAACATGCCAGTTCTGATTAATGTATTCAAAATACATGAATTTTAAAATATTAAGTATAACAGAAAGTATATATTACTTTTTGTTATACTTATTACTTTAAAAAAATATATTATATTAATAGAAATACAAAGACAAAGTACTTTTTAGTTTTTGAAACGTAGTATTGCATGTTGGGCTGGCATCGCCTACAGCGACCTTATTCAACTACTCATAAATTCGTGAGAAAAATGGAACTAACACCATCAGCACTACTACTGTAAGAATAAAGCCAGCTTCAGAAGTAATAATTATAGTAATTCGGTATTACGAAAAGCAATATAGGAAAGTAAGACAACTGCACAGAAAATAAATTTGACACTGTTATAGTCTTTTTAGCAATCAAAGGCAAAGATAAACGATAGGCTCATATGCTTCACGACCTTAAGTTTTTAGGGATAATTATCGGAAAAGAGAACATGCTGAGAAAATCTGCGTGCCCGAGAGATATAAATCTATACTAATATTATAAAGAAGAAAAGTTGTAGGTATTTCTCTTTGTATTGAATAAACTCAAAAACTACTGCATCGATTTCAAAAATCTTTCACCATTAGAAAGCTACCTTATCCAGAAGGCTACGGGGACGAAGCAGTATTTATAAACTTAGGTAAAACCGAGCGGGATTAAAAATTAATTATATGCCTTACTGACATAGGTACTTCAAAAGAAAAACAAAAAATCTGGCTTTGAAATCTGGATATATATGCGGGGTAAACGGTAATACACACACTCTTTATTATGTGTGTTCATGAATTCGGGGCAATACAGGCATGAATTTATACCATCCTATTTTCCTAATCCTATGTAGGTATATGTGTGTTTGTTTATTTGTTTCTTATGCTTTCACGCTTTATTTGAGTGTTGTCGCACTCGTTTGATTTCGCTAGAAAAATATTAAAATCAAGACGGACGTGACGTCACATCGTGCGATTGTGTTTTATATAAACGAAACGATAACGGCCAGCAGTCACCAGTCGCTTTTGCTCCTGACTTCGTCGAGACAACACGGTTAAACGGTTGATGTTGAAGTGTTTGATTGTGCAGTGTAATTTAATATAAAAATAAAATATATTAAAGGGTAATAGTAATCATATTGTGAGGTGGAGCATCTATGATGTTAACGGTGTTTGCAATATTAATTGAGGAATTTAATTTGATTAATGTATTTACTAACTGAATCATACAAATATAAGGCTTGTATCTAATATTGTGTTTGTTTTATGAGTACCTACTCAACCAATCATCATGCAATTTTGCATACACGTTGTCAGGGATACGGAAAAGAATAGGTTACCTTTCATACAGAAAAAAGGAACCGTTCCCGTTTTTTAAGCATAATTACTATAAGCATAATAATTGTTAAGCATACTATTCTAAAGCATAAATTTCAAGTTTTGTAAATTTTGTGTTTGAATTTAATAAAATACTTTTCGTATACAGGTTGTCCCAGAAGATGTAAATCAAATTGTAACGGGCGATTTTTAGGTAAGAAACTTACAAATTAACTAAATTTCTTCTTGTTTTTAATTTTGACCTTTCTTTAAAATAAAAAAAAACTATTTTTTTAAAAGTACGTCCTTTTCAGATTTTTAACTACAGGTGCTTCGTTCATGGCTAATTTTCCTTTTTGTCACTATTGTTATATGTGAAGAATTGATCCATCAAACTACAAACTATTTTTTTTAAACTGTCGTAATTTTGAAATCGCATTATTTTGATGTACTTATTTTTTTGCACCAAAGAAAATCTTGTAGGTACGTTTGACCAACAACACAACATATTTTTTTATTTTTTTTATTTATCACATTTGCAAGGTCCTTACTTAAGAAATCTCCTGTTACAATTTGATTCACATCTTCTGGGACGCCCTGTATATAAAATAAACATGTTGGGGGCGCTGCAGGGGTGGCCTAAGGGCCACCTCCGCCGCACCCTAACCTATTGTTACACTATGGTACCCAAGCTAAATATGCCTTGTAACTTTATGCCAATCAAAATTAGGGCAAAAAGCATTAGCCTAAATTATATTTATGCCTAATGAAATAGTATGCCAAAAAACAATTATGTCAAAGTATTATTATGGCAAAATAAAATATGCTATGCAAACTAACTCGTAATGGCAAATTTAACTAGGACAAAAAAAATGTCGAAATAAAGAGTTCCTGCCCTCTCTGTAACAGTAAGATTTACGTGTTATTCAAGAAAATACATAAATAGTAGCATGATAATTTATATAATATTCTTGTATGTATTTAAAACAGCTGCACCTATACTCCATTTGGTTAGGTACTTAACTAAAGGTAAACAATTTTGATGTGTCTTTTAACACTAATACATATTAAACAAATAAACTACTGCTTAAACTAACGGTTCAATTGATTTAGTAATCGTTATTATTGTATTTACATTGATCTTTAGCAGCATTTTATTTTTAAACTGAGTTTTTGGATAAAAAGACACATCAATATTGTTTACCTTATGTTAAATACCTAACCAAATGGAGTATAAAAGAATAACTAAATAATAATGTAATGTTCGTGCGTCAATGAACATTAGACACTTGAGTCGCATAATCTCTATCAAATCAAAACATCTTTATATTAAATGCATTGTACTATTTTACTGCCTGTGTCATTAGCATTACCCATAATCTTGATAGCTGTAATCCCATTAGAGTAGTTTTAACAGATAGTATAGTTCTATTGATGTCCCGACAAAAACAAGTACGACCATATAATAGAAAGAAATAATAAGACTTCGGTAGGTACTTTATATTATTTCATACTAGATTTTGGCCGCGTCTTCGCTCAGGAATATGAAAATGAAATGAAATTTTATTAAACACAAATACAAGAAAGACACAGTAATTATTGAACACTGGTACCCAAGGTAAGATCTAACTTGTGAATAAAACTTATTATCTGGGGTACCCTATGTCCTTTTCTTGACTTGACCGATCATCGTGAAATGTTGCATACACGTTGTATGCAAGACTTGAAAGCGTAGTAAGTAAACAGACTCACATTCACATTTACAATATTACTAAATTTTGCCCACGGTTCCGCTCTTGTAAATGTAGGTTATGTTATGTCAATGATCTATTCTTCTTTTATCTGGATAAAAAGAACCCTATGTCCTTTTTTGTATTCCTGACAATGTGTATGCAAAATCTCATGATCGGTCTAGTAGTTACCTAAGGCTTGAAAGCACAGCAAGCAAACAGACTCACGTTCGCATTTATAATATTAAGTTAGGATGGTATGAATTCATGCCTGTATTGCTACGAATTCGTGAACTAAGTTTTTGGAACGTAATAAGGGGCGAATGAATGATTGCCGTATAACGCACACATTGCATGAGTACATGCTTCTTCGGAGAATTTCTTATAGAAAAATCCAATAACATTTAGTGCGACCTAGTACCAATAAGCTAAATTGCTTCGTTGTTCTCGTAAATAGATAAATCTTAAAACACATTGCGTGCCATTAATATGAAAGCAAGCAAGTCATATTTTAAAACGTAGCATAATAATTTTAATAACTTAGAAATATCAGACAGGTACATGCCGTGTCTTCGCGTAGGATTCAGTCCAGGCTGGAATCAATATAAGTATATTTTAATATCGATTTCTGTCTATTGGTACCGAAATTATATTTAATTGGCATTTTAAAAGAGCCGTGAGTTTTTGCAGGTTTCTTCTCATAGGCTCAATCCTTTGCCTGAATCTAGCAATTAACCTAAATGTAGCTTCAGTATCTTAATAAACTCACTAACCAATAGATTTCGACGTTCACAATAAGTGTTACTTTGTGACGTAAATGAATAAAATAAATAATTATTTACTTTACAACCCATGAAATAGCACTAAGCTTAAGCAGAAACATTAAGAAGAATTCCAATTATTTGCAGTCCTAATTCTTAGTAATATTTCTTTAATTTTTTTTCGTTTTAGTAAAATGCTTCTAAACTAGGAATATATCCTGTACCGCAAGGGATTCAACCGAGTCTTTTTTAAAGAAAATGTAACGACGCGACTGTTTGACTTGCCTTATCCTACTTCCTATACTCCATTTGGTTAGGTATTTAACTAACAATAAACAATCTTGATGTGTCTTTTTTATCATTTTATCTAAAAACTCAGTTTAGAAATAAAATGCTGCTTTATAGTGATTACTAAATCAATTGAACTGTTAGTTTAAGCAATAATTTATTTGTTTAATATGTGTTTGTGTAAAAAGTCATATCAAGATTGTTTACCTTTAGTTAAATACCTAACCAAATGGAGTATAGTAATATTATAAATGTTAAAATTTGTGAGGATGGATGAATGGATGTTTGTTATTCTTTCACGCAAAAACCACTGAGCATATTTTGATGAAACTTTACAGTAGTATTGTTTATACATTAGAATAGCAAGACTATAATTTATAACGATATTGAATTGGCCAAATGACAACGATAAGTGTCAAGTAAGTCGGAAAAATCCTGCTGGCTGAGAACTATTTCGGCGTGCGGTGCATAAACCGTTATAAGGTACCTTTTATTCAGAAAAAAATACTGTTACGATATTCTGTCCATTCGTTTATTTTCTTTATGACAGCTCACGCCTATGAATAACCGTATTTTCTTTCGGATTAATGTATACTACAGTAATGTCGTACTTTATTAACGGGTAACGCCCACTTAGTGAAGTGCCCTGTGCATAACAAACAACCACAGACTATAAAACAGATTTTGAAATAAGATAAATCGATCATATGAAAAATAATTTGACTTTATGTAAGTATTGATTCTTGAAATTTAACAAAAAAAAAAGAATATAAATGTAGTAACTATGACGCCATGATTAATTATTTGCAAGGAATTAAGTCGAAATCTTGACATTTAAGCTCGAACCAAGAGTAAATAACAATAACTCTGTACATTAATATCATATATAATATTTTTTTAAACTAATAAACTATATAATAATTATACTAAAAATATGTCGATGCATTTAATCGATTAAAAGTTCTTCTTAATAAAATTGATTATTATTTCAAATCGAATCGGTAACGTGTGAGGGCGTCACTAATTTCGAACTGTCAAAAAGAAAATAAACGGATGGACAGAGAACCTATGTATCCTACATTTATGCGAGCGTAACCGCGGGCAAAATCTTGCACTACATACCTATACACTATTATAAAATATTAATGATGTATGTACGTCATGTTTATGTAATTACATCTTGTAATGCTGATGTAACATATGTCGATGGTAGTCTCTATTGTTACTACAACAATACATACAGACTTCATTAATGCACAATGTTGCGGCACAGTTATATTACAATTATTATTTGTTGATGTGCGTAAGCAAAAAGTATTGTATTGCAGTTTATTCGCCGCTGTACTGTTGTCCGTGTTTAAAATAGATCGTGTGATTATTTTTAGGTGATAGGTTTGAAAACACGCTTGAAAAATGCGCTTATTTTGTTTTAAGATCTTTCTTTTAGGAAAGAACCATTTTAAATAAATGTTACCTATGCATATTAATCCTGATACCAAGCAACTACATGCTATAAGACAAAGTTTCTTTAATCGGATTTGAAGAGAATTAAAAATTTAATTTAAATTCGTAAAAATTACGCAGTACGTCCTGATAAACTTTTAAAAAGAGTTTTCAACGAGTTAATTATTTTCAATATTGTTGATGTTGCCTAGTGTTAACAGTATCCTACCTGAATACTATCTCCATGAGAGAGAAGAACCCAATAATATTACCTGAACCAGACATCGAATTTGAGACCTCATGCACAGCAGTTGTGCCAGCAGCACTACCGGAACGCCACCGAAGCAGTCTATACATAGTTTTTATACATAGTCCTCAGGCCGCATAAAAACATCATAAAACTATGATACACTTCATCTTTTCTGTACGTTAGACAATGGCACATCTCTATACATTCTGTATAAAAATACAAAGCACACCACCCTATTCTATCTTACAAAAATTTTCTTGCAGTAAAGACGATGCCAGCGCCGAGCTATCGCGTGCTGCCTTTAGCAGTGTACCACACGACAATGGCGGTACCTTAGTATAAGCCAAAAAAACCCATTTTGTGTTGCTAAGCTGAAGGCAGTTTAGCAACACAAAACGGGCTCAGGTTTTTTACATATAGTAAAGACTATATGTTTCTTACATAATTGAATCCTTCACTAGCATGCATTCGGTATGCTTAAGGGAGTTTATTCACGACGTGTCTGAAACATTTCGTTTTTTAAGTCTGTTAGCCATTTGGATTAAAAATTACTAATATTATAATTAACCCCTGCGGGTAAGCTAGAATGTTTGTGTTTGAAGTGGGTCCACATCGTGATCCTAATGGATAGGTTTCGAATCGATCGACGCCTCAACCGTTAGTCCAATGGCTAATCTATTGGCCTACTGCTGCTTCTAAATTAAAGAGTTCTTGTATATTGCGAAAGGAATAAGATCATTAGGCTTACTTTAATTTGAAACCCTAGCTCAGCCGTAGCTCCTGCTACAACAATCCAGTCTTTATCATTTGAGATTATCATCTCCACAAAGAAAATTATATTCGTACCAATTTTGAAGACATTTCTAAGGCAATGGCAATAAAATGTAATCAACAAATAGCTAGGGCAATGATGCCTGTTTAACTGAACGGGGAAACATCATAATATACTTTGAACTAGTGTAACGGCATTTCATCCATTTATTTACTGAAATAATAGAATATCATTTTCACCAATAGTATTTGTTGTGTGGCCATTACCTGTTATTAAAAATATCGCTAGAGGGAGATAGCCGTATTAAATTGGAATGCTTTTGAAATTATCCTATTACTTTAAATGATGCTAGAGTGAGACAACTGCTGTTCCCACGTGCTTAAGCCGAGGTCACTGTGCGCGTCATCCGCGCATGCGTTATGTCATTGTATGAAAAGGGCTTTCGAACAAAGGAAATTAGTTATATTTAACTGTAAACGATTTTAAACTTTAAAACTTTGCAATAGGGTTTGTTATTGCATGGAAATATTTTTAAATTCGTTCCGCTGTGACCCAAATCGCTAGATTTGTTGTAGATTTATGGATATGTTTATCAAAGGGCATTATTCACTGTATATGTAATGAGAGAGAATAATATTTACTAGAAACCTCGCGTTCCCTTTTTGTATTGGTATTGCAAATAATGATTACAATAATAATTAAGGCAATATTAAAGCAAGTTGGTTATTCAAATCGAAATGATAATTATACTTGTGACCCATTTTAAAACTACAGTTTGAGTGTCTTAGAGTACCCGTACCACTAGCAATGTGCATTATGAGAAAGCGATCTAACATAGGAATCATTATTCATCAATCAAGGCATTTTATTATGTTTTTTTCCTTTATAGCCTTTATATGTTAATATGTTTCATAGATATTCACTCTAAGACCATTGAACAGATTTTGATGGAGCTTTTACATTTTTTTTAACTTGGCGTTTAATTTTAAATCTAGGTAGTGCCTACGTTTAATGTACATAATTCCGTCCAGTAGACACAGTGTGATAGCGCATAATAAGAACTGCGTAAATAACGATAATAGCAAGCTGTAGCCCACACGAACAAAGCCGCGTGTATAATCTAATTATAAATAAAATTAGGTAAATAAACAATCAATAAATTTTATTCAGTATTGCCACATAAAAGTATAATTAACTTTAAACAATTTATATATCTAAAACATAATTAACTGCACACTTATTCAAATAATATTATTCGGAAATTATTAAATGTCAAAATATTGATTAAATTATTATTTAGATATCAGCTGTAATATTAACATTATGGAATGTGTATTATTGTGCATAATAATCATATTATTAAACAAGAACATTAATTACTAATAAATAATCTCATAGGGCAAGACATTTTGGTAAAAATAATATCACTAATAGACATTGGGAATATAATTACTTTCTAAGATAATAATGATATGTTATTATTCTTTGTTATTCTTGATTGCAATGAAAATTAGAAACAGTATAATAAAAAAAAAGGTATATCTACTCTAAACGCGTAATACTTTGACGGTAAATAATAATTATACATAATAATATAATAAAAACAAATGTAACTTATAATAAACATTATTATTTATGAGAATCATTCATCAATTATTTATATTGCTATAGTTTTCGTAAGTATTCAACGAAATCATAAGTATATGTATAAATATTAAAGTGGACATGAGGAATAGTAAAATAGCCACCATTGTAGGTTAAATAGCGTCATTTTGTTCAAAATTATTAACTATTACTATTAGCCTCTCATACAAATTAATTTATTTACTTCATCATCACTATTAATTAAGTGGTTTCTTTCATTTTACCACAAATAGTGAAATTTTAGATTACGTAAGTGAAAATAAATTAATTACAAATCAACTCACGTACAAAGCCTTATCAAGTTCATTATGAAATATTTATCTAATATTTATATCAAAATTGGATTCTCGTATTTTCTTTTTATATAAATAGGTATATGAATGTGTATATAGCCTCATAAATTACAAATTAGAACGTATTTTCTATTAAAACATGTTTTAAAATTATCTACGATTATAACTATGGGTGTAAAACAGATTATAAAATTTATTTTAACAGACAACAAAAAGGGATTCATTATACGTAATTTATTATTTGGTATTTTATATGTAGTAAATATGTGTTTATTAATAACATTAATAATTTCAACACATTAACAGTAGATGACTTTTCAAAACAAATATTTTCCACGGATTGTTTTTAAAAATTACTTAGATTTTATAAAACCTTCTATTTAATAATCGTATTTGGTTTTTCAATGGAACTACTCACTTACGTCTAGTATTATACGTCTTTTATTATGAAATCACAAACAGTCCTAAGAAAATATGAAAGACAATGGAAATAAACGATCTAAATTATGTTTTATTTTGTAGTAACTTATAATCATTTTATAATTACTAGCCCATATTTACATGGCAATAATTATAATATTATTATAGAAATAAATAGTAGCATATTAAAAATGCAGGCATATTGAGAAATTTATTTGCTAAGCGCAAGTAGGTATAATGTGAGAAAATGCTGCATATTTGGTCCATTGATAGTGAAAGATACGTCTTTACGCTATCTAATAATCAAACCAATAAATATTACCAATGTTTAGAACACAACCAATAGTAATAATTTAATATTCATAATTAACGAACGTATCATCTAAAACATAAGTTAATGCAACTGCGGTTCTAACTCTAAATATAACTGCCAATTTCGCTGCTCATACATACATTACAATAAACGCATATTAATACACTCTCTCTTCCTAAATCAACGCTACGTTCCCCTGTCATCCTCATAGCCTTTTAGTCTAGCAAAGGTGATAGCAACGTAAAAACCTACACTTGATACAGCTTTAGATATTATGGAAATTTCAACCTTATTAAAAAATATTAATATTGACAAAAATAACAAAAATGTGTGACTATTGGCATTGATTATACCATTGGTGTACCTCAAGGCATCATTCTAGATCCTGGATAAATCAATGGATACTACTTTTCGGGAATAGTCTCGGGTAAATTTATATCAGATTTTATTAAAGATTTTAGATTATTATCACGTTGCTAGCTCCACAGCTTCTTAACAAAATTAATAATAAAGTAAAACCGTCAGTAACAAAGAAGTCTACACATTAGAAGCTTTAAGTGTTGAAAAGATTCAAGTTAGATATCCAGCTCTTCATGTCGATGTCCGGCGCTCGCAGATCGCTCAAGAGTCAACTGGGCCCTCAATCAGCGTTTATCATCTGGAACAAGGAGTTTTACTTTTAATTTAATTCGAAAATAAAATAAGCAAGGGTCAGAAAGAGTCCTGAGCGACCTGTTTGAAAAGAACGCATTTTTATTAAAAATATATTGGCAAGATTTTTTTACATATGCAATAACACGCTCAATTTAATAAACATAATATTATTTTTCTAATGAAATGCTTCTAACTTTTTACGCAACACAAAGTTAATAATATTGATACTAAGAACAGCGTTACTAACTTATAATAAATAAATATGAAATTTAAAATCTATATATGGTAAGTAACACATTTCAAACATGTCGCCTACGCGAATACTGGCTCTTTTGACATTTACAGTATCAAAATATGTTGCACGTTGATGATACTAGTTTGTTACGTAACGCAAGGTCGCTAAAACCAATCAAACCAGTAGTCCAGTAAACCAAAGCCATATAAGCAACCCCATTTAGATATAGTTAAAAATAATAAGGAATGAATATAATATATTCATCATAATAATATTATCTTTATTCCTTGTCATTGGATTACTAATTAAATCAAACATACATATATTTTACTAAACAATATGACATAAACCATAACAATAACTGCAACACAATAATACTTTTTGCAATAACATAATCTTTATATATGTATATATATATGTATAAATCTTTTGTGCGTGTGTTTGTAATTAAACTCCTCCTAAACGGCTGGACCGATTTTGATGAAATTTTTTGTGTGTGTTCAAGTGGATTCGAGAATGGTTCAGATTTGTTTTTTTTTCGTTTTTCACGACAACGACTGTCGGGTCCGCTAGTATATTATAAATTACTAAATCAGCATCAAGCAGATAAATGATAAATAATTATAAATTATTTAGTTATTACCTATGTATATGATATGACAGCAGCATATGCCATGTGTATGGCACTAAAGTTACTATTAATGATCTTTTGAAAAGTAAAATAGCTAGGCATATTTATCCATCCATCTACAGGGCCTATTTCTACCAACAGGAATGTATTTACCTTTCTTTTATAACAGCAAAAATCAATGCTGTGATATCTTGTTTTATAATTTTATAATAAAGAGATATATCAGGATTGACAGGAAAAGTAGTACTCCATGGTATTTACGTACAGTTTTCTTTTAATTAAAACAAAAGGACGATGTGCCACGGAATGAGGAAATGATACAAGTAATTGCTTTTTGACAGCTTCACGGGACTTAAATTTATTGCGCAGACATCAGAGTTAACAACAATACAAAAGAAAATCTTTTTGCAAATCTTCTGAGTATAATAATAAGATTTACACATGTAATGTGAGAAGTTGTATTAGTGTTTAATTAGTTCAACAATCAGCAAAGGCGGTTAGAAGCTGTGATCGCTTTTTTGGAATAAAACTAATGCCCGCTTTCTATATCCAGATAATTATAACATATTTTTCATACAATATGTATAAAAAAAATATTTTTGTTGCACGATTTGTTGGACGGTGCGACCTTTCTTGTTTACGCTTAGGTACTCCTTGTGTTTCTTCGCATCGGTATCTTTGTGGAGAAGCCGTCGACAGTCTTGGTCACCATGGCCTATCATGCAACAGGAGTGCTAGTCGTATATCACGACACGCCAACCTGAATAACATACTCCGTCGGGCTCTTGTCACCGCTGGTGTTCCGGCTTAGCTTGAATCTTACGGCTTGGTACGCGACGATGGCAAGAGACCAGATGGTATGTCATTAATGCCATGTAAAATGGGTAGGCCGTTGGTGTGGGACGAAACTTGTGTCGACACCCTTGCGCCATCACATCTTTCTAGCACAGCGGGTTGTGCTGGTTCTGCTGCTGCATCAGCGAAGATGCTCAAACGGCGCAAATATCAAAACCTATTATTGGTGAGTACATATTTGAGCCGTTTGGTGTCGAAACGCTGGGGCCATGGGATTCAAGTGCTAGGTCTGTTTATAGAGACTAAGCGGCTCATCAACGCTTCGCGTGACCAGAGAGCTGGTATTTTCTTTGCACAAAGAATAAGTATTGCCATTCAACGTGGCTATGCTGCCAGTCTTCTGGGTACGTTGCCAATTGACGACGATGCGGAGGAATATTATGACGCTTTTTAATTTTGAAGTGTTATTTTTCTCTTTAGTTTATATTTCTTGTAAATTATTTATGTGTATATTATGTATAAAAATTGAGTTCGTCGAATTTACCGTAGGTAAAATGCCTTGTTTCTAAATAGGAATCAAGCCTAATATTATTTGAACTAAGCGTCTTATCAAATATTTTAAGGCCCGAATTAGCATTCATAGTTTAATACTAAACAGAATTGAAGCTTTAGTCATTGCCTATTTAATAAAATTTTAGCCTTGAAATGTAAGCGTTTAAATTCTCTTCTGTATTTTATTGTACATGATATTATTCATCATAGTCACCATTTTGAAATAACTGAGCTTTATTCACTTCTACTGTCAATATATTAATTGAACTTAGGTACAAACATTGAAGTTCTTTTTACGAACAACATGTTTAGAACGATTATGTTTTAAATTCTTAATTATTTGCTTTTTGTAAACTTTTGTTTGACAAAAATTGTCTTTTTTTAAAAGCTGAGCATATTTTCTTTTTAGAAAACCAATGTAATAATTACTATTACATTAGTTTTACAAAATAAATAACACTAAATTTCAATTACGTTACAAATATTATTATGAATGTTTTATCTAACTAATAGAACAACAACATTGCGTTCCATCAAAACTATCTGTGTCATGTGTAGTCATGGTGGCATTCATGGGACCCTATCTAACGTTAAACAAGAAGAGAGGAACATCAAACTATTGCATGCGTAGAGGCATGCAGTGCACACACAGACTTAAATATACCTACTTATATAGACACGCGCCTATATGGATATAAGCGATTTGACACTTGCTCAATCCTTTCAGGGTTGTCAGACTACATAAACATAACTTTCAAGATATTATTATTTTAATTAAACTGGTAATTACTCTTAATAATGTTATACATAATCACGAAGATCGCCATAACGAATACTTCCATGAATACATTTTTTATTGAACATTAAATTACGTGACAACAAAAGCCTCAATTTACATTACGGCATTTTATAAATACAATGTAAATTACTGCTATAAAAGATCATTATTATAATAAAACAACCGCAGTGAACAATTAATTTAACGCCATTTGTTAACTGTTTCACACACTATAAAAATTTGTTTGAACGACAGCCCTGCGCTCACATCCAAGCACTTCACGCACACATGCGAAGCGTAACCGGTCGATTGACGTCAATGATGGGTGGGGACGAATGTATAAAAAAAATTAAAACTATCAGTTTACTACGGACGGAAAACGACACATAACCATAACTAGCCATTGTTCGTCGCATACCCACGTATCAACAATCAAGTATGTTTATTTGCAACTTGACTAATGACACGATGCTTTTTGTGGACGATAACGAACGATTTAAACTGATCCTATTGTTTGATCTCGTTTACAAACACACTCACACTATTCCATATCATTAGATTACGTCAGAAGACAAGTAAAGACTTTAATGTGAATTTTATAACCTTTGATAATGTACACTTTAGATGCGACGTCATTGTTCAATGTTATATTAATGGCTTCAAGTGCGTATATTTAATGAGGTAGATAATGTGTAAATACGGACGAACTAATAAGTTGTGTAGACATAGAAACTATAATATATATGGATTAGCAAAAACTGTGTAGAAACATTTATTTGCTGAAATATTGTAAATATTTCTGAAAAATAAACGAACGGCTATTATTTTAAGTGAGCTATGTTTATTTGTATTTTTTATTCAAACTATAACTATTGCAGTGTTTTGTAGTGAATTCATCCATCGATTGGGCCGATAGGTATTTGAATTAAAGTAAACATCTTCTTTACTGCAAGATGGTTTTATTGATAAACTCTATTCAGATGTAGAACAAAATCCTTTTATTTAATTAACTGGTACTTTGAAATCGATTGGTAATACGTGCAAGCTTCTAGTTTCTAATCAGTAGGTATCTCACACAAAAAATACATTATTTATCTTATAATATTTAAGAATATTTTGGTTACTTTGTTTAACAAATACAATATAATAAAGATTGTGTTATTGAAATAAGTATGTATATTTTCTTACATTTCAAATTCAATCTACCAAATGAGATGCAAAAACAACATCTATGCAATACAAGATTCCTGCATAAGTTGTTTGTATTGTTACATTAAGACCACCTCGAACAAAACTAGATTTTATCTAAGTCTTACTATTTATTTTAACCGTATTAAAATTAATCTGTTAGTACTATTCAAAATGCTAATATATTAGGCTCCTACCTAAAATTAGCTACCCAATCATAACCTTCAGGTGGCTAATTTTGGAAGTAAGAAGTTAAACATTCCGCTCTGGGGTCAAACCGAAGTGATATTTGAACACCCGTTCTTTGACGTCAGCAATGTCCGTGAGATGCTCTGTCACAACATCATAAGCACAAGTCGATACATGTACATATATTATATATACGTATATTATATATAAGTGTTCATATTACACCAGTCTTTAAGATAAGTGAGCTTAGAGATTCCAATGTGTAATGTGAAGCTGCTGATATAAAAGCTAAAGAATTTTATACATAAGCCACGTGTAAACTCATTTAAATGTAATACCTTGCCATCTATGAAATTAAAACTTCTACTGATATAGTTATTGTGCAGAACTCAACAACAAAATTTACATTGGACAAATTATATCATGAATCTCCGTTGTAGTCATTATGTTAGTTTTTGCATTTTATGCAATCCGGTGCGATGATTAAAATATAAACTGAGTACTAAATTTGATAACTTGAAAATTATTAACTAGTGAATTTGCAATTCAGTGGCCGTTAAGTTGTTACTGTATCATTCGCTACGCAGTAAACATGCATTATGTATATATTATAATATATAAATTATTATGAGTGTACACAACTCATAATCATTTATATATTCCAAGATTAAGCTCTAAACACGAAGAAATGTGTATTTATATTTTTTAAAGGTGATATTGTTCTAAAATAATCTGAAAAGCTACAAAAGAATATCTATGATTAACATTGTCAAGGTTCCAAATATCGCGACGAAACTTTTGTAGCTGTCCCACTAATTATTTAAATATAATCTAAAAACTAGAATGACCTATACTATGCCTCTTTTAAGCTTTAGCTGTTTGGCTAAATAAAATTAGGACAGGAGCAAGATTATTACTTTGCTCCTAAATCATTATAATGTTTTACATTAGTTTTGATTGCTAAAATTTAATACAATGGACTCAGACTAGAACCTTGAGGAACGCCATTAACGAAATTACTTCCAATAATACGTGCAACGCTAATCTGTACCAAAAATAGTATAACAAAACAAAACTACACCAAATACTTTGTCAATATTTTAGTGGTGGTTAATAACGACAAGAAATTCGTGCAACCTTTATTGATCTATACCTATTTTGAAATTGTAAAACGAAAATTTAATAAGCACTCGTTTTCGTAATTTATAGACATTTTGAAATTAAACTACTTTATACGGATACGGGGCGACAAAAGAAGAATTGAAGCGAACATAATGTGAAATATCCCTTACAAAGAAGATTTATTTCAGCGGTAAAAAGGAAACATCAGTATAAGCAAAGTATGGGTACTTTGCCATATAGGGAAGCAGGCAATTGAAACGACATCTGAATCAACACCACTGTACATTGAACTAGGAAGATTGTGTTACGTAAATTATTCACTTTTTACACGCGTGCCTCATTACCACAACCGAGACCACATGCCGAGTTTTTACGCAAATACTCCTTATATTTATTAAAATTAAACTCCTATTCGAGGTATAATAAAACTGTAGATTGTACAGTCAATGTTTATATGGTTTTCTTGTAAACGTTTCAATGTTGTGACAGCCTTTCCAAAACTGTCGCGATTAATGCTCGGTAGAAACAAACAATTGTCAATTATGTATTGCTGTAACTAATATGTTCTCGCTCCAGTTACCCTGTACAATAACATTGGACACGTAAATGACGGAAGCCCACATCCGCTTCACATACAAATAACTAACATATCAAGAAACCCACGGATTATACGATACGGAGGATCAAACAATGACATACAGTTCGACAATCATAATCTCCTGAACATTATAACGTTAAGGAATATCCTATTTTTATAAAACAACTAATTGTTGCTAAGCATTATTGCAGACGGCAATTAAATAGTCGTAAAATTGTTAAGAGTATTGAATCTACAAAAGTGACATTTCAGAGTTTGTGGTTTCAATACTTCTGAACATGGTTATAATAAACCTCAAAAATAGTTATAATATATGTACATACAAATATAGTATTGATAAATATGGATTTGTTATGCCAACTCTTATTTTTAAAATAACATATTTCTAACAAATTAGTTGCATTAGCATTTTGTTTTAACATAAACACAATTATACTATTATAAATGCAAATGGTAGCAATTAATTAAACAATATTATTGCCCATTCTGTTGTTATAAACTAAATAAATATTTTATTTAATATGACGGAACGTCTTAAATATTTAAACATTAAAGCGATTTACCATAACTTTTATGATACTGTATATTTTTCACCTATCAGATTAAATTTTAATTATGAATGAAATATCTAAATTATCAAATGTTATTAGTCATATTATACATTAAGCATAATTTTTTTAACTATCTTAATATATTAAATCTCATTTAAACTATATAGAATGCTAACAACAACAAAATGGTCTTATTCAATTAACATTAAAATTATTTTCATAGAGCCGATTTTTCCAGCGTAATATAGCTTACTTATAATTTGACAGATTTTCTTTACAAAAACTATCAACATGTCATGTTTATCTCTTAACTAAGGTTCCATAACACGTAATAATATGTCCAATAAGCATAGCGAGTGTTTATTTTTACAAATTCTTAACCATCTCAAGTTGACTTTATACTTTTCTTTCAAATAATTAATATGATAATGAAATACTAACCTGAATAGTTAAAATAAACTAACAAAATTCTACCTCCATATTTTGTTTCAAACATAAAGCACTAGTCTATAAGCTCGAAATAATTTCACGACAAAATAAATTTAGGAAACACTTGTTACCTTACGTTCACAGCAGAGTAACAGTTACTCAATATATTTATTTGTCCTTATGGCCTTTCTAGGAAAAAGATGTACTTAAATTAGAATTAGATTAGCATGGCGTACCGAATGAATACTAATAACATTGAATATGGATTAGTTTTCTAAAGTGGCCCATACAAGTAACCTCGTTCTACGTCATAGATCTAACGTCCTTGCGAGTGATTGCCACTACAATAAATACTAGAAATATTTAATCAAGCGTGAGATCAAATGTTTGACATAGGCCATCAAAATCCAAATCTTATCTCAAATTCATTGATTTTTCAACTTCTCTTAATTATAAGCTTGGAATGTTGTTTTAACTATTATAACATTCTATCGTATGAGACGAGTGATAAATTGAAATCTAATATTAATTTAATGTAATGCGCAGTATACGGGTTATACAGGTGATAGAAAAATGTGAAGAAGGAAAAGCTGTTTCAAAGTTATTCTTAAATTCGAAACATCTATTCCTTCTTCTCATTTTTAGGTTTTGTATTTATCTTTTAAATGTTTCTAGTTCTACGGTATTTGAATCTTAAACTAAGGTCACTGTTAACTCTACTCACTACTGCTATTTGCTTAAATGTAGCATCTCTAATATCAACCTTTATAAATTTAAACATATTGGCCACGTTTGTTAATTTTAACCTTTTTTGTTATGTTAATAATAACCGGTTTGTCACTAAACATAAATATTGTATTGACGTCAGTAACGTCACCTGTTAGTCAAACAAGGAAAACTGAAAAGACATGAGCTGGCGTAATGAAAAATTAAATTCCTGTAACTTGTTTACTTCCTTATAAAATGAACAATGATGTCGGAAATATTATTAAATTCACAAATTAATTTAAATTTTACTAAGTAATTTAAACAAGATACATTACTAATATACCTAATCAGTTTTAATTCACTAAGAAACTAAATACGTTAAGCTTTAAAATCAATTGAAACGGTAAATGATCTAATTACAAATCTTAATCTTTTATTAACTCTAAAACCAATAGCAGCATCAGGGTCATTAAAATGTTCATTTCCTCGTCATAGATTATAAAAAATATTATTTGAATAGTCATTAATTTAATTTTTTATCGAAGATCAGTTTTTTGTGTTAATAATACGAGTAGCTACGTCATAAATATATGAGTAACACTTTACGAATCAAAACTAATAATATCCATGTCGCTCTAACTACTATTATGTATAATGTAAAAATTAATACAATTATTAAAAGTCTCACCTTTTTGGGCATCGTCGGTGACTCAAACTCTTCGTCATCGCGACTGGACAGTGTGGAACATGATGAGCACGCGGAGTCCGCAGAAAGTGACCTGGATCTCAGCCAATCTACTTCCTCTTCAGTAGCACCGACCGCAACTCCGTCCGAGTAGTCGCTGACCACCACGCTGGGCGTCCTCACGCACCTTCCTCTAATTTCGCAACCCTCGCTGCTCCTTCGCCCCAATTCCACTACATGGGCCTCAATTAAAGTCCTCTCTCTCCTGGGCGACATAGCGTCCGGTGGGGGCGTGATGTCGCGAGGATGTGAGTGTCTCCGCAAACGTGTCTCTAGTTCAACTGCGGAATCGTCGCTGAGGTCGCGGCTGCGGCGTCTGACAGCCGCTCTGTCGTCGTCGTCCGAGGACGAGATGTCTTCTGGTGGCGAGGTGGCGCGTGGAGGCCGGAGGTACTGCATTGGAGCTGGTTCGAAGCGACGTAGTAGTTCGGAAACGCGGGGTTGTGCCTGACGAGTGACGCGGCCGGTCGGCGGCGCGCGCGCGCCCGCACTGACGCTCGTCCTGCGCGGCGCGTGCGCCTGCGCTTGTGCCGGCTCACGCGCATGGCCCGGCGTGACTCCCGCACTCAGCTTCAAGTAGAACAGGCTGTGGCTTAGCGCTTTTTCCCGCAACACGCGGCGGAAGTCTTCAGGCGCCGGTTGCTCTAGTCGCGGCATATTTCCTACAACAAAATCGAAAACAATTTTTAATTTTGTTACAGTATCTGAGACTTGTATACACTTACAGAAAATAAAAAATAGGACTATAATTTGCTGGCAATAAAAAAAAATATAACACAGCATCTCGCCTGTATAATTTAGGATTGATTAAAATTGAGGCAGGGTATATTACATTAGTTTAGTTTACGACCCAGAGTAAAGGGATGCTCTACCATGAGCGCCAAGAATACAGCCATTGTTATTGACAATATCTTTAGTGCAAACCATTACAAACATATTACGCAGACGCATGCCTGTATTATTTTCCTGAATGGAATAAGCAGATGTGCTAAGTACAGTCACATTTGCAAACCTGTCGGTATAAGGTATTATAGTACAAGCCTCTTATGCCATATAGACAAGCACTTTAAACACTTTACGAGAAGTAGAGCCTCGCTGATTTCAGCATGCATGGGCCGGCTCGACCGGGGAAGGTATATCCTCTCACAGAATATTGACGTTAAATAGCAGTGTTGTGTTTCATTCGGTGAGAGTGCCGGAGGCTCAATCACCCCTTTTTCCCCTTCCCGCTCCTTCTCCTTCCCACCTTCCCACTTCCTTTCCTTAAAGGTCGGCAACGCGCAAGTGATGCCTCTGGTGTTGCAGACGTCCATAAGCTACGACCCACCTGATGGTAAGTGGTACCATCAGATGGGCCCGTATGCTTATTTGTCACCTTAGCTGTATAAAAAGAAATAAAAAACACTATCCTAAACATAAAAATCTAATAATACTACCCAGTCTGAGAATAAAGCAAGTGATACACCAACTTAGCGAAGCAAGTCTCGAAGAAGTCTTTAATCTGTCTTAGAATACCAGACATAATTAAAAGCTAATGTGCCTGGCCACCGGTGTGCCGCTGTCAATACTAGGATAAGTAGAAATTATGTAAAAACTAGCTTTTAGACTTAGATCCAGTCATTATCCATCAGCAAAGTTTGCATAGTTAATGAAAAAAGTTGATACGCCCAATTGTTCGATATGCAATAAAATTGAAGATGTACAACATTTGCTGATGGATTGTGCTCGAAATAGGAGTGAACGTAATTCGTTGGTTAAGGATTTAAATTTCAATTTACTCGATGTGGGCCTGATACAAAGTATTTTAAGTTATCTGAAGTTAGAAGCTGCCAAAAACTATGTAATTTGATAAAATAATTTATTTTAAATAATTTAATAGATATCCGTAGTTCTAATCTCTAGTATCTAATCTATAGTTGTATCTCTAGTTATATCTAACAGTGTACTTTTAATTTTAATGTGTGTATCTAGTTATAGGATGCAATAGGATTGACATATCTTTACGGATAAAAACCCCGAAAAAATAAAGAATAATAAAAATAATCTCGTAATTACTAGCATAGTAGCCATAATTAAAACCCATTGGGACCTAGCAGCCGGTGGACCGCTGCAGCTCAAAAATAGGAATATAATAAAATAAATAAATAAAAGAGCATAACCATTCACTGGTCGTGGTACGTTACAACGCATGGTAAACTAAATACGTACGTCATTAGTTAATTAAAAACACTACTGACCTTGTGCTAAATTAACTGGTACTCGAAAAACGTTTCAATTATTGAACATTTCAGCCTTATCTGAAACAAAACAAATACCGTTTAGGAGACGCTTACAGCAGGATGTTGATAATATTTTACCGTTGTGATTTGAAAAATATGTACCTATTAATATATTATTTTTATGATTTTTTGTCATTGTTGCTAACTGACACAGCGCTTGTGTTTGCCTGCTGTGCATTAGGTGTCGGGTTAAATTCGCGGGTCAGGCAGTATTATTGGGTATTTTTATGAGTAGCACGGAGTTTGGAATTTGAATCTGGAATCTGAAACGGTAATAGGTTCCCAGAACTAAAAACATAGTTGGTGAACTGTGGCTGTTATATACCTGTCGTGATTACCCTTTCGGAGGTATAGGGTTGAGACTATATATATATAATTATGTAGTATTACCATAGGACAGTGGTCGGCAACCTCATCGACCAAAAGAGACAAATATCGATAAAACATTATTGAAATCTATTAAAAGAGCTATTTTTTAACTAAGCAGCGTTAGTAGAAGATATAATTAGGATTAAAAGAACACTCTTGCTTGCCTTTGTCGAATGTCTCAGAAGATTAAATAAAATTTTCCGTGCTTGCACTAAACATTTCGTGGAAGAGCTGCTGTCGAAGAGTCAAAGAGCCGCATGCGGCTCGCGAGCCGTGAGTTGCCGACCACTGTCATAGGATATAATATATATAAAATTATCCCTTTGGGTTATCCGCATGAATCAACGTGTTTACGTATAAGCGCCGCGGCGCTTAAATTATAGAGCAAACAAAATAATATTAAATAATAATAGAAATTACAGATATAAAGTTAACTCTTAATAAGATAGGATATATTATTTCTAGAAAAATAAACGAGGGCGACGGCATCATGTGCCATTCTATATTTCTTGTGCTGCCACCGCACTGGAAGTGTCTATAAGTCGTTACCTATACAAGTAAAGACATAGTGTGCCTCGTGGTTAACAGTTACAATGTAACTACTTACCATCAGGGTGCCTAATGCGAGTTGTTTATAAGTTAACGCGATCGAAATGTTCACCGCGTTCGGCTCTCTGATTGGTTAAGAGCTAGGAGCGGGCCAATCGGAGTGCCGAACGTCATAAACGTGTCGATCGCATTAACGTAAAACAAACTCGCACTAAGCACTCAGACGGTCGTTTACCTACTTGTCTGTCATTTTAGTATATAAGAAAGCTTATTGCTCAACATTATATACATAACATTTTAGCGATTAATTGCTATTGATGACACCAACTCCATAATCCAATAAGAATCTTGTCGTAAAGTGTGACACAGAATAATAACACTTATGGCCAGTCCCACAACTAACATGTAAAAGTTATCCGAAAAATAAATCGTATGCTGTCTCACTCATGTTAGGTTAAAGAAGAGAGATGGCGAGACTTTTATCTTATAGATAAATGCTATCTGGAGGTGGTAGTACAAGCCCTTAGTGTTTATAGGCGGCGATAGGCCAATGTATAAGACATTGAAATTGCAATCGAGAGATCGCGGATTCGAATCCCACTCTTTGTACTACCGACGTAAACCCACTTTTAAAAAACGCTTTCTAGCTTAGCTGGAGGAGCTAACAAGAATACAAAAAAAATTAATTCTAACAGCTGCTAATCGTTGGTAATCTTGATTAGGAATAAAAACTACCAGAGTCAGAAAAACTATCTGAAGATCCTTGATGTCTTGATTAGTGACAAAGAGATCGCTAGTGAGATAATTCTGCCATTGTCTTAAGTGCCATAATGGCACGTATCTTTATTGTTGACTGAAAATAATAATATTTTGTTTACCAATCACGCCTGACGTACCTACTCGTAATGATGAATGAATGCAACAACAGCTATAAACATTTAAGAAATGTTTATTCATATAAATCGCGAACGGAACCTTTAGCTCAAGATAGATGGTTCCCATTCCATAAAATCTTAGGAATAACCGCTTAGAGCTCCAAACCTTAGTGGTACATTCCAATATACAAATCGCAAATCGTATGCAAAATTTAAAGGCAGTGTTGACAAAGCGAAGCAACGACCAAATTTTTGGCTCGGGCAAAACAAAAAAGATTTAAATAATAACAACCTGCAATAATTTAACTACAAAACAAACTGTATGACTAATAAATAAAATAAAGTAAGAACTAAATGTTAAATCTCTTGAAAGTACTTATCGAAGAAAGAGAACACAAGGTTTTCCTAATGAGAGTTGACCGGCTTAAGTAATAACCAGAGTGGGATTTCCAATTTATTCCAGTAAGCACTGGGCTATTGAGCTGATGCTGTGGTTAAGAGAATGCTAAGCTACTCAATTTTTGTAGAGCTTACAATGTGCGACTGATACCACTGATATTTTTAATTAAACTGCTTTACACAGATTCTACCGCATTGTTTATTTTAAAACACTTTTATTACATAAAAGTCTTTTATAATAAATAACGCTATAGAATCCGTTTAATGTAGTTTAATTTTAATGTATAACATTGGCGTAAACGTAAGACAATATTTCCTCTGATATTTTTAAGGTATCTTACGATACGGTAACTTGTGGTTGCTACAGTAACTTAAACTTAGCAAAACCAACTTGTATACAAACATATGATCTGATTTCTTCACGTGACTGCAGTGTCCCAGTCAGTGACACCAGAGAACGGATGTGATATTAAAAATACGTTCTATTGAACAGATAAAACAGCCTCATATGCACGGTACAATGTTGCACATTGGTGTGTAACAATGTCACAATAGGTAGTCTTATCGCTACCGATCATCTGTTAAAAGGAAACACTAAGGGCGAGAGAATTGAAAATAGGTATTTGTAAAATCTATTGCTGTCGCGCAATGCCCGCAGAGCGCGATAGAGGCAACTGCAGCTTGGACCGAAAACACCTATTAAAAGAACACAAAATTAACGTTTCCTAGTTCCCTGATTCCTTCTCCAAAACTTAACCGATTTAACTACTATTTATCATTAAAAATTAAAGAAATGCTTTGGCGGTGTTCCTGTTTTCCATTTTTATATAATATAGTCAAGTTTGTTTTTTGGATGTTTGAATACAGCGGAAAATCTGGCCATTTTTTGAGGTTTTTAAAGGCTCATGTCTCTTTTAATAATTAATTTATGAAAAAAAGGAAAAGATAGGGAAATTACCAATAGGGGGCACAATTTTTCTTTTTTTAAATTTGCCCTAGTTGTATTATCCAGGGAGGAAACAGGGAACTACGTTTGTAGGGGAAAACTACCATTGTTCTGCAATTCTTAAGCGCCGTTTACATTAGCAAAGAAAGTATCATGGAAAAATAGGCTATCTTCAAAGTGACCTAAAGTAGTGTCTCTCTTAATGCGAAGGAAAATAATAAATTCACTGTCTTTTAACATATTGAGTCGCAGCGGCACACCGGTGGCCAGGTACAATAGATTGCACGGATAGCGTAGTGGTTTAAGTGGTCGCCTCGCCATTGCCGCCGCGCCAAGTAAGGGTAAGGGTTGGATTCCTACAAGGAACAAAAAATTATGTGATACACAAATAGTTGCTTCGAGTCTGGGTGTTCTTTGTGTCCTTTCTTTGAATGTTTGCAAAGTCCCCGCGACATAGGAATTATTCTCAGTGCAGGAGTTTATCTTTTTTAAAGAAATTAAATTTAATCTACTATAAAGTAGATTAAAATTTAATGTTATTAGCGATGTTTTCGACACTCAAATACAGGCTATATTAATTTCAGATTAACTAATTACTGTTACAATTACAGAGCTCTAGAACATTTAACGTGATTATAACGCAGTTGTTACTGTCACCGGGTTGTCTTCATTTTCCGCGAAAGTTTATTGCCAATAATAAAATGATGGCGTAAATAATACGCGACGTGCATTGACAAAATTTACGTAATTTAATATAGTTGGGTAATGCTCGGAATATGGAATGTTTCATATTCTAAGAATATAACATCCTAATCCTAACTAATATTATAAATGCAAATCTGAGTTTGTTTGTTTGTTTATAACGCTTTCACACCTTAACTACACGACCGATCATCATAAGCTTTCGCATACGCGTTGTCAGGAAACAGAAAAGGACATAGGGTACTTTTTCCTGGATGAAGGGGAACTAGAAAAAAGTACTGTTACTGATCTGTTTCTGAACTGATTTGTGCCCAGCTAAAATGCTTTATGCACTGTCCACCGGCTAGGAGACGGCACCGGCGGGGTGTGTGGGACTCCCAGCATGAAATGCTGGTATACCCACTAAAAAACCTGGGGTGTTCCCTCTCTCACCCAATGAGGGGGACCAGTTGGGTATCCTAACCTAAGCTACATTTATGCGAGCGAAACCGTAGGCAATATCTAGTACTTGATATAACTGTATGAATGGCGTAGTAATTTAAGTAATCACCTCGCCGCTGCTACTGTAACGAGTGTTGTGAATTCGATACCCACACGGGACAATTTGTATGATGTGAATTTCAGTTTGTTGCTCTGAGTCTGGATATGCTTTGTGTCCTTTGTAAGAAACTGTATATTAATACGTGAAGCAAAAACTTTGTAGCCCTTTTTATGAAAATTGCGCCGACGCGACGGAGGAGTATGAAATTTGGCACTGGTAAAGTTTATATGGAGAAGGAATGGCGAATTCTAATATTTTTATGAAATATGCATTAGCAATACATTAAATTTGTTGCAATAGAAAATGGAAATATAATACTATATGACTGTTAGGTAGGACTTCAGATCATGCAACCAATTTGATTAAGTCATATAAGAGTACGAACGATCCTGATGTTAGTCTCGACTGAGACCAAAACTGAGTAAGAAAGACTTGGATATCAATACAATTTAAGGTCGGTCTTCACGATAGCTATTTCTCCTAATCGGTGTACAGGAATCGTACGAGTCAACTTGCAACCACAATCAGTGGAACCTTATCGAAATATGAAGCAAATTAATTTACAAAATACTTAATCCGGGTATTGTTATTACATCACAATAATGTAGGTAAATAATAACGGTCTCTTAACGTGGCGTAAAAGTAATATGTTATGCCGACGGAATGATGGTCTTTTATGATGCCTTGTATTTACGAATATGAGTTCGAATATAATCTTATCGATTAGCATGGAAAATTGTGTTTTTGAATATGGAGTATTTCGAATATGAATGTAGTATACTCTTATCGCTAGTTAAAGAAAGACAGACGCTTTTATTTTTTTTTTTTTACTTGGGGGAATGCTATGACGCATATCCCTCCGCGGGGGCGGGCGGAGGGATTATGTCGGACTCGCCGGGGTAAAAGAAAGATGGAATAATAGTAAAGTACCTCCCGGAATACCGACTAAACCTACCACGGTGTTCCTCGACAAAACCACTATCAACGGGGCCGCGCGAATCACTTTCGCATGCGGTCGCGACCCCGCCGAGGTTACGGCCCGCCGTGTGAAACGGCAGGCCACTACCCGAAGAGACCTACCCAAAGGACTCACGCTCAAAAATTCCCTACTGTCTCCCCCCTAGGGGAGAGACGGACTCGACACAGAGGCGCGCGTGGGAACACGCACGCCGCCTCTCGGACCTGGTGCTGAACGGATGGCGGGCAGGCCCACAAAGCCCGCCACCCCCAGGTCAAACCTCAGGGTGGCTGGAGGTCATCGCGCGCCCTCCGGCGCCCGGCTCTGCGGTTGGGGAGAGGGTTCAAACGCTCCCTCTCCCGCTCCGCCGCCTCCTTGATGGAGATTACTTCCTCGCAAAAGGAGGCGACGGCGTTCCACGACCTCTCACTCCGGATCATAGACTGAACTACGGCCGGGAGCGAGAGGGCAATCGATCCGACTGCCGCGATCAGCTCACGACGCTGCGATGCCCAGGCGGGGCAAACCGCCAAAGTGTGCAGCGCCGTGTCCTCTACAACGTCGCGGCAGTCGCCGCAGTGGTGACAACCGGGCGTCTCTTGCCGGCGTATACGACACAGGAACTGGCCAAAACAACCGTGGCCAGTCAGTACCTGTGTCAGCCGGAAGGTGAGGGCGCCATGCCGCCTCTCCAGCCACTCCTCAAACACGGGACTTATCGCCACGATCGTGGCGTGCCCGAAGAAAGAAAGACAGACGCTGCCGTCTGTCTGAAAACTACTACCTGATCTTCGTTAACTATCATATGAAACCAATGTTAGTGAAAATCACTTATGTAAATTTTTTCTTATTTATTTATATTTTTATTTTAATAAGACAACTCCTGCACAAATCATGCGGGCAGCCTTTGGGGACTGCCGATAGAAGTGAAAACTAAGTAACTAGCGTGCAATGACCATGACGCGAATTTCACGCTTTTTGTTCACCAAAAAAGTACACATATATACACAGTATACATATAGCTGATATAGCTCATGGAATGCGTTCGGTGACGATGACGCGAGTTCCATGATTTTTATTCACCCAAAAAGTGCTTAACGCGCCTAAAGAAGTTTTCACTTCAATAATTCAGTGTCGGAGACTTTACAAACATTTAAACAACGGACACAAAGAACACTCAGTCTCGAAACAACATTTGTGGATCACACAAATTTTTGTCCCGTGTGGGATTCGAACCGACAACACTCGGCGCAGTGGCGGCGACGAGGCCACCACTTAAACCACATAAACTAAGTCATCAGTGCAGTAAAATTTTATGTATGAACGTAGTCACTGGATCGATGAGTCAGATTTGAGTAACTAATAATAACCCAATTCTTGAGGAATACATACTTTATAATAAAATATGAATACAACAGATCATACACGATATCCAAGAAACACGAGATCTGAATAATGTAGGAATTCCCACTTTTTCACGGGTTTCCCATACGTAAATCAAAATGTAATAAAATTTTATCTAGCATCCTGTTAACAATACCTATATCCGACACGTTTATTATTTATTAATACTAAAGCGCAACACAATCTCGCAATAAAAATAATGTTTGAAAAGTCGTTCTTGATATATGGATGACATCTAATGCGGGTGGCAGAGAAATAAAAGATAAATATAGGGTGTAGAAGAGACTAACTTAAACTAGCGCATTACAGTGAGATGTGCTAAAGAGAGAAGAAAAGAAAGGAAATTTAATTGGACTGGTTTAAGTGGTCGCCTCTTCACTGCCACTGCGCCGAGTATTGTGTAATCCCACACGGGACAAATATTTGTGTGATTCACAAATGGTAGTTCCGAGTCTGGATGTTCGGTGTGTCCGTTGTTTGAATGTTTGTAAAGTACCCCGCGACACAGGAATTATTCCAAGTGCGGGATTTATCCTTTTTAAAGAAAAAAAGGGAAATCTATTATTATATAAGTATACAGTGTGACTGGTTAAACATTGTACATAATTAAGAACCTGACAATTTATGGTCAGA
The DNA here is from genome assembly GCA_963675205.1 of Catocala nupta. Lineage (NCBI taxonomy): Eukaryota > Metazoa > Arthropoda > Insecta > Lepidoptera > Erebidae > Catocala > Catocala nupta. The sequence continues at coordinate 9,295,774 of OY776091.1, read as the reverse complement.
GGTAACGTATAAAAAAAGATATAATAAAATCTGTGTAACCTGCAAAGAAAACCTTTATGAAATATGAAATATCCATAAAATGTGGACACTGCGCGCGTCGCACACAACTGCTACGGAGGCTGACCTTTGATAAGAAAAGGACGGGCGGGGGTGCAAATTCGGGAGAGTGCGAGGTGCGGTAGAGGGGTGCGAGGGCGGAGGTTTTGTTTAGGAGGTTTTGGTGTATGCGCAAGAGTGTCCGCATATTAAGTTTTATTGGATAACTAGGTCAAATTTTAAGTACCTATTTTTTTAAGATATTCGGGTCCAGAATCGAGTACTGAATACTCTCCTTCAATATGTCCAGTCTTTTACCAATCAGCCTGTATATATATACCTACGTAAAACATAGTCCCCGTTTTGTTGTATGCTTAACACACCTTTGCAGACGGGATCCCTCCTTTTCGCATAATGTTTTTTGTCCTAATATACTTCGGCATAACGATTTTGGCACAATTTGTTTTGGCATAATAATACTTTGGCATACTTTTTTTAGGCATACATTTTATGTTGGCATAATCATGTTAAAGACTAATTTGTTTTGGCATAAATTTGATTCCCATAACGTTAGTAGGCCTAATGACTATTAGCATAACGTTAGTAGGCCTAAAGACTTTTAGCATAATAGAAGTTAACTCAGATAGAAGTTAACTGATTGAAATAGTAGTCCTTAATTATTTATTTTAGGTGTATATTTTCAAAACCGACTTCACGTAGTCTTGTTTGTCCTACCCCTAGAGTGTTATTTAAAATCGCGTAGGCGTGTAGGGGCGAGGCGGCCCGCGGGCTGAGGAGCAGGCGGCTGCGAGCGAGCCGCCGCGGCTGAGGCTGGCCGGCGAAGCCGGCCAACAAGCCGAAGCTGCGGTGGTGAGCGAAAGCCGTCTGCGACGATTAGCACGCGTGGGGCCGCCGGAGGCCCGCAGCGCCGGAGCCGTGACAGAAACTCATTCAACACATCATCAATTTATGCTTTAGGATATTATGCTTAAAAAAGTTATGGTTTAGAACTTTATGCTTAATAAATTTATGCTTTACAATATTATGCTTAATCATTATTATGGTTAGAGAAATTATGCTTAAAAAATTATGCGTAAGCTGTTATGCGTGATTATATTATGCGAAAATATAATTATGCCAAACAACATTATGCTAAGTTATATTAGGTCTTAAAATTTTATGCTAATAGATAGGGAACCCTTTGCAGACATATCTTCTTTATTTGCAGTCCTATACATCGCAGAGTTTAATACACAATCACATTCTTCGAATCTCTTTTCTTAACCAATCTTTTCTTAATCTTTAATTAACCATCACATATGCTGCTTTTTACTATCTTACTAAATAGGGAAACTTATATTTCCAACGAAGTTATTCCTAAAACGCTATTTATGTAGAACAATGATACGTAATTATAATAATTGACGTAACGTTTTTCCTCTGAAAATACTACGCACTTCGGCAAGTCATTCCGTTAAACAATTCCCATGGGTAATTAAGGTAATTATCGGCAAGTGAGAAGCAAAGAGAATGATCTAATCGTATCGATTTAGATGGTTGCATCAAGATAGTCTTGATGACTAGTTTTTATAGCAAAAACTTTAGTTACAATGATGAAAAGGAGTAATTTATCTTACATGGTATCATAAAACGTGTACAAAAATTGAACTTCATATAAATCCAAAAGGCCGGCTTACATTAATATAAAGCCTTTTTTTATATTATTATTTTCAATTTATGCGACTAGATTTGGCCCGCGGCTGCGCTCGCATTAATGAAGATTTTGTCAATAACTACCCGACAAATCATAATAGAAATTCGCTACACGTTTTCAGGGGCACAGAAGAGGAAATATACCTTTAATCCACAAAAAAATACAATTCCCGATGGATAGAAATTTACTAACAAAATAAAACAAAGGCCCATGAAGCCCACCACCCGAAGGTAAAACATCAGGGAGGCTGGAGGTCGTCACGCGCCCTCCGGCGCTCCATTCAGCGATTGGGGAGAGGGTTCAAGCGCTCCCTCTCCCTTAACTTAATATTTAAATAACTTCCTCACAGAAGGAGGCGACGGTGTTCCACGATCTCTCCAACGGACCGTAGACTGAACCAAGGCCGGGAGCGAGAGGGCAACAATTCCGACTGCCGCGACCAACTCACGGCGTTGCGATGCCCAGGCAGGGCAATCCGCCAACGTGTGCAGCGCAGTGTCTGCAACAACATCACTGTAACTTTGCCTTATCCCTAAACCCTCGGCACGCCACTGGGTATTAATATAACAATATGACTCTGGTGTAAAGTAAAGTACAGAACTTTACTTCAAAACTCCTAAACTAAGGGTATGCAGATGACACGCTTGTAGAGAGGTACGTTTCCAGCGCCAGGGCCAGTGAAGCACAGATACAGTTGCTTAGGGAAGGTATGATCGATCGTATGAACTCATTCTTGAAGGCTGTCTCCGATTGAGGTGATGCCAACATGGTTAAGTTCAATAAGTCTAAGACACGCCTAGGATCTGATCATCGCAAAAAAGAGCCCATTACAACTGGAGTGGAACATTCTGTATTTCCCGATGAGTACAATCTTGGTGACTTCAAGTCGCAAGTGAATAGGTATCTTCTAGGCAAGCGTGCTTCATCGTCGACTGCATCGTCACTTAACATCAGGTGAGATCGCGATCAAACGCAAACTCAATAAAATTTTAATTTTTAAAAATTAAATTTAATACAGCCTGTATTTCGGGAGCCAATCCCTTCTGTTAACAAATAAGAACTGTTTTCCTTTCGCATTGCCAAGGTAACAGGTATTATTATAACCTTCAGTTACCGATTACAATCAGTCGAGCGACAGACACGTGTAACAAAAAACTGAATCTAATCAACAAACCAATGTAAATACAGCTTTAACCCTTAAATTCCTCTGTACAAAATATTCCATTATGGACATGGTACAGATGTTGAATACAAAACACATAAACAGTAGCACACCTAATTGTAATGTGCGTCGCGTACAGACTTGCGTACGCGCATCTCATCTGCTTACAATTTACGCTAATCTATGGGACCGGTGCGTGCGTGAACAGAAACCTTTATAGCTTACTACTGCTTAGGGCATAAAACACGGATGTTAGACTTCAGTATTACTTATTTTGTGAAAAATGCTTTTTAAAAATCTGTCACGTCAACAGACATAATTAAAATCCTATTGTGTCCGACCGCCGGTGTACCCTTGCGACTTAATTCGTTAAGCGGAAAATCCTTGTATTACCTGCAGTTATACAACAAGATTTGAGGTGGATTTGCATATATTAGCAACTCACTCGATTTCTCAGTATTATAAACTTTATTTTAAGCCTAAGCTTGTTCGTTACGCTTTTTCGCCTTAACTACTCGACGCATCAACATGAAGTTTCGCATACACACATACTAAAACCTGTATGCGAAACATCATGTTGAGGGACAAGATGGACCTTTCAGATCCAGAAAAACTTCTGTTCCCGAGGAAAGCTGGCAAAACCTAGCAATAAATAACCCAATGATCGTGATATAATGAGTTTGATTCTCTGTTTGAGCAGTGTTATTACATTTTTATCTGTTCAGCCATTCGAATCGAATAGATGACAATAGACTCACTTATATCACGTGCGGCTGAAAAAGATAGCAGGCAAAATGTAGGTGAAATACAGGTCCAGCCTAACCCTAATTTAAATCAAATATCTATTTTTGGACATCCTAGATAATAATATAATAATAATAATATTCTATCACATACACACAACACCATTTAGCCCAAACTAAGCAGAGCTTGTACTATGTGTACTAGACAATGGATAAACATACATATATACTTTTTTTTTGTAAATACATACATATTATACATAGAAACACCCAGACCAAGACAAACATCCATGTTCATGCACACAAATGTTTGACTTGTGCGGGAATCGAACCCGCGACCTCAGGCTTGGCAGTCGGTTACACTAACCACTACGCCATCAAGGCCGCCAAAAAATTATGTCCTCCAGGCTGAATTTCGCTAACGGCAGCCCATCTTTACGGAAACTGGTCATCACCACAGACGATACTACATATATTGCACTATTGTGTACGCAAACACAACATTGGAGTAGTAGAGCCTCGCTGATTTCAGCATGAATGGGCCGACTCGACCGGGGAAGGACACCCTCTCACAGAATATCGTCGTAAAATAGCAGTATTCCTACTGTTGTGTTTCGTTCGGTGAGTGAGAGTGCCGGAGGCCCAATCACTCTCTTTCCCCCTTCCCGCTCCTTCTCCTTTCCACCTTCCCACTTCCTTTCCTTAAGGATCGGCAATACGCAAGTGATGCCTCTGATGTTGCAGGCGTCTATAGGCTACGGTGAGCACTTACCATCAGGTATGCTAGTTTGCCACCTTTGATGTACAAAAAAAATTTCAATTACTCTTTGTTCCCTAATTCTCATAATCCGATGGGACGACAATCTCACACGACCGGCGAAAGATCATGCGCAGAACCAACGACGTTACGTGCTTCCTGAGACGTGTGTAACACCGCCAATTGCCAGCGCGGCTATTGCGATTTCTTAGTAGACAAACTCAATATATTTTATTGGCCTAACCCGGAATTTGAACTCACGAACTCGTGCACAGTAGTCGCATTTAAGTTTACTGCGCCACGGAGACGGGTTTTCTAGATATATGTACAGCTATGGTCTTTTACAGACAGGGCTAGCGCAAAACTGAGCTATTTGCTGGGTGGAGAGATAAATCTGTTGGAATAATGTTTTGGCTTCTATAGCTCATAAAAAGACTCCTTACATATCCTTCGAAAAAATCTTCTGTGTACAGACATCGACCAGTTACAATCTATACTAATATTATAAAACTTTGTTTGTTTGGTTGAACGCGCTAATCTCACGAAATACTGATTCAGATTACAAAAATATTATAGTGTTGGATAACCAGTGGGGGTTGTTATTTAGCCTCTATAATCTTTCTCTATAGGTGTATAGAGGAAGTTTATAGGCTACATAATATCACACGTCGACCCATAGGAGAGGCGCATTAATAAAAAAATTTGGAAAACTGGGTAAAGTCACTTACGTTAAGCAGACGAAGTTGCGCGAGTCAGCTAGTTTTATAATATTATTATGTATAGATTGGAAGGTTTGCACACAGTTAATCTCCAAAAAATCGAATCTATTAAAATACAAATTGAACAAATACGGGCAAATATACAGAGTAAATATGCCTATTCCTACCGTTACGACGAGCATAATCCTAACTGATATTATACATATGAATGTGAGTTTGTTTGTTACGCTTTCACGCCTTAAGAGGAAACACAAGGGCCGTTTTCCCATACAATAGTAGTCCCCTGTTTCCTCCCTGGATAATGCCAGTAGAACAATAATATTTTTCCAAAAAATGTATGCTCTCTATTCGCATGTCGCTATGTTTTCCTTTTTTTCATAAATTAATTATTAAAAGAGACATGAGCTTTGAAAACCTTCAAAAATTGGTCAGATTTTCCGGTGTGTTCAGACATCCAGAAAACAAAGTTGACTAGATTATATACAAAAAGGAAAACATAGGAACACGGCCAAAGCCTTTCTTTAATTTTTATGGAAAATGTACTTAAATCGGTCAAGTGTTGGAGAAGGAACTAGGGGACTACAAAACGTTGATTTTGTGTATTTTTAATAGGTATTTTCGGTCCAAGCTGCAGTTGTCTCTATCACGTTCTGCGGGCACTGCGCGACAGCAATAGATTTTACAAATACCTACTTTTCAATTCTCTCGCCCGTGGTGTTTCCTCTTAACTGCTCGACCGATCGTCGTGAAATTTTGTATACACGTTGTCAGGGATACAGAAAAAGACATAGGTTACCTTTTATCCAGAAAAATTACTGTTGCCGATGGATTGAAATTTATTGACAAAATGTACTATAACTTGAGCGAAGCTGCGGGCTAAATCTAGTATAAACCTAGTACACACGGCTACACATCAAGTTAGACACCCTATATATATGCATAACTACGCTACATACAAAAGAGAATTGTTGGAAAGGGACGGTGCATAGCGGTGTCGATATAATGGTAAGGATAGAGCGTCGCGACCCGTTCAGCGTGAATGAGACAAAATAACAAAAATATAACGCACTCCTCGCACGATTCGCAGCGTTCAACTTCTAATAGTAATTCAAAGTCCCAGCAGTCTATACTCCATTTAATTAGGTACTTAAATAAAGGTAAACAATCTTGATGTGTCTTTATCTAAAAACTCAGTTACAAATCAAATGCTGCTAAAGATCAATGTAAAAACAACAATAACCATTACTAAATCAATTGAACCGTAAGTTTAAGCAGTAGTTTATTTGTTTAATATGTGTTTGTGTAAAAAGTCACATCAAGATTGTTTACCTTTAGTTAAGTACCTAACCAAATGGAGTATAGGTTGATGTGTCGCTGTGTGTACATATGGGATGTGTATAGCTCAAACGATTAAACACATTCTCCAGAACGTTTTAATCAAAACAGCAACAACTTACAACTAAAAGGAGCTCAAGGACGGGTCTTGTTTGTTATGACAACTTTATGTGTTCGCTTCAAAAGTAAACAATAAAAATTGACCCTTTTTCTATTCGTAACACATGGATGTGAAATATTAGAACTAGTAGATATGCTTTGTTTATTAAGCGTATGCACACATGATTTTTTTTGCTGATACAAAATGTGCAAACGGTGCGCACGCGCATTTCAACAAGTTGATTATCCTAACTAATATTATAAATGCGAATGTGAATTTGTTTGTTACACTTTCGCGCCTTATTTACTCGACCGATCATCGTGAAATTTTGCATACATGTTGTCAGAGGTATAGAAAAGAACATAAGGTAGCTTTAATTAAAAAAACAAGCGAAGACGCGGGCATAAGCTAATAAAGCATAAAAGTATTATGTAAAGAAGCATTTTTAATTATCTTTGGAATCACTGAAGAGATCTTTAAAAGTAATCATATGAAGTTACTAAAATTCGATTTCTTTCTTAGTTTTTCTTTTAAAAAGATGTTGTCCACGCTAGGATCTATTCCCGTGTCGTGGGGACATTACAAATTCAACGAACGGATACAAAACACCCAGGCTCGGAAACACTATTTATAGAGTACACAATTTTTCACACCGTGCTGGGATCGAATCAACAACTCTCGACGCGATGGCAGTGGCGAAGCGATCATCTACACCAGTACGCCATCCGTGCAGAGAATGTGTTGTTCTTACCCCTGTTAAGACATGCTTAGTTCCAGCACTGTATCTGGTAATGAATTCGGTAGAGCAATAGGTTCACTCACTATCACCTGAAACCGAAATACATAGCTTGCAAAAGGTGGATGTAACACATCTCTGCCTACCTCTTAATGGTGTTGTGCCGCATTTGCCACTACACGTCCCACATTCCAAAATGTTCTTTATTCGCCCCTCTTTTAAAATTATTTCTTTTTCGTCCTACATTTTTGTACATATGGTTAGCAAAACCAAAACATGGTAAAAATTATATAAAATCCTTTCATTGTCGGGCTCGTGATGTCATGCAATCATAAGCCCAAAGTTTTGGCGAGAGATCAAGGAGTTATTTTAAAGTACTCTTCGGCTGACGGTACAACAAAAATCCATACAAAAATACAGGGCAAAAAAGGAACATAACTTGGGACGAAATAGGAATTACATTAGAAAATTAATATTTCTTTAAATTTAGGGGCATTTAAGGAACACTTTTCGTTGGGACGAAACATGATCATCTTAATTTGTGCACGAATTATTGCCATTGAAGAGTAGCTATGTTGCGCATATGCTCACGTTTATGCCACCGCCCAAATTAAAAATCATATAGACTTATTACATTTCATCTCTGTATGACTATGGTTGACTGATAATTCTGATAAACTGGTAGCAAATGCCTTTGGTCCGCCATTGTACACTATTGTTTTAACATGCACTCTCAGATCTATAACCCCTAAAGGGGTAGACAGAGGTATATTACACATACATTTCGCCAGATAAGGATTTATGGCCCACGTAAGAAAGGAAAATCCCAAAACCTTCTACTCACACTAATCCAAACTCCAAGCTACTAAGAATAAGAATTTCTTAATAGGATAACCGAATAATACCATGTCCGGTGAATCAACCCCTTCATGCACAGCAAAACCGCTGCTCCAACGAGGCAGAATAAAACATACCGCATCTATTATCGCATATAGCGGTGTATTCGATCCGTATGACGTCAAAGCTAGCCTTGTTACGACGTAAGGGCAATACGACACGCACTACTAGCTTAATTTAAACAATACCACTAATTGCCCAGCACTACACGCGACGGATATTAGCGGGTTCAGTTCCTGGTTCATTAATATCTATGAAATCGACACGAAATAACGTATTGTTACTGTGTGTGTACTAGATATTGCCTGCGGCTTTCCTCCCACTATAAACTATCGAGTGCACTAGTATATTTCTGGATGAAAGGTACTATATATCCTTTTTTGTATCCCTGACAACGTGTATGGAAAATTTTATTATGATCAGTCGAGCAGATAAGGCGAGAAAGTGTGACAAACAAGCTAATAAATAAACAAAAAACTGACATTCGCAATTATGTATAAGACGATGCTTGGTTTTTCCCATAGGTATTCTATTCTATTCTATCACATACGCACAACACTATGTAGCCCAAACTAAGCAGAGCTTATACTATGGGTACTAGATAATGGATAAACATACATACAGGGTGTCCGGTAATTAATGGATAACCTTGAAATGTCTTATAGTAGAACTGAAGGCCGTTCAGAAAAAATGAAATAGAAATTAAAAAAAATAAAAATAGTATAATTATATATTAAAAAGTGCAAGCTATATTAGCATAGCATACTTTTGACTGTCTATCTATTAGCATAATTAGTGTTTTATAATAAAACAACAAAAAACCGATGGATTTCATTCATTTATGGTCGTAGTATACAAGAAAGTTATACATGGTAATTAAAAAAAAATACATATGTATATACTCAGGTAGGTAGTAGTTAGGATAGAATTTTTTTTTATATTTTTTTCTGAACAGCCATCAGTTCCACTATAAGACATTTCCAGGTTATCCATTAATTACCGGACACCCTGTATATGTATACTTTCTTTTGCATTGCAAGAGTTGTAGAAAAATAGAAAAATCCAATATCTATTTGACTGAGCCGAAAATCAGAGCCAGTATCAAGTTCAGCGGTAATCACGTGTGTATGCTTTTACTACGGTACTAATAAAGCGATTATAAACAATAACAGGTTATTAAAGTATTAAACGTCTACCTTATTATGACATAGTTCCATATTTCAATGTTAACGGTTAACCGAAATTAACCATATTAATTTTTTTTTGGAAGTATGGTGCATACAGCTATAGCTCAATTGGGAGACCAACAGACTGCAATGCAGAGGGTCTCGGGTTATATGACTTTTCGAAATGATGTGCGTATTGAATGACAATTATTATTGCCTGCTCCGTGCCTCGGAGAGCACGTAAAGCCGTCGGTCCTGGCTGCCATGAACATCTATGGCAGTCGTTATTTGGAAGTCAGTGCCCTATAATATCCTGACACTGGTCAAACTTTACTGTATCGTTAGCCTTCGGGTTGCGGAGGTCGGGTGGCAGCCGCTCCGTGTACAAACTGATATCCAGTCAAATCCGGTTAGACCAGAAAAGCCGACCCGAAGTGACTTGGGAATAATAAAGGCTAGGGAGAAGGAAGGTGCATACATACGTGTAGAAGTATTGCGTGATCCACACATAATTTGGCGACCTCGATGGCGTAGTGGTTAGTGTAACCGACTGCCAAGCCTGAGATCGCGGGTTCGATTCCCGCACAAGTTAAACATTTGTGTGCATGAACATGGATGTTTGTCTTGGTCTGGGTCTTTCTGTGTATGTATTTACAAAAAAGTATACATATATGTACCTATGTTTATCCATTGTCTAGTATCCATAGTACAAGCTCTGCTTAGTTTAAGCTAGATGGTGTTATGTGTATGTGATAGAATATATATTATATACTAGCTGATAACACAGCTGATCGCACAACTCCGTCTGCTTCACATAAAATAATAACCTAGCTATTAAAATAATTATATCTTATAAAACTACAACTAAAGAAAATAAGTCTAACTACACCTATATATAGCTAATACTTAAAAACTACCTACTAAAGTACTAATATTTAAAAACTAACTAACTAAAAAATAGAAGTCGCGCTGGTAAGCACGGTTTGTTTACGATCGTTAAATGTCGTTGTCTGCGTTATACAAAAATCATCCGTATAGCATACGTATTGCACGTTGATACATTCGCAAGTCGCAAATCACCTACCACACCGTAATTACTTTATGAAAATCTTGTGTATTTAGTAATAAAGCGATTTCTATGATAATTTTTTTATTAGTTAGATATTAAAGTCTGCTTTTTGATCGTGACAATGTTGTGAACATACAGCTATGTATAATACGACTTTTTGAATATTTTAGTACATTTTGAACGAATACCTCAACATCCAATTTTTTTTTGGCATTTGTAGTGTCCTGTAACCTGTCCCGTATTAATAACTATAACTGTACCAAGTTTGATTAAAATCCCTTCAGTAATTTTTGATCCATGAGTGCACATACAGACAGACAGACAGACAAAAAATTTACTCATTGCATTTGTGGCATCAGTATCGATTACCAAGCACCCACCAATAATTATTTTGTAAATATATTCAATGTACAAAATTGACCTATCTCCGATTTTATTATAAGTATAGATTATATTTGTTCCGAGGTTGGGTGTTGTGAATTGTGTGTGACCATTGTTTATGTTTGTAAAGTATCCTGCGACACAGACATTTGTGCTGTGCGGGTGTTGAAATTTAAAAATAAAATTATCATTTTTAATTTAGATTTTTCAGTTAAAATACAAATTAATAAGGTAACCTACAGAAACTATTACTCTCCTTGTTATACGTCCATATTATGTGCGTAATTATATGTGATAGTTCCGTGCCTTCAGCCATATCCGTATGCTAAATAAGGCTTATGTATGCTAATGCCTTGTTTATTTGCATACGCATATTAATTTGTAATGGAAAATACTAGATTACTTTTATAAATCTTGATTACTTTCATAAAACACTACCATTCTACGCAAAATTTACATCGGCAATTTCATTATCATCATCGTCTCAGCCGAAAGACGTCAACTGCTGGACATACGCATCCCCCAAGGATTTTCACACAGACCGGTCTTGGGCCACCCACAACCTCCTTTCTTGGTTTTTTCCTTTCTTGGAGCTATTCTTGAAAGGGTTCGAAATAAACTCCAGTAGGAAAAAAGAAGAAAACATTTTTCAGATTTTATTAACAATTTTCAATTATAACTTTTGCAATTGTTGCAAGCGGCACCTAAATTTTTTCATAAATCATCTATTTACCATTTCGAATCGAATGAAACCTCGTTCATATTTTTTCGTGACTGCTGAAAAAAGTTGATCGAATAGGCAATTGTTGACTAGACTAACCAGGCCGTCGGTCCATCTTGCGGAGAGCCATGGTTCGGCAATTTAGTAATAATAATATCAGCCCAGTTTATGAACTGTCCCACTGTTAGGCATAGGCCGCTTCTCTGTTTTGAGAAGAGTTAGGCCCTAGTCCACCATGCTGGCCCAGCGCGGTTTGGTAGACTACATATCTTCGAGAACATTAAGTAGAATTCGAAGACATATGGGTTTCCTCATGATGTTTAACTTCGCCGCTAAAGCGAGCGATAATTAACTACTTATTTAATACGAACAATAACTTCGAAAAGTCAGAGGTACATGCCTTAGGATCGAAATCGAAACATAATCGTATTCTAAAAGATAATCGCATAGGAAATTTTGAAATTCGTTTTCACAAAAACGAATGCTAGGCTCTCCGCTCTCTCCCTCTCTATTTTAAAACTGAAATATCATTTTCTATTTAAATTACTATTATCCTTATCAAGAGATGTTGTGAAACACAATATTTGTTATTAGTTGTGAAATTACTACCAGCTATGTAACTCCGACGCAATAAGAAGCATAGGTACCTACTGACATCTATCTTTCGAGGTACTGAAAGTTATGGTAAAGAAAAATCTGATAATACTTTTATCAACCCAGTAATCGACCTTGAATCTTTACAGACGCTCACATTCATACCATCAGCACAACAATGCAGTGATCAAACAATTACTCATATATTTTTCCCTGTCACTTCGAGGAACAACACCCAATTTTATTAGAACAAGTAGTTGAGGTAAATTCATTGTATTTCGACAGTTCATTCAGATATTCTAAAACACTAATTCTATGAATACGTTTTAATTTTCTAGGAACGTTATATTAGTATGTGAGAGCAGTTGTCTGCGGTTTTACTGATATTTTAGAAGTTCCTATATGTAAATAATATTTTTACCTCAATGGGGTTATGTTCTACGTAAAGCATGGTCTGTAATAGCTTTATAGTGATGCAATCACGGCAAACTCAACGCAATGAAACGTTAGTATACGTTCAGGTAGAAAGGACGTACTGGAAAATAGCCAGCGCTCTTAGACAAATTATACAAATATTACAAAAATCATAGATATATTCTACAAAAAAAGAAAAGCTCAGTGGCTTTCTTGAAAAAAAAATTGTCATTTTTTTAATTGATTATTCTGAAACCAATGTTCCATTTTGAATTTATGTATTTTGAAAACGATGTATCCACTTTCACACAGATTTTCTAAGCATGGAAGATCCAGTTTTGAATTAAGATTTATGAAATCGTAATTTATGTTTCTTAATTGAAGTTTTACGAGAATGGAACATCCAAACATCCATTTATAAATGAAGGTTTTCTGAAAATAGAAGAACTAATTTTGAATTTTTGTGCTACCATAATAGCAAATTTTGCTTGATGCGGATAACAACTATGAATGCGTTAACGGTAAGGTCACTGTTCATCCGAAACAAGGTAGGCAGCGGTACAAATATATTCGCCAGCTGTCTCTTATATCGTTTACCAGATATGTTGTTAGACACAGCGCTGTTGCTAAGAAATGTCTAAAAGAAAACCGTAATAACGCTTTGCTGGATCCGGGTATCAAACTCAAGACACCCACGATCGTCTAGCAATTTAAGCCACAACGCCGACTAGGCAGTCAAAAATGAATTGTTATAATATTATAAAATAAATTCCGCCATCACACGAAAGGACATCCTTCAACGATAATAGTTTGTCTTTACACAACGCGGCGCCCCCAATTCATCATGCGTACTCACGTTATCGCTTCTAATTTAACCTTATCTGTTAAACTAGGCCGACAGGTCCTCTTACTGTAACTAGTTTTTCGCGCCATCGCTCAACCATAAACAAATGTTACATAGATTTTAACTTTACAATTAAATATTGTGTTAAGTACTTGCATTAAAATCGCATACAACCTTAAATGTTGGCGTGATAATGGTGGCGGTGAATGCGGTTGCTTTGCATGAAGTCTCGATCTTGACTCCCGGGGTCGATACCCGGGTTATACAAAATACTATTGAGTTTTCTATCAAGAAATTCTCAATAGCCGTACGGTGTCTGTTTGTCCCTCTTCGGTGGACGTGAGACTTAGAAGCATAAGTGACGGCCCGTGGCTGTAGTACCTTATTACATTTAGTTTTCATTTTTATTTAATATGTAAAATATATTCTTGAGAGAATAGTCATAAAAAATATATCAATCCAAACAGGTTTTATATATATTTTTTTTTGACTTCATACTGATACTAGTAACAAATAAACAGTTCCTGTGAGCACGGATTACTACTTAGTATAAAAAAAGTTATGTCCAGTGCGGCTTTGTAGATATTACACATCTATGAGATGATTATAAAGAAGTCTTTAATAATTAAGTAGTTTCCTTACATCTTACTATCTTCACCGTTAAAGCAAGCACAATTAACTCATTTAATACGTAAACCAAAAATAAAAATTACCTCGAATAATTGTTAAATAAAATAAATTAAATCCCCACACCATGTAGAAACACCAATATTACCATTTTAGCAATTAACACTAAGTGGTCTCCACTGTACTTGTTATAACTTTCGATTCTTTATACCTAAAGTCAACCGTACTTTGGGTTTTTCTGAATTGAAGAAGGTAAACAGAGAAACGGACGACCGCGACAGAATTAATTAACTATACTTATTCATAGTTATACAGGTATTATTTTAAGTGTCTGGTTAATCACTTGGTATATCAGTTTAGGCATACAGTTAAACGTAAGGTCTTGAATTCGAGCCTCGGGTTGAGCAAAATGCTGCGAGAATTTTTGACTGGTAAAACTATAGCAGGACGGCGGCGATGATGTTTGGATAATATGTATTCGGTTAACTTAACTAGGTGGCCAAACACGGGTGTGATTCATTTTTTCTTGCTTACTTGCTCTTTGAAAATAACTATGTAAGGGACTATAAATGTATACCTATACATATTATGTAAATATTTTTTTTAGTTTTCATGTCATTCACCGTACACCAAGCATTTTTGCCGCATTTAGTGCTTTACAACATTAAAAAGCAACTAGTTTCAGAACTACTATCTGGATGGATGGATAGCACATATTTGAGTCCCATATATAAATATTGCGTGAGGGCAGTATTTACTGAGATAGATATTTTTATAATTCAGTAGAAATTTACATTGTGACGTGTACGCTATTGGAATGCGAAATATGTGTTACTGTAAATAATTCTAAGAAGTTACGCTGGTATGTATGCTTAGTTACTCATCGCGGAGTAAGAAACCGCATGGCAAGATGAGACATTTTATTAATAATTCTCGGGTATGCATGCCCATTAAATAGGACCTTAATCATGCTGGCGTAATATAGATAATTATAACACATCATGGTCATATTTATAATAATAATTATATTTATTTATTCACTCAAATGTAGTTTTTAAAGTAATAACAAGGATTGAACGTACCGTATCGATTAAACTTGCCACAGAGAGAAATATATATATGTGCCTGAGTTTCCCTAACTTATTAAATATGTAATAATTCAACTCGCACACCCACCTATGTAACACATATGTAACCAGGTTCACCAGTTTGAGTCACCTAAAGACCTGAACAAAGTAAAACTATCTCGGAACCCGCAAAGAATTTAATCAGAAAGCACAGGAAAAGTTAGGCAAACGTAAACCGGTCAGAGTTTAAGTTCTTGATAAAAATATCAGAAGATTTTTCTTGGCTTGATCCCGGATCTTAGTATCGCACAGTCAGTATACACTGGGCACTATTCCAACGAAGTACTAAAATACCAAAAAGTGATCGTGAAAAGAGTTTACTTTGTCAGCAGTAATCAGCTTACAAAAACACGGATAAACTTGTATGTATGTATCCGTGATAAGGTCAATATATTTATGTGAATCTACAAAAACAATCGAAGAACAACACTATGGTTTTCGAAAACATTTCTAGTATTCAAATGTGATTGTAAATTCTCCGGTGGCTGTTTGTAATTGTAATTTATACGTGAATGTTGCGCAACTTTGAAGGGTTAAGGACCTCGGGGGTTTAGCCTACATTTTGATAAACAGGTTGTTGTCTAGCAACCATTTATAAAAAGCGAAAGGTTAGGTAGTGTAGTGTAAGAGTAAATTATTTAAATAAGGCCTCTAACACATACTACTCACTCACTACATATTATAAAACAAAGTCCCCATCCTAGTCTGTCTGTCTGTTCGCGATAAACTCAAAAACTACTGAACGGATTTTCATGCGGTTTTCACCAATAGACAGAGTGATTCATGTTGTTCATTGTACTATCCGTGCGAAGCCGGGCGGATTGCTAGTAAAGAATAAATGAGGCATACGCAAAGAGAGGAAGACCAAGAAGAACAGTGTGTACAGACCTACAGATTGACTGGCTTAAAAAGAGAATTTTAAAAGTGCGTAATAAGTAGAGGTCACTTATTTATATAAAACTAGCTTTCACCCGCGGCTTTGCTCGCTAGGTAACAGTACCATTTTATGGATGAAAGGTAGTCTGTCTTTTTCTGTACCCATCGTGTATCCGAAATTGCATACAACTATATGTATCACACAAATTTTCGTCCCATAGTGATCGAATCTACAACACCCGACTCGATGGGCAGGCTACCACGTGGCCCTGCATTATTCGTATTGTCAATCAGTTCACACACACCAACACCCATATTAACCAGTAATGTTCTAACCGTAATAACTGTTCCTTCATAAGATCGCACACTAAACCACACGTACGCCTTATGCGAACAATTATCACTGCACCATACATGGCTACCTACCAGTACTTCGACCTTATAGCATCGGTAATAGGGGTGAACTTCCTTCAATTTCTTTTTCACCAAAGGCATTAAACAGATTAGAAACCGTGACCACTGTATGAGTATACTTGGCTTATCGCAAGTAAGTGTGCATATTAAATTAACTTTTCCCACGTTAGAATGTACTAGAAAGTATTCTTACACTTAATTATTGAGCCGTATTGTTATTATAATTAAAATATTTGTTTTAGACAGTCTCATTGGCTCTGCGGCAGTATGCTAACGGCTGTTTGATGGTATCCAGGGGAGATAATTAGATAAAAAATATTGCTTGTTAGTTTTTTGCTAGACAATTCAGGATAGCAGAGAAATTACTGGCAAACGATAGCAATAGACTGGACCTTTTTTACATGCAACTTAAACATAGGGGGTGTTGCTGCTTTGGCACCCTTTAACTTAGCTGTCACGTAGGTAATCTTTAAAACCATAAGGTACCTTTCGAACAGTTATGCATCGGGATGGGAAGCAAGAGTTTTATACATGTGATAACTACCTATAAGTTAATTCTGGTAGATAAGAGTTATAAGCTATGGACCCATAGTGTGCATATAAAGTAAGAATTAGACTAGAGCAGATGACTTATTACGCGCGAACGCCACAAAGAGAAGAAATGCAATTATAAACAAGCTATCGCAATACATACATATGTATAGGCCCAATCAGGCAATCAACCTTTTTCTCCCGTCCCGCTCCTTCTCCTTCCCACTTCTCTTTTCTCTTCTTCCTTTCCTAAAGGGTCGGCAACGTGATGCCTCTGGTGTATCTCCATAGGCTACGGTGACCACTTACTATCAGGTGAGCCGTATGCTAGTTTGCTACCTTAGTTGTACAACAAAAATTGTATATTTTCACGCTTATATCCCCGAAGGTGTAAGCAGAAGTATACTTCTGTTAACATCTACAGGGATATTATGTGGGTGTAATATATTACACCCACAATGCCAACTATGTTTTAAAATCACACGTAATAAAGCGCGAGACTATTGCCATTGCCATTGCGAGGCAATTCCTAATTTTGAGCTAATACTGAAAGTTTCTAGACTTAAATTCTTGTAATACTTTGACACCTCATGCATAGCAGCCGTATTTACTACCGCTCCGCTACCAAAGCAGCTATCGTATTAGCATCGCTGCATCAATCATCGTCGGCCTCGATGGCGTAGTGGTTAGTGTATCCGACTGCCACGCCTGAGGTCGCGGGTTCGATTCCCGCACAAGTCAAACATTTGTGTGCATGAATATGGATGTTTGTCTTGGGTTGGGTGTTTCTATGTATAATATGTATATATTTACAAAAAAAAAAGTATATATGTATGTTTATCCATTGTTTAGTACCCATAGTACAAAATCTGCTTAGTTTGGGCTAGATGATGTTGTGTGTATGTGGTAGAATATTATCAATCCACATCATACATTTTCTTCCTCGCATACTACCTTGACCAAAGCGCATCTTCCTTATACACTTTATATAGGTACTCATATATATAGTTGCCTGTTTTATTACACCACTAAGTTTTGGCAGAAATAGACACATAGTTAATAGCTACCTCGATGAGAACAGCCTAAAGAAGCAGCCATTTTGCGGGAAGATTGAAAATCCATCGTAACGTTCAAAGGGTAATAACTCCTGTCCTTGGTAGCGGTCACCTAATCATCACAATGTGACACATCACATGCAGCGGATATGAGTCGTACACGTACGGGTACATCGAGATTATATTTTATGTATACCTCTTTAAAAGCTGGATGTTTTTATAATTGTATCTGTAATTCATGCCATTTTATTTTACTCAAATCCTGCTTTAGCGATAAATGTAGTATTATTGGGGTGTTTATTAAGATATTAAGAGTACCTAACAGGAGGCTATTTGGTATACTGCCTACTGTTTTGAGAATATAGCCTAAAGTCCGGTAAGCCTACCTGATGTGACGTCTTTTCCCCAGATGGGTAGTAACGGTCTGTATAAAAGGTACCTAGCTTTGCCAAGTATAGTTTATAGCTCGGATACAGATATAATCTACTAGCAGGAGTAAAATACACTGCTATTGCACTTATAGCTATCTTTAAATCCCAAATACCAAATAGAGGGACTCCATACGCATAGAGAATTTAGGTATTGGCTTGGCCGAGTCCCTATATATTGTTTGTAGCAGAGCTGTATCTGCGTGTAGGGTATGGTGTGCAGAGATAAATATTTTTCTGAGATCACCCAAATAATATAGTTGTTTATTCTCAAGGAATTACAATGTCATATGTGTTGATAACAATCGGTCTAAACGACTATCGGTAACGACGTATACGACGGGTTAACTTGGGGCTTCGTGAACAATCGTCAACATTGCCACTACAAAACGTTTAATTATATTATTGCAAACTATATGAGAGGGGCATAAAAATAAAACTACTTCATAATCATCTCCCAGACATCTCCCAGACTTTACAAACATTCAAACAATGGACTCAAAGGACACCACACACTCGGAACAACAATTTGTGGATCACGAAAGTTTTAACCCGTTTAGGTATCAAACGTATAATAATTGGCGCTTTGGCAGTGATGAGGTGACCGCTAAAACCATATGATCCTAAATCTGTCCCAAATGGACCAGATATATAAAAAAACAGGTTTCGTGTGTCTGTGTCCGCAAAACTCGAAAAATAAATGACTTGAAAGTTTTACACTTTATATTTATATATACCTAAGAGTGTTTTTATAAGAAAGTGATATTTGGGAAAGTATCTTTCGATCTGAAAAATGACATTCCCGCACTAGCAATAACTCCTGTGCCGCGTGGGCCTTTATAACCATTCAAACAACGGACACAAGAACACTCTAAACCAGGAAAACTATTCGTGGAACATGTCAATTTTTACCCCGTGTTGGTTATCGGACCCATAACACTTGGTACAGTGACAGTGAGGAAGAACCACTATGGTGATGACATATAGTAAGGTGAGGTAAGTATTAATTTACAGAATGTACAATATATGAAGGTGATTATTATGAAATGCGGCCATCACTATATTCTTTTTATATTTCCTGTAGCCTCGTCAGAGTTCCAAATTTACTTTTATAACATATAACGGTTAGTTAATTGTTAAAAGGTTGTGTATTATCATGGAGGCGGTTTACTGCGTAATTTTATTGTGTTATTGCATTAGTCGAGTTCATTAAATATGAGTAATGTAATGGAAAACTTGCTCTACCACGAGAAAACAACTTAGAGATGGATTAGCAGTTTACCTCTAATTCCACTTTAACTAGTGAGGTTGCGGTGGCATTCCTTGAGAATATCTCAGTGGCACAGCGTTAATGAATGCGTTTGCTGTGCACGAGGACTCGCATTCAAAACCCCGATCGGTCAGTGTTATTAGGAGGCAGAAAATGAAAGAAAATTTCTTCATTTTTAATCCAGAGCTGTATACGACAAAATTAGACCTGCCTCCTATGGCTGGCTTATTACTAAAACTGGCAAACGTGGGTTCAACGCCACCAGGCCCTTGCGGAGATATAGGTGTAAAATTATGAATGTATATAAAGTATCATAAGTAGTAAATAAACGACATGTGTAAACTTAAAAAATATTGAACAAGTATTTAGTAATTATGCTAGTGGTGGCGCTCTTAGCGAGAAATATTACAACTTCACTACCCGTACATCACATCGATGATATTTTCGAAGTAAAGTATTGCGTATTGAATAGTTAATTAAAGGTGAAGGAAAACATCTAGAGAAATTCTGCATATCTGAGGCTATAATATTCTCAAAGAAGTGAAGTCTGCCATCCCGCACTGGGCCTATATGGCGAACTTAGGCCTAACCCTTTATGCATTGAGAAGAGGCCTATGCCCAGCAGTAGGATAATTTGTATACAAATCTATTATAGCATTATAATAACCAAAGGCATGGGTAATGTATTCATTGCATGATATTATAGCTGATATTTGCCCAAACAGTTTAGTTTTTTCACAGCCATTATAATTCTACAAGCGTACAGAAAACACCATGTCTCGTATACGGAACTATCTGCATGGAATGTTACTGACAAAATATTCCATTAAACTCGTCCTTACATAAAAGACAACTGAAAATTACTTTTATGCTCCATACAAATAAAGTTGAACTTACTTTGTAGGTTTCGCAGTCAGTATTTACAACCCTTATCAGTTTGTTCAGTTACTGCTGTAACAGTTTCAGTCACATCCTATTATGTGTCGCGATAGTTCAACTGATAGCGGTTCTAATTGAATGTTATCTGCATCATTACGGCGGAGGTTCGATAAGATTTGACGTCATACAAGCTAACAAAAAGTTTTATCGGAATATTTTATAAATGATTGTGTTGTAAAAATAACGGTTTGGGAGTTATCATATTACTGTAATAATGAGAAATGGCTAACGTGTAATATGTCTAGCGCAACGCACTGTATGTAACCGCTGTGTTATCTTAGGTTTGATTCTAGGCAAGGCAATGCGTCATTTTCCTGGCAATAAATACTTAGTTCCAGATTTTTTTAAAGACGGCAACTCCCGGTCTGCCGCATAACAACTAATTGTGGTTCACACAATTTTTTGTCCCGTGCGGGAATCGAACCCATAACACTCGGCGCAGTGATAGCGGCGAGGCGATCTCTTAAACCACTGCGCAATCCGTGCAGTTGCAAGTGTAATAATAAAGTCAAGTTACAGCATTAACAGCATGGAGTCTGAAATAGACTTGCTCGCTATAGTTGGCAAAATGTGGGTAGTCGTTCCTGAGACTAGCGCGTTCAACCAAACAAACAAACTCTTCAGCTTTATAATATTAGTATTAGTATAGATGTGAGGAAGAATAGAAGAGTATAAGAAACATAAGAATAAGAAATATGTCTCCAAATTTCTTATTCTTATGTTTCTTATACTCTATATTTCTTATACTATAAGAAAGAGTAAAAAATATAATATCATCCTCCACTTACTATCAGTCTTTTTTATAATTAAGGCTGTAAAATAAAATATTTAATATAAAGCAAAATATTTATATGCCTTTTTTATAATACGAAAAAGAAAGAGCAAGCCGGAGCGGGAGAACCATTAAAGTAGTATCCCTCCCTTTTCCTGTTTTTTTAATTATAAGGTAAGTTGCTATGAGTAGCTGTGTAATAAAATATAATTAAGCGTAATGATGACAATTTAAAAGAAAATATGTTTAATAATATAAGTAAAATCACTAATAAATATTAAGTTTAGTTTTTATATTAGCTATGAAGATTAGGCAAGCTCCTACATCTGGGCGTAAGTAATTTAGATTGGGTACGTTTTTGTAATTTCTTTGTAAGGATTGCGCAGTTATTTAGTCGGTCACAAGTGTACCGATCATTGTGAGTTCGATTCTTAGACAATACAGAGAATTTTATATTCCGGGACTGGATGTACTTTGTATCCATTGTTTGTATGTTTATTAAGTACCGAATACAATTAGATGTCTATTTTTGATTAATCATTCATTACCGCAATTAGTAGCAATTATAGCTTCAAATATTTCCCACGCCATAGTTATATACGAGTATTATTTATTTCTGAACTATACCAAGAAAATAAGCCCAATTGAAATAAACGCAACATACAAAAACTGAATAAAATTCATATTACAAAATGGTCTAATTATAAACCTTGTTTTTCGCACACATTATTTATAAAGCAATAAAAAATAAATTTACATTTCAATGTAGTTATGTCTATTTTAATATCTGGCAATTAAATCGAATATTTAATATTATCAAACTGAGACTCCGGCATAACTGTTTGTGGATCCACAATTTTTTGTCCCGTGTGGGAATCGAACACGCGACACTCAGCCAGTGGCAAGGCGAATCACAGTGCCGTCCGTGCTGTAGAAAAGTAATATTCCTTCTAATTTTTTGTTGGTAGTACCAGCTGTCCTTTTCACTAAGCGCCACTGCTTTCCCAACTACTGCGATATAATATGACGTCACAAGTTTCTTACGTCACAATCCTGTAGCGCTATCTCAGTCTAATTATATATTAAGCAAACATAACTTCTAACACGTTGAAGTCATTTCAATTTGTTTTTAAATAACATATTAATTTTAATTTGCTGAATATTCATGTGACAACCAATCTACATACATAATATATTAATTATATTATATTAGCTTTTATTTACTAATTCGGTCGTATTTTATAATTAAAGAAGCTTATAAGGTTATAACACATTTTACATAAACAAAGTGGCGCAAATGTTATCACATTAATTGATACCACATATACTACATGGTATTCTTTGACGATTTACAAATTATGAACCAAATGTATTCAGTAGTTAGTAGCCACAGGTCATTTCGTTTTTGTTTTCATAATTTAGAACATCATGTGTAATGCAGAGATAAATGTCAAAGACCTCAAGCAGTGATATTAAAACAAAACAAACAAACGAAAAAACACAAAAAACAAAAGAAATAAGGTCTATAATCTTGTGGCGAAAAGAAATAGGTAAGTGTGTACTAATTACTATGATGTTCCAATTTTGTCTGTTGTTTTTTATTATTTTGTTTAATACAATCATTTCTCAATTTCTGCGAAAATAGGTGTTTTGTTTATGTTAACCGTCTTATATCATTATTGCAGTATATAATTTAATGTGATAAGTTTTGCGCCACTTTGTATGTATGTTCACATCAAACTCGGTACAGCAGTATAGCCGTAAAAATGTAACATGCAGACAGGCTGCACGTATGGCGTAAAGGTTTAAGTGGTTCACTTGCTACTCTCCCTACGCTGAGTGTTGTGGGTTCGGCTCCCATACGGGACATGAAATCATGTTATCCACAATCAGTTTGCGTACAATCAGCGTGTTTTACTGGGTGTCTCCACTGGTTTTACAAGCATTACCAACTACTAGTGCTGGAGTTGTCTTTCAGATAATAATATATGAATCAATAATTTCATTACAGATAGTATCGATGGCGTAATGTTTAGTGTAACCGACTGCCACGCCTGAGGTCGCAGGTTCAATTCCCGCACAAGTCAAACATTGTCTTGGTCTGGGTGTTTCTATGTTTAATATGGATGTATTTACAAAAAAACAAAAATATGCACATATGTGTTTTTATCCATTATCTAGTACCCATAGTACAAACTCTGCTTAGTTTGGGCTAGATAGTGTTGTGTGTAAGTTATAGAATATTATATTATTATTATAATGTGCTATGTGTAATTTTAAAGGTCATATCATCCATCATTCGTATGACATGATTACCTAAGAACTAGTAGCAATGCACTTTTATGTGTATATGACACTCCGGTCTCCCAAACTAGGTAAGAACCTGTACCTTCAGAGTCAGTGTTCTGCCGCCAGATTTATGACGTTAAACAGCAGTTAAAGTCAATATTAACATGAACTGAAAACATACGCACGATACAACGCAATTTTCTGAATACCAAACCTAAAAGGCGTGGAACCAATCTGTTTGTTTAACCACTACTCAGTACTTCTCCTTATCAGTAAATATAATAGATTTTCAAAGAACAAACGGTACTAATAAACGCATAACCAAACACGTCCCGTGATTCTATTAACTTCTTCGATATATTTCATTGCACTCTTTTATGTAACGAAAGGCATAATAACTCGTAATAGTACAGACGCTCGTACGAAGTTATGTCACAGTAAAGATTGCTCTACATTTGTGAAGGCATTGGCTTGAACTGCAATCGTAAATAGACACTATTATATTTTAGTTTGATTATGAGACAAAGATTGTGGCGATAGCGTCTTTTAACAACGTCCTCCTGTAACAGTTAGCTGTAGTCATAATTTATAGCCCGTAACGTAAAATTCTCAAAATTGTATGCAATATCATCCTAACTTATCCTAACTATATTTTCTTACGTTTACGCGAATGTTATACTTTAAATTAACCCACTTTATACGAATTTTATCATGTCAAATTAAACACTTTCATCGACGTTTTTGTTGCTTTTCTGCAGTCATGTTCACGGGAAAACTAAGAATACTAACATCAAAGTCTCCCCGTGAACATGGTTGCTGAAAAACAACAGTTACATTTATATATTTAAAATTACTAAAACTATTTAGATTTAAAGTGTACATTTAAATCTAAATAGTTATAATAATATTAAATAGGTCAAAATACTAGTAAAAGATCAGTATAAAGGAATATTTAAAATATATCTAATAAACAAGGCGATAAAATCCGTATAATGTAGTTTAATGTCAATTATCTTAACTAATATTATAAATGCGAATGTGAATTTGTTTGTTTGTTTCACTTTCGCGCCTTACCTACTCGACTGATCATCATGAAATTTCGCATACTCGTTGTCAGGGGTACGGAAAAGGAAATATGGTACCATTCATCCAGAAAAAAATACTGTTTCCGAATGAGCGAAGCCGTAGGCAAATTGGCATTTGTTTGCCTTTTTCTGTAGGGTGAAGGGTATTTTGGTTGTTATGGGTATTTTGCCGATTGAAGGACTACAAGTATCACTAAGTAAACGTAACTTATAGCACACTATTTAAACTGATCGTATACAATGCGTCAGTCCTTTCGTCACAGTTCGGATCAGGCAACAATGACTCAAAAGTTTCAAGCACCTCTTTCCTCAAGCATTTCAAGCGCGCTAGAGGGATTTCCTGAATTCCATTCATTATAATCATAACATAA
Organism: Catocala nupta; assembly: GCA_963675205.1. Lineage (NCBI taxonomy): Eukaryota > Metazoa > Arthropoda > Insecta > Lepidoptera > Erebidae > Catocala > Catocala nupta. Next base: position 9,270,602 of record OY776091.1, on the reverse strand, counting down.
CATCACACCTGTATAATCTTAAACTGTTAGAGGTGTGTCACACAAATATAACGCCACCTATGTTTAGGTCTAATATATAAAACGAAACGCATTTCTACACTCCATACTGATACTGACGAACTTTTTAATAACATTTTGATTGTCAAAATTATAAGTTGCACAAACGTTTTACCCAACCGGAGAATAAAATTAGAAACCTCACGAACGCACGTTACTGAAGCGCAAACTTGAGAACAACAAGCAATTGATGATTTAAGGTAGTTTTAATGAAGCCCTTTGTCAAATAAGGATTATGTGGTAATTTCACTATAATGAAATCAGCCCTGTTTTGAAATTCTTCTCAGTATGGCCACCAGTAGGCCATAGTCCACCAAGCTAGCCCAGTGCGGGTTAGCAGTTCCATGGTACAATCATTTAAAGCATGTGCGAATGCATAACGCTCTTTTGTCTGTCTTATGCTTGCGTATGCGACGACAATGCTTTACAAGATGATTGTAAGGTTCCTAATTTCCTCACGATGTTTTCCTTCACTGTTAAAGCGATAAATAACAATTCAAGACTCATATCACTTCGACAAGTCATGGCTCGAACTGGCGACCTTTGCGTGGCAATCCAACGATTTTCAACTACATCTTTAAATGCATGTAATGTATGTAATAAATATGCGCTTTCTCGACCACATGTGTGGACTGTATTGAAGGACTTCTTATCTTCATTCGCCATAATTGCATTGACGTCATATGCGCAAGAGTCGTGCATTATTCAACCGCGACCGCTCGCCATTATAACGGTCGGTCGCTTTTGTATTCAACAGTTTGTGAATTTGTAAATTATATTTGGGATATTCGGACTAAAGTCGAGTACAGTTTTCTTTTTTGTTTTGTGTCAGACCAATTCTTGTATAGTATATCGAAAATAACAGTTGAAGGAAAGCTATCGGTATGGCAAGTCATCATTATTTAAATTTGAGCATGATCACTCAAGCTTTTAAAATTTTATGGACGTGCAGTGCAATCGTTTTTGTAGCTACTGCCAAATCGTCGTGTGTTGATGAGTTCTATAAACAGGAGATAGCTTAGTGTGATTGACATAATATTTTTCTAGATGTTCTTTATAAATGTTATTTCATTGTTAGTAAAGTCCGCAGTGATACAGGCATAATCCTTATTGTGGTAGGTTTCTTTAAAATCGTAAACGGCAAGGCAGAGATTTATTTCACATAACGTGATACCGGGTACAGACCAAGGCTTGAAGCCGCTACTAAAAATATATTTATTTTTTATCTTTGGGATTCGAACCACAACATTTGGTGCAGGGACAAGAACGAGGCAACCACTTCAACCACTACGCCACCTGTACTGCCTAAAGTCTAAGGTCTCAACTCAAAATATAAAGTTTGTATGTGGGTCATCGCTGTTTAGGGCCGCCCTACCCTGGAAAATAATCCTAGAAATGCATATGGCCTACAATCGTATTCCCTACTTCTACGCTGTCGAAGTAATTTATTATAGTATTATATATTTTATAACTAGATCATGTGCCAAATATCTATACTAATATTATAAAGCTGAAAAGTTTGTTTGTTTGTTTGGTTGAACGCGCTAATCTCAGGAACTACTGGTCCGAATTGAAATGTTCTTTTAGTGTTGGATAGCCCATTTATCGAGGAAGGCCATATGCTATATAACGTCACGCTACGACCAATAGTAGCGGAGCAGCAATGAAAAATGTTGCAGAAACGGAGAAAATTGTCTTATGTGAAGCAGACGAAGTTGCGCGGGTAGTATAACATAAACTCAGTATTGTAGTTTTATTTACCTCTTACTCTTATTCATCTATTCATCTCTCTCATCACAACAAGTTTCGCTTAACTCTTAGATATGATACCGTTAAGGCTTTGACCTTCTCAACCTAAATTGGATACAATTACAGACATATTTTTTAATAGAATAACTGTCACTTCTGACCCTGAACAATTATATATAAATAGAGTGAGTTGTACTTAAAAATAAAAAAATGTTGGACAACTAGTTTATAAACAGGGACGCACAGACAGACATTTAGCCAGCAATGGATTTTAATCGCACGGGATAGTAAGCGAGCCTATTGGTGTTTCTCGGGCGCATTTCCAGACTCCGTGGTGCTACTAAGATCATTTTGATATAAAAACCGAATAACTCTTTGCCCGATCCAGTCATTGAACCCGGTATCTTATGAACAGCAGTCGCATACATTATCGCAGCGCCACCGAGGTAGTATGTTAATGATAAGTTATCCTAATAACATTAACAACGATATAAAAACAGAGCATTGAAAAAAAGCCTGTTTGAGGAGTGTCTCACCGCCTACAAGGGATCACCAGTGTTATTGTATGAGTGTTGTATTAGTGTGAGTGACCAACATAGTTGTCTCGTTACTTATTTTATGTGCCACGATCCAGTACGGAAAGAATAGCAATTGAAGTACCGGGTACATCTAAATAGAAATTGATCTATTTCGATCTTTATCGAGTTCGTAGATTGATCAGCACACACTTTGCCAATCTAAAAAACGTGTTTCTTTTAAAACATATATAAATATAGGTGGTGTGTGACAAATGATTGATCTAATTAATCTCTTACTATGACTTCATGACAGGGTTTTACCGGTTGTAAAACTTTGGTGGCGATAACGACAATAAAATTAGTCACCTACAAAATTACGCGGTTCCAACGTTTCAAGTTCCTTTCCGTGTCATCTTTATTTGCGGTATTCAGCAACTTGGCTGTGTGCTGTTTCTAAGAAAATACCGCGTTGTCAGCAACGCGGTGTTTTACCATCATCTAATGGCCCGATAGCGCATATACCACCAACGGTAATAAAAAAATCCTTTTAAACATAAAGACGTTTCGCCAGACGATGGTCTTCTTTTTCCAACGTTCTGAAAAGCCTGGCCATGTCCTTTATCTTCCGCGAATATGATCGCCACGGGGCGGACAGCCGCGGTCTGTTTTCTCGGCCGATGACCGCCAGACTCGGCTGGGCTCCAACAGACTTATTGTCTTTGGCCTTCGTGCGCGACGTTGAATATGATTCCATGTGTTCTATAAAGCCGGTTAAATTGCCCGTTACACGCCAAAAAGGTGATACCTATATAATGTGAAGTGAGATTTAAACCCACTTGAATGGCCCCACCCAATCGTCCAATCACTTGTACCAACAGAGCTTGTGTGGAAAGATAAAACACACCAAATATGCACTGTAGGTACGCTTCGACAAACAAGTAAAACTAGTATTACTCGTATCATAAAACAAGATAACGTTGTAATGTACACGAGTATGACACCGACATTCAATGTATTGCTGAGATTTAAAATTGTTATACCTTTTTTATTCAGGAAAGGTAGTGAAAAGCAAGTTCCTTCAGAAACATTGCATGCCTTTATGTCTCTTCTCTACACAAAAGACTATCTGTCAAAAGACCATCGAAGAAGAAGAAGAAGACGTCAATGATAAGGCTAAGTGAAAGAAGGAAGCAAAGGCTAACCATGTGGGATAAATTGCTAGAAAGAGAGTGGACAAAACGATCTCTTGTTTGCGTGCCCGACTGAGATAATATTTTTATTACAGTCCAACAATACATTATGTTGAGGGCTTGCGGTTCGATGGCAGGGTTAACAAAAGTCATTTAGCCAGGATTAACCCACGGACGGCATTACGTGGTTTTCGAGGCATCGGCGTATCTTACACCGCCAACTTCTTAACTCCGGGCTACTATTGAGATTTCTTAGCAGAAAGGGTTCCGAAACCCGACCCGGTATTCAGTCCTATGCCCAGTACTCCTATTTACTACCGCTAAGCTATGCAGGCAGTAAATAACATGGCCTCGATGGCGTAGTGGTTAGTGCAACCGACTGTCAAGCCTGTGGCCGTGGGTTCGATTCAGTTTCGAGTTCAGTTCGAGTCAAACATTTGTGTGTATGGACATGGATGTTTGTATTGGTCTGGGTGTTTATATGTATAATATGTATGTATTTACCTACATATGTATGTTTATCCATTGTCTAGTAACCATAGTACAAGCTCTGCTTAGTTTCGGCTAGATGGTGTTGTGTGTATGCGATAGAATATTATTATTATATCTAACAATGTATTAGATCAGTCTACCGTTTTTCCACAGTTATGTACAGTCATTAATTATTTTATATATCATTGCGGTTAACTTTATTGAAACCAGACCAATGAAATGAACCTAATGAAAAACTGTAGGGAAATAAATATACAAATCATATGCTGCCTATCAAACATTAAGATCTGACATACATATCGAAGGAAGTTGTTTATACTTACATTAAATTAATTACCGACATCGAGGCACGGTGGGACTCGAATTATAATAATTAGTCTATATCAAGAAAATGTATAGGAAACCTTTAAATAATTACGCCTATCTTGGAAATGCTTATTGCTTGTATTAATTGTCGAGATTACCTCGACAATTAATTAATTATGTGAACCCAACTACATCTAAAGCAGTAGAAAAAAAACGTCAATTTTCAAACAAGAAAACGGTGCCTCTGGTGGTATTACCTACATATACCGTATGCCTATGGGGAGTTTCAACGTTTCGCGTGGTTAATATCAGCCTGAGCCACAGTAAAGTAAAGGCAGATTTAGCTAGTTCAAGATATTATTAATATATTTATGTTTATCTAGCTGTATGACGAGGTCCCGAGATAAATTCCAGTAACAGCAATGGATTACCTTTTATCTCAGAAGTTTTGTTAGAAATTTTTGAAGTCTAAGCTGATAGAGCCTTTTTCGTAACAACTTAACATTACTGGCGAAACATAAGTCTGATATATTTCTTAGCAATTCTTCGGTATGAACGAAACAACAGTATCAATTCTAACACATGCTACATGTGTTCGAATTGAAAATAACTATCCGAAACTTGGGCCCAAACGAGAAAACATTACAATGAAGTAACAAGAGATTTTTTTTTGAACTGCCTCTGTGGCGCAGCTGTAGTGAATGCGACTGCTGTGCATGAGGTCTCGGGTTCGAATCCCGGGTCGGGCCAACATAAAGGTATTGGGTTTTTCTGATAAGAAATGTCAATACGAGCCCGGAGTTAGGAAGTTGGCGGTGTTAGACACCCCCGTGCCTCGGAAAGCACGTAAAGCCGTTGGTCCTGCGCCTGATCTCTCTCCGGTCGTGTCGGATTATCCGTCCCATAGGATCATGAGGGTAAGGAAACAGAGAGTGCACTTGTGTTTGCGCACATACTTGTGCACTATAATATCTCCTGCGCAGATGGCCAGTCTCCGTTAAGATTGGCCGCCGTAACCGAAAAATCGGTCTGGAGGACATTATTATATTATTACTCCCTTGTTCGGACTACTTGATGAAAGGGTTTAAGACAATCGAGAGGTAACTTACCGAAATTCAGAACTGATTTCGGAATAAATGTGTTCCACAGCACGAACAGTCGGCCCGAAATTTCGGCATTTACGTTTCATGGTACGCTCATTTGCGTAAATAAGGTTTCTAAAACAGGCGATATTCTGTCGCAAGAACCGAAAAACAGGTCAATAGACCAACTATATGTTAATTTAAACATAATATACACTAATCCAAGATTAAGATTTGGAAATTTAAACCTCAGATTAGTGCGTAGGTATTTTGATTAAGACGAAATACTAAAGAGCGCTGGCATTTGATAAGTCTAGAATTAATTTCGATGGATGCAAACATTCCATTCTAATACAAAACAACCTTCACCTTACACTCTTAGAAGTCAAGAAAAAGCAAGAAAATACATTGTCTTTACAGAAAACCTAGTAATATATCCCAGATATAATTTTGGCCTACGGTCCTCCATTCATACATACCTACATTTTATCCCAATAACATTTAAGGGTTATTTTATACCATGGGATCAAAACAGGAGGCTAACATTTTTTGGAAATGATCTCAGAAGTGCAATTGTAGTAATAAAATATGAACAAAAAAGAGTAACTAACGCTAACTAGATAAGTCTAGTAAGCGTCAAATGTGCACGGAAATGCAATTTATATTCAAATTTAATATTTTTTTAAACTAGCTCATGGTCGCGGCTTTCCTCGTGTAAACGTAGGTTAGGTTATGTTAGTAACAGTACCTTAAACAAAAATATAGCTTATTCTCATTTATTCATCTTACTCAGTGATAATATAGCTTTCCATATTGAATGGTAAAAGAACTTTAAAATCGGTTGAATAGTTTTTGAGTAAAATCGTTACAAGCAAACAAAGAAATATTTCCTCTTTATAATAATAATATATAATAATATTCTATCACATACACACACCACCATCTTGCCCAAACACTTGATAGACATACTTCTTTTTTTGTAAATACATATCTTATCTTATCTTGTGTGGAGGCCAGTCAGTACAGACCGGCGACACTTCGACTCAGTGGGATCTTTTGTGTCGACTTCCCCAATACCGACTGCCATAGATGTTCATGGCAGCTGGGACCGACGGCTTAACGTGCTCTCCGAGGCACGGAGCAGGCGATAATTGTCAATCAATACGCACATAATTTAGAAAAGTCATATAACTGCCGAAAGTCAGAGGTGCGCGACGTGGGTTCGAACCCGAGACCCTCTGCATTGCAGTCTGTTAGTCTCCCCACTGAGCTATCGCTGCTCTTTTGTAAATACATAAATATTATGCATAAAACATAATATTAGTATAAATTAGGAGAATACCATTTGTGTTATTTACATTACTGACTCTAGATCACCATTCTGTTTTAAACAGATTTAATTACGCGAATTGGATGACAGAATGCAAATAAAACGGTAACACATTTCGTAATATAATGCCATGTCTTTTCGATTTTTAGGTTATATGTTATTTAATTATACTATTCTCATTTTTAATGGACGTATTAAACACAAGCACGTATTTTGTAGAACATATCAAATAAACAAAAACACGCATCGAAAACATGTTTTGTTTCGCTACGCTATATTATTTGCCTGCATTTTTATAAGAATTCAAGATATAAACGAGACTCTTGCGCAATAATTTAATTAAAGATTAACTAAATCCTGTTTTGATTCCGTTAATATCACGCGATTATTCACGTATAATTTTACAATCATCACGTGATAAATTGAGTTTAGTAGATTTAAAGATTCATTGTCATTAATAGGTATTAAAATTTACCCAAAAATCAAGGCGGTATCTTTTTCATAATAGTCTAACAAAATTTTAAATTTTAATTAGACCGCCTTAAAATCCGTGTAAAGTAGCACATTTATATTTCTTTTAGTACACACTATCAAACTAGATAGTTAGGTACCGTTCCCGAGGGACTGAAAATTGAGATAACCTTACCTTAACATAACATTTACACAAGCGAAGTCACAAAAACTTTTAACAAAATTTAAAATATAGAATACGTAGCATTATGTATGAAACATGATATTATTTACCGTTTCATTTGCGTTCTGAGGTCCAATTGTCCTTGTAATAAAAGCTGTTGAAAATAGTGTTTCATATTAGTCATAAATACCACAAAAGCTATCGCTCGGTGCAATAGTCCACAAATGATGAGTGCGTTATACAAAATGTTGTAAAAGTAACCTATTTGTTGTAAAAAGAGAAATTTATAGATCTGAATTAAATTTTAATCCTGTCAAATCCTTCTAACTAATATTATAAATGCGAACGTGAGTTTGTTTGTAAAGCTTTCACGCCTTAACTACTCGACCGATCATCATAAACTTTTGCATATACTTTGTCAGCGGTACAAAATAGGACATTTTATCCAGAAAAAACACATTACCTTATGGCATAACCTTTACATAAATGCGAGCGAAGACGTGGGCAAAATGAAGTACATAACACTATTATATCATGTCAAAGAGATTTAAGTAACATTTTAATGTCTTTGTAACAGATCTGCATAATTGTTTTTAAATTGTATCATGATAACAATTCACATTCATAGTTATGTGAGTTGATGACATAACAGTAAGGTAAATAATAAATATTTTTGCTCTTGTTATCAATATTTACATTTTTTTGTCTCGTAACAAATCTTTATTGACGTAATTTACTTGCCAAGAATTATACTATGTCATACAGATACAGAAACAACGAGGGCCTAGGGGGGACCGTGCGTCAGTCAGTATAAAGTGTCTTATCTATGCGTCGGACTGCCACGCAAAGGTCCGGTGATTAATCCCAAAGCACGCACATCTGATATTCTGATTTCTTGGGTTTGTTCCGCATTCGCTTCTAAATTACATCCCACATTCCAAAATGTTCCTCATTCACCCCTCTTTTTTAATTATTCCTTTTTCGCCCTACATTTTTGAGCATAAGATTAGCAAAACAAAAGATGTTTAAAAATTATTTTAAATCCCTTCTATGTCGGGCTCGTGATGTCATGCAATCATAAGCCCAAAGTTTCGCCGAGAGATCAAGGAGGTATTTTAAAATATTTTTCGGTTGACAGTACATCAAAATGTGCTATACAAAAAAAAAGGTCAGGAAAGGAACATAATTTGGGACGAAATAGGAATTACGTTAAGAAATTAACAATTATCTAAATTTCGGGGCAAATGAGGAACAATTTTTGGGGCGAATGCGTATTTTTACATTCAGGACGAAACATGAGGGTCGAATGCGGAATAAACCATTTCTTGACACACAACAGTATTCTGTAGACGGCATTAGGTTCTCTTCCTATTACGTTAGACGTAAACACTATTAGCTCGAGAAATGTGGGTCTAATGCACCTTCTCTAAGTCTTTGTAGCGTGAGACTATGCATGTATTACATTAATGATTGATATTCTAACAATATTCCTGTAAGCTTAAGGATACCGAGACGGCAGTTCTTATTTATTTATTTTTTTAAAAGACCGGCAGCGGAATCTATAATAGGCTTTGTAACATAGACCCAATTATTGAATTGTTATATTGAACCTAACACTTACAAATAGGATAAACCTCAGACTTAAAATCAAAGACAAAATCATTTATTCATTTAGGTCACAAAGTAACACTTCGGAAAGTCAAAATCTATTGATTAGCAAGTTTACTAAGTTACTAAAGTTACAATTAGGTAAGTGGCTAGTTTCAAGAAACGGTTGAGCCTATGAGTGGAGTCGTGCAAGTAAGAATTAGTCTTTATAAATTGGACTTCCACCACTAACTAAGCAATATTGTTATTTCTTGTTTCGTTTTTTTTTTGAAAAGACATATTCCGCTCTAGGAATCAATCGATCGACGTCGACGTCATTGTGGTTTTACAATAATTGTATGAATTCTTAATTCTTCTTCTTTAATAAGTAACTTTTATTGTTATTTAAAACTTGTTATGTTATAATATTGTCTTCTGTTTACGCGAATGTTATTCATTGAAATTAAACTACTATATACGGATTTTATCGCGTTGTTTATTTATCACTGTATTACATAATTAAGAAACTGTTACACTACATGCTGCTACTATTAAACTTTACTAATTTTGAAGCTAATTAAATCATTAAAACTATTATAACTATTTTGATTTAATAGTAGTAGCATGTAGTGTAACAGTTTCTTAATTATGTAATAGTGTCAAATAAACAAAGCGATAAAATCCGTATATAGTAGTTTAATTTCAATTGTTATGTTATGTTTAAATACTTCCTCGGTAGCGCAGGTTCTAAAAAAGACTACTTCTACACTAGGAATAATTTCTATGTGGCAAGAGGCTTTACAAACATTCAAACAACGGACATAAAGAACATCCAGACTCGGAACCACCGTTTATGGAACTCACAAATTTTTGTCTCGTGTGGGATTCGAACCCACAACAGTCGACGTAGTAGAAGTGGCGAGGCGACCATGAGGAAGATGTTCATGTCACGAAATGATGGCTTCGATCAGGTCATTGACCCGCGTATATAACACAGTTTCACGTTTACTATAATGGCGGTATCGCCATGGGAACCAATCTTTATACTAATCCGTTCTCATGGTTTTTAGAGTCCCGTTAGTGACAAGACATTAAAAAAACGCTTCCTCTTGATATTCGATACGAACGTTTCATGTTGATGATTTAATTATGTGAAATAGGTAACTTAAACTAGTTAAAATCTACCTCGATGGCGCCATGGCATTTTTTGGCACATATGATATATATCCTATAACACAGGATTTTCCTAGCATCGGGGCCACTATTCACATTAGTATGTATTTTAACTAATATGTAACCACATTATAATGTCATATACTATGTACTCTCTTGGCTAATAATAAATTATTATATTATTATTATGATCGTGTAGTCCCTATGATCCCTATGATCGAGTTCGATTCTGGCTCGGGTAAAATATTATTCATAGGATATTTCAGTAGCAGCACGCGGTCTGCAAATGTACCTAATCTACAATAATAGGCTGGCCCTTATGAACCTAAAGACATAACTAGAGAAATGTTAGTGTAATATACCTCTTTAGGGATATACAGGTGTTAATCTATGTATGTATTACAATAAAGGGTGATGTCAATCCTGTATTTACCAAAAAGTATAGGTAAAGCTATATTACACCCAATTTTCGCTAACTAAGGTTTTAGATATTATGTAATAGGGCCGAATCTATTACTGTAGTTGTAGGTGCCGTACTACTACTACTGCGAATTATTCGGCCTCGATGGCGTAGTGGTCAGTGTAACCGACTGCCACACCTGAGGTCGCGGGTTCGATTCCCGCGCCAGTAAAACATTTGTGTACATGAACATGGATGTTTGTCTTGGGCTGAGCGTTTCTAAGTATAATATGTGAGTATTTACAAAAAAAAGAGTATATACATGTATGTACATACATACATGTATATACTTTGGTAACATACATATGTTACCCATTGTCTAGTATTCATAGTACAAGCTCTGCTTAGTTTGGGCTAGATGGTGTTGGGAGTATGTATAAAAAAATAAAAAGTAAATGTTTTTCAGATAACCTAATAACACAGCTCGTTTCAGGAATCGTGCCCGTGATGATTGATGAGCTTAGTGATTCACGTGGTCTCTGCGCCAAGTGTTGTGGGTTTGAATCCCACACGGGACAAAACTTTGTGTGATACACAAATGTTTGTTCAGTGTCTGGATGTTCTTTGTGTCCGTTGTTTGAATGTTTGTAAAGTACCCCGCGACATAGAAATTATTCCTAGTGTAGAAGTAGTATTTTTTTAGAAAAAGAACCGTGATCTGCACCAATAAATTTTAAACTTTCGCGTTGCATGATATATACATATATAATACGTAACGGGTATTAACGCGATCATGCATAATGTTTACCTTTTTATGCTTGACGTTTCGACCAGATTATACCGACCGTGGTCACAAGCTGACCTTTTTTATGCTTGACGTTTCGACCAGGTTACATCGGCCGTGGTCACAAGCTGAAAAAAAGGTAAATATTATGCATGATCGCGTTAATACCCGTTACGTATTATATATAGTGATTTGCGCTACCGAGGAAGTATTTAAACATAATAGTAGTAGTAGCGTAATATTTTCAAAATTTTGTAAGACTGATAAATAAACAACGCGATAAAATCCGTATATACTAGTTTAATTTCAGTAAATAGTTACCTAATAAATATAAGAACTCAAGCAATTATTGTAAAACCACAATGACGTCGACGTCGATCGATTGACGTCAAATGCGTTGTGTTCCCTGAAAAAATATGGCGCCGAAATATTCATGCGATGCATTCCGCAGAATTCGGGTTCAAAGACTACGTTATTATTGTATATATTTCTGAAATTGCGTAATATCGCAAACTGTTTTATGGAACTGAATTTTCCCTGAAATATTTTTATATCCTTAGCGAACCCGATAGACTTTGTCCGCCGTGAACGAAAAACGTATCCGGGTTCCTAGAAAACGATCGCAGCAGCACTTACCAGGTCCAATTATTATAAATATAAACCATCCAGGAACCTATACAAACACACAACAAATTTCATCAAAATCAACCCAGCCGTTTAGGTGTTCAGTGGTAATATATAAACGTACAGAAAATATATACATATATTTCAAGATTTACGTCTGCAACGGACCAGTCACAGTTGTTATTCAATTATATCTGACATTGCAGCTATTGACAGACACGAAGGGAAATAATGTAAGATACTTTCGTATTACATAATCTATATCTACTAATTTTATAAAGCTAAAGAGTTTGCTTGTTTGTTTGGTTGAACGAGCTAATCTCAAGAACTACAGATTCGAATTAACAAATATTTAAGTGTTGGATAGCCCATTTATCGAATAAGGCTATAGGCTATATAACATCACGCAACGACCAATAGGAGCGGACATCAGGTTAGCTAATTATTTAATAATTATGTTATTATTATAAAATAATCTTACATTATTTCTCTTTGTGTCAAAATAATAATAATATCTATTTTATCACCCTAAATTACAAATTTTTGTAGTTTAAATATATTTGTTTGGTATACATGTAATTTTCAAGTGAACTGATGTGTATATTAAAACGAAACTTATATATCAGCTACTAATGTTTTGATAACAATAATGCTTAGACGAAAGGTGTGAAAAAGGCCACGCCTGTATGACTTTATTTATTTATTTACTGAATTAGAACAACCACAGGCCACTGATTTTCTGAAATAGATACCTACACCGCACTAGTAAGAAGTCCTATGTCGCGGGGCTTTACAAAAAGTCAAACGACGGTCACAAAGAACATTTAGCTTCGGACCAATCATTTCTGAAGCACACATTTTTTGTCTTGTGTGATGATCGAATTTGCAACACCCGGCGCAGTGGCAGAGGAGAAGCGACTACTCAAACAGCTTTATGCAGTCGTAAAACACGAAAATATGGTTGACATTAATAGGTTCTTACAACTGATATTATAAAATAGCGTACATGAACTACTTATAACTACTACTATAGTATTATATATACTGTATTATAACCTAAGTCCAACGAACAACAAAAAATAAATGCTGCAAATTCCTTATAAAATGAATTCTGTCGGCAAGTTCGATATGTCACATATTTTAGCTTTTACTAATTTAACTATTTGTTAACACTCAATTACGACCACTATTACATAATATGTCATACGATTTCTTCTATAAATTCTACACTAGGTATATATGTACATCATCGGTTTGATAGCTTACACATGTACGAAGCGAGAAACCAGAGACATCTGGTTGAACAATTTGTCGCCTACGGTACGAGAGCTCAATTGAACGTAACTGCTATAACGGAAGAACACTTCTATGCTCCTATCTGACCCCTGATTACACCAAACATGATGTTACATTCAAAACACAACATTACACTATATTTATACGTAGTTTTATTCTCTATTTGCGATGTAAAACCAAATTAAAAAGTTTCTCTTTTTCGAAACGTGCATTTCGGTTAATTTCGTGTCGTACGGCGCAAATTGCCGACAATAGCGGCGTCTGCGTCAGTCTACGTATTGTATTGTATATTCTACAGATTTTATTTTCACTACATTTTTTAACGTTTAAAATGAACAGATGTATAGACTTATTACTTACTTAGTCTTGGCTGTTTACGTAACATAGACTAAACACCGTGTCAAATAGTGCAAAAATGCAATTAAAATTGCTTGAAAAAGTTACGCCAATTACAACCATTATTAGACAAACGCAGTTTTACTGGTTTCTGTCGTCACAAGCTACTTACAATAAATATGTAATGGTTAATAGCTGTTCGATACATAGTTTACTTTTGCTACAAAGTGACATAACATGATTGAAACTTGTTAGTATCGTATCTTATTAATTTTGAGAATAAACGTTTTTATTACATTCCAATCGTTTTACACAAGATTGCACATCCGTATTCGATTGTAGTCAAAAATGATTTATACCTAATTAATACACGGTGGCAATCACTGCTAGAGTGAATTTAGAGCAAAACGACGCTTGCGCGATGCTCAAAAAAGAGTTGTGTTCTGAGACTTGACTTAAGAAGCCTGTGGTCTAACATCTTGTCTTAGAGCGCTGTTAGTGTGTTCACAAGAACAAGACACTGCGTTCGTTAAGCGTTGTAGCTTTGTCGTCTTCACACACATGCGGCAATAATGCTTCGTGAGATATGGTGGGATAGTCCTTAAAGTTATCGCAACAATACAAAACAAGCTTAGACTACGATCATCTTAGGACGGTGAAGAAGTACCTGCGGTCTAATTATTATTATAATAATATCTAATGATTGCTGTTATTGATGATTTAAAAAATACATAGCCTAAAGTAAAAAACTTGAAAAGAAAATCCTACACATGCAAAATAATCATCAAATTTGATCTTTTGATGTTGCCTTTCAAGAAGATGTCGAATTTGGATAAAAAACACAACGGCATCGATTTTTTTATACGAAAGTAGTATTTCGCAGAAAAATACCTAGTACATACAATGGAGATTTCTTATATATTCGTGTAGGACAAAGATTTCATCCGTAGTTGCCATAGACATCTGAGGTAAAATTATATTTTGTCTGCAGAGTATTTCGTCTGAACAGACAACAGACCTTAAAACTTGCGCGCCTCAAATCTCTACGCATCGGTCTAGGAAGATAGCGTGAATTGTGTACGTGCTAACTCTCAGAAAGTTGTCTGCAACATATTTATTTCTGCATGGTAGATAACAATATAGTCGCCTTCTTTTATAAAGAATCTACATAGCTTCGACAATTAGAATGTGCAATATACATCTGCGTAACGCTGACAAAATAACAGGCCTGACGATTATGTTCATAGAATAACATGTTTTTGATGTAGATACTTAGCTGAAGTACATAAAGAATACGTATAATAATTTCATATTCATATAATTATAACTATAACACATGTATCGCTTAACGTGTTTAAACAACGAGATAACATCTCGCATGCTTCAGATAAAGAAATTTATTGTCCTGTCAGTCTCACACGGCGAAAACTTTTCCGCGAATTCTCACTGCGCAGGCGCACACGCGCATGGCATTAAAACAAAAAGAATTGACTAATTACACGCGAGCGAGATCTCGTATGTAAATTAATTTCTTATTGTAATTAATTTCGTGATAAAACTGTGTTAAAGTAATTGATCAAATCGTGTGGGGGGAAATCGTTTCGTCGAATCGATTTCACTGTATGGCTAATGCGAATAATAAGTAACTTCGGGTGTTTTCGTGTTTTCAATGTCAACGACAAACACCCGTTTTAGGAATAGTGACAAATTACACTGCTTTATTTATGTGTTTCTTTAACATTTTCGTTGAAGAATACGTAATTGTATCGTTACACACGTGTCTCTAAAATAAGGCTGCGCAATTTATTGGAAGTGAACGGTGGTCTATGTTTTGAATTTCATGTCAGTCGGTGCGTTACTAAAAGGTTACTCCAAAATTAGGTGTATAGGCATTTCCCTGTTGATATTCTCCACTACAGAGTTTATCAAAGAGTAAACTATAAGTACGAGTAGGTATATTGAAGCTTCGGGCACGCCACGATCGTGGCGGTAAAACCCGTGTTTCAGGAGTGGAGTTCAGAGGCGGCATGGCGCCCTCACCTTCCGGCTGACACAGGTTCTGACTGGCCACGCTTGTTTTGGCCGGTTCCTGTGTCGTATACGCCGGCAAGAGACGCCCGGTTGTCACCACTGCGGCGACTGCCGCGACGTTATTGAGGACACGGCGCTGCACACTTTGGCGGTTTGCCCCGCCTGGGCATCGCAGCGCCGTGATTTGATCGCGGCAGTCGGATCGGTTGCCCTCTCGCTCCCGGCCGTAGTTCAGTCTATGGTCCGGAGTGAGAGGTCGTGGAACGCCGTCGCCTCCTTTTGCGAGGAATTAATTTCCATCAAGGAGGTGGCGGAGCGGGAGAGGGCGCGTTTAAACCCTCTCCCCAACCGCAGAGCCGGGCGCCGGAGGGCACGAGATGACCTCCAGCCACCCTGAGGTATGACCTGGGGGTGGCGGGCTTTGTGGGCCTGCCCGCCATACGTTCAGCACCAGGTCCGTGAGGCGGCGTGCGTGTTCCCACGCGCGCCTCTGTCCTTCTCCCCTCTAGGGGGGAGACAGTAGGAAAATTTTCGAGTGAGTCCTTTGGGTAGGTCTCTTGTGTAGTGGCCTGCCGTTTCACACGGCGGGCCGTAACCTCGGCGGGGTCGCGACCGCATGCGAAAGCGATTCGACACCGTGGTAGGTTTAGTCGGTATTCCGGGAGGTACTTTACTATTATTCCATCTTTCTTTTACCCCGGTGAGTCCGACATAATCCCTCCGCCCGCGGAGAGATATGCGTCATTGCATTCCACCAGGTAAAAAAAAAAAAAAAAGGTATATTGAAGCTTGCTGGTGTTGCTGATATCATTCGATCCTTGTACGGGACAAAAATCTCGAGTCTGGGTGTTCTTTTTGTCTGTTCTTTGGATGTTTGGATAGACACGTGCCATACAGGAATTATTCCTAGTAGGTACGGGAGATGTGTAAAAAACATGTGCCTCGCTTTCCTTAGACAGCTTTATAGAAATTAATTGCGTTTTGCGAGTCTACACTCCTCACATGCTTCCGTCACTGGACAAACAGTTTAGTATTTCATTAACTAAAAATATTAACTTAACTAAAGGCCGCTTGCACGAAAGGAGACGGGGATTTCTGGGCCTGACTGCTTTAAGTTAAGATATGGTTTAAAAAAAGCGTTGTATTTTTCTATTGTAAAATATAAAAAATTAGCTTAATTCACAATCTGGAAGACGAGATATCTTAAAAATAAGTTTATGTCACAATAACATAGGATATCGATTACTATAATCGATTAATGTGAATGTATTAAATAAAAAACATAAAATCACTTGCACCAGATGATTGAAAAATTATAAAATAAGAGAACGTCTTTTATTTTCTGTTATTATTATTGAGTTATTATCACACCATTATCGCTACCATGCCGCTAAAACGCACTCCTCCGACCACTCCGATGACATCTATTACGACTCAGTCAGATACGGACATTCCTCGTGCTGTAGATGAGGACACGAAGAACATAACAACCCGCCACAAACGGCCGAGAACAGACTGCTCACCCCCTTCAAGTAACGTCACACGTTCAGATATACAAGCCCTGATACGTGAGGAAATGCGCTCGGTTATGATCGAATTTATGGATGAAATGAGAAACACCTTGAATTCACAGCTTCATGAACTGCGAGATGAACTGAGTGAATATAAGGACTCCCTTAATTTTCTGAGTGCACAGTACGATACAATAAAAGATCAAATGAATACTACCCGTCTCGAGATGATCAAGATAAAGGGTGAAAATGAGTCGCTGCGGTCTGAGATTGTTACCCTCACCAGTCGAGTTAGACAAATGGATCAGATGTCTAGGTCAGCTAACTTAGAACTTCAGTGCGTACCAGAGCACAGAGCTGAGAATCTGGTTAGCATCGTGAAACAACTTGGCCGTGTTGTGAAGTACCCAATTGAAGATCGCGATATATGCTACTGTTCCCGTGTCGCCAAGTCGAATCCTAAATCACCACGACCGCGTACAATCTTGGTAAAGTTGATTACGCCGCGCACTCGTGATTCTTTGCTTGCGGCTACCATACAATATAATAAGGACCACCCGAAAGAGAAGCTGGATACTAGTACCCTGGGTCTGGACGACAAAAAGACAGCGGTATTTGTTTCTGAAAACTTGACAGCTGAGAATAGAAATTTACACGCCGCTGCCCGACTTCGTGCTAAGCAACTCAATTATAAATTTGTCTGGGTGCGCGGAGGGCGAGTATACGTACGTAAGCAACCGGAGGCTGAATCAGTATTTATTAGCAATATGGATGTTCTAAATAGATTAACTTGATCAACTTATGTTTTGCTTTGTTTTCTCATGTGATCATAATCACTGAATATCAACATTCTCTAATACTATAAAGTGTTATTATCAAAATGTAAGGGGTTTGAGAACTAAAACTACTGATTTTTTCTTGAATGTGTTGACATGTAATTATGATATCATTGTACTGTGTGAGACATGGTTGGCAGGCGACATATTGGACTCTGAATTGTTTTGTAACCGTTATTTGGTATATAGGCGTGACCGCGAAACTAGTGGTTTTCACAACAGTAAGTCTGGTGGTGGTGTTCTAGTGGCCGTGTCAAAGCGCTTGGCCTCTTCTAGGCTTACTGTTTACGAAAGCAAATGTGAAGATGTATGGGTGAGCATTGATATATGTATAAACAACCGGCCAGTTAAACTTTTTATTTGCGCGGTGTATATTCCTCCACCCGTACAAAAACATATATTGGACCAATTTCTTGATAAAGCTAATTATGCTTTAGAGCACTCCAATGCTGCGCTAATACTGGGTGATTTTAACTTGAGCAGTATTGAGTGGAGTGGCCCATCTGGCTCACCACTCGTTGCTTCCGTAAACAAAACCGGCATTTACGAACAAAAACTTTTAGATTTCATATCTCTTAATAATTTAGACCAATATAACTGCATTCTTAATCATAAGAACAAAATTCTTGACCTTGTTTTGACTGATGTTTCACTGGACAGGCTGAGTATGTCAGATGACCCATTGTGTAACGTAGATTTATACCATCCACCTCTTGCATTTAACTTGCTTTGTAACATATGCGTGGACACCCTGGGCCCTAATCATGAGCCAAAGTTTCAGTTTCACAAAGCAGATTATTGTAAAATTATTCAGGAACTGAAAGACATATTATGGCAGGACATTTTTTCTAGATGCGACAATGTCGACAGTATGGTTGAGTTATTCTATGAAAATATTTATAGAGTAATAACAATGTATGTACCCAAGTCAAAGCCTAATTCTCGTAGATATCCGCCATGGTTCAGTAGGGATCTTATTCGTCTACTACAGGAAAAAAACAAATACCGTATTCGTTATACCAAGTATCATAACCCGATGGATAATATTTCATTCAAGCTGCTTAAGGATAGGATTAATCAATTGACACAGCTTACATATAAAAAATATATCAGTTCTATTGAATCTTCTATCACTTCCAACCCAAAGTTATTTTGGTCTTTCTTGAAGCAAAAACGGTACGGCAATAGTTCATATCCTTCAAGTATGATATATGGAGATAAAAAATCTAGTGGAGGGGAAGGCATTTGTAACCTTTTCGCCTCGTGTTTTTCTACAGTTTACGATCCCGGGTTAGGTAGTAGTGTTAGTCATGCATGTAACACAGTTAAGGAAACTCAATGCACACAGGTTTTACATCGGCTGAGATTTTCAAAGGACTCTGTTATAACTGCTTTAAAAAGACTTGACCCTCGTAAGGGAGCGGGACCCGACGGGCTGCCTTCCTTATTTGTTTTAAAGTGTGGCGAGGTCTTGGGGGAGCCTCTCTCTATGATTTTTAATATGTCCCTATGTACAGGCTGCTTCCCTAAGTTATGGAAGGAAGCTTTAGTTGTGCCGATACACAAGTCTAATGACAAGGCACTTGTGAAAAACTACAGACCCGTGTCTATATTATCTGTGTTTGGAAAGGTGTTTGAATGCATAATTTACCCCTTTATTTCGTGGCATGTTAGACACATATTATTGCCTGAGCAGCACGGTTTTATAAAGGCTAGATCAACGGCAACCAATCTTACATGTTTTGTCTCGGATGTGGTGAATGCGTTAGATCGTGGATGTCTTGTTGACGTCATCTACACCGATTTCAGCCGGGCTTTTGATAAAGTGGATCATTCAACATTGTTAAGCAAACTGTATTATTATGGTATAACAGGAAACTTATTGCAGTGGTGTGAGTCTTATCTTGTTGATCGATCCTCGAAGGTGGTGGTTAATGGTTTCACATCTAACTCATACGAGACTCCGTCAGGAGTACCTCAAGGATCTCATCTAGGCCCACTTTTTTTTAATATTTTTATTAATGACGTAGCATCTTGTTTTTTTCACTCTCATATATATTTATATGCCGATGATCTTAAAATTGTAAAACGTATTGAGAATGATTGTGATAAGCATAGTCTGCAAGATGACCTTGATCGTTTTTCCCAATGGTGTCTCGATAACAAGATGTTACTTAACGTTGACAAGTGTTACCATATGCACTTTTCTAGAAAAAAGGGACCTCATTTTCAAAATTATGTAGTTAACAATCGCAAAATCGAGGAAAGGGATGCCATTCGTGATCTCGGTATTCATATCGATAACAGGCTGCGTTTTCACACTCATGTCAATAACATAGCCTCAAAGGGCTTTAAGCTGCTTGGATTCGTGTTGCGTAACAGTAGGGAATTCAAACATGCCTCAAGCAAAATATCCATATTTAACTCTCTGGTCAGATCAGGCTTGGAATATTGTAGTGTAGTTTGGACTCCCTATTACGATATACATAAACGTCGTTTGGAGTCTGTTCAAAAAAGATTTCTATGGCATCTGTCTTACCATTGCAACATGGCTAAAGAATTACCTTCATATGCTACTCGATTAAAACATTTTAAATTAATGACCTTGGAGGGTCGTCGACAGATTTTAGACCATCTCTTCTTTTATAAAATTTATAATAGCCATATTGACTGCCCTCATTTACTTTCTCAAATAAATATTAATGTGCCATATAAACTCGCTCGGTCGTCTAGATACCAGCCTTTCAACGCCAAAACCTCCAAGACAAATCTAGGGCATTTCTCCTCTATCAACAGAATGCAAGTGCAATACAGTCGCCTGTCACGCCTACCTGATGTGGATATCGATTTATCCTACTCCTTGCCCAAGTTTAAATCAATATTGGTCGACAAGTTGATGTGGAAGTAATTTATTAATTGATTTAATTTAGTTTTAATATATTAATATAATTATAATTTATTGTATTTTTTCATTGTGAATATAAATTACAGTGTCAGCATTTTAAATTTTATAATAATTATCAATTATCATTTCAATTTCCTTTTTTAATATAATTTATAATTACAAACTATGCATGAATTTCGTTTGTATGACTTTTTAATGGAATTAATCTCACTTTGTAATTTCACAAACGAGCTTATATAAATATATACATATTTTTTTTTGTTAATGCATGCCGTGGCAGCCTGTAAGTAAGGCAGCACTATGATATGTATCCGCATTTATGTTTCATTACGATGTTTAAATTAGTGTATGCTTTGTTGGTTGTCCATAAATAAATAAATAAATAAATAAAAGTAAATGTATTTAACAATAATTGACATAATGTCAACAGTTAAAAATATCGAAATACTAACTTGATGAAAATAAATCTGTAAATTGATTCTCGTTTACAGATCGATTTATTACCTGTGTTTGTCAACTGTATTTTTAATCTGTGCTAACAGTGACAGCTACCTGACTCTCAATCTATGATCACTCGTCTCGTATCGTTTACTGCGTGTGCGTTTTGAGTGTGTTTCCAGTTTTTTTATATATATTCCCCAACCAGTGCTTTCTTTCTACGGACTTCTGATCTTGCTTAACTTGTACGACCCTTGCTATCTTAACGGACACGGATAAACTCGTTTACTCGTCTGAATTTGGCTCGTTATTTTGGATTGTACGTCCTGCTTATCGATTGGATATTGACACCATGGATCGCTGTGTAAATTGTGGTATAGCGACTAGTCGCTGTAATACACTGGGGCGACGAGATTTAGATGATGAAACGACACTGTCAGTGATTCGTCAATGGCGTGCACCAGAACCTGTAAGTACAACCTTTTATTTGTTGGCTACCCAGCGTCTCTCACTATAGGTTCCTTGCTATGTTTTCCATAACCAATATGCAGGAGCAACACTAATGCTTAACGTCGTTTTGTAACGCGTTATTGGATACCTACTAAACATCGATTTTGAGAGGTTGATTTTCCATAAATCCTTTCTTAGTGGCGGCTTCATTATAAAAGAAACCTACCTACTGTAAAAAATCATGCTTGTTGCTATAATAGTTGACTCTGCTTGTTAATAAGTGTTCGTTAATAATCATCGGCATTAAACCTAAGTGTGGCCCCTGCATTATACTTACAAATAAAGTATAGATACTTAAACATATTATAATAGTCATATGAAAATTATTTACATGTAAAAACAACTAAAAACCTAAACTGTATATTTTGCAGTAATCATGATTATTTTATTTAAATTCTTTTCTCATCTTTCAGGTAAACAGCAGTGACTATATTTGCCAAGCTTGTTGAGATTTGGCTCAACATCCATCTGTTGATGAACCACAACAACTTGGCCACCGTAGTGTATGTCTCCGCTGTGGTCGTTCTCTTGCATCATGAGTCAGCCATCTACCACCTGCGCACTTCTTAGATGATATTCTGATTATAATTGAAGATAAATAAAAGATAATTATTATTAGAAAATTGATTTTTATTTTTAAACATCACATCCTTGTCTTCCCTATATTTTAATCTATTTGTGAGTTTCCTAATATCCTCCCACTCAATACAATACAATAAATACTACAATTTATATAGTAAATAACTGTCTAGTAAAACAATGTAGCAAGCGCAGCTCAAAAATCAGCTGTTTAGTATAGATTGTTGTCAACTTGTTGCATAACCTCACTTTTACTAAATCTCTTATAGCTCTGCTCTCAGATTGCCAAACTCCGCAACCAATTTTCAGAGATGGTTTGATAATATATAAGCTCTAAATTCATTTAACTTTCATCCTTTTACATCCAGGCCCAATAATGTATGAAAGCGTATCCGTCTCCTTTCTTAATGGCAATTAACAAATACTTAAAAGAAGTTTCTTAATTAAGGCCGTGAGTTTCTTGCGTATATCTTCTCATAGGCTCAACTCTTTGCCTGAACCTAGCAACTAACATAAATATAAATTGAGTACCTTGATTAAACTAAGTCACTAACCAATAAACTGTCACAACGTGTTCCTTTGTGGCTTCATTGACTTTTAACAAATATACTATGTTTCAATTTAATTTTGATCAAACAGATTTAATCAGATAATGAATATTCTGTGGACTTCAAACTATTGTAACTAATTCGTTAAGGATATCAAAGTACATCTAAATTATGCTCTTGTAAACGGATTGCATATCAAGTCAAGATTAACAGATTTATGTATTTCGAAGACCTAAAAATATACACAAAAGGATTGCCGCTTTAGTAGCCGGCTGCTGGCTTTTTTAGATTACTAACAAATAGCGCTTACGTTTATAAAATTAAAATATGGATTTAGCTCGCAAGTCATCTTTCTAAAACTGGTCTAATAACATACGAACACAGGAAATTACTTCCACTAAAACTCGGTACATTAAGTGGAGAAACACCGTGACCCATTCTCTTTACCGGTAACGTCCAATTTAGTATTTAAAAATAAATTTGCTACAGTCGGAAGGCGACGTATGTTCCGTATGGCACCTCCGTCACGCAACGTTGCGTACGACGTCCACCAACATAATCGATTCCACTAGCTTCCGTACGTGTCTGTTATCTACTGATGATTTAATTATTCGAAAGTTACCGTAATCAATTATTGAGGTTTTTGTTGGGCCGTTCGCCAATTAAGGTTTTTCTATGGTTTATCAAAATTACCGATTTATTCGTCGATACTTTTGTGGTAAAACTGGCGACGACACATAGGACGGCCATTATATTTTTTATACACACATTCTCTTTATGAAGTCATGTTTTAATCGAAGCTTATTATCTAGTTGTTGATTAGTAGTTCATATAACTAAATTTGGACATGATTCATAGAATCACACATCACTTATTGTAGTCATCCATTGATCCATTGATCACATATTTATTGTAATTAAGTGATATAAAAAGACACGGGTAGAATTTCTTGAAACGACTCGTTTCCCTTAGCTTAAACCCTTTTTTTAATCAAGCAAATATCTAGCATTCGTTTTTATTAGTTAAAGTTTCTTAAAAGACATAAATAAATTATTTTCGTTTAATTAAATGATAAGGACCACGCTATAAAAGCTGACCCAATAGGCAACATGGTAGCGTTTGACCAAACTACCAACAGTGGAAGCGTGGTAGATTATAATATATAATATTCTACCACATACACACAACACTATCTAGTCCAAACTAAGCAGAGCTTGTACTATGGGTACTAGACAATGGATAAATATACATATATACTTTTTTTTGTAAATACATACATATTATACATAGAAACACCCAGACCAAGACAAACAACCTTTCTCACACTGACAAGAATGCCTAGCAATGGAACTGTTTATATACAGGGCTGATATTATATCATAGACAAAATGGGTTTCGCCACGATTTTCTTTAAGTTAGCCTATTTGATATGCATATTATTTCTAATGTCTATTCTATGACGCTGATCACTTTAAAATCAGCGTGTACAACACATCGAACATTATGCCACGAAAATTTTTCCTACCATTAATAAAATTTGTTAAAACTAGTATCATTTTACGTAGCGTAATATCATCTTATGTTTATGCGAATATCAATGTGCGCTTACATTCGCATAAGACTTAAGTCAATTCCAAATATTTATTTGCATGTTCATTAGACAATATTACGGAAATAATTTATTCTTATTTGTTTAACATATTCTTTATATATATCCATTGGTAACGCAATAAAGTATTGAGTATTGGTTAATTTTGATTATAGATCTTTTAATTCAAATCTTAGAAGGCCTTAGGCAATATACAAAACCAAACCGGACAACACAAAAATACTAATCTGAATAAAATTTTGTGGAGGCTCCTCTTTGTGCAGACTCGAGACTAAGATCCCGTATTGAGTTACTCTAAAAATCGTACCTACAGAGAAATAATAACGTTAAAACATGTTTGTTATTCCAAAAACTCGTCAAGCAGTGCATAATAATGTTCCTTACTTAACACATACATAACGACTATTTTGCATAAACATAATCACAATTATGCAAATTGTGCACTTTATGGACTGCATTCACGATAGCTTTGGAACTAGTAGTTCGAATTTCAGAGTCCGCTGCTCACAATTATTGGTGACAAAACGAAGGCTTGTCTGAAGAAGTGCCACCCCCTTACAGGAAACCAGCGTAAGAGTATTGACACTTGTAGTAAGTTTTGCTCGGTGAGTAAGTTTTGGAGACTCACATAAAGTCCTCAATGGACACATTTGAATGATTTTGTACTTATGAGGTTTCACCATATCCGAAATACGTCCACTGCTAAACATAGATCTCCCCAAGGTTAACCTCACAGACTAATCTAAAGCCGGTCGCATCCAACCGCTTCTTGCAACCCTTAACAAGTCCTTTGCTGTGTATTCCTGTCCATGGCTGCTACTCTCAATCCGCTATCAATTCTTATGACCATTATGATGTTCAAAATATACTATTCTTTGATGTACGTCGTTCGATTAAGAAATAAACGACTTTCATACACTTATTTAAAAAAAAACGATAATCCTTACGTCATTCAAATTCAAATTTTAATATTAAACAGTTCGAAATGTCGGTATTGTAACTTTTATGACGCTAATCGAACCTTTTTCATTCTTGATAATGGCAAATGTTTTCTTTTTTTTAATAATAATGCTATACTGATTCTGTTGCGACATTTAAAAGGATTCTAAATTATTCAAAGCGTTTGACGTCAATATAATGACGAGTTAGTAACAAAATTAGGTATTTTCTTTGTTACTAAGTTTTAAAAGAATTATTTTAATTTGATGGTTGTCCACGTGTAATAAACAGAGCTTATAAAATGTGTCATGAGTTTCATGATATATCAGATTAAAATAATAGCTCATCACTATAGATTAATTGATTAATAAAGGATATTAACAGATAATATGCACATCAATCAACTGAAAAATTAATAGACGTTTAACATATCCCGGTATATAGGTATAATACAAAATGTCTTCCTCGTTTTCATCGTTTCATTTAAACAAGCGTATTTATTTTTAGCGCTAAAATTTTATAAGAAAAACCTCAATAGAAATGACATGTCCAAGTTATGACGAAGTTAAAATACTAATCGTTATTTAGTTAAGACTTAGAAAATTATGAGGAGACACGCATGTATGTATTTACAATTAATACTTACATGAGCTGCAATTCAAATTGATAAATGGTATGTAAATTAACTTTGCGGTTAGGCAATTTTATCTATAGGAATAGTAATTTGTTGTCATAAAAAGTAATAACTAATAACACACCACAAAATCGAATAATCGATTAACTTATCCAATTAAATTAAATATCTGTTTCACATAGCTAAATACAAATATCATTTAAAAAAACTTACTGGCTTTTATTAGCAGACAGGAAAACAGAATGAAGAGCAGATTTTCTCTCCTTGTTATTTGCAGTTTTATAACATTTTTTTTCCTTAAAGTCAACGCCCGCACTATGCACAATTGCCGTGTCGCGGGGGACTTTACTAACATTCAAACAACGGACACAAAGAACACATACATACCTAGCACAAACTTGTAGATCACACAAAATGTTGTCCCTCGTGGGGTTCGAACCCACAATACTCGACGTGACGGCAGTGGCGGGCGACCACGCAAACCTCTACGTCATCCGTACAGTCAAACTAATATAATAATAGTAATAGTATAATAATATAATATATGTAATAATATACATATATACTTTCAATGTCTTCGTATGTACAAAGTAAAAGTAAATAAGTATTTTAATATATTTTAATATATAATATTTAAAGCTATAAAGAAAACAAATAATTAACATAATATATACTCAAATTATAATATATATTACAAGAAATATTAAACAAGAGAGAAAAATAAAATTTAAAATTAAAAGGCGTCATAATATTCCTCCGCATCGTCGTCAATTGGCAACGTGCCCAGAAGACTGGCAGCATTGCCACGTTGAATGGCAATACTTAATCTTTGTGCAAAAAAAATACCAGCCCTCTGGTAATATAATATTTAAAATAATGTAACAGCTACATTGTATACTATATATGTATAAACTCCTACGGACGTGTCTGAATACAGCGGTCACCATTATCGCGGCCTTTTATCACATAAAACCACTGCATTTTATTTTATTCAGAAACATTTGTTTGACATTGATAACTAAACATTTTAACATATTGCTCGTAGCTTCTAACACATAACGATTACGGGTTTTATCATAAATGTCAGTGTCGCTTAGCTAAAATATAGATATTGCTAGAAATTTGACAAAAATTATATCAGCTATTTGTCAGTGCAAGTTCAAGTCAAAATCGGTCCAGCCGTTTCAGAGGTTAGCCAGAACAAACAGACCGACAAAAATTTACAAATTGATATTTTCATATATTTAAGTACCGTATGCATAGATATACCTACATGCCTCTGCTAGACTGGAACCTAAACTCGGAATCAAACGGCCAAGCTAGCCAAAGATGAGTAGACTTCACACAATTATGAGCATATTAACGATAACTGAAAAGCACGATTATATGTACCTCGCGATGATTACACATAATTAACTTTTGCGATATACATACACACACACACACATGTATATATATATATATATATGAGTGTGTGTGTGTGTGTGTATGTGTATATGTATATTGTAAATACTTTTAAGACCTTTGTCGAAATCTCACACTATCTCCTAAGTCTGGAAACTTTACTAGAATATAAATGTTAGTTAATCAGCTGATGTTCGCGTACCACGTCAATATATGTTCAATGTTCAGAATAACTTAGTAATAAAACATAGTATGCATCTCAGGGTATCATAATATCTTTGTATAATCATAATCAGAAATACCTACAGAGATATAGCTTGACCTCTCTTAATTATGAGCGGCTATACTAAACAGAGTTCAACATTGTTGGTTAATTGTTATGCATACCTATTAACATATATATTATAGACCTTACTAAATGGGGTAATT
Organism: Catocala nupta; assembly: GCA_963675205.1. Lineage (NCBI taxonomy): Eukaryota > Metazoa > Arthropoda > Insecta > Lepidoptera > Erebidae > Catocala > Catocala nupta. The sequence goes on along the minus strand of OY776091.1, from coordinate 9,242,671 downwards.
AAATGATATATTTTATATTTATTTGCAGCAAACATTTTTTACAAGCAGTGATGGCTTTGTGCGTCATAAATTTAGTAACAGCAAGAAATGTAACCGGCTTTGTTTTTTTTTAAAGATAACTCTCTAGGGATAGTTTCTGTTTCGCGGGGGACTTTACAAACATTCAAACAACGGACACAAAGATCATCCAGACTTGGAATAACCATTTGTGGATCACACAAATTTTTGTCCCGTGTGGGATTCGAACCCACAACACTCGACACAGTGGCGAGACATCCACTTAAACCATTATGCCATCCGTGCTGTCAGACGGTAGACGATAACAGGTTCGTTCCGTATTACATTTTACTTCAAACCTGCCACTTGAGCTACCTCTTTATTGTTATTTATTTCTTTCTTTCTTTATTTCCATAATCCACATAACTGGTACATGACATTCCGTTGGTTCCAAACTAGCCTGAGCCTGTGTCTTATGCACCATTACCAAATAATGCAGGTCAGTTATCTTTATATATATAAATCTTCTGTGCGTGTGTTTGTAATTAAACTCCTCCTAAACGGCTGGACTGATCTTGATGAAATTTTTTGTGTGTGTTCAAGTGGATTCGAGAATGGTTTAGATTTGGTTTTCTTTTATTTTTTTCTTGTGTACTGGGCAACGTCTGTCGGGACAGCTAGTTGCTTATAATATCTAAATCACGTCCCCTTTGGGAATATACATGCGTGAGTCAACGTATGTATGCATAATGATGCATACATACGTTGATATTCAGAGATACTGTTTTCTGAGATTTTCTGTTAATCCATATTATCAACATAAAGATTATTTTAAACAACAGAACCATAAAACCATAAACAATACCCACATTATAAAAGCAAAACCGTGTTTATTGCATTATACAATAACGTCATTGTTATTCATGAAATGAAACGGCAGCACAACGCAAGATGGTTGAATCAAATTCAATAAAATTATTTGCCGAATGTGTATTTGTCATATATGACTTCACAGATGGCCGCACCGAGTGTTGTAGATTCGATTCCCACACGAGACAATTATTTGTATGATCCACAAATGATTGTTCCAAGTCTAGATGTTCTTTGTGTCCGTTATTTGAATGTTTGTAAAGCCCCCGCGAAACAGAAATTATTACCATTACATTAAAAAAAATTGTATTTATTAAGATTGAGTCGCAGTGGCACTCCGGCATCCAGGCACAAAGTTTTTAATTATGTTTGGTATTCCAAGACTTGACAGGTTAATAACGATCACACACACACATACAAAATAACTCTAGCTTTGATCTAACACCCTTATTAAAATAGGTGGCTAACCTCAAAGCTTTCTTCAATATTTTGACTAAGGCAATCATAACAATAGGGAAGCAAAATACGACAATAAATGCACCAAAGTATGGAGGCCAAAAGTATTAAAGTCCATGATCTACAGAAGCACAAGCAATCAGATTTACAACTGGTCAACAAACTGTACAAGAAATGCGTCCATAATTATAGATAAGTAGTTTACGATTTTTATAGCCGGATCAATAAAATATGGCCTACTTTTGACAAAAGCCTCACGTTTGACCTATAGCCTAAGCTAAATAATGAACGTCTACAAAATGCCAGTTCCAAGGTTATACTTATTTACGTCGCGTTTATAGAGACCTAAATAGCGTCAAATTACCGTGTTTGGTTCATACTTCTAATAATTAACATACGCAACATCAACAAAATTTGTCTAGTTCTCATATTGCCAAGCGTATTGGACTTTCTTTTAATCTAGCCACATTTTTACACATAGGTATTACTAAATGTGGATATTAAATACGTAAGACAGTATATAGGTATATTTAAATGTTGTAAGATCAAATACAAGTCGCAGAGGCTAATGTCAAAGTTGTAATGCCTCTATGAAATCACTTTTAACATAGGATTTTGTTTAAACTGCGTCAGCTAACGAACCTTATGTTGTGTTGCTGGGAGTACAATTTGTTATAATAATACCAGCCCTGTATTAAACTGTCCCATTGCCGGGCACGGGCCTCTTCTCAGTGTGAGAAGGGTAAGGCCATAGTCCACGACGCTGACCCAGTACGGTTTAGCAGTCTTCACGTATCCATTAGATCATTATGGAGAACTCTCAGACATGCAGGGTTTCTCACGATGTTTTCCTTCACCATTAAAGCGAGCGATAATTAACTAATTCGCGAGGGATAATTAAATAACTTCAAAAAGTCAGATATGCGCGCCTTGGGTTCGAACTCGAGACCTCTGCATGGCAGTCCAACGGTCTCCCATTAGGTTATCGCTGCTCTCACAATTTATTAATGAGTGTATATTCATTTCTATACTTTGTCTGTTCTGCAAGGAAAATTAGTTGTGAGGCTCGAATGTACCAATTAATACCACCAACTACATTACCAGGAGAAAGATTTAAAAGTCTATCTTTTGAACATTTAGTTCTTAATAATTGTAGTTGTTTTCTAATGCTAAATATGCAGGAAAACAGTTTCATGCATGACCGAAACTTTCTATAAAGATTCCTAAAGATATTGTGTCAAAACTGCCGACAGATTGGTTTCAGTCACGAAAATTGTGAAGATTTATAGTTTACTTTTACTCTATATAAACTGAACATTTTTAGCACACTCGTCAACCGCCGAGGTTGCATCCGTGTTAAGATACTTTTATATTTACTGGCTACTTTCATGCGAACTATTATGTCATATTAGTCTATAAGTGTATTTGATAGATTAAATAAAACTAATCAATAGTCAAGATACATATGTATAATACGAACGCACGAGCATTCTGCCATTGACAACTGTTTGTTGACAGTACAAAGGAGCCGGCACGCCTTAGGAACTACAAGCAACTGGGGCGCAGAGAACTTACAACGTTAGGGCAGTAATAGTATCACTCCTCTCTCTCTGTATCTGTAATTCCTTTTACTTAAAGTGACACCTTTGTTCTTGTAAGTGGTCGTAAGCTTAGACAGCTGTATACAATCTTTTGGGCCGTTGAATACTAGTGCAATATAAAAAAGATACAGATGACTGGGTCAATACATCACTAACATATACACGCACGCACACACAGACAGCTATGTACAGCTATTTCGGTTCTTGTGAGGTGAATGCAATATTTGACAACAGGTTATTTATATCTACTCGATTAATCCAACTCTCTTAACAATCTCAATTATCCAACGACATATATATATGTCGTTGGATAATTTTATCGCGATTTCGGCAATGTCCCAGGACAAATGTTGTTCATAATAACAAGTATAATGAAAAGTGAAACCTTCTCAGGGGGTGCTGAGAAGTTTTCACTATACTAAGAAACACCCAGTATAAAGCTGATTTTCACTGTCATACAAGCTATTATCGGAATCATAGCAAAAAATATATTATGCTTAGGACGATTGTAAACTTGAAAGCTGATTGGCTGATCTTAAAGTCAAATCATAAACTTCAATAGAAAGACCAAAGCATGTAGCCATTAGCCAATCCGCACATGCATTAATGTATTACGTGCATATCAGCCAATCGTAGCTCATATCTTTAGCGATTATTTACTCTATTCTTAAGAAAAGCCGGATATTTGGAATGATGCTGTTAATAGCTTAAATGATGCCGAAAATATCTCCAAATCCAAAAATCCGGTTTTACAATAGTCGTCAAATATTCGCAAAGATTATGTATGGAATTTGTCACTGAGCTATTATAACATCAGATGCAGACATTAAAATCGAGAACAACTAAGAATTCAATCTTGACTATGTCAATAAAACCGGTTCAGTATAATGATGTTGAAATTAATATAATGCTCTCAAGATCAATCTCACAGACAAGTTTGTTTTATTCATGTAATAGTAGGTACTTAATTACTTATTATGCAATAATGTATCTAATTGTTTCCAATTTTTCTCACAACGGAAAGAAGGCTTTGTAAGTATTAACCTGTTAATCGTTGGGATGCCAGACTACGTTGAAAACCAATAGTCTGGCTGTCAGCGGACCGCTGCCGCTCAAGAAGTAAATAGAAATAATCCAATAGTTAAACAACAGGGCATATTGAACGATAGTGAATAGGTAGTGAATATGACTGAGATCTCGGGTTGGATTCCCGGCACGGGAATCCAACCCGAGATCTCAGTCATATTCAGTTAAGTTAGTTTTTCAAAAATATGTAATAACAGTGTTATAAAATAAAATAAACAACGCGACAAAATCCGTATAAAGTGTCTAATTTCAATGTATAACATTCGCGTAAACATAAGACAATAGTTTTTTCTTAAATAATAAAATCCAGTTAAAGTAATTTAATTTCAATATATAATATTTGCGTGAACGTAAGATAATATATCAGATTTAAAAATAGATGGAGGTCGATAAATCAATTTATATATCATTTTTAATCCGTATTTCATCAGCATTGTTTATAAGATAAGGTATATCGTGAGACTAAAGCATTTTTCCACAATATTATAACAGATTTTCATAAGAAGTAAAGCGTTACTTTTCCTTTTAAAAATATGCTTCCCATTGGAGTTAACCGCCTTAAGGTCATAGCACACATATCAACTCGGAAAGGAGGCAGCTCGTTTGGCCACCGTGGGGGTTTCCCAGGTGGTCGGGCGTATCGAGGCACTGGGTTTAACAAGACGGAGGCCCTGGTCTTTCATGGACCTCGTCGCAGTCCACCCCGCGGCGCCTCGATAATGTTGGGCTCGACGTGCGTTCCCGTCCAGGCTCACATGAAATATTTAGGCTTGGTGCTGGACGGAAGGTGGCACTTCGACGAGCATTTTAGACAGCTCGCCCCGAAGCTTCTCGGCACTGCTTCCGCCCGTGGGCGGCTATTGTCAAATTTGGGCGAGCCCAGTGCTGGTTTCCGGCGACTCTACACGGGGGTTATCCGGTCGATGGCGCTTTACGGCGCACCGGTGTGGGCGGACTCCCTGACCGCTCAGTGCAGGACTCTCTTGCGGAGGCAGCAGAGAGTCATAGCAGTCAGGGTAATACTTGGATACCGCACGGTGTCGGCCGACGCAGCTTGCGCGTTGGCCGGAGCACTCCCGTGGGATTTGGATGCTGAAGTGCTCGCCGAAGTGTTTGCAGTGAGTGAGGCGGTGCGGGAGGAAACGGGATGTCGTCCACTCCCGACAGTGATTGAATGCGCGCGCAACTGAGCCCATCAGGACATGATTTTAAAGTGGAAGGCGCGGCTGGAGGCGCTCTTGGCCGGTTTTAGAACCGTTGGGGCCCTGCAGCCGGTATTGGAGCGGTGGGTAGGGCGGCAGCATGGGACCCTTTCCTTCCGGCTAGTGCAGGTGTTGTCAGGGCACGATTGCTTTGGCAAATACCTGCACACGGTCGCTAGGAGGGAATCGAGTCCCGTCTGCCACCAACACCAACCGCTCGCCGTCAAACCTAACGTAACCAAAACGGATCGACAGCAGTACGTCGACTCGGCTACGGCTAGGCGACGCCGCCATTTGTAGATCACACAAATGTTTGTCCCGTATGGGATTCGAACCCACAACACTCAGCACAGTGGCAGTAGCAAGACGACCACTAAATCTACTACGCCATTCGTGCAGCTCAGCCATTTGTCAGATTTCGACTGTAGTTTTACAAAGACTACATAATTTAAACAATAACAGTGTCAAGCAAATTTAGGTAACATCTAATAGTATAAATTTGGCACAAGCGCGGCGTCTGGAATTGTGCTCTGTAGACAGCAAGTTGATCCCAAGTAAAAGAGAATAGTCTCTATTACATGTGATCAACTAACTACGTATATCTGGCCGGATGTAGCTATCGTACACCTCTCTCTACTCTTCTGATGATAAAGGGATAAGAAAATGTATGTAAAAAATTACATCTGAATGTAAGATTGATAGTATAAAATTTGCAATATTTTAATTCTACAAATAATGCCTTAGCATTGTCCGTTTGAATACTGGATTTTACTACGTATTTCGAATATATCACGTATCAGGAAGTTTAACACTAAAATGACCACTTAGTCACAGAGTGGAACTACGGTCAGTAAATAAAAACTAAAAATACGATATGTGCACTCATTGTTAATTCATTGTGGTGTCATAATGTGAATGTTATTATCTATATGGTCAACTTTAGTGTGCCTAGATGTATCACTACATTTTATAAAACAAAGTCCCCGCCGCGTCTGTCTATTCGTGAGTAACTTAAAAACTACTGAACAGATTTTCATGCTGTTTTCACCAATAAACAGAGTAATTGATCCTCATGAATAATATATATGGATAATTTGTTAAAATTTTGTACTAAGCGTGCGAATCGGGGCGGGTCGCTAGTATTGACATAAATCCTTAAAATCGCTTTTTAATTAACATATTTAATGATTAATCTGTTGAGTTGCTCGAAGAATTTTAACATAGATATTAGTATTTAAATTTCCATATTGGCTAAAAGTTAGCTCGCTTAGTCTTTTAGCTAATTCATAGATAGACAAGAAATCGGAGCCATGGCTGATACAAAGGTTTGTCCCGATTATTTTGGCATCGAATTCGCAGTGCTCAGCGGCTTAATGTGACCTGATGACCACTTAAGCTTTGCGTCCAACTTTTAGATAAAGAGAAAATACTAGAAGAAGCTTATGACTTCATATCACATCCTTAAATTCACCTCCATCTCTCCAATGACAAACAATGATATAATCTCAAACATACGTAGCAGAATATCAAAGGTAACATAATAAATAAGTCCAGTTTTAGTCATTTTATATTCACCTTCTTCTGTTTAACTTTGAACTTTATATAATAAAATCTAAACGATTGTATTTTACTCATTTTAGTAGCTATTCTGATTTCGACATTTTCTAATATCGTTATGTTAATCTAGTGGTAAAATTATGGACTAAACTGATAAGCTGATAAAATCTCTTACTACCGTATAAATGCTTGCGGCTCATAAGATTTGTTTTAATGTAAGCATGAGTTATACAACGTTTTTATATCAAAAAGTTGCAGATAACGGACAGATTGGACGGGTAACGTGATGATTGATTTATTTGCCTAAGATATAATATTTTGGGCAAATAAATCAATTATCACGTTTTTGCCTACTTTATTAATTGACGCCACGTTTTAAGGGTTGGCAATGCGCGTGATAAACATGGTGTTGCAAACGCCCATAGACTATAGTGACCGCTTACCACCTTGTTTATATAAAAAAGAACCAATTACAAACATCACGGAATTATTTCAAATTACTCCATTGGTATTCCACGTTGTCACGCACGTTCGCGTCGCGGCGGTGCGGTTTGACATCGAGCATTCGCGGGTTAATGCTCTTTGCAGCGTATTTGTCATTGAGATGGCTATCTGGAGCGTTTCTGAACGTTTTTGCTAGTCCGTAACGTTTAACCGAATACTACGTGAGGATAAAAATAGCATTGCAAATTTTATTTTTTGTATCATTCTGTATTTTGCTTCTTTTTTTCGGTTGGCGGAGAGATTGATTTTGATTGTTGGTACAATTATGTTCGTTAGGTGTAGATTGAGCGTTGACCTCTATAACTTAGCAAATAACAAACTAACACCAGATTTCTAAAAGCCAAATCAACATAAACATTCGTTAATAGACGTTAAAACGCATGTCAACTGCTACGATTAACTGATTAAATTACCAACAGCCAATTAAATCACATGACAAGAGTTTGATTAAGACACGTCGTTGATTAGCCTTTCAAAAATCGTATTCTAACCTCACTTGAAAATAAAATGGATAATTAATCCTTCCTTATTTGAAAATGAATTTTTGTCAGTAACGTTTGCGGTCCAACGCATTCATGCGATTTTGATAACACTTGTGAGATGTTCTGGTACTTTTTTCATGGTATAGTAGGCAAACTAACAGATGGATCGCCTGATGGTAAACGATTACCGCCGCCCATGGACAACTGCAACACCAGAGGAGACACAAGTGAGTTGCCGGCCTTTTAAAAAGAAGTACTTAAGAAAGTTGCCGATGAAACCAAAAAGAAGGCATTATAGCCATTACTGGCTTTACTTAGTATTTTATAATCTATCATACTTGAATTTACTTCCATTTCTGCATATCCTCGTCAAGTTGTCAACTTTCTCACGTTTTAATGGTATCATTCGTCATCGTCACACTAGTACTATATTCAAACTGTTTATGATTTACACCAAAGACATTAGAAGAGATTAATGTTTTTGGTTTACACAATCATATTTTTCTTGTATAATTCTTTTGCTAGATAGTTTTACGTCAACGTTGCAGTGACTGGGATTGGCATCAACAACCTTTTAATAGGAAGTCCGATACCAAATACCCGTTTTTCTGGCGTGGTCTGCCACTCTGCCTTTAATTTATGCTTAGGTGATGATGATATTCTAAGATAAAATCTGGCATATGTTATGGTTATTGAATATACGATAAATTCTACCTTGATTACGAAATAAATTTATCAATCTGATCCAAAATCTTTAGATTAAAGATAAAATACTTAATCTGACTAACAAATTTTAAATTTACGATCTAGAATGTTTAATTCGATTGATTATAAATTTCGACCGTTATCACTAACGTACCGCGAACTGTTAAACCTTCACCGATGGACGTAGGTAATGTAAATAACAATTTAATCTATGTGTCTCCTTGAACTAGTTTATATAATTTTGCGCGGAATAAAATACACTGTACCGTTTACTCCATTGCTAGATAATTGTGGAGAAATTACGTATGATATTAGTTACGTATGAATGATATATGAATATACATAAATATAGTCGTGTTCCTCAAGCATTGTCGGTAAAAACGTATTCTTACACACTTTCCTGCACTTCCCTTACTTGTTTTACATTTCCCACCGTTCGATGTTTCCGTTACCGTAGTTTTCTCGATGTATTTACACAATATTTTATATCATAATCATAACGTAAAAACAAACTAAGAATCTGATCATAACAAAAGCAACAAGGGCAAACAATTTTACAATAGTTTTTAGTACGGGCTATTGAAGTTTAATGCTTGAGTTCTCTTTTTAAATTTAAATATCATTGTATTATGCTGCCTATTTATGCAGCTACCAATTTGAAATTAGAATATAAGATATAATTATATGCAACCAGCTTTATAGCTAAATATGAATACATGAATACTTTTCATCTAAACTTAACTGAGAAAAAAAAGAGTTTTATAAACTCTTTCTTCTATTGTTTCAATTCAAACATACCCACACAAAACGAGATGTAGAACAACAACTGGAAATCTCACAACACGAAAACAATGGACAGTCACGAAAACTGGTATTGGAACGGAAATAAATCATCGTAACAATCGCATGAATCTTTCTTAAGAGCATTATCCGATAAAGGGTCAAGCGGTTACCTGCAAGTCGACGTCGCACTCGTACCGTTAACACTGCACACTCACACTTCAATACATGCACTTAAAAAAAACAATTAGCCGAGGAGGCAAGATCACGACCGTCGACCACCGGTTGCGCTAAGCGACTACAGCTATTCTACAACACCAACACACATTCGCGGAGTGAGTTGCTCAGATAAGTGAATCTAGATAATGCAGTAAGGTAAAAGCGGGTAAAGGCGGCCGCACACAGGTTCACTGACGTTGATGGAACGTACAAATATTGAACGAACCGTGTCGACGATCTAAAGCTACGCATAATTTCTAGGTCAACTCACTGTTTCGTCTCAATTAATTTATTAGAACAAGTCGTGAATTAAAAAGGAAACATTCGTACGAGGAATCTTAATTCGTAATACGAAACTAGAAAGTAATTAACGGATATTTTTTTAGACGGTAGTTTTGTTGAGACTGTTGCAAATTCGGAATTTGAAAATAAATACGCATTTGTCTGTGTAATACAGTTAGTTTTAAGTACTGATCAATAAACTGTTGTGTTTAAAGTTTTGTGTTGAGAAACAGTTACCATATATTAAAAGACAAGATTTTACACGCGGCTACGCTCGCGTAAATGTAGTTTCGCTCGGAAACAGTACTTTTTAACACGCTTTTATTAGCTTGGTTTGTATCTTTGAACGTGATTTTCAACCCTTTCAAACCGACGGAAAACTTTGCACACTTATCGAGGACCGATGACAATACAATAATTAAGGGAAACAAAAAAAAGAATATAGTATAAAAATAAAATAAATAAAAGTTAAAATAACTAAAAAACACGCTTTATTAAAAACGGTAGTAAATAATTTATTAATATTAATCTAAAAAAGTTTGGGGTGCTTTCTAAGATATAACACCCACCTATGCTTCGTTACATTAAAATTATTAAATTATTTCTACTTTTTTTAATAAAACGTGGTTTTAGTTTTTAAACTATTATTTTACATTAAAATTATTTGTAGACGAAAGGTACACCATGTCCTTTTGTATAACCCTGGCACCGTGTACGCGTAATTTCTTTATGATTGGTTCGATAGTTAAGGAGTTAAAGCGTAACAAACAAACAAACTTACATTCCCATTTATAATATTAGTTAGGATTGCATAAATCTTTACGAAAGAACCACCGATTGTAGTATATTTCTAATATACAACGATGTGTAATCGTTGTATATTAGAATAGACTACCTTGTCTTAATTACATTTGTAATGAAGTTCTGCTAATAATGTTTAACAGAATTATCAAATTTAATAGAACGGGTAACTATAACATCTTTATAAATGAATTCAGCATCATTATCGCCATTTGTATCAGTAATCTTATATAACAACATACTGGACTTATTAATCTAGCTGAGTCGCAGCACACCGGCGGCCTGACACGATAGATTATTAATAATGTCTGGTATTCTAAGAATACAGTAACATCAAAAATGGAATTTTTGTTAGTAGAAATGAATGTATCCAAGAATGCGTATGCAGTAAGACATCATACCCATACTACGGCACCCGTACAGGAGAAGAAGGGGGGGATCTTCATATGTCTTAAGTTTTTGTCACGTATGTAGTCAATATTCTCTAAGAAAATATCGCGCTTTTTTGAGCAATTATAATATATATCTATACTAATATCATAAAGCTAAGAAAAGTATGTTTGTTTGGTTGAACGCGCTAATCTCAAGAACTACTGGTTCGAATTGAAAAATTATTTTAGTGTTGGATAGCCCATTTATCGAGGAACGCTTTAGGCTATATAACATCACGACACTTAACGCTATATAACATCACGCTACGACCAATAGCAGCGGAGCATTAATGGAAAATGTTGCGAAAACGGGGAAAATTCTCTTATGTGAAGCAGACGAAGTTGCGCGGGACAGCTATATTTTATACTATATGTGCCCGCAGTTTCACCCGCGTTTATGATTACTGCGCCGTCCCCGTGGGTCGTAGCGTGAAGTTATGTAGTCTATAACCTTCCTAGGTAAATAGGCTATCCAACACTAAAACAATTATTCAAATCGAACCAGTAGTTCCTGAGCTTAGCGCGTTCAACCAAACAAACAAACTCTTCAGCTTTATAATATTAGTATAAATGAGCCAAATTATACTTTTAACTTTTTGTGTGCAAATAATGATTTAAAACCATATTTGTGAATTACTACGTTGAAAACTAAAGCGGGATGGGGGTTGCTTGGCATATAATATGGGGGGATAAAAATATGAAAACGGGTACGTGCCCTAAACACCCGGTAGCCAGTGAATGAAAATATAATGTTATAAGCCCCTATAATACATAACATACGATCTATATATACTTATACGTTTAATCTAATCAGTTTATACAATATATATTATACTGATGTTTAATGAAAACCTCAATTAATCAAATAATAAACTAACCTTAATAGATAATTAATTATTTATTAATTACTAGTTTACTGCCGCCCGCTGTGGCGCCCGCGTGAATCCACGGAATGGCTTAAAATTATAAGAAAAGAAAATAAAGAAAAATATTTGTTTTGGCACATAAGGGCACATGCAAAACACGAAGAAATCAAAAAATTAAAGAAAAGAAACCAAAGTATACAAAGTAAAAATAAAAACAGAACAATAATAAAACTAGTTACTGCTAGTACTGCTTATACATATATATATATATATCTTACGTGCTAATCCAAGACATGGGCTATCTGTGTACAAAGTTTCACCTAAATATATTCAACGGTTTACGAGTATTGAGTAACAAACATTTCAAACGTCTGCTTCAAATTCCACATTTATCCTTACTTATGTCGTGATTTCTTATTTTTGTTAATTATTCTGTTCGGGAGTTTTTATTTACCCAACTGGCAACACAGCCAACCGTCATTTTTAAATAGTGGGGTTATTGTGGAAGGGAAAAAGTAACTGGGCTCTCGGCGAAAGATTGCTCAGAAGTGAGGAACTAGCATTCAATCGAGTAAGACGTTTTCAACAGTCCTAGTAATTGCTGTGAATTTGGTAATATAGACACATAATATTTTATATTAGATGAGTGAGTTTCATTATACTTAATAACATTATAAATTCGATAGTAATTCTGTTTGTCTATAGTCTCTTCACGGCTAAACCACTTAACAGAATTGGATGCAATTTAGTACAGAAATAATTTAAAACCTGGGGAAAGCTACTTTTTTCACTTGTAGGTACCACAGGGACGGAGGTGCGCACAAAAGCTAGTTACATTATATCTATGGTTAAGATAAGAATTGAATAATTATTCGAATATAAATTCGATTCGATAGCACTATTATCGTTGAGCCTAAACTATTGTTTTAATCAGTCCATTGTGTTCTGTGAACAGCCAAAAGTGTATGTAGTTAAGTGGTTATAAAACAAGATATTGAATGTATATAAATAACGCAATGTTTAACAAACATTATCCGTCCAACATGGTGTATGTTGTTGCAAATGAATGCTGAGTGATGCGGTCGATGACTTGCTCGTCATCCGTGAAAATTCTCTCAGCAGAGGCCGTACTGTAGCATTGTTGCAATCGTACTTTAAGAAAGAGATAGCGTTATATACAATGTATAGCACGGTCTCTATCTCTCGTAAAGTAAGATTATAATTATAATTTAAATTTAAGAAAGAGATAGTGTTGTACATAGTGTTGCTTTACCCTGTGTATAAAGCTCTCTTTAAAGTAAGATTAAAAGGTAGTGTACATATGTTCTTTAAATAAAATAAGTGTTTATTTTTGTTAGGACAACTCTCGCGATAGAAATAAATCCTATGTCGCGGGAAACTTTACAAATGTTATGAATATGGCAATGTAATTTCACTTTTTATTATTTTTTGTTGATAACCTTGTTATATTACTTTCGACTCTACGTGTCATTGTATAAAACAAGTTTTCATTTTAATAAACCATTTCGCTAATAAAACGACACAGCCAGTGAAGCCTGCTGGCTCATTACTTTGTTACAGGATTTCAAAATAAATAATATAAGGCCTGTACACATCTATTGTGACAATCAGTCAGCCATATCGGTTGCCTACACTGATACTGTCAAACGATTAAAACATGTTGATATCCGTTACCATTTTATAAAAGAATTAATTAAAAATAAAATGGTATGTTTAAAATATGTGAAAATAAGTGATCAACCTGCGGATATGCTTACAAAATATTTAAGTAGACAATTGATAAATCGTTTCTTAGGAAAATGTGGTATAGGTAACCTAGAAAATATGTAGTATTTGTTTTGTATATTAATTTACTTGGGTGCAATTACATTGAGTGGGGGTGTTAAGAATATGGCAATGTAATTTCACTATTTATTATTTTTTGTTGGTAACCTTGTTATATTACTTTCGAATCTACGTGTCATTGTATAAAACAAGTTTTCATTTTAATAAACCATTTCGCTAATAAAACTACGTTATTCGTTTTATTACAATAACAAACATTCAAACAAAGGACAAAATGAACACCCAGACTTAGAACAACTATTTTTGCATCACACATTTTTGTCCTATGTGGGAATCGAACCACTCGGCGCAGTGGCAATCGTGAAGCGACCACGTAAACTGCTACGCCATAAGAGATGCCTTTGCCGACAGTGCATTAAAAATAAATTAACAAACGATTCGAAATTCAACATTATCATTAACGATAACATCAGTCTGATTGATATAAACTGTCGCACGGTTTATCGACAATACTCTATATCTACACATACAAATTATAAAGATCTAATAAACGTAGATAACATTGTATATCTATACTTCTATACTAATATTATAAAAAGGAAAGATTTTTTGTTTGTTGTTTGTAAGGTTTTAATTAAAAACTACAAAACCGTTTAAAAAATTATTTCACCATTAAAAAGCTATTTTATCTTATCACCGAGTACAAGAGATATATTTTTTTAAAGCACTATTACTAACATAACCTTACCAAACCAGCTTTTACGGGAGCAAAGCCGTCGACTAAAGCTAGTCTATACATATAATAAAAATGTAAATGGTCGATGTCTAAACATCAGAAATATTTAGAAAAAGTTATTTGAGGCATTTAGATAATAGTTATTAAAGCCAAAACAATTAAGTTTTGAATTTTTGTCTGTCTGTATGTTTATACACGTATCACGCAAAAACAACTACACAAAGTTGAATGCGGTTTTGACTATTGTATTGCTGGAAGTCCGACTTAAAGTCGAGTGCGATTTCCATCTCAAAAAATCTGGTGCATATTTTACCTTGATACGCCGTCTGGAAGTTGAAAATATGGAGGTAGTCTAAATTACACGTAGGAAGTCGCAGACAATAACTAGTTTTTGAATAAATCTAAGTGCTCTAGGACACGCTGATATGCAGCAGAAAGCGTTTGTCTGTTTTATTGTTTATTTGTGCTGGTGCATGGGAGAACAATAGCGGAATGGATTCTGATGACTTTTTACATAAGATACATTTATATCCCAATATCCATTACAAGCCGAAGAATTGTCTGAATCCGTATCCTTCCTTCCTTACTAATATTTTAAATGCGAATTTGAATTTGTTTGTTACAATTTCATGCATTAACTACTCGAATTATCGTCATAAAATTAGCATACGCGTTGCACTAAGGACAAAGGGTACCTATCATCCAGAAAATAAGGTCCTGTTGCCCAGGGATAGATTGTCAAATTCTACATTAACGCGAGCTTAGCCGCGGGAAAAACCTAGTGAATATTAAATGCATACCTATTTTATACCAATTTGGAAACACAATTATGGCCTAATGCAAGCGATTACCATGAATTATGATTAGCAATATTGGAGTGCCATTAGCGCTGCCGCGCTGGGACATAAAGATGGGCAGACAGAAAAGGGTCAAATAGGTATGTGATTCGCTAGCACTGTGACTCACCTGTAACTATGTGGTGTATGTGATTGTTGTGCATGAGGTCTCGGGTCCGAAACCCAAATTCTAACAAAAAGTTATTGGGTTTTTCGGACAAGAAAATCTCGGTGTAACGACCTCGGAAAGCAGGTAAAGCCGTTAATCCTGCGCCTTATCGCACTCCGGTGGTATCGGATTATGAGAGTTAGGGAACAGAGAGTGGACTTGTGTTTGCGCACACACTTGGCATTGCTTTATAATATTTCCTGTGCAGAGTCAGTCTCGTTTAAGATTGGCCACCGTGACCGAAATTCGGTCTAGAGGACTTTACTCAATACTCTATATACTTCTTGCATTTTACAAAGTTAGATTAGATGGTACATTGTTAACATTTGATCATCGTGGACCCTGTCGGCCACAGTAATTTAGGAGAGAGGTAGATATTTCTTTTAACATTTTATATTATTCTTTCAGCAAGTTATCACTAACGTATTCGTTAATACTATAATAGAATTTAGTTCTTATTAGTTTTAAAATTATTTGTAAATAGTTTTTTCCAGTCTATTTATACTTTCAGGTAACTTATTGTAATTTTTTATTAACATAATTAATGTACTTGCAAAGTGTATAGGTGTTTAGCCGAGATATTGCGAGGTTTAATCTGTTTATATGACGGAATTTATATGTAATTTGATTTTCTTCTCTTCTCTCCCGTACCTACTTACCTACTCACCGGTTGAAACGCAGTAGCAGTTTATTTTTCATCCCATTTTATGTTTGTTTTATTTTCTTGTGTATTTGTAATAAATTATTATTTATAGGCCTGCGAGAATACCAGACATTGTAGTCTATAGCTACTGCAACAATAGCTCAGTTGCCTAATTTGATCTCTCTGTACCCCCATCAGTTTAATTGTATTTATTATTATGTCTTTTAAAATTATGTATGGAGATTCAAATTATAAATTATCCTTTTCTTTCTTTTCCCTTATACCGATTTTCTGTAAGAGCTGGTACCATGCGAGCTGCTGGCTCATTCGCACCGAGACCAAATAATTTCCAACATTCTCCTCACATGCTTACAACGCTTCACGTAAGGAGACAGTAGATATACTGATGAGCTATATTGCTCATAACACTCATAACCTCTGACGTCACTCGCATGCAATCGATTCGTTGCATGGCTAACAAGTTTATAGAGACTTGCACAATCTTGTTGTAAAAATTTGTATTCTTTGAGAAACTGGTTTCTTTAAAGTCAACGGGTATGATTACAAGGGAGTCTTGATCATCCTTTCTTTTTACCTCGTCTTTTTTATATAGGCTCACGCCTTTGAAACTCTGAGAAGATAGAAAATTTTTACAAAGAAATAAATGTCCTAAGTAATTAGTAATAAAAAATATTGCTGGCTTTGCTTATTTCCTCGGAGTTGCTACATAGAATTTTCTATCATCAAACTGTAATAAGGCTAACTAAACCCAGGATCTAATTTGGCACTACACTATCGCACGTAAAGATTAGCAGAATGGCACGGGATCAACGAGATAGTACTTTTATTTATATCTATAGTAAGCCTTATTTTAAAACTAAGTTCACTATTAGACACACGGCTAGCTGATTTTTTTTTCAAAAAAGTTTAAATGATAGTACCCACTGTTTTTAATCTGCCTTAAATATTTACATACTTAACATGATTTGAAAGTCCCATATCAATAGTTACTTAATTCTAATTAATATTTTAAATGTGAATGTAAGTCTAGTTTTTTTGTTGTTACGCTTTCACGCATTAACTGCAAGATGGACCATCATGTAATCGCACAGAAAAGGACAATAGGTACCTTCCATCCAGAAAAAAAGTTCCGTTAATAACCTAAACTATCCGCGAACGAAGCTGTGGGCAGAAACTAGTATTAAATAGTTATAGAGCAACGAGATCATCACATAAAAAGAATTAAACCGAGGAGCACAGGTAGTCATAAAATAATATCCTCTTGTTAATATTTCGTAACTAGTTGGGCTCATCGCTGGCTAGCCGTTTACCCTGAAGACGATTTTTTACGAAACGATTCAAGTTGAAACAAGTCACATGCTATATACAAATTGTACCTACTTAGTCGCAAACGGCCTTAAACACCACGGAAAAGGAATGGCAATATCAGATTTCTCTGTTCATTGTGAACCACCATGCTTTTCCCAACCTAACCTTTAAATTTATTTTTAACCTGTACCGATGTTTGTCATCATACATACATAAATTCACGCCTGTTTCCCAGAGGGGTAGGCAGAGACTACGGATTTCCATTTGCTACGATCCTGACACACTTCTCTGGCTTCATTCACTTTCATAACATTCCTCATATACGCTCGCCGGTTTAAGGTGCTCTTAACCTGGTTTTTATCCAGAACGTCTCCGATCTGATCAAGAAACGTTCGCCTAGGTCTTCCCCTTGCGACTGTTCCATTCACACTAGCCTTATAAACTTTCTTAGTCAGCCTGTTCTCGTCCATTCTTTCTACATGCCCAAACCAACTTAACATACCCTTTTCTATTCTCGTCACTATATCCACTTTTATGCCGCATCTCTCTCTAATCACACTATTCCTTATTCTATCTTTCAGAGTCACACCACATATATTTCTCAGCGCTCTCATTTCTACAGCATTTATTCTGCTCTCATGCTTCTTTTGCCATACCCAACTTTCACTTCCATGCATAAGTGTAGGCACTAATAGTCAATCTTGCAAATTAAATTTGATCCATTTCCCGGTTATCGATTGAGCTGAAATTTTGCATACATGTGTAAATCTTGTGACAATGCAATGTTATGATGACATGGTGCTGATCTGATGATGGAGCAGGAAGGTGGCCATAGGAACTTCGCAATGAAACGACACAACCTCATCGAGTTTGAGCTCGTTTGAATTGTCTTGACGAGTAGATTGTTTTTCAATGGTAACCTGAGTCTGATGATGGAACTGGAAGGTGATCATAGGAACTTAGTAAAGAAACGACGAAACCCTTTCGAGTCTCAGCTCGTTTGATTTGTCTTGACGAGTACTTTGGTGCTAGATGGTAACCAGGGTATAATGTCATTACGTGATATAAGTTGACTTCGAAGAAACCTTGTAATATTGACGCATTAAATGAAATGGATAGGATGAGAAATATTACAAACAATTAACCAGTAATTACATAACTAATTGATATGTAAAGTTATTCAAATATAAAATAACACCTACTAAGAATTAAAATAAAATTAAAAGATAATTTAAAATTAAACTTTTATTATGTTATTGTTAATACCTGGAAGCGGCGCTCCTGGCGTCGCTCTATCGTTGCTTGGCGCCAGGAGGCACAAGTTGGGGGCGAAGGACCGGATCCTCCCGCTATCAAGGCGGCGAGGTCCGAGCTCCACCAGGTCCTAGTGGCGAATTGGAAGGAGCGACTTGTGCACCCCAGTGCCGGGCACGCCACGATCGTGGCGGTAAGTCCCGTGTTTGAGGAGTGGCTGGAGAGGCGGCATGGCGCCCTCACCTTCCGGCTGACACAGGTTCTGACTGGCCACGGATGTTTTGGCCGGTTCCTGTGTCGTATACGCCGGCAAGAGACGCCCGGTTGTCACCACTGCGGCGACTGCCGCGACGTTGTTGAGGACACGGCACTGCACACTTTGGCGGTTTGCCCCGCCTGGGCATCGCAGCGTCGTGATTTGATCGCGGCAGTCGGATCGGTTGCCCTCTCGCTCTCGGCCGTAGTTCAGTCTATGGTCCGGAGTGAGAGGTCGTGGAACGCCGTCGCCTCCTTTTGCGAGGAAGTGATTTCCATCAAGGAGGCGGCGGAGCGGGAGAGGGAGCGTTTAAACCCTCTCCCCAACCGCAGAGCCGGGCGCCGGAGGGCGCGCGATGACCTCCAGCCACCCTGAGGATTGACCTGGGGGTGGCGGGCTTTGTGGGCCTGACCGCCATCCGTTCAGCACCAGGTCCGAGAGGCGGCGTGCGTGTTCCCACGCGCGCCTCTGTGTCGAGTCCGTCTCCCCTCTAGGGGGGAGACAGTAGGTGAAGTAGTGCCTATTTTGGGTAGGTCTTTCGTGTAGTGGCCTGCCGTTTCATACGGCGGGCCGAAACCTCGGCGGGGTCGCGACCGTATGCGAAAGTGATTCGCGCGGCCCCGTCGATAGTGGTTTTGTCGAGGAACACCGTGGTAGGTTTAGTCGGTATTCCGGGAGGTACATTATCCTTTCAACATCTTTATTTTACCCCGGCGAGTCCGACATAATCCCTCCGCCCGCCCCCGCGGAGGGATATGCGTCATTGCATTCCCCCAAGTAAAAAAAAAAAAAAAAATTGTTAATAAAAAGAACTAAAAATTTAAAAATAATAATTTAAACGTGATAAGAAAATATAATGATGTAGGTACCTACATAACGATAATTAACCATATTCGTCTACGTCACAATAATCCCATATCGACTTACATTTCTCTATACAGTGTTTGAGAGCCTCTACGGATGCAGCAAACAAAAACGACGGCGTAACCCATCGTGTAGAAAAATGTAATGGCTCAAGGGTGTCAACACACGGTTCGCATCACACCAAAGGCCTACAAAGTATATTGTTGACTACTGTACTATTACTTTAAAACAAATGTAAAAATATTATATGGAATAGACAAGACTAAATGTGACTGAAAGTTGTAAGCACTATTATTCTGACTTTGCATTTACCTTTTAACTTTTGATTTGTATCTGTACTGCTGACTCATAACCTACGCCTCTATAATATCCCCAACAGGCTATTTTGATAGGTTTTCTAAGCTATGTTTTAAATCTATTGTACAACACCCGCAAACATAAGCGCAACGTTATACCAATGAAGAAGTCCTTAGAAACCATTTTTATGTGTGCGTTGCTCCGTGCCGTGTGGTAGCGGGGCTTCGCCACACGGGCATGTCGGCCCGGCCGGCTAGATGATTGTTAATCTACCTAGTATATAAATATATAGATGTTTATTTATCCACGAGAATACTGCCGACAAACTTCAATGCAGCTTGGCAGGAGATAGTATCAGAATAATATGTATTTTTTACTTATAAATAATAAATAAATAAATAAAAACGTTCCAATTTTAAATCAGCAAATAACCTGAGTCATTCAAAAACATTTCGATTGTCTACTATTTTTGAGTTCTATAACTCAATCTATCTTTATCATACAATCCTCATTAGAACTAGTTATGAGAAGTATCATTAATATTTTTTTTGTAACAACAATATCGTCATCAATACATCTTTCTACGGTTACATGCACACAAACATTTTGTAAGACAATAGTCTTACGTAATGTTGCAATTTGAAACGTCTGGTCCAATTATGGCTCTGTGCATCACATTTCAAACATGGAACGTTCAGGCGCCAGAACGGCCAGTTTCTTGACACCGAGTAATGCACAGGAAATAACGGTGTTAAATTTAGAACTCCAAAGCGGTTTATGTGCTTGTTTACATTTTAATTAAATAAGAGTGTGTCGTAAAAACAATATGTATGATATTTCTGAGAAAAGATGTAAAATTCGTATCGTCCGTGTAAGTACGTAGCTAGATTTATTTAATGAGCTATTAAATAGCAAAATGCTTTATTAGCAGCTAATAATTTGAATAAAATTTTGCATAGTCTTATGCCTGTATATACCCGGAGAGCGGTATTTTTAAATTATTTCAGTCAGTAAAAACATGGCTAAAGAGAGCTGTGTTTTTTAAATCCTTTGTAATAAGGATTAATCGTATTGCTTTCGATTTGGTACAAATGCTTGCAAATCAGGAAAAACTAGGGAAAGCCAACACTTTACCCGACCTGGGCAAAAACCCGGGATAACTCGTTTTAGGCCGACATTATTTCCATCTAGCAATGCCCGAGATCTAAAACGCGTAAACTAGTATCGTCTCTTTCAGATATTATAATTTGACAGATATGATAATTTGACAACTATAAAAAAGAGTTGCCATGAGTTTGCAATTCTTATAGACTCAACCCTTTTGAATCTTACATCTAGTACAAACGAAACTTCAGTAAATTCACTGAATAAACGACGACACGCGACGTTACGTTCATAAGTGTATCTTTGTAAACTAAATTAACTAATATATGACTTAACGTGACACATCTTTTTTTGTAAATCAAACAAACACTATAGTCCGTTTCAAATACGAAGTCTCACTTGACAGATGATCGTTGAACAGCAATAGTGAAGGACCGTTTCACTCGACACATCACGAAATCGATTACCGATTAACTTTCCAACAAACTGGAATCGTGGGTTTAGAATCGAAACAGAAATGATAGAAACAGAAAAACAAAAAGGAGTCCATCCAAGTTTAACATATCGAAAGTAATAAAAATAGTTACATCAAAGTTAATATAACGTGTTAACTTGTAAAAGAAATCTGGGCTTATCCTTGATTAAATCCTTTTTTTTTGTACCCTCTCGCCACAAAGGGAGGTGAGAGGGTTATGTCCGGCTCTCCCGTACTTCGGGCCTACGGACCAAAACCCCACGGTGTGCACGCTCGCTGCCTTGTATAGTGGATGGGCCGCCGGCAAAAATTACTACCTCAGCGACCCAACCAGCAGTCTACAACTCCTCAGCGACGCCCCGGCACTACATAGGGCGTCGGGCCGACTCAATGCCTGGTGGACGGGAGATTCCCGTTCTCCCGCCCGCGGCCTTCATTATGGCGGCATTAGGCGCGCGTAAGCGCGCCTGCGCCGCTCGGTTCGCCGGCGACGGCTCGATCCTTGATTAACTCCTAGTATGACATATTTAGTCCATACTTAAAAAACTTAACATCTATGGCATCAGAGGAAATGTATTGAGCCTCATTAAGTCTTACCTTAGTGATCGTCAACAATACACAGAAATAAGTAGAAGATGTCTTAAGACCAAACGGGAAATAATATACTTATCTGAAGGCAGGATTATCAAATATGGTGTGCCACAAGGCAGTGTGCTAGGCCCTCTCTTATTTTTACTCTATATTAATGACTTACCACGCCACTTACAACATCCAATGATTCTATTCGCTGATGATAGCACCGCATTGATAAAATGTAGCAATAAAGATAGTTACGAACATGACATAAATAATACACTTAAGGACATAGTACATTGGCTTGACATAAACAATTTAATTATAAACATATCGAAAACAAATATAATGCATTTCCACTACACGTACAACTATTCAACATTTAATTGTAAATTACAAACAACAAAACATTGATCAGGTAAGCGTGGCAAGATTTTTGGGCATATTAATAGATAGTAAATTAACATGGATACATCAAGCGGAAGAAGTATGTAAAGAGTTAAGTTCTTCAGCATACGTGTTACATAACTTATCTAAAAAGTTAACATCAGCACAAGACTGATGGCGTATCACGGTTTAGTGGCATCCATTTTGAGATTTGGTCTAATATTCTGGGGAAATTGCAGAATGAGAGAGCAAGTGTTTAAAGCGCAAAAGCGATGTATAAGAGCAAAGTGTGGTTTAAAAATTACAGACAGTTGTGTACCAATGTTTAGGTCTCTTAAATTATTTACATTTCCTGCACTGTACATCTACGAAATTGCTGTCTTTGTTAAAATTAACAAGAGTTTGTATACAACTATAACAGAAACCAGATAACGCCCTGTTAGAGCTCAGTATAAAAACTTACTGCATGTTAAGAATTATAATACTGCCTTACTCAAAAAAAGCGTCTTTAATATGAGTACTATTATATATAACAAAATACCAGACTTTATAAAAACTGCTCCAATCCAGTTGTTTAAAACTAAATTGACATCACTTCTGCTCGAAAAATGTTATTATTCCATTAACGATTATTTAAATGACCATACAATTTACATTTAATATCTTTTAATTTTTATTTTTATTTATAATGTGTAATTTCATTTCATTTTTATAATTTTGTCATAATAACATATTATTTTTGTAATCTTATAATATAATGTTTGCATGCCTAATCTAAGGTAGAATGTACAAGGATCTTATACCCTCATGTTAACATAATTATTTGTTTTTACCTACATTCTATGCAAATAAACTTTATTATTATTATGTTTCTCGTATCACAGGTACTTTCTAACATATTATATTAGAAAATACCTGGCCCTTTGGGAGGCTTACACGGAGACATGGGTCCAACGTGAAGAGGCCCTTTGAGAGTTTTAATCAAAGGTGTGATGGAACACCTACAGCGGCACTAGCCGCAGCAGGCGTAGGACTATTGCTACGTATGGATTCTAATATATAGGCTATAGGTATGGGTGTTTGGTGGACCGGTATATTGCTAACTATGGATGAAAAACGGCGTCTGCCCTGAATACTCTAATAGCATCAATGCAATGGGCAGACGGTGACTCGCCAACTCACTAGATGAGCCCCCTGATAAGCCACTATAGGCATACAAGCCAGCAGCAGAGGGCAACACCGGTGCAAGTGGCTAGGGGTGTCGAGCGGTGCGGCGCCGGTTTCACCATCACGGGTCTCGTGATTATTATTATTATTATTAATACCCTTGTGCGTAACCATGGTATTGTAGTAAATTTTTATTAAATTTTGATGTTTGGATTATATAAGACTAATATCAATATAAATTAATAGTTGATTATGTTAGTGAAACAATTATATCATGCTTTGTACAGATTCTATTTATTTTAAATAGTCTTTAGTACCATACGGATATATAGTTTTAATTTCATTAAAAACAATTTATATGAAATGTGCAGAGTTACGTGCTATGAAGTGTCAAAAGGGAATTCGTATTTGAAACAGACTATATAATGTCAACCCGATCTTATCGGATTAGATCACTTAAAGTCAAATGGGTTGAGTCATTATGGAGATTAGCCAACACAAACATATAGACATATCCAATATGCCTATTCACAATTTTATTATAATATGTATAAATAGGTACTATGAATAGATATCGGTCTTGACGTTAAGCAATGACTTCACCGCTGTCGTATCGCACGTCACCAATGACTTGCAGAAAATATCTTAGAACCACAACCTTCGTCATAATTTCTAATTTCTCTTTTGATCGCAGACAAGCCAGCGGTCCACCTGATGGTAACTGGACTGTTTCCTTTGTCCTTAATGTGACCAGCATGACCTAATTACAATTTTTTTTATTGTATTTCTTACCTGTAGTAGATATCATTATATCATTAGCAGTAGCCTAAATTTTATACGTATTATTTAAGTGCCTAACTTCCTCTTAAAGCATTTTAAGCGTCCATATTGTTTTGAATGATCTATTAGCTCGAAGATAAAAAGTTAAGAAATATGTCTCAGCTTTCAAATTAGCCAATATGCATACGTTGTTTAACCAGAAATTAGACACTAGCTGGCTTTTATTATAATTGCTCCGCTGCTGTGCTCGTAGCGAGATGTTATATGACCTATAAACTTTCTTCAAAATTGGGCTGTCAAATGCAAAAACAGTTTTCAAATCCGATATAGTAAATATAATAAACAATCACTCAGTTTTATTATATTATTTATTTATGTTTGGGAAATATTCAGAACAATAGCACTTAGTTTAAAATAATATTTAAATATACATTATTAAATTAAGTTTCCATTAACAAATGATACAATAAAATAGGTAAAGTCAAAAGTTGAAAGCGAATGTACTATCGACTTGAGCGACGGTTGACCACTCCTAAGGTTAAAATCGCATAGCAGGTCAACACTTGTTTGAGTTTTTTACAAGAGTTTTTTTAAGGGCGGAGTCACTTAAAGAAATGGTCAACCGTCGCTCAATTCGATAGTACATATATACACAATATTAGCATTTGTTGTAGGTATAACCACAAGCAAACTAATTTGCCTTAAATTTTGTCCATAAATAAGGTCCCATGTTCAAATCTCGGATTGGGCCAAAACAGTTATTGGCTTTCGTGCTAGGAATTCTCAATAACAGCCCGGAGTTAAGAAGATGGCGGTGTTAGACATCCCCGTGCCTCAGAAGCCACGTAACACCTTTGGTCCTGTGCCTGATCTCTCCGGAGTCGTATCGGATTGTCGTCCTATCAGATCATAATAGTTAGGAAACAGACAGTGCATTTATGTTTACACACACTTGTGCACTATAATATCTCCTGCGCAGATGGCCAGTCATGGTTAAGATTGGACGCCGTGATCGAAATTCGGTTTAGAAGACATTATATCATTATAAATAAATAAATAGAAATGTCAGCTTTGTGTTGACGTAAGTAGTTCTGACAGCTCTTTGATTTCAGTCTATATAACCACTGAGATTCTTCCAAAAAAATAATAATTTAGTACGAATATTACATACTTAACATGGCAGTATGTGTATGAAGTCAGTTCTTGAGCGATAGGTTAATTTGTATATAAGATAAGATAACTTCATTATCTTGGATCGTATCAGCTATCTATCTGTACTAAAATTACTCAAAGCTTGATTAAATCACTAGATATACCGATATAGTATTATCTAGTTGGCAACAATGATGGTAAACAAAAGCCCCAGTGATGGTAAGCGATTCCCGTAGCCTACGATGTCATGTTATAACTGAGATATCGACGGTGAAGTATCAATATACAATAACTAACATTTTAGTGATTTTGACATTTTATTGTATTTTCTATCTACATTTATATAAAAATGAAATATTTGATTGAAGTCATTAACACCATCACAAGTGTTTTCTACTATCTTTTAAATACAAGTAACTTTCTGTTTCAAACGTTAAAAATTTAAGAAATTATAAATTTTTTTCGCGTCCTGTATTATCATGGTTTTGTAGTTATCAGATATTGATACTACACCATCGCTATCACTCGCGCGTTCTGGACGTAGACCCTTGAATCAAATGAGGGGTTGCTCGGCGGAAATCCATTATAATAAAATTATTGAGAAGAGAGGAACCCGCCACAGACCATTTGACTGGCCACCCCAACTATTGCAATAGAAACAACAATACACAATACCAAGCTCCTCTCATACAATACAGGCCTCTTCTCAGTAGAAGATGGGTGAGACCAAAGTCTACCACGCTGGTCCACTTCATATTGACAGAATTCATATTTAGTCGGTAGTAGATCCTCGCTGGTTTCAGCATGAATGGGCCGGATCGACCGGGGTAGTACTACCCTCTCACAGAATATCGGCGTGAAGTAACGGTACCCGTACTGTTGTGTTTCGTATTGGTGAGTGAGAGAGCCGGAGGCCCAGTTACCCCGATCCTTTTCCTATCCTTTCCTTTGTCCTTTCCCTCCTTCATTCCTTTTTAAATGGCTGGCAACGCACTTGTAACTCCTTTGGAGTTGCGGCTTGCGGGTGTCCATGGGCTGCGGTAATCGCTTACCATCAGGCAATCCGTCTGCTAGTTTGACAAACTATAAAAAAAAACCTTTTTTTAATAAGAAAGATATCAAAATACAGTCTTACTCACACTACTTTCAAGTGCATATAAGTAATATATTTTATATGTTCTCTCAATAAATGCTTAGTTTTATATAAGTAATATGTATATATGTATTTTACGCACTGTTTTGTAAGAATGTTGTTTTTAAAAGTTTTTGGTTTATTGGTATACCTTGTTTTATTTAAAACTATCACCTTCGTGCGCGAATGTACAATACTTCTACTTTAATTAGCATAAAAAAGAAAACGTGCGAATGGACACCTGCGTTTTCAGACGAGAACGATTCGCACGAAAATATATTCCATGTGTGCGGAACGAAAACAACAAAAAAAAAATTTTATAAAGTGTCTTTTCGCACGATTTGTGCGAACAAATTCGTGCGAACCAACTACTAAGCCATTTGCCCTCGATATATACCTTCACCGTTATGGTATCAGTAATTAGATGCATACACACATAACTTTGAGAAGTCTTATGAGGTACTTCCAATGGGATCAAACTTTAAACCTCTGCGTGGCAGTCCTACGGTCTCCCACTACGTTATCTCTGCCGAAACAGGCATTAAGGATGACATGAAAGAAAAGAATAGAAGAGGTGGTTATTTCAGCTTCCAGAACTTTTATTTACCGGGTGAAAAGGATCATTAATCCGGTTCTCGAATTAACATCAGTTAAATCGTCTGTGAAGATCCGGGACTCAAACCGCTGTCCCCTAAATGAACTGCACGGGTCCAACAAATTAGTCCGTTACTTACAACAAAATCGTTTCTGCGGTTAAGTTATAGAAATGAATCAAACTGAAAAATTCTGATTTTAATATAGTAAGATGGTTTCCCTAGACGGCATGCTCTAGCATTCCGTCTAAATAAGCGTCACAAGACCGTCGCCGTCGTGTTCCTTCTCTTTTTAACAGAAGGAACGCCAAAGGTATCCAGGTCGTACTGTTGTACTGGCAATAGGTATTAAACTGGCATGCTAGCTTGTTAGCCTTCTGAATTGTATCAAAGTTTGTGACGTAACAGATACCAAGCCTCCTTGTGTAATAAGACTACGTAAATATGTATATGAGAATGTATTGCTGGGTTGTCCATTGCCAAATGGTTAAAAACTGAATTTAGAAGTTCTGAAGTGAATATCATTTATT
This sequence comes from Catocala nupta, assembly GCA_963675205.1. Lineage (NCBI taxonomy): Eukaryota > Metazoa > Arthropoda > Insecta > Lepidoptera > Erebidae > Catocala > Catocala nupta. Next base: position 9,214,749 of record OY776091.1, on the reverse strand, counting down.
TGAATTGCTGCATCTGATCCTGAGAATGGCTGGATTAGGTAGGATCAAAAAACATATTTGGCGAGATTTACACGTAATTTAATGCTCTGCCTTTCCCATTGATGTTATACCTACAGGTATAAGTCATTGTAAGTACTTACCTATGTCCAGAAGACTAGGCAGAGATGTATTATACCATCTGCACATATTCAAGATCCACATAAATTAACAGCAAACATGATGACATCTGCGAGGTACAACTCCATCCGTACTAAGATATGTCTAATAGATAATTTAAAGAACACTATACCAATCCCGGAAAACAGATCCACTCATTCTTAGCCCTCGCTGCTGCCATAACCCAAAAGTCACCTTCAGCAGAAAAAGTTACGCAAATTAATAAATGTTCAGGTAAATATAAAAGGTTGTAGACCTTTCATTTAAAAACGTAGTATCCTTTTGTTCATACATTTTTATGTATGACTTTTTTAACTTCGGTAAAACCCAATTACCAGTAACATTTATAAACAGTCACTCTTAACGTGGCGACTGGGTAAATTTGTGATGAAAATGTCTTAGAACGTAAACCACTAAACGCAAACTTTTTCCGTGTATTTAGCTTTTTGATGTAGCGCGCGATTATGTCTATTTTTCAAGAAATCGATTTATGTGTCACAAATTACATAAATAGAGATAGACTTTTCGATATAATGCGCGAAAGATACTCTTGCACAAACACGCGGGTGCTCATTCGGGTTCAAAGTGGGTGAATGCAATAAATGACTTACGATCGACTTGATGCAAATTATTGGGAGCACGTATCTTTAGTGATTTTTTTTATAGACCCTTATCTGTACTCATATTTAGGCCTATCATTCCGCTATGCCCTAACACTACGCTGCTACATTTGCGTACGGGTAATTTATATAATCAAATAATTATTTAACATCAACCATTTTATCAATGTTTTAAATAATTGGATGTACTTAAAGAATCGATTTAATCGATAAGCACACCTCGTTACGCGTTTCATTTGTGGATGCGTCAATTTTCCTTAGTTGTATAGACTTCTGCAACTATCTTTTTTGTGGTTGGGCATTAGTGTGGATTGTTCATGGACTTGCTATACTTATACTTGTATTGACTTTGTAGCCGTTGCACGTTGGTTACCTTTGAAGCGGTATTATTAAAGCTTAGGGCTGTCACGTATACTTTTATAACATAAGTATTTTTCTAAAGTACTAAAATACCTAAGAAAATTTAAGAGATCTCTGGTTCGTTTATGTGTTCAATCGTATTTATTCCAGGCGTTGGTCTGAGGAACTGTCTGACTTGGTACCATTAAATCAAATCGCAGCAGGATTTTACTATTCCACCTAAAAAAATTTGTCGAGCGAGGTAGATTTGAATTAAGAAATTAAATATAATAGAAAACCTCAATTTCAAGGTTCGGAGCATCGTACGTGCCGAGTTTGGTATTATCTAACTGCCACAGACAACTATGGCAGTTATAGTTATATTATAGACCTCGCAGACCACCAGTGTAGTCTACAACTTTTGATGAACTATTTTGTTTTTTTTATTACTGGTAAATATCACTGCAAAAATATTCAGCATATATAGAATTAAGTATACATTATTTACACATATTGCCGAGGCTTAATAATGTTACATAAGTCCATTTTTTATATCCTAGTAAGGGTCGGATAAGTATACTACACACATATTTTGCCTAATGTCATAGGTGTTTGTCTTCGTCTGGGTGTTTCTATGTATAATATGTATGTATTTACAACAACAAAAAAGTATATATGTATGTTTATCCATTGTCTAGAACCCTTAGTACAAGCTCTGCTTATTTTGGGCTAGATGGTGTTGTGTGTATGTGATAGTGTGTAGAATAGAATGTGTTTTTGGACCCACGTAATGGGGCACCAGGTCTACCGCGCGAAACTCCATGCTACTATAGAAGATAGGCTAATAGAAAAGTCCAATCAAACACCTGTCAAACATATGCATAAATTTACTCCAATAAAGCACATTCAACTACTGACAACAAAAACAAAAAATATGGTCTGTAAAATCTTCCAAGTTGCAAAAATGAATATAATAATAAATTGTACAATACTTTTTATCTACCTACACAAATGTTTTCACTGAAAAATCACAATTTGATTAGGTATTTAATAATTATGTATTTATAATATAAAGGTGTAATATAAGTTGCGTTAGTCGGATTAAATGCATTACAACTACAATGTTTGTTACATTTATACCTACTCTCAATATAACAAATACAGACAATATGGTCTTCTGTTTATAAAAATCCGTATATAGTAGTTTAATTTTAATAAATACAGACAATATCTAATTAAACATTAAAAGTCAGAGACTATGATAAAACATCAAATAGCGTCTTAGATAACTTCAATCTGAACTTTCCATATAGTTTTCACTGACATCATGCATCACGTAGAGAAGAATAGCAGACCTGGCCTAATTGGACGGGGCCTCCAACTTGCCATTTCCACAAATACCTTCCAAATATTGTATTTTCCGAGTGCTATGAGTAGCTACAACTTGATAGGGTATAGAATGCAGCAGCCCTGGAAACAAACGGTAACGGCTGTCCGTGTCCATCGAAGAAACCACGAGCATTCGAAAAGAGTATCCCATTTCGAAGATGACTTAACCTTCTTGAAATTAGATGTAAGGAGTGTTACAATCACGTTGCGCAGTAGCTAGACTGCATAATGGCGTGTCAAAGTTCATGAGCAAGGATTACACCACTTTACATCAGGTGTGGGAGTTTGTGAAAATGTTCAGATGATCATTGGCTCGGCCACCCAAGGATTGTCTAGTGACCAATCCAGAATGTAAGGTTCTGCTCAAAATTTGAATTTTGGATTAGTATGGACTATCCCTGTTTAGATAATCTTAGATACGCCTATGAATACAACCTAGCTTATCTAATAGTCTAAGTGGAAATTGCCACACTAAATACAGCGACAGTCCGTAATCCTTTCCTGTTTGTTTAGTGTACAAGTTTATTATAGATGCCTAATTAATTAGAGGCTGGTTTTATACTTCCACTATCATTGCAGTGCCGTCCCAATTAGGTACATAAACTTAGGAATCCCCGTTCATTCTCGTTATTATTTGTTTATACTTAGTACATATTGTATATTATGTCAACATTATGTAACTGTTATAATAAAGTAGATAGTCGCAAAACAATACTAGCTGAATTTATGAGAAAATATTTTCACACCAAGATGATATGGAAGAAAACTTTACATAGGTACTGATTTTGGTATGGTGTCGAGAATATTACTAATAAAATAATACAACATTATAATATTTACCTAATGATACAAAACAGCCGGTTGTTCGTGGTTATAAGAAAATATTTTAATGTTGATAGATTTTAAAGCATTGCCAATAACTAAAATGTCCTACTGTACACTCGGCAAGCAAACCAATGGATAGTAATGAACTTGAGAGCTGATGCTTAACGCTTTTTGCAGAATCAACAACGCGTAATTTTGGTATGTTTGGCAATATCTTTGTGGTAAAGAAAGCTGTATAAGTGCCGATAAAAGGATAAGTACATTTTAATCGGCTAAATACAGATCAACGGCATTACTTACATATTTTGCTTGGTACTACAGAAGTACTAAACTTAAATTCGATTATTACATTAAATTTTGTGAAAAAAGCGCTTGTCGACACTTTGTTTAAATGCGTCTTTAAAAATCAGTTTTTCGACATCGACTGACCGTGACAATAATTTACATCATATTTCGTTCACTGCCTATCTCGTAGGTACTTGACAGCGTATATTTTTACACACGTAACTTACCGTGAATTTATTGATAACCCTCTACTGTTTACAAGACAAAAGAGAGACAGATTGAGGAATATTTTATACTATCCCACGTCACGGGGATTCCCTATTGGAATACTTTACAGGAAATGCTTGCTGTGGCTGTGGGCTCCCCACGTTTATCCTTTACTCACTGATTTACTAGCGGCTTAATTCTCGGTCAATAACCGTTACTTATAGGTAGGAACGATTAAGGAGGTTACACTTCTTAGATAGTTCAAGTTAGGTACATTTACGAAGAAATTATTATTTTAATCTTTCCAGTATTTTGTTTTTACCAAAACCTGTAAGTACATGAAAAAAACAAAAAGTTATGGTAAGTACATACTTATGTACTTACCATCACTTTTATTTTCCGTGCCTCGGAGAGCACGTTAAGCCGCGGTCCCGGCTGCCATGAACATCTATGGCAGTCGTTATTGGGAAGTCAGTGCCCTATAATATCCTGACACTGGTCTAGCCTTAGGGTGTCGTTAGCCTTCGGGTTGCGGAGGTCAGGAGGCAGCCGCTCCGTGTAAAAACTGATATTCAGTCAAATCCGGTTAGACCAGAAAAGCCGACCCCAAGTGACTTGGGAATGATAAAGGCTAGGAAGAAAAAAAATACTTTTATTTTATTCTTCACTAGCGACCCGCCCAGGCTTCGCATGGGTAATACCAAACCTTAAGCAATTATAAGTACACCTAAACCATGGGGTACCAATTAGAACAAAAAGTAAACAGTTCCAAAAATAGATCATAGATGGCACTATGAGTTCCAATGTTAATATTAAGATCAATCAAAATGCTTTATTGGAAGAAAATTGACCATAAAATGTTATTATAAATAAGCATTGTACATATTTAATTAACGAGCATCAAGGTAAACGCATTTATTTTATGATTTAAAGATATCGATATATCAGTATCTTTTCATCACACATAGGTAATCTACCTATCATTTTATTTTACCTATAGGGCTAAATGAGACGCTAGATGGCTCTTTTATATGTTTATACAAGTCTACAAAAACATTGTGTTTTTATTTCATACCCTTCTTTTGGTTTACTTCAATATTTGTTTATTACCTACTGATACTAATTAATAAGAAATTACTTATAATATGAAAAATATGTATGCTTAACAAATGTCAATGTATTAAACAAAACGTTTTGTTGTACTACATGGCATTATAGGTATTTAAACACCTGGTCGGTTCTCGTAACTTCTATTGTCAAATTTCATTTGCTTGTGCGGCAGTAGATATAGCGCAGTCGTCGGACTAGTCGGCGTTATAATAATCATTATCTCTGTGCTACCTACTTATTCTGAATTGAATTACAAACTTACGATAGACATGCCGATAGAAATGGAGTTATATGTAGTAAATCATAGCAACATTTTACTAAAAATAGTTAGGTAAATATTAAGTAACCTATCATAATAATTATTCTATAAAATTAAAGACTGTTACTTGTTTATACCACTTTGTTAGGTTGGTTTTTACGCAATTTCTCGTATTATTTGATCACTCGACGCAACTTGACTAAATCTGTTTCAAAGGGCCTGAAAGCTAGTTAGACACAGTTGTGATTAGGGTTGCCACCTTTATTTTGAACAAATAGAGTATGTTTACTATCTTAGGTAAAAAAGTACATGATCTGAAAATAAAGTATTACTTATTTAACCTGCCTTTTGATTACCATATTTTTGTTGATGCTAGTTAAATCTAACAAATATTTATTAATAAGGCAAGTCGTAATTAAGAGAATCTTTATAGCGTTGCTTTAAGTTAATAATTAAATAAAACCTGCAAAAGCGGACATAGGTAAAATAAAGTATCTTCACGTCCTTTATTTCCTACTAAAGTATAAATTACGTTTACCCGAAATCACGTACAATACTTTACTATAAATTACCTACGGCTGGCAACCCCAGTTGTGCTTGTTGTGAATTTCATATGCCTTGATGAAATACGCGACGATCAAGTAAATCGTGCTAACTATCGTTTAAAGGAAGGTAGTTCGTAATAAACGTTTTTTTTAATCAACCCGTGACCACGATCCATGCATGTCGGTCGAAACGTCGACCCGTTAACTAGCATTATATTAAGTACCTAGTTCATAATAGCCTGATAATGTCTTAGTTTATGTCTCCTACAACAACAAAACGAAATCTTTTGGAACAGGTTACACTCATCGCACGCGCTGGTGTGGGCGCAGGGGTGGGCAGGGTAAGACCCGCCCACCCCCGCGCTACAAGGCCAAGTATGAAACGATGTTTACTATTTGTTTTGCTTCGAAAAATATAAATTATGAGCAATATTTTTAAAAATTGGTTGTGGTTTGCTTCTTCCTGTTGTCGACGTCACGTGACGATATTATGACATCACATTTCGTTTCGAATATTATCATTTACTATTTTACTCACATCACATCACACTCATCATTTTTTAACTAGTTACTATTAATGTGTTCATATCTGGGTTGGTTGACATTGTAATAAATATTCGGATGTAATAGTAATATTACATGAGATAAATATTTCTTGGACGTCGTCGTCACCATATAATTATTATTTAGACACGAATATTTAAATAAATCATACCAATTACCATAGCATGAATAGTGTTTTAGGATTAGTAACATCGCATTTATCATGGTACCTAAATTAATGTGATCTTTACTTACATAAGTACCACAATATTCAATAAGTAGGTAGGTACTTATCTATTGTTTTGTTACTTGACTTTAAACTATTATTACATATTAATTATTGATTTCCCTACAAAATCAATATTTAATATGGATATAAAAGTACATACATACATAAATTCACGCCTGTTTCCCAGAGGGGTAGGCAGAGACTACGGATTTCCATTTGCTACGATCCTGACATACTTCTCTGGCTTCATTCACTTTCATAACATTCCTCATACACGCTCGCCGGTTAAGGTGCTCTTAACCTGGCCTTTATCCAGAACGTCTCCAATCTGACCAGGAAACGTTCGCCTAGGTCTTCCCCTTGCAACTGTTCCATTCACACTAGCCTTATAAACTTTCTTAGTCAGTCTGTTCTCGTCCATTCTTTCTACATGCCCAAACCAACTTAACATACCCTTTTCTATTCTCGTCACTTTATCCACTTTTATGCCGCATCTCTCTCTAATCACACTATTCCTTATTCTATCTTTCAGAGTCACACCACATATATTTCACAGCGCTCTCATTTCTACAGCATTTATTCTGCTCTCATGCTTCTTTTGCCATACCCAACTTTCACTTCCATGCATAAGTGTAGGCACTAATAGTCCTCTATGAACAGCCAAACGTGCCTTTTCGGATACATTTCGACTGTTCATAAAAGCGCGTAGAGCGCCATTCACTTTATTGCCAGCAATCGTTCTTCTTTCAATATCTCCCTCATGTGTACCATGCCTTGTAAACAAAGTACCTAGATATACAAACTCTTTCACTTGCTCCACTTGTTCTCCATCAATCATAATATTGCACATCGTCATGCACTCCTCCCTTTCAAATACCATTACTTTCGTCTTGCTTACATTCATTTTCATTCCTTTACTCTCAAAAGCACCATGCATAATAGTTACCATCGCCTGTAACTCTTCCGCCGATGACGCAAGTATTACTTGGTCGTCGGCATAAAGTAGACATTTGACAAGTAACTCATTCATTCTTAATCCCCATTCACAATCTTTTAAATCTTTCAAACAATTGTCCATGTATAGGTTAAACAGCCAGGGTGACGCTACACATCCTTGTCTAACACCTTTTTCGATATTAAACCATTCTGTGTAAGTCCCATTTATCCTAACACAAGCTCTGGAATCTTCATAAAGAGATTTCAGAGCTCGTGTGAGGTTGCTATTCACTCCATACATGGACAAAACCGATCAAAGTTCATTCCTCACCACTTTATCATAAGCGTTTTCGAGATCCACGAATGCGCAATAGACCTTTTGACCTTGTCACCTTTTCGTCACCTTAGGGGTGTTATTCTCCACGGGTGGTGAAAGAAAACAAGGACCGTTTACAAGTACACTTATATTTTCCACTTGAACACAAAAGTACAATAATATTGTTACACCCGCGAAGTTGAAGGAGAAAAGTCCTCAGGGCGTGGTCCACTGCAGAGTAGATGTGTGTCGGTGATCCAGGTAGAAGTTGGGAAGATACTTGCCGGGTGTGATGTCTGCCGCTAGCCCAGCCCTCGAGTCAAGTCCCGTCCTCCTTATATCGTCGTGTCTACGGCCGGCCTAGGTGTCAAGGAGGGGGCACAGCGCCCCACTCGACGCGCGCGCATCTATGACGCGACGTGACAACCTTTGGCCAAAACTTTCTCGGCTATGCTCCGTAAGGAAAAGACTTGATCTGTACATCCCATACCCTTTCGAAATCCCGTTTGTGCATCCCATATTTTCTCGTCGGTTACTTTCACAATCCTTTCAATTAACATTTTCGCATACAATTTACCGACGACGCTGAGCAAGCTAATGCCTCTATAGCTTTTGCAATCTTGCTGTGAGCCTTTTCGCTTGTATAAAGGTACTATGACGGCCTTGCACCAATCACTAGGTACACGGCCGGTATTCCAGCACAAGTTAAAAAGGCGGCACAACTGATTTACTATGAGACCCTGTCCAGCTGTCAGCATTTCGACTGTAATCCTATCATAACCACCAGCCTTTCCTAATTTCATGCTTTTCAATGCTTTCATTATTTCATCTATACTAATAGGGCTTTCATCATTCCTATCATTATCATTCGTTTCGAAAATTTGCCCTTGCCATTCCTCTCTTTCAAATAAACTTTCAAAATATTCCTTCCATCGATTCAGTACGCTCTTTTCTTCATTCAGTAAACTTCCATTCTTATCTCTGATCGATTTCAGCTCTGTGGTTAGGGATTTACCTCGAACCGAGCGAATGGATTTCCAGAAAAACTTTGCGTTAGTCCGGAAATCATCAGATAATCTTCTATCAAACTCGTCTTTCATTTCCTCTTTTTTCCTTTTAATCATATCTTTCACTATCTTCTTCATTCTTATAAACTTATTCCTAGCTTTATTTACATCCTCATTCGTTGCTTCTTGTATTCTTTCATTGGCTTTGACAGATAGCCAGTCCAACCGTGCGTACTTCTTCTCACGTACTACCTCTTGCACATCTTTATCCCACCACTCATTCTTAGATTTTATCATTTTCCTCCTCTTGCTCACACCGCACACTTCTGACGCTACAACAACCACTTCATACTTAAATGACTGCCATAATTCTTCTATATCATCAATGTCACTAAATCTTTCAAATCTTTCCCTCAATTTATTGTTATACTCGTCTTTCAATACTTCATCTTGCAAATTTTCTACTTTTATTCGTTCTTGGGCACTTGTTTGGGTAGGTATATGGTGTCGCCATCCTTTGAAGAGGCCCCGTATCCGGCTCATAACCAAAAAATGGTCGGTATGGACACCAATACCTCTATATACCCGAGTGTCCAAGACATTCTTTCTCAATCTTTCATCCACTACAACAAAGTCAATCATACTACTTCTCACATTTTTTGCTTCCCTTGTATACTGGTGGATTCTTTTGTGGGCAAACATAGTGTTGTAAAAGAATACAATGTCAATAATTATTATGACATAATTAAAAGATTACGAGCCATGATTAATAAGCGTAAAGCATACCTACTAACTCAGTTGTTTTTTAATCTATTAATAGGTACATTGTATTTTATAGGAGGTATATCAATAATAATATTATTAGCTTTAACTTCTGTTAAAATATTAAGCAGATCCAGATAATTAATATTTCATAACAAAACTTCAGTTGACAATCAAGCTTTGACTCTCTATTGAGAATCGACGCGGCAGGCAAGCGCGCTACTCGACGCCGCGGCTACCGGCAGCGCTCATACACGATTTATAGACGAAAATTCACGAAGCTGACCGGAATAAACCGGACGCCGCCGCCAGGCGATACTCGCGCGGGCGTGTGATTTGATTTCAAGTATGGCGTAGTGGTTTAATTCTCACACAGAAAATAAATTATGTTCAACAGATTTTTTGTGTTGATTCTGTTATACGGCAAATGAGTAACCGTATGAGTCTTTTAAAAAAAAGTGCTGGTTATTATATTTATTTTTCTATAGTTAAATTCAAAATAATCTATGTGATGTATTTTATAACTAGTCATAACTCAGTAAATTTCAACAGAGACTAAATACTAGGCATTGCACAGTTGTTTTCAAAAATCTGAGCGCATATTTTATGTTATTTTATATTTACAATTATAGTGAAATATAGATAACTAGCTGCCAAAGTAGAATTTTATACGCCAATGAGTTATTTTCAAAGTACCCGAACATCAATCACAATCGCATACATAATGAAATATATAGTTTTATTATTACTTTCTAAAACGCATTCATTAAAATTATATGAAAAAAATATATACAAGGTCAAATTTTGACAGCAACATGATATATTCATGAAAATCCGACCGAGTAAATGAGAATCATCAAAGTGTGATCGTACGCATTTCGGCACACAACACTATAGGTAGATAACTTTTATTTTCAAGGTTGCGCACATTATGCATCGGCTCGTATAAATATGTTCTATCCGTGGTAAACAGTCAAGTACCTATTTTACTGTCACAACGCCATCTCTTATGAGCTGTTATCAAATAGGATTCGGAACTTGTGTACTTGTTATGGGTAGATGGCAGCAGTGGCGCTAGTTTTGTGCTGCCATCTAGTGTAAAAAGATAGGTACCAAAATAGCAAGTAGAATAGCCAGAGTTAGGCGTGTCCAAGATTTTTGTATGGGATTGAGTATCTGTACTAGTATAGTATTATATTATCTGTCCCTAAACCTTCTTCATGAATCACTCTATTTATTGATACAAACTGCAAGAAAATCCGTTCAGTAGTTTTTGAGTTTATCGTGAACAGACAGACAGACGCGGCAAGGGGACTTTGTTTTATAATATGTAGTGATTCTGTAAAATTGGTTAGCTGTTGTGGAAACGTGCCTTCTGGTAGAAGACAGCCACTCCTACTAATTAGATGGACACTAAACATAACTAGCGATTTTTTAAATAGAAATATGTTAACACACATAGCCTGAATGTAAGCGGTTACCATAGCCTATGGACAGTTGCAATGCCAGAAGTATTTCTCAGGTTTTACCAAACATTAAAAAAGAAAATGCTGTGCAGCGCACACGACCTTTATTCTAGCCCTCTACTGGCAGCACGTTGCCTCGTTATGACACCTGCAAACCACACAAACCATAAACAGAAACACAATACAAGTTTGGCAGCGAGTTTCTGTATCTATAAGGTGGAGATATTTGGGCAATTAGAAACCCGCAGTATCCTAAAAAATGTTCGTGGCTATTTGGAACAATAAACAAAATAATACAGATATTTCTGAATGCATTTAGTTTATTCTTTCAAATAAAAGTCAACCGGCGCTATAATAACACTTTGTTGGTATTATGATCTGTGTCAACTTTCAAACGTTGAGGAACCAATACAGGATGCTGCTGATGACATACAATTTATCCTAGACAGGCTCAGTATGATTGATTGAATTTATTTAATAATTATCAAGATTAGTAATCACGATTATTCACGATGACTAAGTTATTACATTCTGAATTAAATCCACTGATCTGAAACGGTTAGGTACACTTGTTTTATTTCACGTAAACTAAGCGAAAGAAATCATAGTTAAAGCGTTATCTGTAAAGATAACGGTATTTAATTTAACGTAAAAAATTGTCATCATTAATTAGTTCATGTTGTTTATCTACGACAAACAATAGAGATCAGGCGACACGCTCACGGCCGGCGGAAGATTTTCTTATTTCCCAGAACATTATATGTTTATGTGTATCACGCATGCTTTTACCTCAACGCAATGATGTTATAATACAGAACTGTGACGATACCGAAGCAAACAAATAGATTATTCATAATAAGTAGTAATTGCACAAAGGGAACTCTTCCTTTAATCGAAGAAGTCTTCTCGAATTATTTTGATTACTATAATTATTTAATACCCAAACACACGATAAAAGATTTACTAAGCCCTGCTAAACATAAATTACAGAACTTCACAATGAATGACTATCTGCATTGGAGAGAATTATATAAAAAATAATGACTATATGAATATTTTAAAAGATTAAAAAAAAACGTTAATGAACATTACTCATACAAATATTATTATATGTGCTCCAACTTACATAAAAAGTGCAATGATCTATAATTACAAAATGAGTTAATTAACAACCTCCTTTATCTGGACATAAAACACAACAAAAAATATGCTTATTTTTTGACAGTAATTACACTCTAACACATGAGATGCTTTCATATAACACAGGAAGAATAAACAAATATAGATGGAGTGATTTATAACCAGATTATGTCTTGCATAATGATAGACCATGACATTTTTGGAACCAGTGAAAATTCAGGAATAGGCACAATAAATCAAATTTAATGCTCTCAAGCTCAAATAACGAAAATGAATGCATACCACCGACAACGAGCGGTTCTGAGTTTTCTTTTATAAACATTTGTATATTATGCATCAAAACGTAAGGTCTCTTAATTAAAGCCGATTTGTTACTTATTCATATCCAAGAACTTTTAAAGAAGCAAATATATATTGACCACAGAAGTTAAAGTACTATATGATGCTCTAGTCAGGATTCACCTAGAATACAATGCAATTATATGGGCTCCACATGAGGCGAAATATAAGGTGATGTTGGAACGGGTACAGAATAAATTCACGCGGCACCTCTATCACAAGCTGTACGGCGTATACCCGCTCTATCCTCTAATGTACCCTACTTTATTTGTCTTGGGTATGGTAGGATACAATGAATTACGACTACGGCGGCGGGAGTTCGCATTTGTATTTTATTAAATAAGACTACTTCAAGGTAAAGAGACGAATCCGGGAGTGCTAGAGAGACTGTACTTATCTGTACCGGATCATTATCTGTGGAGACGACGGCGCCCACCACTGCTCGCAGTGCCAAGAGCAAGAACCAATTTGCTGGCTAAAACCCCCTTAACGCGTGCTATAAGTACTGTAAATAATGTACACGAGAAATAGGAAGTATTTGGTGCGTCAAAGAGTGAGCTCGCAACGTGTGTATTATTTATTACCTCACCCTATACCTAATGATGGTCGATTATTATTTGTTAAGATTGGTATTGTTGGCTATGAAGAATTTAAATTTTGTTGTGAATAAGGAATTTAGATTTATTTAATCTTGAGTAATTGTATTTATTATTTTTCTCTAAGTTTATTTTTGTGTTCTATATTTTGTTTCTATCACTACAGCACTATTGTATTAGGAGAGTCACCAGTAAAGATTGTTGTGTCATATGGTGAATTAAATAAATAAATTATCTGGATAAGAGGAATTGATCGGCATTACAAACTTTAAAGCCGCCGCATTCTACTCAAGAAAGGAACAAAGGCGAGGTGGTGCCTGTATTCTATTCAAAAGGTGTTATGACTTTAAAGGATTGACAAATATAACAAAATCATCCATTTCTGGCGTCATAGAATGTTGTGCAATAGAGTTTAATAAGCAAAATGTAATCATTTTATGTGTATATAGGCCGCCTAAGATGTCAAATTTCAGTTCATTCTCTGATACCTTACAATCAATTCTTAAAAAACTGTGTATTAAGAAAAATAAAAATGTGGCACTGTGCGGCAATTTCAACATAGACATTCTTAAACAAAATAGATATACGTTGGAGTTTGAAATGTTACTTCTCAGTCATAATCTTAAGCTAGAAATAAGGCAACCAACTAGACCAAGGAGTAAAACATGTCTGGATAACTTTGCACATAACAGTAGAAAAAAATGCTATAGCGAAGTAATTCACTTCGCCCTTTCAGACCATTCAGCCCAAATGTTACAAATTCACGTAAATAAAACGTGCTCAATCAACTCATGGCGTGTAAAAAACGAGATGTATCTAAAGATAACTTAATCAAGTTTTACGCCCAAAAGAATTGTCATTCTTGAAGGTATGTCTCAGTTCTAATAATGCCAATGAGGCATATGATAATTTTATAGAACTATTTCGTCTACTATATGACTTATGTTTATCAATTAAACTTATAAATAAAAAATCTGACAAAAAGTCAAGTGCATTTCACGATGTATAAGACTTTGTGTAGAAAACAAAGACATTTACTTTGGAAATATAGACAAACACCATCAAATGAAAATAAAAGTACTTTTAAGTTATATTCTGAAAGATTTAAAAGAATTATCAAACTCACACAAAAAGCACAAAATAACCACATTGTAAAAAAAGCACCAAACAAGTCTAGAGCCTCTTGACAAATCATAAATGGTAGTTATCAAACTAAAGAACCTATTTTACAAATTAAGAAGGAAAAACTTGTAATTAGTGACGCTAAAGAAATTGTTGAATGCTTCAATAACTTCTTTGTCGATCAAATACAACACTCCGTACTTAACAAATCAAGCGAAGTGATTAGTATAGTAAATAATCCAAACTCGATATCGGACCTGACGATATAGTAAGAGTCATAAAAATATTAAAAAACAAAACGCTTCGATTACGATGGTATAGCAACTAATGCTGTTAAATTTGTTTCAGACGTAATAGCTTCTGCCTTAAGTCATATTATAAATCAGGCATTTATCCAAACAGTTTAGAATATAATAATAATAATATTCTATCACATACACACAGCACCATCTAGCCCAAACTAAGCAGAGCTTGTACTATGGGTAGGTACTAGACAATGGATAAACATACATAAATACTTTTATTTTTTTGTAAATACATACATATTATACATAGGAACACCCAGACCAAGACAAACATCCATGTTCAGGCAAACAAATGTTTGACTTGTACGGGATTCGAACCCGCGACCTCAGGCGTGGCAGTTGGTTACACTGACCACTACGCCATCGAGGCCGATAAAACCGTTACATAAGAAAAACAGTAAAAACGAAATGTATAAATTTATTAACATACATATAATATAATACAACATATAACATTACTAAAATACAAAAACCTTGGAATTCTCCAAGGGTTTTGAAAAAGTAATATATATTCAATTTATTTTCTTAAATAAATATAACATTCTTTGCAATGAAATATTCACCAGTGGTGGCGTCGACGGTGGGGGCAACTGGGAATAACCCGTTCTCTCTACTCTACTCGTACCGACAACTACGTAGTTCCGTAAGATGTCAATAGATGGTACTGTAATAAATTATTAGTAAGGACTGCCGAGTCTTCCCCACAGTGCCGACAGAGGGCACTAGCCGTAACAGAATATATTAGAAATAGCAATGTTCGTTAAATCGAACAAAAATCTGTTCAATCATTCAACAAGACCGGCAGTAATTAGGTTTCAACACAAAAACCTATTATACACAGGCAGTTTTAACACGGCATTATTGAGAAAAATATAATGCGTATGGCACCGGTTATCTATAATAAGATACCATACTATATAAAAGATAGCACAACATACATTTTCAAAAAGAAATTAACGAAACTATTGGTCGAAAAATGTTGTTATTCCATCCATGACTTTATTATCATTTATCATTTAAAAAGTCATGGATGGACCATGACTTTTTAAATGATAATTCCTTTTGACATATATTTTTTATGTATAACATTCTCTTATAATTTTTTTATATTGACATTATTATTGTATATTTTTTTGCTATTGATTTTATTGTGAATTATTAATATTCCTATTTAAATGTATCACATTACTAACTTATACAATAGAATAACATTGTATAGATTTGCATGCCAAATGGTAGAATGTACCGGCTTCTATATAATACCAATTTCACCTTCAATATGTTACCTGCATTCTTAGCAAATAAATTTCTGATTCTGATTCGGATTCTGAAAGAAAAAGCATATATTTTACCAGCGCACGAGAAGTGAAGGCAACAATCGAATTGAGTATTTTTTCTGTGGCTCTCAAAATAAAATTGGTTCAATAAAATTACGTGCAACACAGTTAGGGCGCAATTGTTAAAATGTTAGCTATCTCTTTCACGTAGGCTCATTCATTATAATTTGAAAATTGCGCCAATTATTTGTTAAATTTTCAACTCGAGTGCAGTTATTAGACCCTTAAAATGTATCTAGTTAGAACATTTATAAAGCAAACTTTTTTCTTCTAACTCGGGAGCCACGATGCAAACATATAAAGCATTGCTTGCAATGCGTGTTACGTCATACATTTGTATATGATGCTTAAAGTTCAGGCTAACCGTGCTAAGTGCTTCTGTATAACTACCGCATATACTAATGCCAGTGATGATATGCCATGATGCCATGATAGTAAAACACTTTTGTTTTCAACAGTATTAGCTCAAGTGTCTTCTCCGATTGTTTTACAATGGGAGCGTCTCGGCCGAGAGCGTAGCGGAATAACATATTTTTCACTGTGGGTGCATCCCGGCCGGGGGCGTACCGAAAAGGGACCCTAACGGCCGGACCCTGCGATCCGACATAGAGCGCTTAATTTACGATCATTATAAAGATCGTAGCCGACTTATACAATACCGCTCCAATACCGCTCACACACAGCTAAGCCAAACGGAGAAGCCACTACCCGCTGTCCACGCACATACAGCTAGCAGGCAACCAGCTGTCCACGCGCTTACAGCTAGCAGTCGACTAGCTGTCCCCGCGCTTACCGCTAGCAGTCGACTACACTGTCCACGCGCCGATCGCTTAAGCTTTTCGTGACAGAAACAGTTTGTGATTGATTACAGTATAATTAGTCTTCAATGAAATAACTCGTATTTTTTCGCTATGTCTCGATTCACAGTGCGCGATCTGGCGATCATTGCTATTGCACTTAATCATGAAGAGAATAGCTCGGGAAACAACAAAAGACGATGATTTTGAGTGCATAAAATGCTAAAGGCAAGAAATGCAGAATTTTGCAAGATCAAGAGACATTTACTGGATGACGAAGAAAAATTCTTCATGTATTTCCTTATGGATCGGTACTTATTTGACTACATATTATCGTTTATGATTTATGACCGACTGACAATCTAGCAACGTGTTTCAAGCGAGTAGTCTGCGCGCGTACATCGCGCAGGCCGCCTGTTTGAAGCGCGCGGGCCACCCGCTTGAAGCACGCAGTAAGCGTGGCTTCTACTAAAGTATATTTTTAAATATTTTAATAGCAGATAAAAAGCATGTCGGCAATAGTCAAGCGATAATAGACATTTTTCGAAAAAGTTGTTAATTTTGCACCCTAGGTCGCATTTTTAAGTACAATTTTCACAATTATACAGTGATTTTTTTATACTGAATTCTAATACGATATATAGCACTTTCATTGGCAAGAAAAGTGGCAAGTGTTGTACCATTTTGAAAACTAGACTAAATGGGCAATCTTTTGAAATAACTTGCGAAGGGTAGTGTGGTACATTTTTTTCCAACATGGAGTGTCAAAGATAACTGACAATAATTTTGTAAACCATAACTCGTCAAAACTTAATTTATTTTACTTAGTTAACAATGTTTATTACTTTGATTTATAGTTGCGATTAATAGCACTGTTATTTGAGACAAAAGAATTTTAAAAGAAATGTGGAAATTCTGATCACAGTACTTAAAAATGCGACCTGGGGTGTAAAAATAACAACTTTTTCGAAAAATGTCTATTATCGCTTGACTAAGTGTCATGGATTATTTGTCTTATTTTTTACATAACTGATATACCTTGGCCTCTAGACCGGTACTAGGTTATCGTTGAGTTTTGGGACACCCTGTACAATTCGGCTGCGACCTTAAGTATGGAGCGCCTTAGAGTTTCACTATTGACATGCTTTTTATCTGCTATTAAAATATTTTAAAATATCCTTCAACATTACCTACCACAAATAAATATGACGTGTTATTTGTATATCTTGACCTATATTTTATTATGAAAGTATGTGAAAACTTGAATAAATTTTAACTACAGTGATGACGGTAGCATATGCTCGGTCCACCAACATACATAGATAAAAAGATAACACCTAACTAAAATATTAAATTATGATACAACTTATATATTATCGTAATAAGTGGAATAGGTCCTCCAACTTTTTAAGTCTAGCAGAGACAAGTTTGAACGGGCACAATATAACGTATTATATTGTCTGTGATATAACTTAATGTTAAGATAATATAAAATAAGTATAATATCAGCTCCATATACAGACTCCTTATACAGACTCCTTATACAGACTCCGTGTGGAGTTTAGGCCATATCAACAAAAACATAAGTATTATAATTAAATGTAATGCTTAGGTATTAATTACACAACATATTTGCATGACATCCCTAAATAAGTAGTTAATGTGCTGACGTAAAATAAATTGCAAGGCGCATTTTACGCTAATAAATACATTTTATTTCAATAAGTATCTACCTATATTTTCATTTATAGGTTTTGATTAACGTTGCAACCATAAAAATTAAATAAAGAATTTAATGTGTGCCACTCGCACAGAATTACCACATTTTGTGTCAATTTAGATTCCTTAAAAAACGTAAGTACCTACGTGTAGAAAATCAGCCATAGAATGTTGTGTTGTAATCCCGCGAAGGGTGAGTTGTCCCTAAGCTTCTGCTTGAAGGTACTAAGTTTTAAGCGAGAAACTTCTTTGTACTTTTGCTGACTTATTTTTATAAATAAAGAGTAATACTTACCCAAAAACTCGGCTGTGTGTTAAATCTAATAAAAGTATATAAAAGCTTTAGTTTTTTTCGTTTCTGCCTGCCGCTCCAGGAAACTGACGTTAGTTTATATTTGTAACTACTTGTTATGATGGATTTACCCAGCTGAATTAGATATAAAATATTATATGATCCTAGCATAAAACAAAGCTGCTAAAAGAACAGATTGACGCAGTAACAACGTGATTGTAATTTGTTTACATTCTTATAAAACAGATTAGTTCACTATCACGTCACTATGGCCGTGATAACATATCATTATGAATTAACTATTTTACGGCGGATTAGCGTGGCGCATAAAAATGTCGGGATGAGCTTGGATAAACAAACTCATACGTCACTAAACATTAGGTGGATATCCCCAAAACGTAACCGTTCACTATTATTAAAGACACTTACTTTGTAATTGGTGGCGTGGCAATATGCTGGTGACGTCTATAAATTAAAAATAAAGTTATAATTAAGGATAAAATCTATATTTGTACTAATATTATAAAGAGGAAATATTTGATTTCATGTTTGTTTGTAAGAGTTTAACACAAAAACTAATCAACCGATTTAAAAAATCTTTTGCCGTTGGAAATCTATATTATCAGTAACAGTAGGGGAAAGGCGTACAAAATGGCATAGGCGGGTTAAATGACACACTTACTTTTCTCCGAAACCACAGACGAATTAGTTCTGACGATTACGTGTAGGTGGCCGTTTAGTAACCTATCACAACCTGTCGCGTCGCCAGTGGCGTCCGTCTGGCCGTGTGAGGTGGACAGTTGTTTATTTGATTTTTACAGTCACGAGTTTTACTCAGATGCATTTTGTTTCTTCGTAAAAGTAAGTATTTCATACAGTTCATTTGTTTTTATTGGCGTTAGTTAATTGCAATTTTACTAAATTACGCCGAGAATGTGTAGAAATCTCAAATTTGTTATTACATTTTTAGTTATTGTTCTCTAATGTTTGAGTTTATAAAGTGGACAAAATGGCATACCCCTTGTTCGGGTAAAATGGCATAGTATGTCGTTTAACCCACCAATTTTCTTCTTCCAGATAATCGAACATCATGCCTCGCAATTATTCTAGAAAAACAAACTGACAACTTGGTTAAAGAGCCATCCAGGTAGAGTTGTTACTCACTTTCAAATAGGTGCGATACAAAGTGCAAAGTCCAAACTGCAGTCAATGGGTATCAAAACACAGGTCTCTGGCCTGTTGATCTAAACATATTTCCGGATTATTTGTTTGAGGCTGCTGAGACGACAAACATCCCCATGCAACAAGATCGGGTAGAGCCCCAAGAAGATTCGACGGCAGCAGTAAACTTATGCATACCCTTAGCAACCTCAGCAGGTCCATCCCAGGTTGAAGAAAGCAGTTCGACATCACTGATAATTGCAACCACATCAGCTTTAGGCAACCCACATACACTCTCAGCAGCCTCATCTGGAGACACAGCTAATGCAATACCTACGGCACCCACATCATCTAGGTCGATACTCCAAGACATGAATATCAATATTCCAGTCAGCGTACTATCTTCAGTGCCGAAAGGAGTGTATGTAGCTGGACAAGGTAAACGGAAACCACGCAAAAAACAACAGTCTTCTTGATAACTTCAACGCCAAACATAGATAAGACTAAAGAAAAATCCGCTCTTCCACCTATTCTAAAGAAAGGTTACAAAAGTTTTGGATATTAGTTTGGACAGTAAAAAATATTTCTCTCCAGTACAAGCTTACACTGAAGCCAAAGATGATGATGAAGATTGCCCCTGCATTTATTGCAATGACCTCTACTTCAGGGCCAAACCAAGAGATTCGATAAAAATGCTTGAGCTGTAAAAAATGGGCTAATGTATCATGTGCATATGTTCCCAAAAAGATGAAGAGGCTTACGTATGAACTCTGCAAGTAATGAACTGATTTTCGCTGCAAACTTGGTATGCCATTATGTCCGCATCACCTATGCTATTTTACCCGCCTAGGGTGGACAAAACGGTTTTTGTTCGAGTTTTTAAAAATGATTAATAATTCTTTTGTTTTCGTTTTAAGTTAATTGATCTCATTATTTCTAGCAAGGTAATGAACCAAAGAATATATAGCTACCTAAAATGTAAAAAAATATTAATAAATAAAGATTTTATGACTAATTATATAACTAGTATGTCATTTTGTACGCCTCTCCCCTAAGTTTTATTTAAGAAAAGAAGAGAGAAAGAAATCTTTATTGCTATTATACCTACAGTTTTCAGGTGGGCACAATGTGTATGAAGATAACAAAGAAAAAAATAACAAAGACAATAATAAAAACGAAGAAATAAAAAAAAATTACGGAAACCAACAAGTATAACGATATAATAATATACATAGTTATATATAATTTAGAATTATGTTCATACTAATAGCGTACCTAAGGTATAAAATACATAGACAAATGTTAAATAAAATAAAATAAAATAAGAGTAAATCAATAAATTTGGTAACTCATATATTAAAAATCATAATATTGTTATATTAAACAACGCGTGGACGCAAGCCACGCGCAGCTATCTATCGTACAATAATACGAAATAAAAGCACTGTTACTAACATAACCTAACCTACTTTTATGTGAGCGAAACCGCGAGCATAAGCTAATGTTATAAAAAAAGCAAACGCCATTTATCTACTAATTGCAAATACGTCAATAGCTAGATCAGCCAATTTCGGCCCGTGATCCAATGTCCTCTATTTATTTATGAGTAGGTACCTACTAGATATAGCGGCCTTGCGTTCGTTCTCTTCTACTAACCTATATAATACTATATGTATCGTTAATCTAGGCTCGTTAGTAAGTAATCGATATCCATCTTTCTCCGCTTTTATATTATAACTAGATGTGCCCGCGGTTTCACCCGCGTTTATAGTTTCTGCGCCGCCCTCGTTGGTCGTAGCGTGATGATATTATAGCCTTCCTCGATAAATAGGCTATCCAACACTAAAATAATTTTTCAATTCGGTTATTTATCTAATATTAATAATTCGGATATTTTTCTAATAAGATAGAAAATATCTGTGATATGATAAGTGTGATAATAACTGATAAGAGAAACATAATATCAGACCTATATTAAACTGCCCCACTGCTGGGCTCGGACCTTTTCTTAGTGTGAGAAGGATTAGGCTATAGTCCACAACCCGCAATGGGCCAGCCATTGCGGGTTGGCAGACTTCACATATCTACGAGAACATTACCTTGTGCCGCAGGGGACTTTATATACGTACAATTTAACAGACAATGTAGGTACACCCAGACTCAGATCAATCATTTGTGGATCACACGAATAATTGACCCGTGCGGGACCTAACACACAACACTTAACACAGCGGCAGCGGCGAGGAGTCCTCTGACCTCCGACGTCATTTGAACAGTTAATCAATCCTTTTTGCGACTCGTACTCGTACCTATTACTACTCTACATTGCAACATATTTTAGTTACCTACTAGTATGTACTACGTATACATGGCAAAACGGGATTAGGTACCTACTTATATTTGTATTTCAGTCCAAAATCAACTATAACTATATTTATGACGTAAATACTTAACTTTAAAGTTTTAATGGGCGATACCTACTTAAAAGTTTTAATGGGCAACCACATAGTATTTAAGTGGATACCGAGTTATACATAGTGGTACCTACGTCATAGTGCAAATATACTACCTAAAACAAACTATGTAGCACATAAAACAATAACTTTAAGTAGGTACTGTTGATATAAACAAGGGGTCTTTCCCATTCTTTATCTTTTATAGAACGTTAACATTGTTAGGACAAGCCGATAGGTATACGAATGTAAAGGGATTCTCCCGTTTTAACAATTTGATATTTAATTTTAATTCATTACTATACTCCGTTTGGTTAGGTATTTAACTAAAGGTAAACAATCTTGGTGTGTCTTTTTTATCTTTATACCTAAAAACTCAGTTTAAAAATAAAGACTTAGTAGTCGTTTTGCACGAATTTTTTTGTTGTTGTTTCGCACACATGGAATAATATATTTTAGTTTAAATAAGGGTTCCACTATATTGACGCACTTTAAAATTGATATTTGTTTTTAATAATAACCTTACTATTCTTTATTCATCACTGAAGGCAACATCTCAATTATGTAGTTTAACCATTGTAATTATGAGTGTGTAGAAACGCACAAAGAAACAAATCTTACTATTATGATCCTACGCGATAATATAGTGATTTTGATATGATACCAAGCAATAAAACAATAAATACATTATAAAAGAAAGATTTATTTACTTTAACAGTAACAGTCTTAACATTAGGTCTTAATATAATCCCTAATCCCCGCCCCAGGCCACAGGGGGATCTCGGCTGTTCGCATACACGCGGCCAAGTACAAAAGTGTCATAATTACGTAACGTAATAGTGATGCACACATCACATACGCTGGAGCTAGCCCACTACGGACGACGTCCGAGAGGTTCCGCCACAGTTTCCCAACGCGCCGTCCCATGACAGGCGAACATGCACTCAACAATGTGGTTTCACACAAACCCAGCATTGTATACCAAACACTTAAAACTGGCCGTTCTCTGCGAAATCTCAAGCCCATACATCCAACCACTGCGGCCTGACAGCCCGAAACTAAAACATGATAATTAATAAAGACTATGTACAATAACAATATTAATTCGAATTATTGGATATCATTATTTTCTCTTCTTTTATATAGTTTATTTATCAATAGCTGCTTTAACAAAATATACTTCACGGAAATTTATTCGACTTTGTAGGCATAACGCTTTTTTTGTGTATATTATGTCTACAATGCAATGTTATACATTAGATGCAAAATATTGTAGTTTACATATTTTGAAGTTATGAAAGGAACAATACAATACTAACTAATATTATTATCTAAGATGAAACAAGTATCCACAACACTGAGATGTTACAAACAGGTAGTTATTTCGTTTACAAGTAAATGTAACTGAAACTAAGAAAATAAAAATATAAAATACAAACAAAGTTATTCTAGATAATTGTTGCAATCTTAAAAATATTATTTGAGAAAATCATAATAGAATTTTAGGAACATAGACAAAATTTAAACGTTAACAAACTACTTTTCATTATCTTTTTTAAGATATTTTAGTGTTATTCTTTTTTTTTTGTTCACATAATGTTGAATGCAAATAAGGTTTCTTCTGTAAAAATCTTCAATAGTTGTTATATATATAACATAAAACCAGACGTCGCCAGACGAAAGTAACTTGCCACATAAGAGTCTATTTCCTTAAGCACTTACGTCACTAGTGAAATAAGACTCCGAACTTTTTCAAATGGGGGATTTTTATAAAAACTTTTGTGTTCAATGTTCGGCAGTGCTAATTCTATAAAATGCTTCTTCCGGCTTCATTTCAGTGGCTTTCATCTATCAATATATTAGCACATTATATTCTTATATTCAATGTTCATACATGGCTATATTCGATGTGTTTCTTTACTACAATTCTAGTAGTTTTCAATTATTTGTTAAGCATAGGGCGTAGATATAGCTTAAGAATACCACAGAAAAATCTGCTGAAAATTCTGTAAATATCATTACGTAAGACTTTCACACTTCTTGTGTTAATTACAGCAATCAATCTTCTCTTCTGAATAATATCAATGATAAATTTAATATTATGCACTTGAAGAATTCGTTCACACCACAGCAACGTAGAAAAATCACTTAATGTATGTATATCTCACATTCACTCTTCGCCGTAAGATCACAACTAGAGCAAAAATATAGTTTTCTCTTCTTGGTTTTATACTACTATGTACAAGTGGCACAGCCCATTTAGTTTATTCTAATTAATTACTTCACAAAGGCGGTTGGAGGGATTTTTCCTTCTGAATTTAGTTGATTGAAGACGAACAACGCCCTCTGGAAGTCCCATCCTGTTTCTTGTAGACAGCTGAAAGGAATAGAGAAATATATTCATTTATAAAAAGAATTGATACGTATAACTACAATGAGTTTGAAGATACAACAATTATCAAAATAAAGGAAGAATGACCAGAAGTTTGGAATGGTTAAGTGATCGCCTTGTAATTGCTAACGCGGCGTGTTTTGCGAGTTCGATGACAAAAATTTGTGTCATCCATTAATAGTTGTTCCAAGTCTGGGTGTTCTTTGTGCCCGTTGTTTGAATTTTAAATATGTAAAGTCCCCGCGCGACACAGAATATATAGCAAGCGCGGGAATTGTCTTTTAAAAAAGGAGTTAAATAGATAACACAAATTGTGTTATACAAATTTTTTAATAATTTTCTCTTGTATGTTGTAATTTTTGTTGCTTAGCGTTGAGTAATTATATCTAACATGGCACATAAATATTATAATGAACTTCACGATGTGGTAATAAAGTGAGAGTTGTACACACATATTATATTGAAGTAGTGACTTTTGACAATGTAGATATGATTAAATAAGAGTTGTACAGTATACGTACTTGATGCTCCAGTGCTCGTTCATGCCGGTCTGCTGGCTGAGCGCGCTGAGCATCATCTTCTGCGCGGCCGCGTCGTGCGCGCCCGCGACTGCCGGCGGTACTGCTGGCGCGGCGGGCGCGGCGGGCGCGGCGGCCGCGGCGGGTGCCGCTGCTGGCTCTATGGCGCCCGCTGAGAACGCTTTGTCCTCCTATTATAAAATATTTATTATTAGAATACACCTGACGAAAATACCATTGGTTTAAAAGCAAGGATCGACTACATAGGGAAACGAATGACTGCTGTGATGGTAACAAGCAACTGACGAGCTGAGAATACCATAAATATTTAATAGTGACTGGATCAAATTTGAAAAATAAATACTCGGTTAAATTATTTAATTTTTGATTAACCGATCCTTATTGATGCTAACCACCCACACCTCACCCTTCTGTCATAAGACAAATTCTTCAAATTTTGTTTCTCTAAGTTACAATAGTTGTAGTCGACAGATCAGAAATTGCTGAAGTAAAATAGAGCAGGACCTTTATAATCCGAACCCCCGCTGATCCGAACACTTCTGTAATCCGAACGCCTACCTGCCCCGCTTTTTTTTCACGCTTTGCCTTCCTTTCACTCTATGACAGTACTATCAAACCATTGTCGTTTAACAGCAGCCAATCGCCGTAATCCCACCGCTGCTTCCTGTGTCGTGGAGTTTATTAACATCAGAGGATTCCACGCTAACCTTAATGCCGTCCATCACCACCTGGAGACGGCTCGGCCGGCAATGCTTTTTCTAACGGAGACACAAATACGCCGTCCTGCAGACACGACCTACCTGCAATATCCCGGCTACGTGTAGAGGAGTGTTTCCTAGCGAAAGCCGGGGTATGCTTATTTGTTAGGGCGGATATTTGCTGTCGCCGTCTACACTACCTAGAGGACCCTTCCTTCTACAGAGAAGGAACTGACGGACGCTGAGACAACTCGACTCTTTGATTACCTGAGTCAGGCGGCAGACGACGCGCAGGAGCAGTTTCCGAACGCTGAGTTGGTGTTCTTGGGAGACTTCAATGCCCACAATGAGACCTGGTTGGGTTCTCCCAAAACAGACCACGCGGGACGAATTGCCCATGCGTTCGCCCTCACGGATGACCTGTTTCAACTAGTACTCCAGCCCACCCGGATACCGAACATTGCAGGTCAGGCGCCCTCTCTGCTCGATCTGCTGCTGACGAGTAACCTGAACCGGTACAGTGTGTCGATTCGTGCTCCTCTGAGCACCTCAGACCACTGTCTGGTTTGTGCCACAGCAGACGACGACTGTGGCACTACTCGTCAGCAGACTGGGATGGAATGCGCGAGTACTTCGCATCCATCCCTTGGGCTCAACGCTGCTTTGAGAACAGGGATCCATCAGAGAGCGCTCCTGCTGTCGCTGGTGAAATCATCCTGGGTATGGAATATAATATTCCATACAGTGATGTCACGAGCGGCGGCAGAAAAAGGCGTTCGGTCGTGAGTGCGCTGATGCCGTTGAACGCAAACAGACAGCGTACCGCGCTTGAATCAGGGCTCGCACTCTTCACGACTCTAATGTGGATCACCTGAAGGCAGCGTTCAACCAAGCCACAAAGGTCTGCAAGAGGTCATACTTAAGAGCGGATGCCCAGCGCGTCGCACGGTTCGGCCAGGAACTCATGGCGCATCCTACGTGCAGTCGTAGCTATTGGCGCCTGGCCAAAGCCGTGCAGTCCAACTTCTGCCAGACCTCGCTGCCCCCTCTGAGATATCCGAATGAATCACTGGCTCATCTGCCGCAGGAGAAAGAAATCTGCTTGCAAATCTCTTTGCAGCCAACTCCCGAATCGATGACTGCGGTTCGCAGCCGCCTAACATTGCCAACTGCGGCTATACCATGCCTGATATACATATCAGGCAACGTGACCTTCGTGCGATACTGCAGTCTCTCGATGTTCGGAAAGCCAGTGGACGTGACGGTATCCCAGCTGTGGTCCTCAAAAAATGTGTAGCGGAGTTGTCTCTCACACTTACGTGCCTATACCGGTCGTCTTACACCGCAGGCACTGTGCCTGAGGCTTGGAAGGAGGCGAACGTTCAACCGATTCCCAAAAAGGGGGACCGTTCCGAGCCAGGTAACTATCGATCCATAGCTATCACCTCGGTGCTCTCGAAGGTGCTCGAGCGGATTATAAACACCCAAATTGTCCGCTACCTGGAGGATCACTCGTTTGTCAATGATCGCCAATACGGCTTTCTGGCTAAACGATCAACGGGTGATCTTCTAGCGTTCGTCACGCACCTCTGGGGTGAAGCTATGGACAAGCACGGCGAGTCTTTGGCTGTTAGCCTAGACATAGCCAAAGCTTTCGATAGAGTCTGGCACCGGTCTCTTCTTTCCAAGCTTCCGTCATATGGCTTGCCCCCTCAACTGTGCACCTGGATTGCAAGTTTCCTGCAGAAGCGTCGTATTCGGGTCCTTTGGGGCGGTCGCGCTTCCAAATTTATGCAGGTCAATGCAGGAGTGCCTCAGGGGTCCGTCTTATCCCCTACGCTCTTTCTTCTGCATATCAATGATATGTTGAATCTCGGCAACATACATTGTTATGCGGACGACAGTACCGTGCATGGGCGATATCTCAGACGTCCTGGGGCCATACAGGCTGAGGTTGAGGGGAAAAGGCAAGATCTTGTCGTTAAACTTGACCAGACCTTGGACCGCATCTCTGAATGGGATTCCAAGAACTTGGTCCAGTTCAACGCCAAGAAGACCCAGGCATGCGCGTTCACAACAAAAAAAGTCTCCGTTCCTTCCCCTCCCTTCTCTGAAGAACACTCCACTGGTGATACGCGACAGCCTCTCCATCTTAGGTATGGATCTTTGCCGCTCCCTTAATCCTACCTACCTAAATAAAACCTACATCGAGAGCGTCATTAATCAAGCTTTGCGCAAACTCGGAGTTCTGAACAGGGTGAGGCGGTTCTTCGCGCCTGGGCAGTTGTGCCTATTGTATAAGGCACAAGTGCGCCCTTGCGTGGAGTACTGTTCTCATCTTTGGGATGGCTCCGCGCAGTACTTGCTAGACGCTCTTGACAGGTTGCAGCGGCGGGCTGTCCGTATAATCGGAGATCTAGAGGTCACGAGTTCACTGGAACTCCTGCACCTCCGTAGGGACATTGCCTCATTGGCATGTTTCTACAGAATATACCACGGGGAGTGCTCTGAAGAGTTATTCCACCTTATCCCGCCCTCCCCTTTCCTATCCAGAACAACGCGTGCTGGGCTCAGATGCCATCCTTACACGGTGGAGTCGACTAGAGTGCGTACCAACAAGTTTAGGTCCTCATACCTCTGCCAAACGATCAAGGCATGGAATTCTCTGTCAAGGCACGTGTTTTGTTCTTCCTTCAATCCTGGGTCCTTTAAGCGGGGCGTGAAAAAGCACCTTCTCAGGCCGTCAAAGTCGACCTCAAAATCGCCTCAGCTGCTATGAGGAAGATGTGGAGGCCACTGCTCTTAGACCACACGACTGGTTAACATCAGGTGGAGTGAGGTCATTTTGACGAGCAAAATAAAAAATATAAACCCTTGCATTCCTTTTGCTACACTCTCATGGACAAAGACAACAAAAAAAACAGTGCATATTCTGTAAATCTTATTTTATGTATTCAGCCCATGAACATAATAACAACAAATAATAACAACAAAACACAAAATCTAATTCTAAAAATAATCTCTTACCTGTTCTTTAGTAGTGTTGGTGACATATAGCATATCATTGATGATGCAGAAGCCACCGCCCGCGTTCGGCACGATCACGAACGTGCGGTGGAATGAACGCGTCGGATTGCCGTTAGTATTCGTCTCTTTGTACACGCCGTTCATTGTGAGGACGATCATGGTCGGCTATGGAAGAAGAAAAGTTTGATATAAAATCTTTTAGAAGTAGATGTATTTGCGAAGAAAATGTGCCAAATTGATTCATATACCTAATACTGGATTAGATATTCGTGTCGGGCGAAGCAGCCTTATCCCTCAGGCTACTTTCAGTTTTAACATCAAGTATGTAAGTGCGAGTAGTTTAAGTGAAACAAAGATACGATATATCCCTATGATGACATAATATTTTTTGGCGAAATGTGCGTTTGATCTACGTTTACATTTTGCTCCAGGGATATACATACTTATACTCCATTTGGTTAGGTACTTAACTAAAGGTAAACAATCTTGATGTGACTTTTTACACAAACACATATTAAACAAATAAACTACTGCTTAAACTAACAGTTCCATTGATTTAGTAATCGTTATTGTCGTATTTACATTGATCTTCAGCAGCATTTTATTTTTAAACTGAGTTTTTAGATAAAAAGACACATCAAGATTTTTACCTTTAGTTAAGTACCTAACCAAATGGAGTATAGTGCTATGCGACCTTCCTGTTGCTGTTGTATTCAGTTTGCTAGTTACTTAAAATCATATAGTCAAAAATATTTATTCATTTAGTTCACAAAGTAGCATCGAAGTATAAAAAGCTATATTTTAGTGATCATTCCAAAGCTCATGTTATTTCTGGCGAAAGTTGTAAATTTTGTGCTAAGGTTATGAGAATGTTTTTAGGTTTCTAAACCAAATGCTACATAAAAGAAACTGTAACCTTATAAAAGATAAGGACAAGAAAACTTACCGTGAATACCAACAGATCGACAGCGAAACCGAGCAGATCGTGCGTGGTCTTCGGCAGGTCCGATAGGAACGACACGACCTGTAGCCTGCCACTGCGCAGGTATCTACGTCGGGACTCGCGCTCCGTGATGCGGATGAGATTGCGACTGTTTGAGATGTACGAGTTCAATCTAAAACAAACAATTAATTGTAAATGGTAAGGCAACTAAACAACATCGAATAAGCGAGCATAACATTGTCACATTGTGACATTGGTGCCAATTCTGTTGTCACAAAATTCTCTTATCTTAGCTAAAAATCTCTAAAATTTATTTTAGTCCTGTCACTTTTAGCGATTTCAGAATACGAAATGTCGTTTGACAGGACTAAACTAAATTTTAGAGATTTTTAGCTAAGATAAGAGAATTTTGTGACAACAGAATTGGCACCATTGTCTTGTAAAAAATAAAAACACATCTAAACCATTCTCGAATCCACTTGAACACACACAAAAATATACCTATCATCAAAAAAGTACTTAGGGTACCCCCTATAGGGTACCCCTAGTTAGGATTAGTATTCGATAGATAGGAGAGTAAAGTTATAAATTGTATGAGATTGTAACAGACTCCTTTTTTGCAGTCTAAAAGGGGCAGTGTGCTTGTTCACCATCTTAAATTATTTTTGTGACACTTAGTAGTTTAGTTTAGTGCAAATTTTGGAACAGGTTATTTATTAGGTTGGACTTAGCTAGTACAATATAGAGGCTTAATAATCCTTAACAAAGATACGCTTAACATCTGAACTAAATCTCACCTTTGTGTAGGGGTATTTCTGGAGTCATAACTCAGGTAATTAGCGGCCAGAGACATAGTCGCATGTTCATGGTACGCTTCGAGCAGTTGTTGCCGGGATTCCCCATCAAAGATCGCAAAGTACTGAGTAAGGAAGTCGCGAACTAAGTTCTGGCCGGCTGGATCTACCAGGAATGATTGTTGGCGAAGGGGAAGGCTGAGATCATCTTGGACGTCGAAGCCGATGGCTGGAGGCAGGTCCACTCCGTCCTGAAATGGTACTATGTTTAAAATATGTATATTGTTTTAAATCCTGACCTGCCTTAATAGTCGTACATAGTAGTTTTTCGTAAGGCTATCCTGTTACGTAGCAACATCAATACTTTGCTAACCTGCAAAAAGATCTAAAATTATATGAAATGTTATGTTTCTTTAATCAAACTTTCTCGTAAACAGTTAATAGCGAATTAGTTCGTTTTTTTAAAGAGGTAACCATTGACAAGATTTTTGTTTAAACCATTCTTGTGACCAAATAACGTTACGTATATTTGTTGTTTAGAACCACAAAGTATCAATTAGGACCACATAGTTATCAGCAAAAACATTCCGAGTGACACGCGATTAGAGGACACACCAATTTCTACTGCTACTCCTTGCCAAGGCAACTTTACGCAACTAAGTTGGCTTCACGACCAGTTCGACAGAGAGCCAGGTTCTATAAAATATAGAAAATACATAAAAAAATATCAAACAAAAATTGTGTTTGTAGACAACTCACCAACTTAGTCAGCTTGGGAAACTTCTTCCGCACATCGCTGGAGACAACAAATAACATGGCAACACATACACATGTGTAAAACATATCACTCTGAAACTCACATTGCACGTTAGTTTCAGTAGTATACAGCAACAAATTACTTATATATAAGTAATTTATTCCCGTATAATCAAGTATATTGTACAAGTACATATAATATCTGTGGACTTAGAAGACAAAAATTAATTCAATTTTCACACTGTAGATATCTAAATATGGATGAAGTCACAGTGGTAGCAAGAGTGACCTGGAACAATACCATCTTCTCTTAAAGCTTTTATACTTGAGAATGAGACAGCATGTTACAATGTGTATATATTTGTCTTGTTTCCAAGTTACAATAAAATGTTCTAAGAGATGCTGGTACGACCTCTCCATCGCTTTTTACTTTTACATGAATCTTAAAGACATTAAAATCGTAATCATCATTTTTGTTTTCAATTTATTTACGTATTTTCTCTATAATAACAGGAACATCCATGTTTAGATATTAATTATGTGAGCTTATTTGGTAACTCCTAACTAGTCCAGAGATATTTATATGATACCAAAGTATGTTCAAGATGTTTTTGTCACTTTAAACAACATACATATGTCTGAAACATTATCTATATGAATTGAATATATACAAAAAGAGAATTTGCCATAAACAAGTGTGTTTCATATTATTCTTGAAAACTGCTGGATGGATACTGGGATGTTACTGCTTCAAGTTTTTTTACCATTAAGTGATCAATGGATACAAAAAGATGCAGCACTTTCCAAAAATAATTAACCTGGATAATTAATTACTTTTTAAACTGTTTATTGAATAATTTTATCATAAGCAATAATCTTTCAAAGCCTTTTAATGTGACTAAACATCTTTGAACACATAATTTATCAAATGAATAAATATTTCTTTATCATACATCTAAGGCAACTGCGTCTGATATTGGAACTAGATTCTTTAAGACAAGGTCAAGGATACTAGGCTACACAATAAAGTCTGTCATTAGCAACAGACATCAATCAATATGTTAGATAAACCCGACTTTTATAATAAACTAAGGATATTAGTACTGGATTCGACCTATAGAAGAATAAATTGTTAACATCATTTGGTATTCATTGATCGTTAGATGTGATCCAGAAAGTCAAAATTTAAAGTGAGATGCTCTTCTTAATCTGAGGATAATATATTGATTGTTGCAAGAAAATTTTATCTATATAATGATTAGGTACCTATTAACACAGGAATGCAGATTGGTTTATAAGGAGATCCACTTCTTAATACCACCACGGTGGTCGTCTTCAAAACGTAGAGAACTACAGGATATTCAAAGGAAGGAGCACACTGGATGCTCATTTTAACTACCAAGAATGACTTCAAAGAAAATATTAACTATACAAAAGACGCAATAACATTCCGTGCACGTATGTTTGTCTAAATACAAAAAATATGTATGTGTAAATGAGTAGAACATAGTATATCTTAA
Organism: Catocala nupta; assembly: GCA_963675205.1. Classification (NCBI taxonomy): domain Eukaryota; kingdom Metazoa; phylum Arthropoda; class Insecta; order Lepidoptera; family Erebidae; genus Catocala; species Catocala nupta. The sequence continues at coordinate 9,181,825 of OY776091.1, read as the reverse complement.
ATGTACAATAAATCATCTCAATCGTCAAGAAGCAGTCTTGTGAAGGCCTGGACATATAAAGGCAGTATAATCTTTGAACTGAGCATAAAGAATCTAGCTGAGTAAAGCAATGCAATGTTATGACCATAATGCAAGATGCTTTTATAAAGAGGTCACATCAAGTCAGGTTTATGCTGGGGCAACATAGGGCTTATTTCTGGCATGCCACATTATGTTGTAGGCTAGAATAAAGACTAGAACTGACGTGTATCATACTAAATTCACTTGGTTTGGATACAGATGCGTGATATACACGTAATAAAATAACGCATGGTGCTGTCCTGCCGCACGATACTTGCAACATCATGCGTCAATGTAATATACGGCATTGTGGCATCCCTCAATGTAGCATGATGTTGCCCTAGTATGATACCTTTCTAACATTATTATTAAAAGAAGTAAGAAGTAAGTGACCATTCTGAGTTATGAATATTTATTGTTATAGAGGTTGTTTGAGTACAACATATTTCTAATAATAGCACATAAATGATTTTTGAAATTTTATATGCATTGTCCATTGGTCCTAATATTTTATAGCCTCTTGCATACAGGCTTCTAAGTAATATAATACACACAATGCAGATTTGACATCATAAGTGATAGTCAGCATATTTATAAACCGTCCTTGAACCCGCGACCGTGCCCTTGACCTAGGTGACCTAGGTTCAGGAAACGGCGTAAGCGGATTCTGAAAAGTAATAAAACAAATAGGAGCAAGACTAAAAATCCGTTATAAAAGAAATATTGATTGTTGTAAAAAACCGTGACGTAATTTTCCTTTAGTATAATTAGCGAGTTTTAGAATTCTGTAGCCATCAGCAAGCAAAGATGAACTTATACAGTAAGTGTTAACTTATACAGTTTTGCTCCTATTTGGACATAAATATTTGAACAAGTGTATAGTAATGGTAGAAATATTTATAAATAGAAATATTCAATAGCGCCATGTCTTTTTAAATTTACACATTTCTTTCAACCCCTTTCTAAAGTATCCCCTTTTAACAAAAAAGTGATAATTAATCACAATAAAATAAATTCCAGACAAGTGATTTAAATCGACTATATCAGCATGACCTAGGAGTCTAATCAAGAGGATCTTCCTATGCTATACAGAACAGAAGTGACAGTCAATAAATTTCCTAAAGCATATTTAGCGCAAACATAATGATCACTTAAAAGCTATGGATAGTCAAACCGAAACGATCACGACGCATGAAGTGATGTTGGTCATTAGACATTTAATCGATAGACCAAATCTGATCGCGGACACGAAAGCAATGTTAATGTCTTTAATCGCCATTGGTTTGATTATTAATGTTATGCTGTATATTCATGATGTGACCATTTTGGTTTGTACTTCATTTTAGTGAAGCCTAACAAATAAACTTACGATTTATCTCACTGATATCAATAATAACAATTTGGTGATATTTGTGAGTAATTTATATTATTATTACCATTCGCAATGTGAAATTTTTACCAAACATATTTAGTCAATCTTGAAATCAATTTCTTATTTTATGTAATTTGGTTTTGATTAAATATACAAGTTATCATTTTCTCTTTTTTAAAAGTATTTAAGCTCTTAAATAACAAGTACTCCGGTGTGAAATACTTAGCTACTTAAAAATATGATAACTAAAGATGAATATGAACTATGATAAAAAAAGTCTCTTGGTTAGATTCCCCAGCCACCAGTACAAAATACTATCTTTTTAATTGCCTTAGGAAAGCACTGGCTGAATATGAATATCCTAGTTAGGATAGGCATTTGTTGCAATGTTGCAATCTCAGACTTCATGTATCCCAAGTTACCATGTAAAGTACAATAGGCTTTCAACCATTATCATTCAGTATTACAAATACTACCTGACGTAAATTTCGTGATTCTGAAACCTGTTCACCAAGGGATTGCCTTTGAGGTACAGCTCCACCAAAGGAAGGGCCTTCAGTGCGTCCAGTGAACCAATAAATGGAATCTAGAAAGAATTCAAATATTATTATTAAGTTTTAGATTTAGTTAAGTATTTCAATGGATCAATAATCACAATGTCGCTTTTATTTTAAAATATTATTTTATTTGTTTCATATGCAGTCAAATTTGTATTTTGACCGGTAAGATGTAGAATAATCAGATATGAAAAAATCAAACCCACAAGATTTAATGAATTGGCAATAACAAAGCAACCACTAAAAACTCTTTTCTTTTTTATGTGGGGGAATGCATTGACGCATACTCCTCCGCGGGGGCGAGAGGAGGGGTTATGTCGGACTCACCGGGGTAAAAGACAGATGTTGAAAAGATAATGTACCTCCCGGAATACCGACTAAACCTACCACGGTGTTCCTCAACAAAACCACTATCGCCGGGGCCGCGCGAATCACTTTCGCATGCGGTCGCGACCCCGCCGAGGTTTCGGCCCGCCGTATGAAACGGCAGGCTACTACATGGAGAGACCTACCCAAAGGCACTCACTCGATAATATACCCTATTGTCTCCCCCCTAGAGGAGAGACGGACTCGACACAGAGGCGCGCGTGGGAACACGCACGCCGCCTCTCGGACCTGGTGCTGATTGGATGGCGGGCAAGCCCACAAAGCCCACCACCCCCAGGTCGAAATTACTAAAACCTCTTTGCTTCAATTCACATTAACATTTTTTTATTTACATAACATATTTATGTGAAAAAAAAAATTTTGATAAAGTTTTTTTTACATAATAATTTAGCAACTTACTCTATTATCACCCATGTATAAAATCTTCAAATTCTTCAGTTTAGTAGCCAAATTCTTGAGATGTTCAATGCCATGCAGTTTGTTATCATTGAGATTCAAAGCCTCAAGATATGGGATGTTCTCAGCAATAATGTCAATTGCAGCCAACATGATGACTGGACGGAATAATGCACAGAATATATCTGCTAGATCTGGAAATAAATACAACATTATTTACATTAACTCAATCATTATTTAATATGGAGATCAAATATAACAAGATAATATGTACTCCTAGCTAAAGATTATAGAAAATACAATACAATAAACATTTACCAAATATTTAAAGACCGTGATTAGAGAGTTTAGGACTTTTTAGTAGTACACACTTACGAGAATTCAAAAGTCTATCTTTTCAAATGATAGCATATGTTAGTTTTTTATGGCATTAATACTTAAAGGATAACCATAGTGCAAAAATACAGAATAAAAATTGGAATGTACAATTCTTTGTTAAATTTCAGCTATTTATGATGCTGACTTTACCTTTACATGAATTTATATAAGTAGACCAAGATTTGTAATGTATGTGCTATCACTAACCTAGTGGTGGTGTTTGTAATAATTAACAAGGATTAACAATGTAATAAAGTATTGGATAACTACAGTGGCAATGAGTTGCATTTGCTGTACATATGGTTTTATATTCGACTCCCAAGACCAAGGTATTTGCCAGTTAAGTTACTTAGCAGCAATATGAAATATGGAACTGTACCCAGTAGACTAAAAAAGTAAGATCATTTTTATTGGGTTGCAGGCTGTATCAATCCCTACTTGTAACCCAATTAAAGGGAAAGGTTCCTAAAATACTGGTTAAGGTATATAGCATTTTTTTTACTAGAACCTAAACCTGACACCTTTAACAACCTTTATTTTAGCAGTTCTTTAAACAGAGTCTGAGTTTGTTTGATCTCATAAGATATTATGCTGTTCAACGCAGTCTGATAATGGCGAGGTGTGATGGCAGCTACTGGTGGACAAAGAATTTCTAGATAGATCATTTCATGAACAACCAACAATCACTTATTTTTATCGAATCTTCTAAGCAGGTGTTACCTGCATTTTGGCTCCAATTCATTGGAACCAGAACTGAAGCCTTTCCGTAAATAGAACCATTTTGAGAAGCAAAATGAAAAGCCTGGTCTGATATGTACCAGTTTTAGAACCTAGTTACAAGAAAGTTATACATACACTCCAAAAGACAGATTCTTTCCAAAACCCATGGTAGTAGTTCTATAAAATTATGTAGTGGTACATACTTGGTAACAACAAAACAGTTTAGTATCTTTTTCTCCTGTGTTTGTCAACAGATTCTTTTTTTTTTGTTTCGTATAGTAGTTATTGACAAGCTTCAGTGTTATTAACAAGTTATGGTTGAATTTCAACCACTGTGCACTAGTACATATAAATTACTGTGAGTCAAGTATGAGTCACCAGACAGAAACATTAATATAATATATGATGCAACAACATTTATAATATTCAACATTCTTGGTAATAAACCCATAAACAGGAAAAATCTTTGTATTACTCAACACACTTGAGCAATACAGATCAAAATATATTCAGAGGTTTGAAGCTCAGTATGTTATATGGGGAAATACACCAATTTTCACAAACAGCAGCATTATTGATAGCTTCAACTTATCAGCAGTTGATTCCTTTAAACCTTATTTTGACCAGAAATTAAAAAATATGTTTCTGTTCATGCTTTCATTTATATGTTGCTATTACAATACAAAAATCTACAATACATACATAGATATTCACACAACTATAATTTTAAAGAAGTAGAAGAGGTATATTTACGTTGTGCCAGCTATGTTTTTATGTCTTGTTTGTGAGAAGCAACTCACCATCTACTGGATACAATTATAATCCCTGTGCTAACTATTCATTTGTTTTTGATGGAGATACCCAATATTGATTGATCAATGATTATACCTTGCCCCATCTGACAATGCCCAAAAGACAAATCAACCCCAGACTTCACATCCGTTACAACCACTCTAATGGAGCAAATTTAAAACTCATATTATCTTCATATCTAATCTGGGTTGATGTACTTCGATTATGCATATTATTGTTACACTGAATTGTTTGTTTTTTTAGTAATTATAATTAAAAAACAGTAAAAAAAAGTTATATCTTGAAAGGACTCAAAAGTCACTGCTAAAAGTTATGACCTTTAGCCCGTATAGTCACTCTACAAAATTACTCTATGCAAAATGCCAAGTGCTAACAATTAGGCAGTTTAATATTCTCCAGCTGGTAACCAAGCAGCATAAAGTCACTCCATACAATGCAGAAGAGTACAACAAAAAGCGTCATACCCAACCAACGTCAGCACCCCATTTCGATGTCGTACAACTTTCGCTAGGCGTCAACTAGGTTTTAGAGCTCCTTATATATACAATGAAATAAAAAACATACATCCATAGAGCTTCCTGATGAAATAAGAACAAATGCGATTATATAACGACGCAGAGGCCTCGAGTTCGAAGCCAAGGCGCGCATTTCTTACTTTTCGAAGTTATATGCGTATTAAATAGTTAATTATCGCTTGCTTTAACGGTGAAGGAAAACATCGTGAGAAAACTGCATGTCTGAGAGTTCTCCATAATGTTCTGAAAATATGTGAAGACTGCCATCCCGCACTTGACCTGCGTGGTTGACTATTGCCTAACCCTTCTCACAGTGAGAAGAGGCCCGTGCCCAGCAGCGTGGGACAGTTTAATACAGGGCTGATATTATTACTATTATATATATTTAACACGTAAGTAAATACAACAATATGACAGTGCACAATGTATACAGACGAGAGAGAGAGAGCCTAGCGAGTTGACAAGTACAAGCTCAGTAGATAAAAATGTTTGCTATTTATTTTGCGTCGGCGTCCATACTCCTAATACTTCCATAAATCGAAAACTATTATCAAACACTGGTTATCAGAACTAGAGTATGACCAAACTGAGAAGTTATTACTAAATAAAATTATTAAAATAATTATTACTACTAATAATTACGTAGTAATAATTATGTTCCGCAATACTTTATTAATCACATTACATACTCATAAACACACACACATACACACACAAACACTCACACTCACATACACACACACAGACACGAACACACACACACACAAACACACACACAGACAAACATACACCCATACACAAACACACACACAGACAAACATACACCCATACACAAACACACACCCATACACAAACACACACCCATACACAAACACACACCCATACACAAACACACACCCATACACAAACACACACCCATACACAAACACACACCCATACACAAACACACACCCATACACAAACACACACCCATACACAAACACACACCCATACACAAACACACACCCATACACAAACACACACCCATACACAAACACACACCCATACACAAACACACACCCATACACAAACACACACCTCACATCTTTCGTTTACTTACTAACATATGAAATGCTTTTGTAATCATAAAATCTTTTGTATAAATTATATGGGAGAAGACACCGAGTTCTTGTAACACAGGTTTCATACCTAGCATAGGAATCAAGACTTCATAGGAAATGTGTAAACAATTTTAAGTTAAAATTTTCTTTTTTTTTATTATTATTATGTAATAAAACTTTAACTAGTCAGCTTAACCATATCAAGACATAATTAAAGAAGTCATTATCAGGACACCATTTGCCAAATACTTAATAACATGACTACAGATGAATAAATGAAAATGGTGATCTTACCTGGATCTGCATGAAACTTAGTCAAGTCCAAAGCTTTAGTAGCAGCATTATATCTTTTGGCCATGGTGAGCTTCATTTTCTCTTTCATATCAGCATCCACAATCACATTTGGAACTGCATTTCTTACAATCACCATCAATTTGAAGCCATCAGACATGATAATCTTTCTGTCTGCATGAAACAATTTCTCAGCAAGTTTCACATCATCGACATAGAATACTGCAGCATTGCCATTAGTCTTGTAATAGTGAGGCACAAAGACATCTGGTGAAACATAGCTCAAAAGGGATCGCAATACAACTTCTTTCTCATGCTTTGCTCCATAGGGTATGATAATCTGATACCATGGAAGAACTCCAGCAATGAACCTCTTTTTAGCTAGTCCATGACCTGACCTATTAGGTGCAGGAGAGATTAAACGACCTCCACGACCTCTAAATGATCCCTTATGTCTCATTGGAGCACCAGAGCCATTCATATCAATATCATCGTCCAGTAGAGCCATAGCCTTGTTCCATTTATTCTTGCCTTTGTGAGTTCCAGGTTTGAAACTAACACGTCTTGTGTTGCTACCATGCGAGCGGTCATCATGTTCTGTAAGAAGCATTTTTTTTTTTGCAAATTGCACCACATTGTTATAAAAAAAATGTCGTGTATAGTATTGTAAAATGAATTAAAAAGTTCTAAGCATTCCATATTCATTGTTTCTAGCGCTTTCGTCGACATTCATTTATGCTTTTAGGTAGGATTGGAAAAATCCATTGTCAAAATACAACAAGGCTAATAATAGTAAGTATGTCATTTACCCACAAAATACTTACCAAAATGATCGTTGTTCTTAAAGTTTCTTATTCTCCCACCGTTTTTAGGCATTCTGTTTGGTTTTCTAAGGTGATTCAGGTTCAAAGACGTCGGATTCGGACGAATGGTGAAAGGAAATTACGCACAAGGCGTCACTTATCGAATGCAAACCACCTGTCTTTAATCACAATTTTATTTACTACAAGCAATAAATACACGTTCCTTGCTTAATTTCTTCTTATTTGCGATCTCAAATGAAGTCTAATCAACAATTAGGCAACTATTGCAATTAAAATAACACACTAGAATAGCTTTCGTAGCAAAATTTCCTCAAGATTTTGCTGCTCCACACTATTCGACTTTCCAAGTTTCCACACGACAATTTTTTATTACTAAATTCAGGTTAGTGCTGCCCTGTAACATTTCTACCATATACTACTAAATTATAACAAAATACTTCATAAATCGTAAATAAAAATCAAGCTAGCATTTACAGCTTGTTAAAAAAAAATTTAGTCTTGGTTGAAACGAACATAAGATATTAATATGCGATAGTATATTTTGGTCCTTGAGTTTCATGACTTATTTAAAATTATCGTTTGAAATATACGAGTCCTCAATACGAAGACCCATAAAGCTGACCAAACCGAACAATTCATCTGGTCAGTGTATTTCTGATGACAGTTTGTACGTTTTACGCGTAAAAGCAGATTGCACTTAATGGTTTCTATTAAATAACACAATTTAGTATAATAATAAATTTGTACCTATTGCAATCCATTGACGGACATGGGTCGCTTCGAGTGTTGGTCTCAACGACAACAAATGTACGAGATTGGTATAAAATTGAAATTTAATTATCTACAAATTTTATGAGAAATCTATTCATATTAAAACTCTATCTTCTTATTACTTATAACATAACATTTCACAGAAAATGTAAAATCACATATTAACAAAATCCTTTAAGCTTTTATCATTTTACTTATTTATTGTTGTCTAACCTTTTCATAGGAACCAGTACATCACTAATACTTCAAAGCTGTTACATATTCATGATAATCGGTTACATTACTAAACTGTTTATTTTCATTAATTGAAATTGCAGTAAAATTCACATTCACGGTCAATGATTATTAAATTTTTTGTCAGTAAATTTTTATATACAAAACTAATTACAAAGCCGACCATGCCATAAGTAATTCTTATGAGATTTAATGCGCTTTATTTCACAATTACACTAAACTTATACTTTTCTGTCGTTACGGGATGGTACCTACCTCGTGCAATATTATTTAAAATCTAAGAAATAATCTGCTGGCCTAAATTGAATGTCTCACTCTAATACGTTAAAATGATATTTTGATACCCAAAAACTAGATAGTATATAAACGTTTTATAATATAACGAAGAGTCGACAAAATATATACATATCTCAATATTGCCACATATATTGCTTTATTTTTATAATTACTTATATCCTAGCCTACGAAAATTAAATGCTTGTAACTGCGCTTTCGTTGGTATTGACAATGTATGAAAATATAGATTTGTAATGTACGTAAAAGACAACAAGCTAGTTGAGAATGAATGCTGTAACATACAATAAATACAAAAACAAAACAAAAAATTGGTTTGTAAATAAGTTATTAGTGCCTTTTTCTTTATTAATATAATAGGGTATTTTACACTATATGAAAAAGAATCTAAAATATATTAATGAGATAGCTTAGGCAAAAAGCAGTCGGAAAACGATAGTTTTAGTTCATAAAATAGCTAAATAAATTTTCAATTCAATCCGAAGTTTTCAGCTTTTTTAATCTGTTTCATAACTCCAATGCTATTACGTCATACGGCTGTGTAAATTAAGAAGTGTCAACTCAGCGTACCTTTAATCTTTAAAGGCTTTTTATTATTTTTTTGCTTTCATGAACAGCACACCAACGATAAGTAGAATAATAACTCATTTTTAATATATAAATGAACAGCACACCAACGATAAGTAGAATAATAACTCATTTTAAATATATAAACAATTAACATAATATCACTGCATTTATTTACACAGCCAACTGACGTCATGACCACAGAGCAATAAGGCGTCCACTGCGTCCAGCGTTTTCGTCAAATTATGCGTTTCGTTAATTTCGTGAAATTTGAAAATGCGAAAATTAAATGCATTTTATGACACTTATCGATTAAATAAAAATTGTGTGAATTTTTTAGTGCTTCATTAGTACTAGAGACACTTTTCAAAAATGGGTGTAATACCCTATTACGTCTTCTTTTTTACTTTATTGTCTTAATAACAGCCTACAATATTTTTATATTCCGGGAATAAAATATATGGTACAATTTATTTGTTTATGGTAGTTATCTTGATAATGTTCTGGTCATACCTCATCTCTATTCTCTATGATACACGCTTTATTCGTTCCGTTGTATGCAAAATACAGTTTATTATACTAAGGTAAAATATATTTTTGCTTAAATTTGGCCTGTTTTCTAACTTAAATACTTTATTTTTATTGTCAACATGTTCATTGCTACTAATACATAATGTTTAAAGAGATCAACGACTAAAATAAGAGTTTATAAAAATAGAAAATAAATGTGAACAGCCTCTATGCAAAACCATAGCGTTTAAAAATAAAATGACCACAGACAAAATTCGTGTGCTTTTCGAGTCTGCCATGTTTTGTCCTATTTGTCGCGCTTGATCAACGCGTTCGCGTTTACAGTTCCAAACTGTTATTTTCTGAATGTATTACGGGCTGTGTTTTGTTTACAAATAGTGTAGTTGATGATGTTGTAATTAGACTGCTCAAACTTTTGATCAGTCTATCACTCGGTTACTTGTGAGTGCGACAGTGAAGTTCGTATTTCATAAAATTTTATATACGTTAGCTGGCCATCAACTGTCTGCATTCAGAGGTATTCCGTCGTAATTTTTGAAACATTCTGATCGGTAGCCGTGATTTCATAATATTTTGTCAGTCCTGTCTGTGACGCAACCCACGTGCACGTATTATAGCGAGCATCTCATGCACATTTGTTATTATTTTGTTCGCGAGTTCGATTCGGAGCAGTGAGGATCGGATCGGCGAAGGGAAACCGCGTCGCGCGTCTTGCTCGCTCCCGTAGAGTTCGTGGAATTTATTAATTCGTCGGTATTATTGGACTGTGATTTGCAATCAAGTGTGAATTTATTTGTGCGGGATAGTGTTGTATGTTGGTGCGTTGCACATAGCGCACACGTGACACAGGACGAGTGTTTGGGTGTCAGTCGGTTGCGGCTCGCGGGCGCCGCTACAGTCCGCCTGCAGTGCGGAGCGTGCGACGGGCGTTAGAGGTGAATCACCGCTCGGTGCCGTTTTGATCGTGCTTGTTTACCCGCGTGTGCATAAGTGCGTGGAGCGGAAGTGCAAGGCATGTGCGCCGCGCGTCGGCGCCGATGACACCGCCGTCCGGAGCGACGGCGTTTTGAGCGCGAGTGTGTGATAGCTATGTTCCTTGGGTTATGAGTGTGTGACAAAGTTGTAGTGCGCTGAGGACACTGGAGCCCCTAGACGGAGTTGGGCCCGCCGGGGCGGCCCTGGTGCTTCTCGGGGCTCCTCACGAAGGCAAAATGGCTGCGTGGAACCGCCACCACCATTTCAACATGCTCATGGATGAGAATGCCAAAAATAAGTGTAAGTATGATGACTGTTTTGTAGCCCCTTAGCAACAACAAACAAAATGTTGCACCACATATATATTATTTGGATCTGTAGTATATTGTAGGGATTTAGTCAGAATTCCTCCTTCCACACTCCACAGGTTCACAATACACTAAAAACTAGCTATCTACCCTAAAAGAGTTTATTAGCATGCTTATAACAGAACACATCCTTGTAAGACATAGTATTTTTTCATTTGACAAATGTACACATACCCTAGTCACTTGGAATTGTATATTAATAAAAATTGACCACCGTCATATTAATTTAATTTGTATGCTCATTATACATTTATACACTTGATAGAATAATGTAATTACACCAGCATACAAAAATATCTCGTTGGCTTGTTTTTAAAAATACCCGCCTACACTATTTACAATATAAGATCAATTAAAAATAATACTATATATTATTACTAAGTTACCTCATAAATATTTCTACATGTGAAATGTGTGTACCATTGTATCACTATGTAAAACTATGGTACTATACAAAATTATATGTAACTATACACCACACTTAGCCTGTTTATCACAGACTCTTTTGATCTCACCCTACTCTGTAACACTTCAAGTGAAACAAATCACATGCCACCCTTCTTTCATTAGACATAATACAATTTTCCATGCCATGACCTCCTTTGGCACAACAGGCTAAACAAATGCAGGTGAATAAGCCTATGGGTGTACATTGTTGAATGCACACAGCCCTCTGTGACCCACCTGTAGGGTATAAGTACATTCTGTCCTACATCCCTTTGACCTGATTTTCCAATGGCATTAAGATGAGTTGCACTGTTTCCCAATATGTCAGTTGATTAGCCACCAAAATTATCAAATCTAATTAATCCTTGACCAATGAAACTAACTTGAGCAATAATTTGCATGCACACACATTTCACAGCTCAAAACAGGATTCTTAACATACTTTGATAAAAATGTTCCAATTTTTTGTCCTATATTTAGGAGTCATCCATCCACCGACAGCTCTAAATATTGACGGCATGTTACCGCATCTGGTTCAACAAAAACAATATTATTTTTACACTGTAAATATTGTTTTATGACATAATTTGTAGTTATTTTGGGGCAAATTATGATCGGTCCATATAGCTGCGACCCTAAAACTGTTCCAACGCGCGGCGTCGACCTCCCCAACCTTTAACCTAATTTTGTGTTCAACCCTCGCAGATGGGTGCTTGCATTGACGGTTTTATTAGATAACAACACTTTTACCTACCAACTTGGGTAACGTTATCGATCTGGCATATCGATTCAATGAATCACTCAGACGCCGGTCTATTTGTTTACACGCGGGTTGGGGCATGTCAATAACAATAATATTCACTTATAGCAACAATGTAATGATTAATGTAATTTTATAATAATCTCTGTAGCTGTTCCAATTGCAGTTTAAGCTGATGATTCGAATTAAGTCGAGCGTCGACTATATTTTATTTGATTTTCCGGTGGTGATGCCCGACGACTCTCACCTCCTACGCTTTTGGCACTGTACTGGAGATCGTTGCATTTGCCAGTTCTAAATAATACAAAGACTGCTCTTAATACCCAGTTTCTGTGAAATTTGGGACAAACTACCCTTAATTTAGATTACGCGCTTCTATCATTTGCGAAAACATAAATATCCAAACGGTTGTCATAAATTAGTAACTAAGTTACCTGAGTCGAATGACCACTGCATTATTTTCATTGCAAATCAGATTTAGATATTATAAAAAATTTGGCAAAGGTATCATATTTCAATTATAACTCATTTAAATAAATTATATTTTAGTAAGTTATTACAATCAATAATAAACAATTATCATTTATTGCTACACGTACATAAGCTTCACGTAAAAAGCAAAAAATCTAGGTTATTGACCACGTCGGCAGCTATATTCACTGTTTACGGATGAACGTTCTATGTAAATAAATCATGAAGGATTTCTTCGGAAACCGTGGGGCTTAAACAGTGCAAATCTTGCTGACTTAAAAGAAGCAGGATACAGGCCTTAGACAAATTCGGTAACAATTTATTTATTATACATGAATACGAAATAAAACATGCTAATTTTATTTAATCTCAGAATGTTTAAAGAAATAATATTTTTGTAGGATAAATTAGGAAAAGCCAATTCGCCACACGACACAAACATTATAAAAAGAAAAGTGGACACAGCTACAATGTATTTAAAAAGCAAATGTAGGATACAGAAATCTCGATGAAAATTGTAGAGCGGCATTCGGGCCGCGGCTCGGGATCGGAGTGCCAAATATTTACGGCGGTCGTTTGTGCCGGAACCATCGGCGGTCCCGCATTTTTTCCGCCGCGATCAACTTTCATTCACTGTCTGAAAGCTGTTGCTACGCGGATGCTGGCCTCACGGTGCGCTGTCATTAAAACCAAACGCTCGTGCACCGCCGTCATGTAGATGATATCGTGTTGTTTGGAAAGTGGTCGCTTACAAGACTTACATTATTTAGTTTTGCACTTTGTGCCGATACCGCCTCGTTGTTTACAGTAATATGGGAATATATTACCGCTATGTTGTCACAAACATTTAATTTCAACTTATTTATTATTAATATATGAGAGAGTGGATAAAAGATACAAATACCTATATATGTACGTTTAACATTGCCTTAATAAAGATGAACTGAACAGGATCTTCAAGCTGTACCTACGAAAATCGATAAAAAATGTAATATGTTCACATGATAACGTAGTCGATTACTAACCAGTTACTCGTCTGTGGGAGTGGAGTCGGGCCGCCTCGCGAATCACGCCGGCCGGTGAATGGTCACCTTTCTCCGACACACAGTCTAGACGACTTCGTTACGACCCGTGAATGAATTTCACATCGGAATGCGGAACGACGATTTATCGTTCCCCACCAAAATTGTCTGTACGCATTGTGCGGGTGAAATTGTCTCGAATAATTAGAAATTTCTTAGGTCACAAGTCGTAATAAAGTAACACCAAGCTCCATAGAACGATTCCGTTTAAGTGAGTTTTAAAGTAATACAAATTACATTAAATCTTAAAACAATTTTTTTAACAAGATATTAGTCAGTATACTTCACTAAACTTTTAAATTCGTGATAATATAGGTACTGGTAATGTTAAAGAACGGTTAACTGTCATCAATATGATACATTTTCGTCAATGCTCTCATTTGATATATCGGAGTTCAATAACTATCTGCTCGGGGGTATTCATGCAGCAGTGAACAATATGTAGGCAGCGTGGGCTAAACGTCTGTGTGGGCATTCAGGTACCCTATGCAAATGGTTAAGATTTCTCCAGCGAGCCAGTGATTTCTGAGACCACACTTTCATTGCTCACTAACAATTCACATTTTAATTGGATTAGGTCTCACATGCCTTCTCGCTATAATAAAACACTAGTTTTATAACGATTATTGCAACAAGCATTATATATTATACTATTATTTAGAAAGTATATTAGAAATCAATAACGCAACATCCGAAAGTATTTTGCTCACCACAGTTCCCACTAAGTAGTGTATAAGGAAAATAAATTAAGTATATTTATAACTTTGGTACGAAGTTGACGAAGTGTGACGGAGTCAGCCCTAAAGTGCCCCTTGGTGTCATCGACCGACTGGTAAGGTTTTTGCGCGTCCAACGGTGCTGTTATTTTAATAATTGAATGAGTATGGAAAGCATCAAGACTTAACGGTAACTGAATGAATGTGTGACGTCTGTTAGTTTTCGTTTCGTATAATGTACTATCATTTATAAATTCCGTTTCTTATTTAAGTACCGCTCTAATATTCTCATTATAAGTTAAATAATTAAGTAAATTATTTAGTTTGCTTCAAATAATAACACAAGTTAAAATAAACACTTGAAGTTGACGGTGGCCAGGCTAGTAACAATAATTTTATCAGTTTATCCTACAGCAAAATGTAACACGTAGTTATATAGTTATTTATTTTTGCGACCTTCACAATCGCGTGTTCATTGCCCTTAGTACGACTTCCTGTTCGAGACCTTTCAAGACCAAACTAAATTGATCGTCATTTAATGGATATCAGAAAGCTGTCTTGGAGATATAATGAAGAGTCATTAACTCATTATAGATTACAAATTTACATGGCACTCGATAACAACTGAATAATCATACAGTTTTGTTTAAGGTCGACGCGATATATCATCCATGTCTATTAATCATTATTCCATTCTCAACTTACTTCTGATTTCTCACTTTTCGTAAGATCCTTCGTCTTTTCTAAGTTCTCTTCTAAAAAGTAAATACAAAACTTATAATGTATTAAATGATCAGATGATTGTGTAGGATAATATGAACAATGAGTAATGCCTGAGCCCGTTTTGGTGGTGTGGCGCATCCCCATCGGGCCTCGCAGCGTCGTTGACCGCCGAGTTTTTTGCACATCATCGTCGCAACGGCGGTGGCCGCCTGCACAATCTAGAGCGACACACTTATCTCGCTCAGAGCTCGGCTGCTGGACAATGGTATGCGTCGGTGTCTTGAGATATTTAGTAAATTGTTCGCTAAATATGTCCCTAAGATGGATAACGTGTGAAACTCACTGTTTTTATTCAGTCTCATAATAACATTGTTTGCCAAAAAGGTAGATTTTCGTCTCCCAATCTTAATCAGCTTGTGAGCCTTAAATTTTAGAAGGATCGATTAATTAATATTTAATAACATAAATATATCTGCCATAACAACAAACCTAAGAATGAACCAAAGCCGCGCTCAAACGAAAGTTAATTAACAGTTAACAATAATTGGTGTTATTGTTTTCGGACAATCTTTATCTTGTTTGGCTGACAAATTGAGGAAATCGCGCTAAGTGATTTGTGGGGATTTACGAGTTCAAAACAATTGAGTGAACAGTTAATACCCTTCATTCACCAAATAATTCCCCGACCATGAAAAAAGGTCGCGCGCATTTTGGTAAATATTCAACCGAATTGTTGGAACAGCTGTTGAATCTAAAATCCTTATTACACAGGATGCGTGTTTAATTTATAAGAGTAGTATTTAACTGCACAGCAAAAAAATACTAATTGCACAGCAAAATACATATATTTAAAGAAATCAAACTTAAGTCGACGGAGCCGCGCTTCGCGGGGCTCCTATTTTTGGGTGGGTTTAAAAAGGAACCTAACATAACCTAACCCTTCCGAGACGGAATGCAGTGATTTGAGGCGTATAGGTGCTCGTTATGCTGTGCAATTAGTATTTTTCATAGTAATTATATTTAATCCCATTGATTAACTTCTTTGGTATGAATCCTCCGGTTGGACCAATCGGCTGTTTAATTAAACCGCTTACTTTATAGCGTTATGCCGTTGTAAAAAGAGCAGAACGCCAACTGTTAGGTTTTGAGCTGGCTTCTAAGTACTCTTATTACTAGTTAATTATGGCATGGCCGAGTAATCTATCTACCAATCGAGCTCAGTCACTTTTTAAACGCCATCGTTTATCACTTCCTTATGAGTTAAACACAATATATTATAAAGCATAGAAAACACGTTAAAGATTTAATAAAAATATTAGTTTGGAGTCCTATCCGTTCTATCGTCTAGCAAGCTAGATAAGATACACAATCGTGTATCGCTTCCTTGTATCTGCGTATCGTAGTGTTGTGTTCACACTCGGCGCGTTTGCGCTGCATCCTTTACTTCTATTAAGAAACAGAAAGAGATAACACGACAAAGGAAAACGTTTGGCTATGTGTAGTTGGAGCGTGCGGCGATAACGGCGCGGGCGCGGTGTTTTCGCGCACGTTTCGCCCCCGCGCGGGCCCCGGGTGAACGGCCAGACAGGCGGGCGGCCGGCCGTTAAACCTGCCTTGGACCCGTCCTGTGGCCTCGCGGGCCTCGCATGCTACCATCTGCACCGCGCTTGCCACAACGCCGCCGCCGAAGACGTTGCCGTTGGTGACGTGTGGTCGCGGCGACACCACACGCGCGCGACATTTTTATTAATGACATCCTCACGATACAGCCTTCACGCTACTGGACAATATTTAAATTGATTATTGATTGTCAACGAACTTTTGCTTTAATTTTATCAGACATACTTTATACTATCGCTAGCCTACTAGAATGTTGGGCATTCAGTGATGATAATTTTTTATGTTTAAAATGATAAACAAGCGATTAAAAGGAAATCGTCGAATATTAAATTTGTTTTACATAAAGTAATAAAATGGTCGCCAAGCGTCTCAACCTTATATTTCCTCGAATATTAGCTTCTGTGATAAATAATTAAACTGCGAAGTTTCTAGAATTCATTTTTAATACCACAAATTGAGGCGCCCTAACAACAGCGCATTCGCTACCACGTTTATGTGACGTAAGTTAACCTAATCATATCATTTTATGTAGTCTTTTACTAACAGTCTGTAAACCACTCGTTTACACTACAAACCAAAGAAATTTGATAATACAATCGCGCAACAACTGCCGTGTTTATCATTGTTTAATAATGAGAAATATACCCTATGAATATGTATCGATATAAATTAATAAAGATTATACGCATATATGTACCAAGACTATTTGTTATCGTACACTTCATTAAATGGGTCACATTCTGATGCATTCGATTCTATTTTCCACTTGTGCCGAGCGCCGTTCGGGCCAAGGTGATGTTTATGCGACGCGCTCGCCGACCCTGCCACTATGAAAATCTACTAGATGCATTATTCTTCTGCCTAAGTGCTTAATAGAATACCCGCTGAATAATTCACTAGTTGAAGACTGCTAATAAAAGCGTGCTCGACAAGACGGTGGCGGTCGATATGTAAAGAGATGAGATCTATTCAGGAATAATATCGTGCTTGTTTACGGTGCGGCTCTCGGTTGGATTGCGTCGCAACGGTCGCTAGTTTGCCCGCAGCTCAGACGGACGCGATGGGGGGACACAGGTGGGATAGAGCGAACGTCTGCGTCGGTGCTTTTTCATTCTTTGTTTGCGTCGAGGATTTGCATACAATCGGAGAAATTGCGTGGCTGGCAGCAGCCGAGAAAAAAGGAATTCGTGTAGTTTATGCATATGAGTGTTCGACGTGCGGGTCCTGCGCTTTTCCTCTAATGCATCAAAGAATTTTTGAATATTGCTCCAGATAACATTCAGTTGCCGTTAATATTGATACTAGAGCGGTTTATGTTTGATTGAACATTGCTCAAAACGTACTTGATGTTGAGGATAAACTTTAATATCTCATACGAGTGACTAATGAGTGAGTTATGCGTGTGATTGCGAAAAACTCGCACATAATAAATTAAATTACGAGCTTAACTCATATTCAAAGCAAACGTGCTAAATATCATTTTGATATAATATATTAATGGTTGGTAAACTTAAGAGTTCGGGCAGAGTAAAACAACGTAATGATAGACGGATAAGAATGGCTCGATCGGTCAGTCAGTGTATAGTTTACCGACGCGTTTGTCATCTGAATCACGTGGCCTTCCGTTCGGTTATTACTATAGCAAGCATTGGTTTCGCGCGTTAGTTGTGGCGGGCAGGCCGTGCCGACATCGCGTCCTTATCGACAGAGACGTGAAGTGCGCATCAACACCGCCACGTGTATAAACATTGTTTCACAACAATAACACGGGTGACGCGGACAAGGACGCGCCGACGACGATGCCGGCCCACCGCTCACCGACATATTGATACTTTTAACAACTACGTTCTGTGCTCGTCCACGCCAAATTATACCATGTCTCACTATTTACATCTTGAAACAACACGATGAGCGCATTCGCACGTTTGAGTCCACCGCGGACAATGATTTTTCACAATGTTTGGATTGGACAAGTGTTGCTTTGTGACTTAAAAAGCTAATTTAGTGATCGATCCCAGTGTTTAGAGCTGTTTACTATTAGAAAAGTGTTGTGTAGTGATGTCTGTTTACTTCGAAAACGATCCCAGTAATAGTAAGTTTCACAATTGTTATCGTGCAATAATTCCCTGAGTGGCATTGCTACCAGTAATGCGTCAAGGAGATCGCCTTAATGGATTCCTCGAAGTCTCTACTCGAGAACTGCGCAGTTACACCGAACTACGATCGACCACACATTTTACTTAAACTTCCATGTCACGGTTTCAATACGACCTTGTGCTTAATACTACTAAATTAAAGTTCTCACTAGACCCTCAACAAATTGACTTGTGGTACAAATGTTCGTGCCAATATTACTATAATGACGATATTGATAACCTTTTGACTGAAGTATGGCGTGAAGTAAACCTATGATAGCCTAAATATATAATAAATGTTGTTGAATCGATAAACATTATTTCCCATGTGATAATTTAATTATAAACACAAGTAATTACCTACTTACAAGATAGTTTAGATTGGTTGATATAAATATGGATACAATTTTGTATTCGCATTACTCTACAAATATTTGGTGTTACATTAATTCAGAACGAAAATTGCAAATGCGGTTTGTAAACAGCGAACGCTGGTATCCTGTATGTCCCACGCCAATCTACCGGAGGCTAGTCACATTCCTGACATAGCTACCACAGGTTGTCGGCCGGCACCGCGGCCGGTTCCGAACGGCTCGCACACCACACCGATGACGTAGCTGCGCGTCTCCGCCGTTCGTCGGCCCGATACCTTCGTCATACATGGTTACCCACACCTCCCTTCACACTACCAAACTCAGATCTCTGAGGGGGAAGTCGACCTTGTCGCAGAGGTCTATATACCCTGGACGCTTTTACTGCGCAGTTTAAATGCAAACTTAGTTATAATATCACCGATCGTCGCAGCTCTGCTACAGAAATCGCGTGCGCTTTCGCCGCGTGCCGCCTTTCTACGCCGAATTGTCATATGGTCCTAATGTATTTATCGCCTGTAGCATGAAAGGGAAACGATACTTATGCATTTTCGTCATAGACAAATAATCAAATTGAAAAATTGGACTGTAAAGAAAGCGTGTCTGATCGGATGTATCGAATTTTATTAATGTTTCAGTGAAATGAAAAGAGTTTCCATTCATGAACATAAATTGGTTTGTTACATGTTCAGTCTGTCGGTTCGTACGGAACTAGTAAGAATGTTTATAATGCTAATAGGCGGATGCGGCCTGATTTTCAATCGGAGCGGCGTCGTACATCCATTCATCTGAGCGTCCGGAGAGTTATCCGGATGTAGATAATTTTAACATATTTATGTATGCCACGAGTATGTTATTGGTTTAGCGTTTGTCATGTCTCTTATTGGATGCATTTTGACGATGGAAGAAGTCAATTGATATTCTATAGAACGATGCATTTCATGAATATTATACACGGATTCAGATGTTTTCTTATATATTTAAATGAAATTTTAGGGCTCCGTTATGTTTGTTGATGTAAATTTGTTGCGTGAGTTATCAATCGTCAATATGTACGATAGTTACTTAGATAGAAAGCTTTCATTTCAAAACAATACTTGTATGCGCATTTTAAAGTTACGTAAGATATGAAATAAAGATAGTAGGTAATTTGTTTTAGTAAGTGATGCAAAAAGATCTCTATTAATTTAAAAATTATTTTAACTATATTTCGTTGGCTACCACAAAAAGGGTCGTCTTGTGACTTCAAAATGTTTATTGTAAATAGAATACCCGTCATTTTATCTTTCTTGTTCCATCAGTAATTTAACCTCATAATATAATGTATTTCCTACAAATATATATTTACCATCGAATCATTCTTGTTTCAATGGTAAATGTATATTTATAGGAAATATTCTCCAATCTTATCTAATATTCAAGTAACATTTTAAGTATAAAAACAGAAATATTTAAAACTGCAAGCGGAAAACGCATATCTCGAGTTCTAGTAGTTCAATCAAAATTCATATGATCACAAACAATGATTGCACCAATATTGAATATTTATGCGAGCGACGGCTCAAATAGAAAAGTAAACATGTTTATTTGCACCATGTTAAATAAAAACCGAGCTCGCAAAATGATTTTTGCACACCACAGTACATTTCATAATAAACTACGCAGTTGCATGCTCGTTTGAGTAACATGTGTGAGTGACGATAACACATCGAATGCGCGTGCGCATACGTACTTGATAATAGGCCTGATAGCCTACCAATATTGACGTTACATTTGTTTGATTGTGAGATTTTTTACTATTGTAAAGTTTCGTTAGAAAATTTTGACTGATTGTAAAGTATTTTAGTCTTACTACGTAATATAATGACAAAACCATTTACAATTGTTGTTAAGTGTCTGCGTCTATTCGTTTAACACGTTTAAATCAGTTTTTGTTGATACCTGATGCAATTTACACAAAGTTATCAATTAAACAATCTAAACTTTCTGTTCCCATAGATATAAAATCTAGAAAAAATCTTTTGAAACACCTGTGTCTGTATTTTCTTTTAAATGCGTTTTTATTTCCTTTGTCAAGATGACTGCTAAGAGAACCAGGTACAGTATAGTTGTGTAAAAAACTTAGAATACTTTTACATTATTAAGCTAATATTCAACATCTGTTGCGTCAATAAAACATAATGGCTCCAAAAATTAGGTCCAATTTAAATAGATACATGTGTACGCAACGTAATGAGAACTTGCGAGACGTTCAACAAACTTTTCGCTCAGCAAAAGTAACTAGCGAACCTCAAATGTCGGTGTTTTATTATGAAATGTCACGTCGTACCAGACGGTACATAAATAAGACAAAATTAACTTGTCTGCGACCTCTGGATTGAACACGATAAAGTTCACATTCACACCTTGGGTTATGTTGAAACCAACTTAACACAGCTACATATTAAACAAAAGTTGATCAGAATCCCAAATGTAAATCCCACACTACCGACGACGCAACTATACTGAAGACATTTTGTATTGATACAGTTTTATTTTATTACCTAATTTATTTTTGGGATTGAAATTATATTTTCTTATTACGAGATGATTCCAAGGTCCCTAACCTAGGGTATTAACACTCGAATTAGTCACGTAATTTGTGTGAAATTGTTCAATCGTAGAGAAGGGTAACTTTATATTTTGTTTTGTATTTATTCACTGTCTATTATTATCGTCCAAAGTTTGTATAAAT
Organism: Catocala nupta; assembly: GCA_963675205.1. Classification (NCBI taxonomy): domain Eukaryota; kingdom Metazoa; phylum Arthropoda; class Insecta; order Lepidoptera; family Erebidae; genus Catocala; species Catocala nupta. Next base: position 9,159,613 of record OY776091.1, on the reverse strand, counting down.
ATATTTGAACAATATAATTGAAACGTTCAAATACAATATTTGAACGTAATTTGTCATCGTACGCAAATTTTAAGGGACAACTAAATATTTTACACGTAAAAGCATGAAAATGAGATGGCAGCGATCTCGTCGCAGGTTTCAGACATGTCGGAGCGTCTCCGGAAGGACATTGCGTTGTGAGAACTTAGACGTTGCGATACTTAGCGACTTGTTCTACAGCTTTGGAACCAACCAGAGCTCTTACAAACAACTTAATATGCTATGAACTTTGAACTAGATAGGATATCGTGTAGATAAATACCGAAATGTTCTGGTTAAGACTAGTCCAACGGGTACTTACGGTGTTCTGAAGTAAGAGGGTTGTGTTTATCGCGTACGCAGTTGCACTATTGTAAGTACATGTATGATGTTGTTAGGTTGACGGCACGGATGACGCAGTGGTTTAAGTGGTCAATTAACTGCTACCTGTGTGCTGAATGTTGCAGTCACAATATTCCTGCACGGTACAAAAATGTTGGCAATCTACAGAGAGTTGTTTTGAGTCTAGGTGTATTTTCAATGTCTATAGAGTTTCTTGCGTCATAATTATGGATTGACCTTAAAGCGAAAGTTATCTTTAAAAACAAGTTATAAGAATCAATGAGAGCCGATGCTAAAAGAGCATTCTAGAAGATAACATACTATTTTAATATTAAACTTTAGTCACCGCAATCTTTTCCATGAACGTCGAGTCATACTTACACCTATATTAAATATCGCTAATAATATCAGTTACCACAGAATTTCCATAAACGCACGTGATGACGTAGTCCTTAGTCCGTGACACAAGTTATTCGCCGGAATGATTCATTCACCTATAATATACCTATAAAGCATTTGGATCCGGTACCATGTGGGCGGTGATCAGGTGAACGAGGCATGTTCACACGACAATTTGAGCTATTACATTATTAGATTGATTGAGATGCGCCGCCCGCGCCGTCTACTCCTCTGATAATGACTTAGTTTAGTAACTCGTTTTCGTCAAATCATCACTAGTCGCACCGATATCCAGCCAGTTATTGTATTTTTAATATAGACGATGACGTTTTCTCGTACCCATTATCGACTCTGTTGTTATGACTAAATTAACTCTAATCCCACTTCGTCTCTCAATAACAACTACTATAGAATAAAGATTTTAGTACTAATAAAGTTGTACTTCCTTATTGTTATTATTATCATATTATAAGCCTGAAATCAGAAACTATTTTTTTACGTCCATAAGTGTTCATTTGTGACCTAAATTAATAAATTATTTTTGGCTTGACTTTGACTTAACTGGTTTTTATTGTTCGTTGCAACTTTTACATAAATAAAAAAGGATTGGACTGACTTGGTAGCTCTTTAAAAAGGTATTTACAAACCGGTTAATCACGATTCTTTAGTGGGTTTAATGGTGGTAGTACTCCAACGCCATTTGTCATCCATTAAATAACAGTTTATCCTGAAATTTAACAAATTTTATTTTAATATTTTGCCTTCATAGGTACAAATTTTGGATGGACCCTGTGATGTGCATTAAATACCTATCACGAAAAATTTGTCTGATCGACATAAAGTTGTTATAAGGCAGGGCGTTATTTCTATCGGTTCTTTCAATGTTATAACAACCACACGGTGGAGTGTTTACTCTATAGTTAAATAAAAGAGGAAGTAATATCCACATTTTAAAATGTCCAAAAGTAATCTTACGCCATCTATCAGACAGACATCGTTGTTAACGCCATGTGTAATTTTTGAGCCTAGAACCTGAAAACACAAAAAGGAAATGCTTATGTTTCGGGCCGTTTGTTGGTACTGTGAAACACATTTATTATATACCGAAAATCAGTACGAATTTCGGTACGTAACGCTTGATTGTCTTAAACCATTTTATGTAGCAGTTCGAATAATGGAGTAATGTCATTTGGACAGAAATAAATCCGAAGAAACTTTATTGCATTTTTTTCCGTTTGGTCTGAAGTTTCGGATATACATTTTCATGGTAGACCTACTGATGCCGAATCCGGTATTTGAAAACCCCGCTTGACGTTTTTCCATCAGAATTTTCTTTGTTATTGTTCGAAGCTAGCACTCTAAGCCCCATAATACCGAAAGTATTATATATATATACCTTCGTCTGTCGAAATTCAAACACCAACATCGTCGAAATGTTTTCGTATGGCAGTAAACCTGTATTTACCCTTCGGAGGTTCCCCTACACAGGATTACCGGCGTGATAGTTATTGATTAATATATAGTTCCGACATCCATCTGCAATGCAACCAAAATTTGTATCGACATGGACTAGGCAACTATGTATCACACCTAAAAGAATCTGTATAAAATAACTTTTTTATAGGATAACCTTTTTTATTTGGCTGTCAAAACTGTGGTTATGGAAATATTAATAAAATTGTATTTTATACCAAAATAAGCATACTTAAGTGGAGGCCATTGCAACTATTTTTAGCTATTTGAGGTATAAAGTTGAAGATTTTCACAAACAGGTAATGGTGTCGTGCCATTAATCACAATGACTTATTCTGAAATTCTTAATTAATTAAATCTAATTAAAATAAATTTTAAGTCAAAGTAAAGGTTATTTAAATATGTATAATTTGCATAGGTTATGAAATAAAATTTAAAATGTATTAAGTTTTGGGTGACCTTTCTCACAATATTGTTATATTTAGTATTGTCAATATTTTTTGTATTTAGTATTGTCTCACTATTTATGAGAATATAAATGTTTGTAACCATTTGTTGTTAGGCTTATATAAATGTAATTATCAGAAGGTAGCACTGGCTTCTAAGATACAGGTCCATACCTAGTTTAGAAGTCAGGGTCTCTAGTTTGTTATATATTCCTTAAGCCCTAAATTTTGTACCTAGATTAAGTGTTATTCTTATGGAGTAATAAACTTATTATTTTTATAATAAGTACTTAGGTACTACCCGCCAAAAATAGAAATATAATACTTTTTATTATATAATACTTTTAAATATGTAGCACAACATTTATTGCATCTATATCACAGATATGAAAAGTTTTACCCTATACTAGCGTACCCGACAGATTTTGGCTTGTACAAACGAAAAAAATATTAAAGAAATAAACCCAAATCTAAACCATTCTCGAATCCACGTGAACACACACAAAATCAAAATCGGTCCAGCCGTTTAGGAGGAGTTTAATTACAAACACACGCACAGAAGACATATACATATATATATATATATATATATATATATATATAAAGATTACCCATTTGCCAGGAGCTTCGCTCGCTTGGTATATCATCAAAACATAGCCTATTTATTTACTCTATTAGTAAAAGAATCTATATATTAATACGTGAAGCAAAAACTTTGTATCCCTTTTTACGATAATTGCGCGAACGGAGGAGTATGAAATTTAGCACAGTTAAAGTTTATGTGGAGAACGAGTGGCGAATCCTAATATTTTTATAAAATATGCACTAGAAATACATTAAATTAATGAAAAAACACTACACGCACACAACCATGCATTTGACACACGCGTCGAATCGCGTTCGTAGTATTTCGACATTGTTCCTCTGACGTCGTACAATTCTTCGTAACTTTTCCCTAACCTTTATTATGCCGAAGTCACTTGGGTCGGCTTTTTTAGTCTAACCGGATAGACTGGATATCCGTTTTTACACGGAGCGGCTGCCACCTGACCTCCGCAACCCGAAGGCTAACGATACCCTAAGGCTAGCCCAGTGTCAGGATATTATATGGCACTGCCTTCCCAATAACGACTGCCATAGATGTTCATAGCAGCCGAGACCGACGGCTTAATGTGCTCTCCGAGGCACGGAGCAGGCGATAATTGTCAATACGCACATAATTTCGAAAAGTCATATTTCTTCCGAAAGTCAGAGGTGCGCGACGTGGGATCGAAAACGAGACCCCCTGCATTGCAGTCTGTTGGTCTCCTCAGTGAGCTATCTTCGTAACTATGGTTACATAATAATATACCTTATTTATATTATGTAATTAAGAAAACGGGAAACGATGTAGCAAGCTTAGGAATATCGTCAATGAAAGAGTATAGTTAAGTAAATAATACTTTGTTTAAAAAAGATAGGTAAATTAACCTTTATAGCCTTGGCGAAATCTAAATGAAATGTGATTATAAGGGTAAAGTTATAGATAATAAAACCTTAAAAACAATCAAACTTAATATTTATATCATTTATGGGTCGAATTTTGACCAGTAGGCGACCACTAGTTTCAATAATAATAGCTGAGATTAAAACCATTTAATGATATTTAGAATATTAGTATAAAAGTACATTTTATCGTGATAATTGTAACATTGAATAAATTTTCCAATGATTCTAACTAGAACTAAACACCTTAGTTGACCTTATTTGTAGATTATGACTATGTATTTATAGTAAGTAGGTAACTCTTATACAACAGCTTTGTCCGTCCATCCGTCTGTCTGTTATACAACTTACAACTCAAGAACCGTAAGAGCTAGAGAGTCGCGGTCAACGCCATTCGAATCAGCATAGTCGATATACCCCCGAAATGACTATGACCTTTGACGTCTGACCTCAAGGTCACGTGGTATCACGTAATCTTTGCATATTACTTGAATCATTTTTTCGAACTAAGATTTACGGCAATTCATTGCCGTTTCTCACTTGTTTAAATAAAATGTTTTAGTTTGGAAGTACCTACGGCAAGTGCCCTTAGTGAAACGTGTTTTTGTTGCAGTGGGCGTGGTTGGCGGTGGCGTACCAGAGGCCGCTGGCGGCGAGAGGCGGCACGTGCCGCTGTATGGCAGACTGGTGGCCGAAGACCAGCTGGCGTCGATGAGCGCGCCATCAGACATTCAGGTGAGCGCCACTGTGCGCGACCCCCGAGCTTTCTGCTGCTACCATACCCCCGCCCAGGTAAATGATGCACGAGGCAGTTTGCGAGGGACTAACGTCCTTATATGACGCTTAGGAGATTACAATACCGGGGAAAGTGGTCAGTTGCTTCTGTAAGTAAAACGGCCAGATGCAACATTGCACTCACATGTGCATGCACTTAAAGTTTCTTAAACTCGTGACCTCCGCGCGCCACACCTATTGTTTTATTAAAAGAGCCATTACCACGCGCGTCTAGACATTACGCGTAAGTAAATAAATTAGTCAGTAAAGTGCCACTAATTACCTACAACTAAGTTCTCTTTCACTCACTAGTGATGTTTTTAGTTAGCTTTGAATTCGAACATACAACGATCGATAGATATACCCCTCGTCTAGACTGGGTTAATTAATAAATGTGTCCGACTACAGTTTCTCGCGCGAAAATATTGGGTTTTATTCTTATTGTGTCAGAGTTAACATGATTCAATGCGAAGTTTGTTAGATAAACACAGATATTTGCGCTTGCCGAGTACGTTCTGTGACGTTAATAGTCTTGGGACTAATCTACGGTTATTACTGACAGTGATTGCATTAGGGATATATCGTAGGCTCGCCTCAGGTGTGAACCGATTGTTCAACATAATTATTATTGAATAGATGTTTATACAAACCGTCTCGTGTATTAAAACGTCTATGTGCGTCTCTTGTTTAGCTTAACCAATGTCATCATATATTATTTGTACATTTTTATCCAGTTGATGCCTTTACTGATCTAACAACGTCCCTCACAGCAGGCTTGCATGTAAGAAAAGATATTAACGCTATATTATCAATCAAAATTAATTTCATTTCTTTCATCGCAAGTAGACGTTGTCACGCCTTAAACACCAGCGGCATTGTAATCCACAGCCTACACAGTTTTTAACTCAGTTTTAATTTCATCCATATTTCCCATCAGTCAGTCTAAGTTCCTATACTTTGCTTTGTTTTGTAGTGTAGCAATAACCTTAATCTGCCTGAATGTCCTTAGCTTGTTATTGCTTGTTTGTCGCTTTTACATTTTATTCAGTTATAAATCAATATTTCTCGCTTTGCCCAGGCTATGCAGGCCCGAATACCACATCACTTTCGAGACCCCTCGACAGCACCGCTACGGAAACTCAGCGTAGACCTCATCAAAACCTACAAACACATAAATGAGGTAAGTCAAATTATCATAATTATATAAGCAAATTTATCTAAGAGAAATCCTCAATTCTCAATCGTATCACCCCACATTTATATTAAACTAGATGTTGTAATAGGTATTCGCCTGAACATCGGAAAAACAATCGATCATCGCATCGAATAACATCCGATTGTTCGATTAATCCAGAATTAACCGGTGTCATCTGCGGTTATTAATTTACTTACTCCGTACCATATATGCAACCGCCATTGTTGATTCTCGCTCGAAGCTATTAAACTGCGAGTACTTTCGTAATTATTGTTTACATGCCGTATGCGGAAATTGCTCATCAGGCTTGCATCATGTTTTCATTTTTAAGCCGTTGTTATTTATAATACAGAGTATATTTCGAACATGCATGACGGATTTCGTGTGTTCATTCGCAGTTGTTACTGTTTTGAAAGCGATCAGTTGCGACATCCCACATGCCGCGAAGAAGGCGTTATAGGTATATACCACGCGTTGTCAGTTCCGTCCGACCTTTTTCGATGTCGGTGGGCGAACCGTTGCTAGGAGGCGGCCGGGTCGCGTGGGAGCAGATTTATTGCATCGTAAATAAAAAATTCTCAATGAACTACTGGCTGTACTCTTCAATGAAGCGGTGACCGAGTTAATTCTGTTTTGATATGAATTTCTACGAACGCGAACTATATTGGTTTACCTCAGTATAATGTACAGACATCCATACTCCTTTCATTTTCTACAAGAACAATGTCTCACACTATTTGTGTGAATTTTCTTAATCTTTGTAAAGTACTATATATGTGTGCCCTTGCTAAAGATGATTTATGGTTTTCTGTAAGTCCATTGTGCCTACATAAAACTAAATTAAACGTTTTATATGCAAACATATAAAACGTTTCTCTCCCCTAATCTGGCTAAAAATATGTTTGACTTTCAAATATGCCTCCTAAAAACATAATTATTTTGAGATTATAATATAATGTAAAAATAGGCCGTTACCAATAAATAAACGAATGAAAATCAAATGATCATAGTCGTATTTGTTACATTTAGTTATACAAAGCCATATTGGCTATTGGCAATAATAGCATATATAAATCTTTTGTTTAACATTGATACAATAAATGCAGTGTAATGTCCCTGTACTTTAAAAGTACTCGTGTCAGAGTCAATCATGTCGTCGTAAGGCCGCACTGCGCAAATGGTTTCGTTCTAGGAAAACGTTTTTCTTGATACGCAAATGATTTCTTTCGACAGCGATGTCTTATTTACGGCGCGTACGTTCTAATTTAAGTCTGACCTTTGTAGTCACGTGGATGTTAAAAAGTTCATGCTCACGTCTCAAGATTGAACACAATCAATCGAATCGATGGATAGAACTGTTTTTTTACGGAATTGCTCGTGAGAGATAGCGCAAATATCAATCGTGAAGACCAGAAGTCAATTCGCAGACCGGGCAATTTTGTTATTTGGATATTTTTACGATACTAGGCATTTGATTTCCTGAGCTTTCGACATAGCTAGTTAAAAGTGGATATTTGTCTGACTAATTCTTTGGTGAAATACAGGCTTGATACTACAATAATGATATGATAATCGAGGCAACGACAGTTTGTCCCTACTTATTGGAAGCTATATGAAATCGAGGGTTTTATTGTTCACTGCGGCGCAGTTGCGTTGTTCTCTAAAAGTGTCTGCGCAATAAATGCTGCGTCACAACCCCGAACACGAGCCATAAATGACGCCACCCAACAAACGTGGATAGTTGACGTGGTGGAAATTGTTCTCTAATATAATAAAAGATGCTTGTTCAGTCTTTGAGTGGAATTACTTTAAGGAATAGTAAGCCTTAGTACTTTTGTAATATAAAAACCATTAAACAATAACAACTGCTTCTAAAGTGCATAAGTTCTAATACCGCGATATCCTATAGATATACACAATAGGTCTTTTGCGCCATAGGCCAGTTATTCACATATTTTTTTAAGATAACAGAAGAAAGACTATTTAAATTAAACCCCGTATAGGATAAAGATTATGTGTGGCCTATGAAGTATATGCAGGTGACCCCAAAATATGACCTAATTGTAGTACTTAGTTTCAGACTTTGCTTTATAATCTGTCAATTACTAAAATGGCAGTAATGATTTTAAAACAAAACTCTTGTATGGTCGCCAGCTGCCTGGCCGCTGTAATTCAAAACTTAAATATCACAAGCAAAATTTTTCTTTTATTTCATATTTTGTTTAATTTATATCAATAATGTAAAAATAAATGGTATATGATGGTTAGCATTCCTAACATTAATTAATGTTATTTACGGGTCGCCCATCCTACAAAAACCTTGTCCTCTCGCTCGAGGCTATGGTTCTGTCCATGGTTTCGAGCGAGAGGTCTTGGGATGCCGTCGCTTCCTTCTGTGAGGAGGTGATGTTAGTGAAGGAGGCGGCGGAGAGGGAGAGGGAACGGTCAATCCCTCTCGCTAACCGCAGAACCGGGCGCAGGAGGGCGCGAGACGACCTCCAGCCACCTTGAGTAGAAAGCCTGCGGATGGTGGACCTATTGGGGCTGTCCACCGCCCGATCAGCGCAGGTCCGAGCAGGCGGCGTTCGTGTTCCGCGCACGCCTCTCGATGTCGCAAGGGGGACTAGGTCCCCCGCTTTGTCTGTGTTTTTGATGGTTGTGTGGGACCCGCCACGTCCATCGGTGGGTCGAACCTTTGGCGGGGTCGCGATTCGAATGCGAGAGCGATCCGCGTGGCCTCGCCATAAAGGTGTGAGGAACACCGCGGTGGTTTTAGTCGGTTCAGCCCAAATCCATCTTAGGGGCTGGATCCCGACATATCCCCATCGCCCGCCCCAAAACCGGCGATGAGGAATGTGACTTGCACATTTCCCCGCGTAAAAAAAAAAAAAAAAAATCCTACAAAAACCTTATTATGGCCTTTTCGAATAACCTTTAAAATAAAATAATATGAAACTATGTAATATTTAATCATAAGGCATCACAAATGTTCTATTAGGTATGTAGCTGTAAACACACGACATACATATAAACTCTAAATTAATACATTTAACTATACTCCATTTGGTTAGGTACTTAACTTCAGGTAAACAATCTTGATGTGTCTTTTTATCTAAAAACTCAGTTTAAAATAAAATGCTGCTAAAGATCAATGTAATTACAACAATAACGATTACTAAATAAATCGAACTGTTAGTTTAAGCAATAGTTTATTTGTTTAATATGTGTTTGTGTAAAAAGTCATATCAAGATTGTTTACCTTTAGTTAAGTCCTCAACCAAATGAAGTATAGTTTTGTTTACTCGGGGATGTCGAACAGTTTTATTTTTATCAAATCCAATGACAAAGGAACTGATACGAGCGCTTTACGTCAATCTGAACGGTAAACAAAGGGTACAAATTATTTTCATATAGTTCAAAGAGGGATACCGCTTATAACGAAACGGCTCGCCTCGTTCATTCCGAAGAGTTAGAGAGAAGCATATCAAAATAATATCGCACGTAATAGGGGCTAGTTTATTAACATACACCGAACTAAGATTTAGTCAGATTACTTACAGTTACTATTATTTAAAGATTGAAAAGAGATTGATCGTCGAAATAATCAGTGCAACCAAAGTAAACACTTTTGCATTATGTTAGTAAACCAACGCGTTAGAAATTTTTTATATAATTACTGTACAATCTAATATAATTATGTACCGCAAAATTTTTATACGCGGCATTTATAATCCATTTTGAAACAGTTTACTACAAGCGGAGCGTACCGAAGCGGTCGTCAATTAATCTTACACAGGAGACACATGGTGTCTCCCCTCACTTTCTATTTATTTTCGGACACGATTATTTATAGAAAATATTCTATTTGTGTCCGTATGCTGGTCATTGCCCTATTTGGTGGTGTTTTACATGGCGCTATGCCAGGGAGCATTTGTGATGCTTTGTGTACGAGTTAAAGGTAGACGCCTTTCCAGTCTTAAAGCAAACATATGCTCGAAAGCGCAATTGGAAGGTAAGACAAATTTAAATGCAGTATTTTTATGCTACAGTCGGTTCATTCTCATTGTGTGTGGCATAAAATATATACCAGATTCTTCTGCGTAATATAACAAGAACCGATTTCTCTTATACACAGAAATGTACCTAGAAATAAATTTTATATTATGGCTATGCTGGAACCGTTAATTCTCTGAATTTTTTATGCCTAAGTTAGGCTTTTTATCAATAAAAAAATCGATCTTTAGTTCAAAGTATTAAATAATATTTTCTTAAACACTGTCTATGTAAGCTATCAAGAGTTACATGATATCGTTTGTGTAATAAAAAGTTACAAATTCAATTTCATATTTATTACATTAGTAATGTTTATTCGTTATTTAAGTTACTTACCTTTTACTTACCAATAATTCAATCATACTGTGAAATACGTTTTTATGTCTTGTCATATGAGCAATATATGTGAATGTACTTGGTGGCAATAAATACATTTTTATTTTATTTTTATTTATTTAGCTTACCTGCATCTGTGGATCATGCATAATCTAAATCATATATCCGAAAAGAAAACTACACTTTTTAGGAATAATATTGTTTCTCTTACTCTGCTAACTGCTGCGAGAATGCTTGAGATCTTTCCTGGCAGGCTAGTACTATTGATATTTATCTCTAATTTTGCCAATAATATGTCGTGCTTTCTTATATATTTGGACTCGAACACGGCCGATCAATAAGTCACCACAAATATATTCATTGATAGTTGTTCGAAAGCGTGTGTATTTTTTGCTACCGAAAACATTCAACAGCACTCTTATAATTAAAGAAGCTTGCCAAAGGTTCAGTTTGGGCACCTAAACTCCTTTGTTATGTTTGCATACCATCAACGTGTGGCTTGAAATAAAGCGCTATTATTGTATGCACTTGTGCTAAATCTAGCCGTTTGTATCGCGCTGTCAATATCGTGTAAACAAAGAAATTCCTATGTGCTGATGCTAACTGATCAATTTAAGGCCATCTCTGACGTTGGCGTAACAGTTCTATTCGATGTTGATCAAGCTACGTCACATCCCGTCGTCTTTAGGTTTCCGCACTTATAAAGATAAAAATAGAACCCTTGTAAAATTACTTTGTTGTCTGCCTGTCCGTCAAGCCCCACGTTTTTCTGAGGAGCGACTGCTATTATCAAACATAAATCAACATGAATTGCTAAATGCAAAAAAATGCTGCATGGTAATAAAAAGGGACATAACATTTTCTGGGCTTTATCACTCCAAGGCTTTTAGAATCTTGGATTTTACTGTGAATCTAAAAAGTAATCAAATTTAAATAAATAATAACAATAAAAGCTGTATTAATACTTTTAATGAAGAGTAATAATGATTATAATTGTTAATATAATATTTTTCCTTTAAACAGACTTCTATACATCTTGTATAGAAGTCTGTTTAGTGTCGTGTCCAAATGACCATTTAATTATAATAATTAATTTATTATGAATATTAATTCGCGTAAAACAGTAAGTAATCTTGAATCTGTCTGAAGTTGTCTATTAATATCACATTGCGGTTGCGACGGCGAAGTTATTGGTTTCAAATGACCCAATTGCGTCATGTTTTTTGCATTCCGCTGACGGACAATAGATTTGTACATTAGTTTAGTGAAACTTGTGTTGACCTGTAAAACATTTGTACATATTTTTCCACAGTAATTAGCTATTACGTGATAGTTTAAACTTTGTTTACCACCAAATGCTACGGCTACATTTTAATCGTTTAACAGTGAACGCTAATAAAAGCGATGACAATAATGTTCATGTAAATATCCGACATAATAAATCAAAAGGCTAAAGACGGAGAGTCTGTTACCTAACCACACACAATACCTCATCAATATAGGCTCAAATGGAGCACATAACGCGAAGTGAAGCAACGCTTGTCTGCCTGCACTGGATGCAATAGGCGACAATGACTAACGCCTGCGGCCTGTGGGCGAATTTCGCAACGCGCCGACCCGCCGATGCCAATACGAAACGAGTCAAGGAGATAACCACTACTCTCAGATCGAAATCTCACAGAATCAGTCCACGATTATGGTCGCCTTTTTTATCCTTATCCACAGTCTAGACTAGTAGGTTCGAGGCACGATTAGATGTACAATGATTTCTTCGTTCTACGAATCGATATTTTATCAAATGAATTGTTTCATTCGTTTGAAAGTATTGCGACAACACAAAAACGGTACATTCTTAGAAAAGCGATTGTCATAAAGACGCCAGTAATACAACGTACTTTTATATAAATTGCTGACGTATCTGATAATAACAAGTAAACATTACAAAAGAGGTACCATAGTTGTTACATATGTACGTGTAATTTCCCATCTATACGCACATGGAATTTGTGTAAAAACCCCACGTCACGAGCGCGCTTTCGCCCCATGAATATTATCGTGTTGATACGACACGAATGGCAGAGCATCAGCTGTTTGAGTTATCTGCTTGCAATTAATTGCGATATCGCCCATTCATAGCGCTGCTAGTTTCACAAGAAAGTGTTCTATTCATTTACTTTAAATAATTGCTGCTTGCATTAGATCCAACCGCAATATGCTAGCCCGAAACTAACCGGTGAAATCTTTCATAAAATTTATCAGCTTTACAGCAGCTGATAAATTTTTTGTGACACGTTGTTTGTTTTAACATGATATATCACATTGTCTAGTAAATACATGCAAGCCTTTTTCTCTCGACTAATCACTAATACACGTCAAGCAAACAGTGTAATGCAAGCAGGCCAACTAAAGTGAGTCAAGGTGAGTGCGCGACGTCACGCTCGCACTGTTGCCACCCGGATTATTGTACACGGCTACCGGCGCCGACAGGGCGGGGTGCGGTCTACCTACTCTTGGAAACTCGCACGGCTTTCCGTCCACAAGATACAACGCCGCCCTACTGCCAAAATGAGCTCACTAAGAATAAGGCGTAGTGTACAAAACGCTTTGGCATCGCACACAATGCTTCAACTGCTTAGCGACAAATACGTATTGTGAAAACCACACCAAATATTAGCTTGTATCTTATATAAAAATATTACACGGTCTAACAAAGATAGCAACAGGCATAGCATCGAGACATGCATGGATGAGATTTTGATAAAGAGTTCTTGATACAGGTTCATGAAAGTGCATGACTGTCAACTTCCATTTGGTTAACTTGGTAGTCGATAAGGAGCAGCTTATAAAGAATCTTCAATAATAAAATAAAGACTTGATATTGTATTTGTTATAACTGTAGTTTTGAACTAAGTACCAATAATAAACACGTTCGTTTTACTTCTACAAACAAACACGTGATTGAGGGAGGTTGATTTATTGCAAACCATTTACAGTAGACTTACATAAATCAAACTGTAATTATTTATTATATTTTTATGTTTACATTAAACTTAAACATATAAATAGAAATTTCATATTAGAGTTTTGTTTTTATCACGTAACGTAGACGTCATACGTGATACATTTTTGTGAACATGAATCGACGAAAACTAAACGGTTAAGTCTATTAAAATAATTTTCGGATTGAAAGGAATTAGAGCTACAAAATAAAACTTTCTTTTTACTCTATCTGTACGGTACGTAACTGACAGATTGCGTGCACAAAAACAATGATCGACATTTGTTACCAAAGACCTATTACGAAAAAAAGCGCGTTAAGCATCGAACAATAAAACTATTCGCAACGTCCCCCGAAATATCGTGTCCAAACTTAACCCTCTGTTGCTGTGCGGCTGAACGACGGAATTTTGCCGGGTGGTTGCGGCCACGCGTCCCTGAAACACCCAGTCGATCGGTGCCAAGGTGTCCGGCGGGTTACTAATTGCGTGTTAAAATTTACTTGACATCGCTCAACCTTCATTACTAACCGGCTTGTTTAGAGCTGCCTCGGTAACTAGTTTATTATCGTACACAATAAACACTCGGAGGTCTCGTGAAGCTGGTTATTGTTCACGATTTACTCGGAAACGTTCACGTTTACGTTTGCATCATTTCTCAGGTGATCCTCTGCTTACAACCTTGTCACAGATAACCCCAATAGCGAAGTATTGAAACTTTCGCGGGAATGGGGACGCGGCTTGTCACCGCCGACTGTAGCCGCTTTGTTTAATTAATGAATCGTCGTCCGTTATTTTCTTTCACGAATGTTCGGCAGGTCTAAGTGATCGATTACACAATGTTTCACTTAACGGTTCTCGTTAAATACATATGCTAAAAGAGTCGTAAAGTTTAGAATACAAAAGAAAATTTAGGTCACAGGTCCTCAAGTACTTTAAGTGGGTCTTTAAATTGGGTCCACGACAAATGTATGTAGTACAAATGTAGAACAAAATAAATTATGAAAAATGTATGAAATGGGAAACACTCTTGCTCTGTTCGCAGCACCATAATGCCAGGGCAAACACATAGTTTATTATTTACATGAATACAGAAGGCGTGTCGGTGTGCACTAAATGTGTTAAAAACTAAAGTCCCTACATGTGTAACGTAAGTTACCGGTGTTTACTGTGATATGTGTGTCGCGCCCATAACCCGTCTGATAATAAAGTGTTTCAAGGAGACGATTAAGTAACTTTATGACTTATTACATACTTGCGTGCACTGGATAGCGATCCAGTGCGCACAATTCACTTTTATTCACATATACGCAAGGATCATTTTCAAGTATCACTTCGTTCACATGTTTCTTTTCCTAATTGTCCATCATTAATTCCGATACCACGTCAATCAAATACTTGGTTTTGAATAATTGCCTGACATGTAATATGCAAAACCATTTTGTTATGATTCGTCATAATTGTTCAAATTGCTATAAAACATACTATCATAAAATTTATCAAGCAGGAAGAGCAAAGATTAATATGTGAAGATACATTCATAATTAAAGATTCAAATTCAACGCCATAATTTTCTGGGGTCTGCACAAGGTAAATTGAAATAAATTATTGCTTTTATTATCGTATGGCAGAGTAAATAACATGTTATAACACGTATATAACAAATAACACAAAAACGACCGAACGGTAAGGTTTCAATAATTAACTGAGAAGACGGCCACCGGCTGCAATTACACAAGGACTTGAAATCGATTGTGCGCCGGTCGCGTCAACGGTTTCATACAAAAATAAGATAACACGAACAATTCTAAGGTTCCTTTAGATAAAATTAACATTTGAAAACAACCCGGCAGCTTTTATTTCACCCTCGAAATAATGTCTTCATTCAATTTTGTGAGAAATATAATTTGTCATGCCTTAATTAATTTCTAAGTTTGTTGGATATTATTGTGCTGCCATTCGCCGCTAATTTTGGATTTTTGTCTCGGGAACAAGAACTTGACACCCTTAATTTTCGTGCTTACTAATTACTATCTTCATTTTGAGATGTCGAAAAAATATCCATAACTAATACAATTATTCGTTATTCATTTGTATCTATTGTACGTAATTAAATTTAACTTTTGGTTTATTTATAACTTCGTAATTTACAAAAGCCTTGCGTTAGTTCTACTTAGTATAAAAAATATTGCGTAAATAAAAGTCTTGAAATACAAGTCATTATAATTTGTTATTCGTAGTATTTCGCTTAAAATAGAAGCTCTTACTTGCCGTTTATGTCACATCATAGAACGCTTTTATTGCCTTCAATATAAAAATGAATTCGGCGCCTTATTTAGCATATTTATTCCCTGTTAAATGTAGCCCTTTAATTATGTCGACGTTTAAATATTAGTATAAGAATTTAGATTGCAGCTATTAATTAGGGTATAGTAACTCGCACTTGTAACTATTCCCGTTTTGTAATTGGATTGTGTCAGGGATGACCGGGTTATCTAGCGTACAAGCAGTCTAGCTGGTGTCGTATTTAACTTAGTAGCTTCAGTTATTCTATGCTTCTGTTTGTTACATGTTATTAATTTATCTAGCCTTATTTGTATTGTTATTTCAGTCGTATACAACGCTTTGCTTAAACCTCTTGTTTCTACTTGCCATCAGTTTCCATTACTTGCATGTTAATTTTTAGAACTCAAATTTTAAAGATTTATGTCATTGATATGCTATGCACCCATTAACATAGACAATTTTAGATTATTTTAAAGGTGCTTTGCATTTATTAAAGTTTTCTAAATATGGTCTAAATGACAAAAACATTTTCAATAATAATAATTATATATTTATATAGATTTACTATGGTTTATATAATTTTTAAATAAAATGCAAACTGAAAACTTAACCCCTATGCTATCTGGCCCACACAGTGTGTTACACAGGTATTTGATAGATTTTTAAATAAATAATTTTTGTCCTCTTCGTACTTGTCATTAAAGAAGTAAAATGCGCATTTCACTTAGATGTATACTTAGTTTGTGTATTACTTAAAGATGGAGAATGAACCACAGTACACGGACGTATTGTCTGTTATGTATGTAGCGTACACGGATGCACTACAAGTAATCACGTTTGTACGGTTACCGGCAATTAGCCACCTCTGTTTTCTACTCGCGCAGTCGTCTCATGTAACTGCAGACTGCGCACGGTTTACGAATGCTTGAAATTACTATACAAACTATCGGTATTTATTGTTTGTTGTGCTCGTAAATACGTTGAAATATCACCACATTGTTTCCCTATTTTTAGCATATTGTTAGGCGGGACCGCTGGAATACCGCTTTAGTGCCGCATTCGACCGACCACTCTATCTTGATTACCAACTTAAGATTGTCTAGCTAGGGCATCAGTGGGCCCATTTAATAGTGTTGATTTTACGATGATTACTTAGTTGCTAATATAAATGTTATCTCGGCGTTTCTCGCTAATAAAATAAGTCTATTAGTGGTGTTGTAAAAGGAATGAAGCCGGGGTGGTAAACAGAGCCATCCTCGTTTAGTGCCTCTACAGTGAGCGTTAATCTCGTTTTTCGCAATTAGTTGGCGGCTGCCTCTATTGCCCACCCCGGTGGGGGTAAATACGTTTCATCTTTTTTACTTTTTTGTTGTATATTTATTTTTAAAGCGAGTGTTTTTATGTCGGCCACGTCTAGGCTGTGTTTCATTGGTTTTTGTTCGATTTATATTGCGCACTCTGTCATTGAGAAACAGGTTTCAGCGCGGGCGCTAAAGAAGACTTTAACGTGCTATTTCTGTAAAAATAATATATTATTCACCTCAGTACTAGACATGAAAATTGCGCTAGACATTCAAATAGAAACTTGAAGTATTGCTTATTCAAATTAGCGTTTAGATTTTCTCTATCTTTAATAATAAGCGATGTGGAAAACCAACAAGTAAGTAAACAGGCGCGGGTTCATCAAACTATTATATTACTCAAGTGCGGGTCACCTTCAGGTCATTGATGTCACCTTGCTGCCGAAACTTGTTCGGCAACAGTTATCGCGCATACAAACTTACTGACTTTCATTCATCATTGTTAATTGCACGTTTCATTTTCTTAGAGCGAGAATAATATCACCGAGAGAAATCAACCGTCAGTTAGGTAACACAAGTGAAATATCACTCGTGTATTTATGAAACTTAAAAGAATAACTGATTTTCCACCCGTATAAGTAAAAACACTAATTGCTGGTTGTATATGAGAGTTATTACTTCATATTTACCTCGAAATATCCTTCAGTCAAGTAGGTGATTAACATCACTTGTGTATTCATTCTCACAGTCGGTGCATGCAAGGCCGCTTACCCGACGAATGAATCAGCTGATGCCAGTCTCTGATTCACTGCTCCACCGCACCTTGCATTGTCTAACAGCTGACTTTGATGTACCTCGACAAACATAGGAATTTTCAATTAAGATTTTCAACCGTAACTCCTTATTCGAACTTCTTGAATAAAGATGCGCCCCACTTTGTCTAGACTGTTTATGGTTTGTCTAGTCGTGAAACGGCGCTGTGGTCATCAAAGCAAATTGTTTTACAAGCATAAAGATATTTGTTGTCAAGTGGCTGTGTAAGTGAGTCCCTGGGGCGGGTTGAACCAACAGATTTATACGATACGACGAACAAAATACTCAAAAGGCTAATCTGGGATTCATTCGGTGCCATTATAAATAATACGCATACGCATGTATTGAAATACTAGAGAAACACTCGGAATAAGTATCCTCATATTAAGTCAATATGCCCTTCTAGTAAAACTGATAAATAGGTAAGAAACAAATCATGTTCCTAGTAAAAGTGTACGAAGGGTCGCATATAAAAATATGTTATACTATAAATAAATACTTAAGTTTTGTAACTGCCTTTTGCTTTTTAGTTAGGCATAACAAGAATTTTATGTTCTTTTAACAATAAAATGTTGGAAAACAAAGCCCTTTACAATTATTATTATGGCTTTGTTGGTTACGACGAATATAACGCAATATTGCAGTTCCGACCAGTGTTAAATACGAAAATAGGTTTGACCTAGCCGTTGTAATCGCGTGGGACTGCGGATGTGTCCGTAGCCGTCACACGGGTTTACCCAACCGGAAAAAAACTGGGCACACAAATACTGTTGTCATAATATAATATCAAAATACCACCAAAAATTGAAATAATAATGTGGTTATCCGAAACAATCTTGGAAACTGCGTTATTAGATAAAGATATAATAATTTTATTTGTCCATTGCAATGTATTAAATCAACATTACACTACAGAGATTTATATGCTATTTGTGTGGAGGGTTGGTTCGTACCAAACACACTACTAGATTTAAGGACATTGGGTACAATGGTTTCCCATTCCAATTCGCCAGTGCCGCCGCTCAATGAGTCAGCTGATGTAGCAATGGCCTAAAGTGACTCATTGCTGATCTCAAACAGATACGAATGAACAATTCGGATATGGCATGTTGTTGTACGAGTTTGTCATCTGTACAGCGAAAGCTGACATGATGCCTGACGAAACTTATTTGGACACCAGATAATTAACATACATATTATTATTTAGCCAAGAACGTGTTGCGAAATAAGTAAAATATAATAAAAATATTGACATAATATTTTTCCATAGTTACTATACATTTTGCCTGGATAATCTGTCAATTACGGGTATGGCAGACGTAATTGGACAACAATTGTGTCTGGCCGCCAGCGTGCCGTTGCAGTTCAAGTCGTTAATAAATGATAAAATACTTTTTTGTAGGTACTTACACAACTTTCGTTCTTTAGTCACCGTATCGCAGGAATAGCTGATTCCAATATTATATCTGCAGGATTACCTAATAATAATAATAACAATAATAGCCTTAGGAGTTCGAAAATAGTACTAAATAATTGTATCCGTGAATAGAATCTTGAAGACGACTGTAAAACATTAAGTCAATTATAGAATGATAGTACTGTGAGCATTTTAGTATTAATAATATTAAAAATTAGCTATAAATTTAATTGCGTAAAAATATTTTAAACGGTCTCAATTCAGTTTGTATGTTGCTATTGGTTGGATAAAATACGTGGTCGATGTGATTATGAAGCGTGATTGACACAGATAGACACAGCGTTGCAATTAATCTTACTGTTACGTGTTACATTAATTTTATATACACTTTTGATTGTTATCGTTGCCTGCTTATTTGTTTCCGCATTAACGTCAATTAGTGTCATTAATTTGAAGACTAAACTATTAGTAGGATTTGTCGTGTCCATTTCTTAAACCTATTCTTTCGTGGATCGTAGTCCGCAACAGGCGAGTACGTCCATAGATTTCGCCGCGTCCTTGTCATTAACGATGTACTTCAAGCGATTATATGCCATAAACGGGTGATTAACTCTTAATTCGCTAACTTGCGTGTCGCAAATTCGTCAAATCTTTAATTTAGCCAATTTCTGTGGCAGTGGTTTAAGCTCATATCAAGTATTATCAAAATTCCTTAATGCGCGATAATTGACTACTAATTTATTTTTATTGCAACATCCTACTTCTTCTAAACTTGGGCTGGAAGTTACCAGATCCAGCTAACATTCTTTTAATTCGTTCTTCCTTGTAATTTGTCATTGCACGTATGCCATGACACGTCATTACCGGCGCTAAATTTTTGGGTCTTATTTATTTTCAAATGTGCATTTCGTACTGATTCTAGTGTTTCTATTCAATCGTCATCAATCATAATCTATTTTTCAATATTCTTCTATAGTTGTGTATATATTCCTTATTTTTAATTTACTCAACCAATTGAAAACTAGTAGGTTTCACACAATATCGAGGACAACATAAACGTTGATAAAAGATAGTTAGTCCGTTGATAAAAGATAGCTAGTCGCCTGTGTCGATACAAAAACATCAAGTTCACTCGTAGCGAAGCGACTGTCGAGACGGTCTCAAGTGTTAACATTGTAAATGATGTAATGATGAAGAATTGTTTCGATAAACAATCGCTTCTATGAAATGTGGGCTTACGCAAGTTTGACGTAATTGACGGACGCGGTGTGACGTGACGTGTAGAGAGTCGCGGGCGCCGCTGCCGATAACCACCCACTCTCGTTTTCGCACTGACGTCGGCCGTGATAACTTGATGATGCGCGTTTTGCACTTACCTAGATTAGTGTAAAGCTTCGGCGGTCGGACGTTGGCGTTCAACAACCCACTGTCACGTATGCGTATGCATACGACTCGGGATTCAAGTGATCATGTATTACGAATTTACCTTTAACGCTTGACGTTTCAACTTGGGCACATAAGCCGTGATCACACGATCTGACTAGAGCAGTGCAATGTGTGTATCTTAATTATGTTTTTCTACCGTCATTTGTTATTTTTTATGTACTACCACACAAGCTCTTTCTACAAGTAAAATGTCATTTTAACATTTCTGTGAATGAAGCTGTGCATTCTAACAGTATGAGCAAACGTAAACATCAAAATAAAAAGTAGTAGGTAATTAGCTTTCCGAGAAAAGCTTTAAAAAGCACTTTATTTTGGTGGCTCACATTTTATCTTATTCATTTGACAGCTAAACGACATTTAATAGTAGTTATTTTGTAAGAGTGCCATAACTTCGCTTTCGTGTCTACCGGTGCCGATGGGTGGCTCGCGATTCAGACCCAAAGGCACTTCTCTCCAGGTTATCTTAATCAATTTTTAAATAGTGTATTCGTAAAGCATTATCGCCATAACACAATGATATTTTAACGATAATTCTCTATTCGTTAGGACCACATCATATAAGTTATTTTAAAATGTTTTAATTACTTCTGTCTGTGTCCGGACAAAGTCAAATAGTTGCGCTAATTGAAGAATTCTTGTTTAAACAAACATCCGTTCCGATGCGATATAGAGATCACCTTTGCAATAGTTA
Source organism: Catocala nupta (assembly GCA_963675205.1). Lineage (NCBI taxonomy): Eukaryota > Metazoa > Arthropoda > Insecta > Lepidoptera > Erebidae > Catocala > Catocala nupta. The sequence goes on along the minus strand of OY776091.1, from coordinate 9,138,142 downwards.
GCGGTCAGAGCAATGAACGATTATAATCATTTGTGCTATCGTGTATTTATTTTCCATGGTTTGAATCGACAATGCCTATTTAAAATTCAATAATAATGTATTTCATGAGACCAACATGATAGTTTAACTAGGTAGGTAACATGAATTTATTTGTAACAAAAATATTATCTTATTCCTCTTGATTCAATTACCCGTTAGTCCCGTGCTCAATTACCAGTTCATGCAAAAAGTTTTTTTACTTCTGCCTGTTCATGTTGTCATTGAAAATAACAACACGGAATCTGATACTAGACACTTTAGATTACAATAAGCTCATCCGTTATTATGTGGGCCTAAAATGTGGACGTGATACACCTTTAGATTAGATCCTTCGGGGAAATACCGGTGTGATATTACGTAAAAGAAAATAATAAGCCTTCATATACATATTTTAGGCAAAATAACACGTCCCACAAAATCAGCATGGAACTTTAACTAAAGGCAATAAAACAGTTTAAATAGAATTGTGAAAAATAAATGTGTACGCCATTCATGATTGCCATAGGTACAGGAAAAATATTCCTTCCTCTTCAAAGCTTCCTCTTAGTGATTTGAATACCAAATGTTCTCCGTATGTAAAGAACCGCGGTTATTTGCCGCGGAGTAGTAATACCAACCGAATCGTTAAAATTATCCTCATAATTACGTTTGTTGAACGGGCAACTAGTTTTTACCAATTTCGATAACTGACAATTAGCATTCTGTGCCGGCGGTGACTGCATCCGGCTCGTATTTAATAATATTATCAAATTATTTAGTTGGCAACATAGCAATTTATGTGCACTCTGTCATCTCTGTTATTAGTTTAACTAGATTACTATATTACACTTCATTCAATATGACGTCCTCACAGTTCATATTGAACTGTTGTTGTGTATAATTTACTTTTCACAAATGTTTTCTTTATTTAACTATGTGGAATACGAGGTATTTAATATGGTGAACTAACTCATAGTTACTGATGCACCGAGTTGCTGGTCTTATACTCGCAACGGTCCAAAAAATCCGTACGGCTCATTTATCCTGTCGAGCAGTGTTGAAAAATGCAGGTTTTCATAAACCAGCTGCACGAAACCTGGAATTGCGCTAGCCCAAACATATTTTAGTTGTCGTGCTCAGGCTTTCCTAGACGTAATCCTCTGATAATAAACAAACATAATTTATGAAGGTTATGATATACTTCTAATTAATAATTATTCTTTGAAGTAACACACACCCATGCCATTACGTTGAAAAGGTTTCATATCCACAATCTACAATTCCAAAGGTAGAAAATATCTGGCCGTTAATTATAGTATGCTCTATACGTTTGACATCGTCCGATGAAAATATCGATTTAATTATTAATTAAAAACGGAAGATATAAACACTAAGGAAATCGTAAGCCCAAAATAGGATCAGACTTACTTGTATGATCGATTGAACTAATAGTTATTGTGTATTTAATCTTAGTATAGCGAATGAGTGTGTGTGAACAATGCCACACATGATCAAACATCCGGTCTGTTATCGCGCGAAAGTTCGATAGAAATGTGCCACACGCACTAATCTTTTATGAATGGACATGGCTACTTTTTTTATTTGTGACTACGTTTCCTCTCTCTCTCTAGCTTTTCTGTTTCCTCTTTGTAACAGCAGTTGTTTATATCGTGTTTTAAACCGTATCGATTACTGCCAACGTTGTGATAAATTTGCCAATTAAAATGAGGAGGACTTAATGTTTATTTTTTTAAATTTGATATACGCAGTTTGCATAATGCTTTTGCTGGCTTCTTTTACCAGCCTATGTGGACTGGTTAGAGATTATCATCCTATGATTGGTGTAATATAACTTTAAAATACCTTGTTCTTTAATAATTTAATCATTACCTAACGACAAATTTAATATTAAAAGATAAACAAACTTTTTGCTATAAGATAGAAGAATCGCTTACGTGATAAATGCAGCTGCAGAAATTCTCAGATTTATTCTTACACAAAGCGATACTATTGATCATAACAAGTGGCATTTATTATTGTTGGCAAATCTCTTGTTACTAAGCACCTCAATTCCGACACACCATTTAGCGGAGCCAATAAAATTTCTGCGTCACACAATAGATTAATGACATTGTCGGAAGCGTGGTTCTAGTTCTTGCGAATCTAGTCTGTTACCAAGCGACGCGGCCGAATGAATGGCAGTCTCCATGCGCGTGAGTGGATTGCGCAACGGCCGGTGACGCAACCTGTCGCGCCTGCGCGGGACCGTTGCTTGTTAGTATGCAAAATAAGTGAAATATTCGTGTCGACTAGCCGTGGCATGCGCTTACGGTTTCCCTCCCTAGATGTGCGCGTAATTGTTCTGCGTAGCTTCGTTATCGTTTAAGGTCACCTCATATCATTTTTAACTCGCTTTTGTTATACAATTCTAAATAAATCGGAAACCGAATGAAACCTGGAATAAACTATACATCACAATACTGATTAAGGTATTCACATCGAGCCAAACGACATTTTACGTACCCTGCAAAGATATACAGAATTTTCAATAAGTATCTTTTGACTAGCTAATTACACAACGCGAAAACTGCTCCTTGAATTATGTAACTCAACAAACTGTAGAGTTTCCATGCGTTTTGTAAGTTTGTGATCTTTCATTTATTATTCAATTCCAGCAGGTGCTACTTGCAAAATGTTGACCGAGGGAAAATAAATACAAGTCGTTATTTGTTATTCATTGTTCCCAAAAAATGTAATCACGTGCTGGTAGAAACAAGCGATGTATCTTAGCACATCTCGAGAAATGTTAACCTTGATTTTGTTTTGTTTTACGCCCACACAATGCGATACCCGTATCAACAATTTAATTTTGTACCAACTTTCTTTAATAGTCTATACATTCCTAAACATTAAAAGTAACTTTCAATGTCTTGTTGTTATTTTTAATTAATTACGTTTATGTAGGATTATTGTCATCCCTTGATGTTTTTAATTGTGCAATTTGTATGTTAATTAACATTGAGTAAGTCGTCGGGTATAATAAAGTTGTGCTACAATACGTTACAACAATCCAACAATAAGCTAGTGGACGTCTGGTAACTGTACAAGCGTGCGGCGACACAAACGGGAACTGGAAACTTTGCTCATTAGCTGCTCCGCTTTTATGACGAATAACGCCGCGTGTCGCGCTGTCGTCATCCCTGATGCACACCGCCAACGTTTCGGCTTTCGGCCCTGACACCCTTGTCGTCCGGCCAATTGATGAGTCGATACACTTATACCGACAGGTGCCCTAATTAGACCAACTTTACTACCTTAGTTCTACAAAAGGTTAGTTAAATTGGTTTTTAATTAAATTGAAGCATTAGGTTTATTACTTTCAATCTACATCTGAACATATACAGTTTTCTTTTAAGCACTTTGTCTTTTATAGGCACTTTGGCTTTTGACAGCGAAGGAGGCAAGTTTTGTGTCGATAAGTGCGTGAAAGATTTATGACAGACTGACAAAAGATTGGCACACATTGTCAAACGTGAGAAAGTTAGTTGAGCTTTTACTTTACGACTCCTCGGCACGTCATCACTTCACTGAAAACGTTTCATGCCTCGTCAAACCCTATTTAGTGCACGCCTTACTTTCGTTGTCAATTAGTGAGAAAACATTTCTATAATGTATTATTATTTATTACTGCTATGCTTTGATCCTGCAGTATTTAAGTATTCAGCTATCTAGCTAGTTTTTTAATGGCGACCAATGTCCCGTTTTGATCATATGCGACAAGCGATTGTCCTTTCTTTTTATACCACTAAAATGGAAAATGTATTCTGACCGCCTGATGCCGAGTGGTTATGTGGACGCTAGCAACATTTAGGGAATTATTCGCACCTTGCCTGATCTTATTGTGCTATTCTTATAAATTCCTACACAGTAATCGTCCAAGAAAACCATTGCAAGGGGATCCGTTGCTTATCGTATGAGGCCGCGCGTGGAAATTCCTCTGAAACTGGTACCTATTCTGTATTTTGATTCTTACATGTGAGGGTGACCCTCTTCTGGTGACAAATGGTAAGAGGATAAAGCTAAGCTATCACGAATAAGTTCGCAGATACTACCTCTTATACATTCTGTAGGAAACACGGAAGACAAAAAAGAATCGACAGATAGTTGCACTGAGCCTAAAAGTTCTTTTCCTCTGCTGTTTTTATAGTATTAAACTAGACTCAAGACTTTGCAGTAGAGAGCAATAAACTAAAGTTAAAAAAAAAATACTACAGTACTATGTGTAGGGACCCATTTAGTTTATACTCTTAAGATATTTTCACAAGAAAAAAAGTCAACAGTTAAGTTTAATATGTTATACGTGTCATGAGTACATTTAAACATTGTTGCCATCGTGTCTGGTTACTTATATTTACAATCTATATTCTACTTATTTAAACCAAACGACTATTTTCACTACATAAACAATGTTTTAACACTAAATGAGCATACGTATAAATATATGATTACAAAATGTACATATATTCATAACGCAAATTTCGAAATATCATGGCTGTAGAGTTGTAACAAAAACAAGTTTAATAACCTCATGGTCGTTGCCGCTTTCGGGGGCCAGGTATCAAATCATAAACATCTTTCGAGAAACTACTACAAATCATCGCACCTCTAAGGATTACCTGGCCTTAAAAAAGAACCTTGAATACTAAACATCTATTCAACAACCCTTAGCCTTTTATTCAAAAGGTCATTTGATTTGATATATGACGTAACTACCAGGAAAAAATCTGCGCCAAATTGGCTCGCCATAACACAAAAATATTGCAAAGAAGACCGATGCATTCCGGGAACTGCATTGAAGCGCAGTGTATAGGATGGGCGATCCAACTATCTGAAGTTATGCCACGCGGTATTGTGACTTACGTCGCTTTGTGCTGAGCCGATAGTCCGCTGCCACCAACGAGACGCACGGTGGGGCGTTGGCCTGTTGAGAATGTTTGCCGCTGACCTAAGTGGTCAATAATGATCTGTTATACAGTTTATACTACGTATTTTCTTTACTGTTTCTCGATAACGCGAGAAGTATTATTTTTAAGAGATCGCGATACTTTGATGTCGGCGATAACAGCGTATTTTAGTTTTTTTTTGTTAAACCAAGCCATTGCTGTTCTTACCGTTCGGTGTAATTAAAACGGCATCGCAAGCGAACTTCATTATGAGACTTAATCAGTGCACAGCAAGACAGTTACCTTTGGTACTGAAAAGCGAATACGTAAAATAATAGTTTCGCTTTTATGAGCTTACTTTGAATTCAATGCGCGAACATTGTCTTAATTTTAACGTAGTCGTAATTAACAAAGAAATTAACTACTAATAGCGGCAATTAACAAAAAAATTTAAAATAGTCATCTAGGTTAAGGTTTCAACTAACTTTTATTAGCAGAATGTCTGCGCATAATTAGTGTTTACCGTATAATTAAATATGGTGGCGATTCGATAGAAGTTTTGTTATAATTCGTAATTCTCTATACACAACACAGAACAGCGCGTCCTAGATTGTCCGTGCTGGGTGGTCGGCCGGTTCGAGTAGGATTGTTCTTGATTCGCCACTTTTTACCTGTTCGTCGTCGATGAAATCGCCCGGTGCATTCAGCCGAGATTGCTTTTAAACTTTAAAACTTGGAATATTTTTACTTCTTTCCTGAACCGATTAGCTCCGCCAGCCAGTCGGTATAGAGCAAATTAAAATAGAACAATCAATTATGTAATTCGATTTAGTAGCAGCTTCCAGCTTATGTGTGGGGGCCTGACTTTCTATTTTCTTATATAGTGCAGGGTTAGAATGTTGTTCGAAGAAAGTACAGAGGTCGAGATATGATTAAACCGTTGGCGTTAACAGTATGACCTACATCGACGTCTTCTAGGGTGGTCTATACATTAGCGGTTAGTTTTTCTAAAGCTTGTTGCTAATCATAGCAACAAGCTTTAGAAAAACTAACAGATATTAAAAACAGAACAAAAAAGCTAGCTAGCTTTCTTGTTCTTTTTTTAATATGCTGTTTAATTATATTTTCTTCAACAAGTCTCTTTGAAATTGATTACCTTTGTTGAATTGCAATTTCGAATATATACCAGTACATACCAGTAAGTTGTTAATATTTTAAAAAACGCCAACTTTTGCTTAGTACTACACTTGTCAAATCTTATACCCGAGAGTAAATTCACTGTCAATGTTATTCTTATGACTTTCCCTTGTAATCAGATTGAATAGAGGTATGAAATATTATTGTAGAATAAAAATATTTTCTTACTAATTCTCACCACGCCGACTCTTTTTGCTCTTTTCAACGTAACGCTTTTCTTAATGTTCGAACAACCGCCCACCCTTAACTTTTCAAGGACGCCTTTGACGATGGAAATAGATATCAGATCCGAGTTAAAAATACTTTACCTTGTCTATACCTAGCAAAATTGAGACACGCGATCCACGAGATGCGTAGGCATTGCCATGGGTTACTGTTCTAGGGTAATAGCTATTTATAGATTATAAATAAAAGACAACAAAATAACTTGATTGATTAAGCGAGTGCTGACGTAATATGGGATTTTTTGGGCTAAGAGACGAGTCGTTGTTTCGTTGATCGTCATCTAATCCTGTTTTTCGTTACACGTGTCGTTGGCCGCGCGTGGGACGCAAATGTAGGCTTAGCTTCCGATTCCGTGAATTTGCGTCATGCACTCGAAGTTAGTGACGTTGGCAATGCCTCATTATGTCTGCACACATCAGTTACAGCCGCAACACTAGCTGATTGTTTTTACCGGGAAGCTTATGGCTTATTACGTGTTTATATGTGAAAATATTCAACTATTATAACTTAAATTTCCAATTATAAATACAATTTAAAAAAACGCTCTTTATAAAAATATTTGATACCTTCAATTTCCCTGCTTTCAATTCGGTATGCCCAGACTGCACAGATAGTATCAAAGGACCCTAAATATTTACTGTACCGTGTAGAAATCAAAACCCTGAATACCTATAATTCACATAGTCCGTAAAATACGTGACTTAAAAGATCCAAATGGGACTAGTGCACACTTAAATTTATCCGTCATATCTGTTGCGACCCAACTATTATTATGTGCATTTGTAAGATGTGTTTATACGCGAATACATTTGATCGATTCAAACAAATATGACGCTTTAGAATGCCAGAATTTGAATTATGAATGATATAAAAATATGTTGAATATTTTGCCCTTGACTATGTTCCGTACGGGACCAAATCGTATAATCGTGCGAGTGTATTACTATCGAACATTATAATTGATGTAAATTTATTATTAATCGTAATCATAGCGGATTTAAGCGTAATCCTGTCTAATATTATAAATGCGAATGTGAGTTTGTATCTTTGTTTGTTACGCTATCACGCCTTCACTACTAGACTGATCATCTAGAAATATTGCATACACTTTCTAACCTAACCTACATTTATGCGAGCGAAGCCGCGGGAAAATCTAGTTAACAATTAAAATAATCCCATTTAGATCTTCTCTTTCTATCTCCTTCTGTCACTTTTCAATAGTAATAAAATAAATAGCTATATTCTTTTACATTATATCGACGACGTTTGTTGAATATTAATATCTTAGTGCTATAGATAGTACAAAAACTAACTAACAATTAACTTGGCAGTGAATACAATAGATAACGTTACCGTAACAATCGTTTTAGATAGAATACTATTCATTTACATAGGATACTAGTAATTTATAGTTTAGTTTGCTTTAAAATTGTACTTATGTTCGCGCTGATGTTCAAGTTCCTAGTACTTTATAGAAAATTACTATGCATTAAGAAAATTAATAACATTAATTAAAATACCACATCGGCATCGTATTGTAATGAGTATGACTGACTTCATTCCGTCCCTTCTATTTTTAGCTTCATAATCATTATAAAGCTATATTAAGCTTATTTATAATTAAAAGTTTTACAGAGAACCTGAAAACGTTTTCCTATTTTCCTTCTCTATGTGATGTTATTTGTTTGTAGTCCTAACTATTTTAACTAATATTATAAATATGAATGTGAGTTTGTTTGTTACGCTTGCCCGACTTAAATACTCAAACGATCATTATGATATTTTGCATACACGTTCTCAGGGGAACAGAAAAGGGCATAGGGTACCTTTCATCCACAAAAAGTACTGTTACTAATTTAACCTAACCAACATTTACACGAGCGAAGGCGCGGGCAAAATCTAGTCTATGATAAAAATACCGTTTGACATACATACTATTTATTTATTGAGTGATTGTATTCAACGATCGGATTAACCAGATGCGTATACAAGCTCAGTTCATTATGTTTTCTTTTACCTAATGTATTAATTCAGACTTTTATAACTTATTCACATAATACCACGGTCGCCGTCTATAATTATACTGCTAAAGTGTTTATTGATGTTTTACACGTGACACTATAAAGTTTGTGGAACATTAGTAGCATAGCTATTGTTTAGACTATGTTTAAAGGAAATAGTAGAAATAGACATAATATAGTGAGGTATTTTAAGGGTCTATGAGTTGACGAGGATATGCAGACAGACTTTGCCACTGATCATCCAAACAAGAAGAAATATTCCTTTACCGACGTTAAAGCTTGTTGTTTTTTTTTCAATTTAGAAAGCTTGTATTCGTCTATAAAGTTTTATCTATATCTATTATCTCATTGATGATAACATTCACGTTTTGAAAAACTGTAACATGTCATATCATTATGCTATTGTGCTACTACAAATATTGAAGTTCAAAGCGAATACGTATTTAAACACAAACTATGACCTTTGTACAGCCTATCGATAATATTATTTCCGTTCACAATTACACCTTTGCGGAACACTAAACTGACCTAGGGTTTGCTGCCGTTAATGGTTTCTGGGAATTAAAAAAACCCACAGGGTCTGATAATAATGCGGTTTTATTACCGAGAACTGTGCGGGGTGTTTATTTATGAAGCAGTCGTGAACGCGGACAACGACTTATCAGTTCCGATTATTGTTGACATTACTTACGACGTGATTCACTATAAAAACGTTTATTACTACTTTTGACCCTTTACAAGCCCTACGAAGCTAATATTACATAAAAAATTCCATAGTAAATTTTTTATAGAACTTTTAATACAATTTTATGCGTTTTTACCCGCTTTGTTCTTGGCCATCGCCGTCCCGGCCGCCCGTAATCAAACAAATCTTATGAGATATTGGCCGTCTAATAAATTGTTTTTCACAGCTATATCTTATGAAATGGATTTTATTACAAGCTTCCGCTAAAACCTTTGTTTATACGTCTTTTAAATAAAATACAAGCATCTCGTTTTGCTGAAGAAAATAAAATGAGCTTTGTAGGTACACAAACATTAATGTGATAGGCACACACAATGATACAAATAGAAATGCACTTAACAGTTATTGTATTAGTAATATTGTGTTCTGTGTTTTTAACATTTAAATAGACGTATTTTCTACATACGCACATTTATTATCGCTGTTAGTTGTTACATTAAATATCCTTCCTAAAATTGTTATTCTCAATAATGCTTGTTTGGCTTAATTAAATTACTTGAATTGATTACATTAATCGCTTTTATGTATTGTTTATAATTTTATGTAGTGGGAAAACCCATCTTTTGATTTAAGATCGAAAATATTATTGGTGTTATCACCATACGTAGTGTTTAAAAAATATTTCTAATGATTGTTGACTAAATTGCAATGGACTCGTATTTTCGATACTCACGCATTAAATGAGTCCACTTGTAACACAAGTTTAGTTGCAGGGATTAATGCAGATCTTAAACAAAAATAAAAACACATTTAGTTTATTTTACGGCAAATTATGTATAGTTCAGATCATTAATGTATCGTGAAGTGACTTTTATCACGTGCGGGTAGCACTTGCCGTACGTATATGGTCAAAAAATAGAAATAAATTTGATATTTGTGGCACCCGTGATACAATAACGATATATTTAATGATCAGCTCCAGTAATGATAGAAAATATGCCAAGAAATTTCAAGTTAGTTACGTTTCTATCAGTTTTACAAGAATTTATTGAAATATGCTTTAGTTAACTATAAAATTTAATTAATCTATTGATCTCCCGATCACGACGGACTGTATGTTAAATGCAAAAATTTGAGTGAATAAAGCCCGATGGTTCAGGGTATTAACCTAACCTTTGTCCACATACTGTTTAATGTGGTCAGAAACTTAAAATATGTTCAGACCATTATTACTATGGGGTATAATTCGGGCGCGCCACGATCGTGGCGGTAAGTCCCGTTTTTGAGGAGTGGCTGGAGAGGCGGCATGGCGCCCTCACCTTCCGGCTGACACAGGTTCTAACTGGCTACGGTTGTTTTGGCCAGTTCCTGTGTCGTATACGCCGGCAAGAGGCGCCCGGTTGTCACCACTGCGGCGACTGCCGCGACGTAGTTGAGGACACGGCGCTGCACACTTTGGCGGTTTGCCCCGCCTGGGCATCGCAGCGCCGTGATTTGATCGCGGCAGTCGGATCGGTTGCCCTCTCGCTCCCGGCCGTAGTTCAGTCTATGGTCCGGAGTGAGAGGTCGTGGAACGCCGTCGCCTCCTTCTGTGAGGAAGTAATTTCCATCAAGGAGGCGGCGGAGCGGGAGAGGGAGCGTTTAAACCCTCTCCCCAACCGCAGAGCCGGGCGCCGGAGGGCGCGAGACGACCTCCAGCCACCCTGAGGTTTGACCTGGGGGTGGCGGGCTTTGTGGGCCTGCCCGCCATCCGTTCAGCACCAGGTCCGAGAGGCGGCGTGCGTGTTCCCACGCGCGCCTCTGTGTCGTGTCCGTCTCCCCTTTAGAGGGGAGACAGTAGGGTATTTTTTATGAAGTGAGTCCTTTGGGTAGGTCTCTGTAGTGGCCTGCCGTTTCATACGGCGGGCCGAAACCTCGGCGGGGTCGCGACCGTATGCGAAAGTGATTCGCGCGACCCCGTCGATAGTGGTTTTGTCGAGGAACACCGTGGTAGGTTTAGTCGGTATTCCGGGAGGTACATTATCTTTTAACATCTTATTTTACGTAAAAAAAAAAAAAAAAAATGGGGTATAATTATTAATTATGTGGTAGGTATATCTTGTTCCTCAGTTTACTACCCGTTTCATTATTCTGTCGCAAACCTGCCTAACCTACTTATTAACCTTGCATCGTAGGTGGCAGGTTACTAATGTATCAAACAACGCTGAAATTTGAGATAAAATTGTTTCTACTCTCGTAAATATAAATAGAATAAACATCGCTAACTTTTTGCTTGAGAATGTTTAACCTGTCAAGTCGTGGAATGTCAGGCATAATTACAAAACCAATTGTGTCTGCCCGCCGGTGTACCACTGTGACTCAATAGGTCAATGTCAAGTTTCAAGCCAGTTACTCTTTTGGACTTCTTTCATAGCATAGTACAACATTGCATCCGCAGAGAAACATTATTAAGGTAATAATAAAGTTTAAAGTATCTATAGATAAAAGTATCTTTTCTGTTGTAGTTCAGCCGGTTATCACGTCAGTCGGTGATGTTTCTGGCTTTATGAAGTATTCTAGATAGCTCTGAACTGTATTGCTGGACGATGCCTCACCTCACCAGTAACTACATTTTTTTTTACAAAATACTAGTTTTATTCGTGACGTACTTAATTTTTATATTCTAAACAAAATCCCTCTGACCTGCAGTTCTCACCACTTGCGGTATATCAAACATTGGCCGTTTACCCTTTTTCACTTATTCGCTATGCATCTTGACAGCAATTTGACCGTCTCGTAAATCAGACTCGTCTCAGTTCGTTGAACACTAATTCCAACAAAGTCTAGACTAGTCAATATCTAAGATATGCAAATGATCTATGTAAGCGCACTGTTGTAACTGTTTTACCTACACCGTCGTCTGCTTCAATGAAGGTTTGTTAGGTCAAGATAACAGGTGCTAACCACACCAGTCACAGGCTTTCCGACGAGAATAAATTATCTACTCTATAATGTATTACTGGAACGTGTGCTGTTTAAGAATCTTTTGTAACACGGATAAAATTTATGTTAAAATGAAATTAAAATAAATAAGGTACCAAGTAAAAGCAGTCCCGTGATATATTCATCCTTTTCCTTACTAATATTATAAATGCGAAAGTGAATTTGTTTGTTTGTTTGTTACGCTTTCACGCCTCAACTGCTCGACTGATCATCAAGAAATTTCGCATAAAACTCGACAGAACAGAAAAGGACATAGGGTACCTTTCATCCGAAAAAAGTACTGTTAGTAACCTAACCTAACATACATTTACACGAGCGAAGCTGCGGGCAAAATAAAGTTCTTAATATAGCTTTATTGGCTAGGGATGTATAATAAGTAATAATAATATCATGAAGTACTACATACATATGTGTATAACAATACAAAGCACGGGTCAGTTAAAACTTAATCAGCTTAGTGGACAATAATTCTTTCAGAAATTAAGATTTAGACATAAGGTTTTATCTCATAGCCCATGAGACCATGAGCGTTATAGGAAAGAGCCGATATTCTATTTATATAAAACAGGTGTTACTACCAGGTGCTTATTTTCTTAATCTATAAATAGATTATTTGCAATGTAATAAATTAGCGAGGCTATGAATAGATCACCTCTAGGATAACTAGCCACTCAATACAAGGTGCAATACCTATTTTTTAATAGCGCTTTTTTATTCATTCGTTTACCAGTTTTCTCAAATCATTAACATGTTGTTATGCTTACAAGTTTTCAAAATGGACTTTCTGTTGTTGAACGAGCACTTACTGAAAAGAATACAATCAATGAGTTTTAAAATTCGAAAAAAGATTTGGTCAGTAATTTGTTGGGCGCTTACTGATATTTGTTGCGAAATCTCCCTCTTCCAAAGGGATATGTACTTCTAGCTATTTTTATTAAACGTCGATTATTATCTCAAGCCTTCAAGCAGCTTAAACAAAGCCTGTATAAGATCATTTAGCATCAAGCGATCATTTTTAATTTATTTATAAGTAAAATACTGTCTTTGTTTCCAGATACACGAACAGAATTATGTTCGTCTGAAGTACTATTATTTGAGCAATGTTCACGTTTCAGATGTATTTCGCAACGCTTGAGGAAATAGAATCAAGTCGTAATTATGTGCGATGAAAGCCAAAAGCGTGACCTTTAGCTTGGTCGCTTTTAATGGAGATTTGTCTGGCCCAAACATGACCTTTGGATGGTTAACCTCAAACGATACATAATTAATGGTTTTGTATAATAAGTGCACCGGATAAACAAAATGCTTGATTTTTTATAACAGTAATGGCTAGTATCATAACTGAATGAAATATATTTTTACTGCTGAATTTCAGGACTGTAATAAAAATTACCAGTCTTTGTCTATTGGCACTGGTTGCTTGTACTACTACTGTTTCTTGTGTACTTGAGGTTAATCATTCCAACTAGATTTCTCTCTGCATCTCTTGGTGTCTATTTTCATTGTTATATATTTTAAATGTTGAGTCAAATTAAATCTCATGGCAGCAGCAATCCAATTACCAGCTTGCTAATAAAACATTTGAAACCAGTTCTATTCAAGCATAATTTCTAATTCACTGATCTTAAACCGGGATCTTAGTTCTAAAACGATCCTGTCCAAGTTCTTTATTTCATCTTATTTCACAACCGATTATTTCGCAGAATTCTAAACGGAACACGCTGACCTTTTCGCTCGCGTTTTGCATTACAGATGAATGACAAAGACGGAAGTTTAAGTTAAGATCTCAAGCTTAAGCATAGGCGCCACAAGGATAAAGATATATGATGCAAAACTTTTTGAGACTAAACAATAAGTCTTTTGTATGAATATACATTCGAATTTAGAATACATTTGTATAGCTTACTTTAAATAAACCTAGCCTTATCTTACAATAAAATCATGGTAGTTTTAGCTTTCCATGTTTGTAAAGCTATCAATATATAAGTTATTGTATTTAAGTAAAATTCAATAAAAAGAAAAGTACAAATCCTCAAAACTACAATCATATTATTTACTACTTGTCTGCAAGTAGTAAATAATATGATTGTAGCATCGTCCTGATCACCCAGCCGACTAAGCAACATTGACCCGTTCTTTTCCTCGGGAGTCCTTTAGAACTAATATTGTTTCAGATCATTAAATTAACCTAACTATTTCTTAATCGGGTGTATGATCTTATTCAACGCCTTCATGTTATTTATCTCTAATTATTCTAATTAATAATTAAATCGTCCTTGAAGCGGTTATTCGGTATTTTAAAATAGTTCCGTTATGGCGGCTTGTAAATTCAACATGAGACCGCTGAGAGCAGGGCAACCCGTTAAAATTTCACAAACCTCTCTATTGCTTCGGAACTATGAAAGGAAAAATGAAACCCACGCTAAATTTACTCTATGTGGTAGTATGTACATAGGTCTCTTACTTATTTAATATTCAACGCAATAACAAAGGGTGTAGTGTGTTATTTCCTAACACAATATACATTTCTTTTTAAATTATATTAAGGGAAAATACAGCCATGAGTTAGAATTTGAATTTGTATTCGTTGGTCTGTAAACATCATTTGTTTTCTGCAAGGATATACATGTATGTATCTTGCCCTATTGGTATGTTTCGTCATTTTGCATACATTGAAACAACGGACCTCGACAAAACTAAGACTCGGAACATCTTACATGTGAATCACAATTGTTTGTACCATGCGGAGTCCTAATCTCCAACACTCATCGTGTATTAATTGTGACTTGCCTACTGTGTGTTTCCGTCTCTTTAGTCTACGTTATTGCTTAACATTAAATATATTGCAATAAGTACTTGTATTTAAAAGCCTTCGGCAATATAATAAAATTAAATATTTTTTTACACAATTCGCATCACGCTAATCATAATTATTTTTTCTTTCAGGTATGTATGTACTCAGTTCGATGTCATGGATGTCTTTCATTGAGTTGACGTAAGTGTAAATATATTATGTAGATTATTTTAATTATTTGTATTGTAGACGCCGATTAATTAAAATTAATGGTCTCAGTCATAACGTCATAAGTCATAAATGAATAAACCTACAAGAAAAATCTAAAATTCTTCCGCATCGGATTGTATTATTAGCTTTACTTACTATGACAGTTGTGCTTTTCAGCAAGTGGAAATATTGTATGAAGGAAGTATGAATGCGTGTGACCGTCAATATTATGGTTTAGAGAACATGTCTTACACAAATCTCTAAAATCCAACCAGAGATGTTCTAAAAAAGCAATGCGGTTTTATAAATCGCCAAGTGCGCAAGAAGAGTGTGATGAAAACGAATGAATAAAAAGTAAATCAGGATCGTGGCAGGCGGAAATATGGTTGCCCTCCATACGTGAATAGGCCTGTTCGCCGTTTCAGAAACAGTAATGTTTATATGAAGGGGTTTCTGACCATTTAGAGTTAAAAAGCCTATAGAAAAGTACAAATAGGGAAAGTCGCCGTGCACGTTTACTGTAGAAAACTGAACTTAAAATATCCTAAGCGTCGAGCCTTCCTTACATCGTAAAACACAACCAGAAATCTGATGAGCTCGGCAGACTAAAAGTAGCATATTAGGATAGTGTGGCAAGTAGAAATACATTATTACTGTCGACGCTTGTAATAAAAAGTAAAATGACTATGTAAGTAAGAAAAGCTGTATGACAATTGAAACGCTTAAAATACACTTACGAACGAGATGTTTACAAAGAGAACCGTTTCTTCAGAAGTACGCATACATATCTTATGTTGATAAAATTTATCACCAAACAAAATAGCAGTTGACGACAACCTGTTGCCATAACGCTTTATCACAGCGACGCGTTGATATCGAAATTCCTTTAAGGATAATTCCAGTCGTTTTATCTCGATGGAGGCTTGATACAATAATACATACATCAACGTGAGTCACCGATTTTTATCGACTATCGGCTGGTGCCACTCCCTGTTTCATCGTCACTTCGCGGCGGACCCCGGCGGACATTGAAGTTTAATCTTGTTGATTACAGAAGTAGTAGACATTATAAAATAATCACTAAGTGGATTACGGGCGCCCGTCTGTGTTTCTAACACTGCCACAGCTACTTTTGTGTTTCTTACTTTTAAAGGAGTAATGTGTTTCATGGTTTTAATAATATACTATCATACATAACACAATATCAACTTTGTATATTCTCAAAAGGTTAGGTAGAGGTTAGTCTCTTCCACATTTACGTATTAGCATCCGTCACATTTCCCAATAGAATAATCGGCGAAACTACTGATGTATCCCAAGTACAATCTAGCCTAAATTGCTGCCAAGACTTTCTAGAATAATCAACCAATCTTAATCTAATTCTAGAATTGAACTTTGGACGATAAGAAGGCGATAGGACGTGCGCTCATGTTTAAAGCACTCAACTAACAGTATTATTATGCTATGACAATAATGTAAAAATATTTTAAACTTATTTAGTTACTATCACTTTTATATGTGAAAAGTGTTGGTCTTATTACGAGATAAACAGAAATGTGTTGAAGGAAATTAGTGACACTTTCGCCTTACAATGAGCTACTGCACATATATTTATATTAGTAAATGATAATTAAAAAGATACTTTGCATGATAGTAAAATATATAACACAAAAGTCAATGCACCATATAAAGCTATTATTTATCTACTACTTAGTTTTCGATGACACACATACGCCATTTACTATTACAGCAAGCTTCTCGTTTGCGATCATGGCCGAAACGTCGAGCGACTTTTTGCATTGCATCATTATAACTCATCAAATCTGAAACACAGAATTCCTCCATCTCTTCTTAGAATAAAACCAAAACTAAGTTGTTAATGAGTTCTATTATTAGAATATCTTGTTGTTTAAGGCACCACGTAAATATTGACTTCAAATGAAACTAATAAAGTTCAATAAAAATAATACACCAAGTAACCTTTCTTTACAAGTTATATAATACCAATTAAAGTATTTAGATCAATGTGGTGCTTAGCCCATAAGACTTGTAGTTTATTCTTACAGATTAAAACGAATACGTTGTTGTGTTGAACGAGTATAATAGTCCATTTTAATATTTTATAGGTTATGCCATATATTGTTTACTACCATAATTGACTCGTTATCCAGGGATTTCAGTATAAATGTAAGCGCGACTGTCGGCCGTGTAGAACCGGGTTAGGCTTGCGGGTCGCAAGTGGTGTTCGATTTTGAACCGACGAAAAAGGAGTAGTTTCTTAAACCAACGCGTTTATTTTTATATAATATATATGACCAAACATGACTATTTAATGACGATTATTAAAAATAAAACCATTAAACAAAAAATTAAACCGGTTAAAGCTTTTTAGTTTATGTTTTAAAGCTAAGCGAGGGACCTAGAAATATTCAAACAGCGGACACAGAGCCACCCAGTCTCGGAACATCCATAACCCTGGTCTATTCATCGAGGAGATGATATATTTTTTCAATTAGTACCAAAGTGTGTCGCCTGCCAACTTATGGATGGTGATAAACATCTAAAAGTAATTTTGTATGGAGACGAACATACCCCTGTCGCATGTCGTCACTGATTTAAGAACAATCTATTACATTCTCAATATGTGTGTGTGTGTGTGTTTATTTCAAATTCGTATGTGTTTTAGTGTATGTGTGTGAGCGTATTGGCAGTGGTAGATATGAAATAATTACATTTCACATGCTCGTATTTTATAAGACCAATACATTCACCAGAATCCTCCATCCTTCTAGATCCACATAACATTCAAGTCCAATATTTGGTGAAAGTAAAAAACATGACTTATTTCTAATTGTAATTAAATAATTGTTGTAAGTAGTTAAGGTTAGGTACATATTCATGATATATCAACAGGGAAAATGAACTGATTCACCATTTTACCTCTTCTTTTGTTCTGTATTCATATCACTCATAACGTCATCGTGCGGATTTATCAAACGGAAAAGTTGGTTGTTGTAAGGCAAAATGTAGATACATATATTGGGTAAAAATGGGTCATAATTTATCCTTTAGGTTTATCAGTTACCTGGTAACAACAGTCTACTGGACTTGATACTAACACGAAAAAGCTAAAAAACTTTAATTTCGGGAGCAAATTGGCGATATCACATCCACAAAATGCTCTCGAAATTAAAGTTTGTTAGCTTTTTCGTCAAATAGGAATGGTGTTGAGGGTGTGTACATCATCATCATAATTTTTGGCCTTTTTTTTTTGTCGGTTGGAAATCCTCATGGACTTCCTCCGCCTGGGGAAAGGCGGAGGGGCGTGCCGGACTCTTACCGGCTAAAACCACCCCGGTGTCTCCTCGCACGTACGCGCGGGGCCGCGGGAGTCCAAATTCTTCCGCAGCCCCACACTAGTGCTGGCCCAGTCTATCCGGGCCCCGTCTCCTGCACGGGGTAGTGAGGTGTTGAACTACCCTGTGCATCGCCTCAGAGGCGCGTGCCGACACCCGCGCGCGCCTCCGCCTCGGGTCCATCGAATAGGGGGCGGCGACTTCCCCAAGTCCCTCGCCCCTGGACCCATTCATGGGGGCTGGAAAAGGGCGTCGTCCGCCCTTCTCTTGCGCCCGGTGCGCCTTCTGCGGCCAGGGAAAGGAGTCGAGATCTCCCTCTCCCGTTCCGCAGTTTCCTTCTGCGACATCACGTCCTCGCAGAAGGACACCACTGCGTCCCACGACTCTGCGCTACCGACCATACTCTGCACTACGGCCGGCAGCGACAGATCGCCTCCTACTTCATTTGTGAGGACACGGCGCTGCTCCTCCCAAGCTACACACTCGGCGAGCGTGTGTTGCGCCGTGTCCTCCCCGCAATGGACGCAGTGGTGGCACCGAGCGTCCGGCTCCCTGTCTATGTGGCACAGATACTTGCCGAGCCAGTCGTCGAGTACTGGCCGGATCGCCTCGAAGGTAGCGAGGCCGGCGGTAGGGGGCAGAAGCCTTTGCCGCCATTCCGCCACCAAGACCTGACGGAGCTCCTCCCGGCGCAGCGCGATCTGCCGCTGCACCGGCCTCGAGCCCCGTGCCCGCTCTTCCTCGCGCCATCGATACAATGACGCGAGTACTTTCGCCTCTAGGTCCCAGGGGCTGGACATAGGCCTGCCCCAAGGTTTTCCACACAGACCGGTCTTTTATATAATTAATTATAGTTCACATTTTGAGTAAAGTTAAAATATCAATCTTCCAGTATTATGTAGTTGAATAACTGCAGTGATAATCTTGTTTAATTAGTTTGTAGGGATTGCCTACTTTGGATGTATAAAGATGGTATACAGTCTAAATAACGAAGTATATTTTACTTCACAATAGTTATACTTATGTTCTAATAATATACAGAGTACCTGGTATTGCCGCGTCTGGGAGTGAACTGCTCGCCTGTCCCCGCGGTCCGCACTAGCGCATAATACATTCGCTGACAACGCTGTTTCCTACGCACACATTAACATACAGTGCCCCTACAAGTTCTTTATTGGTTTACATGAACTGAAAACCGCCGTTTAACTAAAAATACCGGTGACCAAAGCAATGGCTCTGAACTTAAAGAGGGCACTAATACACGTGCATATTATTCATGTTTGTATATATCTTGATTTTTTTTAATAAAACTAATTGCATGAAATCCTATAAATGCGTATATATAGAAGAGAACATTATTTACATTAAAGGCATTCTAAGCTAACCTATACATAAACCTTCGAACAAAAACGGCTCGCATCACCCGAGTGGTTACTAGACGCAAGAACAAAGAAAAGCCATTTATTTTCCAAATTATCTACTACATAAGTCAATCAATTTTGACAGTTTTCCCTGCGCGCTGATGAATTATAGAGGGATACTACTATCGACTTGATTTTATAAAAGGGTATAGCATATATTTCGTTATATGATCACTTGATATGAAAGAAATGTGCCTATTGCGTATGTTCACGGTAGATTGATTTCGTGCTGGAAATACTATATTTTTCTGGATCCGAGAACCAAACAAGCCTGTTGTCTATCTGGCAATCCTTACATCACTGTACCAATGAGCTGATGTCAAATTCAGCTCCAATTCTTATAGTTTAAAATATTCAAAATAGAGATCCGATTTAGACACAGTATCATAAATACAACAAATAGTAGTCTCCTAAATTGAACTAACGTCAAATATGAACTCTAATTGCATTATAGTTAACATTTGACGTTTATTAGACTAGATCGGAGCCATATTTTGCACATATTCTATTAATAAAAATTGGACGTCTACAATCTAAAGACTGTTACCACGCACAGATTTCCAACTATACTTACTTCATCATACGTTCAAATAAAGAAAAGAAGAAAACTTGAATGTTTTCCCGATTACTCACCGTATGTATTTGATAATAAATTAGTTTATTGCATCATGAGTTCACTTCGTCTTCAGTGCGGATGCACTCGTGGCAGCTATTTATAGACACGTTTACTGTACCTAACATTATAACCTAGTAAGTTATACGAAAAAGTTTGTCAAAAGTAAATAGATAATTTAAATTCTTAGTATTTCAGTAATTGAGGACATGGTAATTGATATGCAAGATATCTAACGTACAAAAACATAGGCCGATGTTTGCGTATAATTTAACACCAAATTAAACGCAATTAGATAATTTTATATCCAAAAAATACAACAAATTAACATAGTACAATGACTAATAAATAAAATAGGGGTTTAAAACTATTTTCTATAGCTTTGCCGCTATACGGCTCTGCGTATAAACTGTTGATTATTATGGCGACACGAGAGGATATGACATCTGCCTCGTGGACTTGTCTGTATCCTATTAAACGAAAGACTCCTATTTTAAAATGTTCTAGCTTTCTTTCTATCTTTTCATAAATCTTCTGTTATTACAAAGGTACTATGAAAAAGTATACTGAGTTCATTCAAGTTCGGTATGGAATGTATGTATACAAATAGCCCATACATTTTAATGTTATCACTAAAGGCGAAAGTAGACTTTTGAACACAATTTGAATTTGGTATGAGATTATCGCCACTTTTTTGTATTTAAATAGATATTTGATGTATTCAAAACTATACAGGTTATGTCAATAATATTGTAATGGGCTTAAACAAAGTTTTCGGTTTGTTTACAACCATCTACTTAACTACTTATCCTCCTCACATTCAAAAAGTTTTAAATTTTAGGTTTATGATAGGCACGAAGACTCTGCGGAGTTTAATTTCAATGTTTAATAAAATTCATTCTATGATTGATATCAATGCTTATAAAATTAATTAATATGCGTCAGATATGACGAAACTTCTGAGTGAATGATGATATTCTGCTTACTAGCAAATGTTTGTTGACTAATTGTGGATGGCTTTTTAACGACCATTGCGTGTATTGGTTACCGTGATTATGCGCGCTAAGTAACTTAGATTGAGGATGCTCAACACAGTGTTTGCCTGTGCCGTATAAACAGCACATGACTATAAAGTCATGTATGTAACCGACGGCTTACTGTCCACGGCATGACGGAAAATATGGTTACCTGTGAACTTAATACGTTTCTTTGTGGTTAGTTTTAACCGTATCACGGGCCTCCTAATTTATTTAATTATAGACAATGGTATTGTAGTGTCTAAAGTTTTGACAGTCAAATTTAGTACTTCAGGACGCTAATGTGACATCAACTTGGTTGTAGTAAATGTCTATTACACCAATATACCGGCTATCAGTTAAATTCGTTGAAGAGCACGATATGGCAAGTTAATACTTGCAAACATATCAGAATACATAAACATGCATTGCATTATCAATTCTGGTATGTTATCACGGATTGATATAACCATAATTAGTAATTGATATTTTTTTCGTTTGTCTTTGATGTACCTATGTGTAAGTTGTTAATTGTAGGTAAGAACTCTCTGTGTATACTAAATAGATATTTATTCTTAACATACCTACTTAATAGAGCAAGGTGAAGAATTAAATTAAATTTTATTGTAGTTTTGTGTAAAACCACTTTTCCTAAATACAAATATATTTTATAATGATGTATAAGTATTGAATCACTTTTAATGATTCAGCTTACTTGCAGTTGGCGCCAAAATTAATCTTATCACTCATGGAAACTAGTTCATTACTTATCTATCCGTAGACGTCAAGGCGAGACTTACCAGGTAACAGGTTGATGATAAGACATATTATTATTTACTCATTGATAAATAAATATATCGCTGCTTTACGATTGCGCAAACTTTGTTTACTTGATAAGCTAACAACAGCAATATTTTCACAAAATCGCATTCGATAACACCAGTCGACCTAGAGCTGCATATAATTTAATCATTATCTTCGAATTATAGAGGATGGACATTGAACAACCTTGTAAAAACTGGTATTCATTCATAGTTATACCGACGATGGGTGCATAAATGCCAGCGCCGGAAATAGTCATTGACATGTTAATACAAAACTGTTCGAGTAAAATGGTGTTCGCTTTATGCACTATGCATGAGAATCATACTCTTAAAGTGCAAGATTAGTTTCACGTTGCGTTCACACGGCAGCGGTCCCCAGATTCGATGTTCGCCACACAATACCAGTGCTCGCATTCCTCCCTGTCACGATAATATCGACGTTTCCGATCCCGTCTCTATCTGTCTTCATAACAATGTAAACACTTTGAATACGTCCCGACGTTACACGTTGAATTTCCCACATTGATGATGACGTTACCATAAGTAACAAGTTGTAGCGAAAACGTTAACTTCTTAGAAACTGTGAGAATCTTGTCGATATACTATAAATTGTTATCTACAAGCTTGCGCTGTATTGAAATTTAGTGGTTGCTGCTCGTATGCAAAGTTATTCGCTACCCGCTTCTACCTTGTGTTGGTATCCGCCCGCCCCCGGGAAATTACGTGCCACGTAGCAATTCCTATGCGTAGTGCTACTAGAAAATGTAATTAATTTCATATATTATTATAAAACAATGAACGCTTTCAAACGCGCGATTGTGTACGATACGTGTACGTTCCTATACATATACCTATAGACGTATAATCGTACAGCTTATGTAGCCGTTTGTTACACGGCATGAATAATTAACTTAAAAAGTTCATTTTGGCCCGACTTGTTAGTCAGTTTATTATCTAAAAATAGATGCTGACTACAAAAAACAATTTTATCATTATGTGGTTAACGTTTATGCCATAAATAAGTATTGCTGTCAGTAAAATGAAATCGATAGCGTCCAATACGATTCTTTATAATTAGCGTTGTCACTGAGTGAAGAGTTGATGAGTTAAGATGCCGCGGACGGCACGCTTAAGGCCGCAATTATAAAAGAAAATAAACAAAAAACGTTGGTGCTATAGGCCTGGTGGCGGTGGGACACCTGTCTCTATGAAACAGGTTTGGTGCGCCGCTCGCGTCGCGACCGTGTGA
This sequence comes from Catocala nupta, assembly GCA_963675205.1. NCBI lineage: Eukaryota > Metazoa > Arthropoda > Insecta > Lepidoptera > Erebidae > Catocala > Catocala nupta. The sequence continues at coordinate 9,114,588 of OY776091.1, read as the reverse complement.
ATGGAAGTGATGAATCTTCTCATATGTACCAAAACTGGTTTTGGTGAGAATGTTTTAATCAGTACGTTTTAGGGTTAGAATGTAAAGAGATGTTTGCACATAAATCTATTCCTCATTGTTAAAATGCACTAGTTATTGCGAATATAAAAATGGACTTGACACTGTAAATAAACAACTCAGAAAGACTAAACTAAACTATAGAACATTCAGGTCGTTAATTGTAACAAAACACTGTAAATATCATCGAGTCGCAATATTCTAGACTGGTGTCGTCTGATATAAAGCTAGGTGTTATTTTATCCGTGCTCGATCATTATCAATCTACCCGGGACGTACGCGGGAGCCTGACGAATTGGGCCGCATTCTACTAGTGCCGAGACTGACCGCGCTCGTCAACCGTATTAAATTCTATGTTGTTTTGTTTGATAGTTTTACAAGAATGTAATGGTTTTAGGGCTGCGCTGTGCAGAGATAATAATGGTCATTTGTATTATGTTTAAAATGTATTGAAGTGTACTAAGTTATTCACAAGAACAATTAAATTAAGTAATACTATTGTGCTCATATCGATAAGGGCTTTTTCCTAAGTCACAATAGGATGTAAATCCTTTTAAGTTTTGGGAAAGCAGTAATAGCATAAGTGTCAGCCAGCTAGCATGACATTTGATACAAATTATAGTCAGCTTTCAAACATACATAAATATTGTCGCTTTAGAAAAAGTTTATCCTGAATAGATTGCAAAGATTAGATGACAGCCGATCCGTGGAAAATCCGATTTACCTGTCCATATAGTACCTATGTCTGCGTTACGATAATTAATAACGTTACGCATTAAAATAAAATAAGGAGCTTGACATTAACGTATTTCTCGTCATGTTTTCTTAAAACACTAGCCACAAACATTGCATTGCAGTTAAGATATTTAACGCGATGTTTTCCTGTTACCTTTCATTACCCTTATCGCACAACAAAGTATCTGCTAAAACGAGCAGCAACTAAAAACGGGTTGCTGTAAAACTGGCCCTCGTACACAAAGACGAGATATAAATAATCAATATACTCGCATTTATATCCCATTGTGGAGTTAACAACCGTTGTAAATGTACCACGTTATAAATGTTTTTATAGAGTCACAGCGAATTGCACGTGCAGGTGAAATACAAATTTATACCTATTGTCGGGAAACCCCCGTCGCGGCGCCGACGACGCAGCGCCATACCATTGCCGCTATTGCCTGCCATGGGTGGCGTGACCACCGAAATATTAAGTACTTTGTTCGATCGCGGCTAATTGCCATAGTTTACGAATTATTGGGGTGAACTCGGTTACAGTTATTGAATTAGTACTTTTTGTAAGGCGTAACTAGCTTTACAGTCATGGAGGTAATGTTGTTCGTCACGTGACGTCACGGCAAACAATTCCGAAGGATTAGCCACAATTAGTTTATTTAACTGAAATTATGTGTTGGTGCCGATTGTACCTGATCAGTCTGATCACGATTGTATCTCCCCATTACGCTCAGGTAAATGTGTTTTAATGTGTGTTACGTACTTACATTTCACATATGTTTAGGATACCTAACATTGCCTGATTTATTGTAGATACTATTGGATTTACAAACTTGAGTTTATGTGTCGCAGTAATCTATTAGTCATGTAGCCATAACCATGACAGAACAAGGCTATTAATAAAAGTCTAAAGGTTTTTAACAACGTGTGAAATAACGCAAACAGTCCAAGTGCCAATTTAATCTATTATTACTAAGTACTTATTCTTGAAAATAGTTTTAATAATAGTTCATATTCATATTTATATACATAGCTGACAGGATATATTGAGCTGACGAATACAAATAGTAAAATAAAAACCTCAACAATAACACACCGCGACATAATTTAAATAAAGTTTAAGTATTTTGATTCCAAAATCACAAACATTAAGTTAGATTTACGTATATACTTGTCAGATGCACCCAGTTCGGGCAAATCCGACCTCAGCTTGATCCACTAATGCAAACCTTCAGCCATAACGTAAATGTGTTTAATTAAAAATGTATACGTAAATAATGATATCAGGGTAATAGGTGTTTTTATGCGGTTGTAATATGTTAAGATCTTAATTATGCGATAACCTGGCGCCTTTGTGCAATCATTAATGTCATTTCCTGCAGGGAACTTATAATGTTGTTAATAGAAGACTTGTGATACACAACATGTAACAATTAGGTGTGGTCACAAAGGACATTGTCCACTTTTGGCCATCCGTGGACACGATGATATGAAAAAAATAAATTCATGAATATTTTTTATTTATCTTTTGTTTATGTAATTTTAAAAATTCATGTGTAAGTTAACACAACAAAAAAACAAAACATAGATGAAAAACAAACAAAACATAGTGGGTCGTCTCACATAATGACCATAATAATATGGTTTTTAGGCTGGGCAAGGTATCAAGAGCACATTAATCCACCTGCCCAGTTTCTTGATCATATACTATATACATATGAGTCTAATTAATAAAATATTCATGAAAATATGTTGTTTTATTTGATTAATTACCCTTTTCAATAGGTAACATATAAAAACCTATATTAATATAAAGTCTGATACAAAACTAGGTTTATATTCTCCTTTTTACTGATGTGGTATTTAATTCATATCATCTTATTAGCTAAATGACCTGTCCACGATTGGCCAAACTGTCTATAGAAAGTGGGCAATCCCCTTTATAATATAATGTTCATAGTTAGGCCTTGGTGATTTAATCAAAATCTGATTTATATGAAGGATTAAAAGTAACCTGCCTCAGTGGCGCAGCGGTATTTAATGTGACTGCTGTGCCTTGCTTTGTTGGGTAAAGTTCTACTGGATTTTTCTGCTAAAAAATTCTAAGTAGCATCACGTAGTCAGGAACTATGACCGATAGACATTTGGCTGACCTCCTGTTACGTGAGGCCTAAAAATACACTTATGCCTACCCCTTCAATAATATAGGCGTGAAACTTTACATGCATGTAAAATGTACATATGTACATATTATGATTTTATATTTGATTATTCTTTGACGTTCCGAAGAAAAGTAATGTTGGTCTTAAGAGAATCCCAAATCATCGAGCGTGTTGAAGTAGGTGATTAATATAACTGAAGTACGAAAGACGGGATCATAGCAATTGGTCAAGTGTTATGTAGTCAGAGCTGCAGACTTGAATATACTTTACGTAATAATAAACCTTAAGTAGATTGTTGGAAGGTCTGCATTTGTGTGAATAACACTAGTATTAAAGGTACTTTTGGTTTCGATTGAAACATCTATATGAAGAGAATTAATGTTTTTTTCTAGTAGATGATATGTTTATCGAATAATAGTTGCCTCGCCATACCCGACTAAAAAAGAATGTCATTAACACATCAATTCTGTTCCATTACGATTGTGTTAAAGTACGTGCAAAAGTAGCATTGCATCAACTGCTCTCTGCAACAACTGAAACTCACAACAACATTAAGCAATTATGATTGCTGGTTGTTGGTGAGCAGTGTATTTTTTGGCCTTCTGCCTGAACAATAATTATACTTAGTACCTTTCCGCACTTTCTGAGAAAAGTAATTTGACAGATGTTTAAATAAACATACATGTTTGTCGTGAATCTTTTAAGATATAATTCTGACGATAATTCTCCAAGGAAACATGAAGAATTTTAATGTTCTGTACACCTTGCGTTATCAATGTTTTACATTTCTACTAATGGCCTCCGCTTATCGAGCATACGATACTTACAGTAGGGTATCTGCAATATTATTAAAAAAACATTGCAGAACTTGCTTTAACAAGAAACATAATGACCGGAGCTCTTTAGTAAGGCGGGTTCCATAAAATTCCTTACTAAACCCTTGTACACACATTCTCAGAACAATTTGCTAATCAAAGAATTACAATGTTTTCCACTTCACCTGCCTTGTAATAAGTGTATCGCATGTAATCGTTTCAAAATGTCCCGCATAAGGGTTATCGTTTAGTGTAGTTTTATTTTAGTAAAAATTATTTAATGAAAAGTTTGCATGCATGCACATCATATAATTATACATATTTGGTAATAGGAACATAAATGCTGAAGCTTTTCTTATAAATGTAGGTAACAATGTAATTTGACGTTCATAGTTATTGCTTAGTGAGCTAAACGAATAAATAATTTTGACTTCGAGTATACTACTAATTGGATCATATAAATTAGTTTTCTCTTTAAATTGTAGCTCAGTTTTTTCGCAAGTGAATGCTTTGGTAACCCTAGTCCCGTGACCTATAATCATAGCGTTGTTGTTAAGCAGTAACTGTACGCGCCAGCTAGCGTAATTGTGCCACTTTTCGCCCTATTAAATATTCACATTAATTCAATTCCCGAGAAATTGTCTTATTTATCTTTGATTAAGCTTTACGAAGCAGTTTGCAATGTACCGGTAATTACTTTATTATACGTATGTTTTAAGGTTTAATGCTATGCATAACTTTACAGGTAATATTTTGTATTATTTTAGTCACTATAAAATGTTGACAACATGCTTTGTTAAAGGAACTTTAGTTACTGTAACTTAGTTCCTTTTAATGTTGTCGTGTAAACATTGTTTAATAGTCACAACTAAGAAAACATAATTGAGGCATTACAGCCCTTGAACAAATGGTTGCAATCATTTCGGATTACATGTTTAAGTGAATATAATCACGTCACGTAAAACGCTGTGCACAATTAAGGGCATGTACTTACGACAATTACTAAATAACCGTGCGACTACAAAGTACGACAAACCGTTGCACATGTTGACGTCACCGTGTACACAAGTCAACAATTGCAGGCGACATAACAACCCATTATATTTTATTTGTCGTGCTCGTGAACTGACGGCGAAGAACCAATAATTTAATCAAAATCATGCTTACAATCGCTTGAAGGAACAATTACTGTGGAAGTGATTGCGGCGAGACAATCTGGACATAGGTACTGTACTACAGCAATATGAACAATGCCAACTCTCTTCCTCGTTTCTTAGTCTTTGTCGGACCTCTCGCTCTACGCGCCGTTCTTCTTATAGTTGTTGCGTAGCCAGCTCGTTGAGACGACGTATTTTATTATTGTTACAGCCCACAATTGACTTCATCTATTTACGTATTGTAGTTTAGGGCCGCAATCTCGCTTTATGACTTTTAAATCTTATTGTAAATGTTTTGACAAGTTGATTTGAGCTTTCAATGAGCACGCTTATCTGAATGGCGATTGTACTGTATCAAGTTATCAATTGATTGGCTTTTATACTTTTGGATTTTATTGCAGGAAATGATCTGTTTTGGCTTTGGGCTGCGATCGTTATTCTACTTAAAGAATAGTGTTGTATTTTATGTACAAATAGACATACTACTATAATGATATGTATATTATAAGTCAATCAATCTATCAACAAATCGAGCATTCAAATTGAGCTACTAAATATGATTGTTTTGTCCGTCGTTTTGCAATAAAAAGTTAGCAAGTTTATTATAACATTGCACTGTGTATTCTGTAATTGAGTATATTGGACAAATATCAACAATGATTGTCGTTAAAGCGTAACGCTGATGCGGAAGCTGATGCAAATATGGAAAATAATGGTCAGCAAAATGATAAAGTAGATTTTTCACAAGAATACGTAGCTAGCTAGCGTACGGATTGCTTAAAATACCTGTGGCAAAACGTATTGTCGACGGAAAAACATTGTATGAAAAGGAAGAAAAGAGACAGGTAGTTTGTGAGCGTGTTTACTCATCAAGCGAAACGTAGTAACAATCTTGCTACTCTTACGCTAGTTTCCTGTAAGAGACTGGTATTGTATACTATTATTATATATATGTAAGTACCATCGTTAAATAATTGGCAACAGCGGGCTCTCCCACTCATTAACAAACGAACTGCCCATAAATATTCTGTATTATAATTTATAAGTATTGCATAAATAATTTTGGTATTAAAAGTTATCAATCGTTGTTTATGTGTTAAAACGGTGGAATAAAATAAAATAATGAAAATGTTTAGTTTTATTGGTCACACCTGATGTTGGTCCAATTTAGCCCGTGACTATATTTTGAGATCGGTTTTATTACTACTAACAAACTGCGATAAGACACTGATTGAGTGGACGATTAAAAATATGAACAATGGAAAAAAAAGAGAAGAACAGAAATGCTGATTTAATACATCACTATGTTACATAAGTGAGATTTACATGAATACAATACTAGTACGTCACAATACGTTCGATAACCAAAGTCCGACCGTGAAGACTTGTAATGCTACTGAATGTTACATCGTTTCTCAAACTGACGAACGCACATACATACGCACATACAAACGTGTGAACTCATATCTCGGGTTTGCAAATACAGATTTGATATCAGAGAGCCCCAATTGTCATAATAAATACTGTTCGAAATAGAGTTTCGATCTAGTCTGTGTCATAAATATCACAAATGGTATTCTCCTAAATTGAAATAAACGTCATATGTGAACATAAATTACATTTCAGTTCACATTTGACCATTATTTGTCTCGATCAGAACTGTACTGTGAATAATTTTTATAACGAGAATTAGCCTCAACGAGCAAAAATCTACAAGTTAGGAACATATAGGTTGCTAATACTAAAATCCAGCGGCAGAATTTTGGCAATATAATAAATGTAGTAAGATACAAAAAATATTATTTATTATGTCCATTGACACGGTACGGTAGACACGATATTAAAACTTTGAGAAACAATGAACTCTAGCATACATAGTATCGTTTATCATCACCGAAATAGGGTAACATGTCACGGTTTCATGTCATCCGATATTCGGTACACATCGGGGCTTCTCTCTCTATTTTGTCTTTGTGTAAACTAACGCGCCTGATAATAGGTATAAAAAAGTATTAAATATATTTTTTACGTTATTTGAGTTTGACAAAGTACCATCTGAAATTACAGTCAATATAAAGTGAACGTTTGTAGCAATCCCTCCTAAAAAATTGGATGTTGATATTAAAACACTGTATTCGCAATATCATACTCACTCATAGAATTTGCTATGCAGGGGTAATTTTATACTTATTGCTAAGCTAAGCTTTAAAATATGTCATCGTGATTTATTTAGGTTAAGATTTTCTATCTGTAGGTACTTATCTTCTGCATTACCATCGATGCTGAAAGGTCGACATAATTGTTGATAAAATGTTGTGAACCAAATAAGATGCTATAAAATACGACGTCTATTTATATGTAATATTCGCGTAACCGTAAAACAATAATGCCAATAAACAATAAGATTAGCTCGTTAAATAGATTGCCACGTACAATTATTAGTTGGTCTATATTCTAGAATCGAAATATCTAGTCGTGAATAACGTGTCTAAATGTGTTGTTTGTAAGTGTGCGCGGCGAGTAAGTGAGGCCGGCCCAGCCGTCCAGTGGGCAAACACTCGCACCCGACCCAAATTGGCCCTCACTTGTCACACTCCACACCGTATTCACACTTCTCGCGTGACTGGCAAAAAATCCGTATTACTCGCCCTTCTCGCCTTATTGGCACAATTAGTCGCTAAGTAGGCTCCTTAATGTATCGCCATCGAAACTACATATATTTACCAGTCATATTTTAGTCGGAGACTACATTGAGCTTTGACTCTTGTGATTGTTATTGTTCGGGCCTTAACTTTGTAACTTTTAATGGATATATATATATTAAGTTTATTCGTAAACTGCCTAGAGGCACTGCACATGCAACTCTAAATCAACAGACAGATCCTTTTAAGATTTTAACTGATATTCGTTATCGGAAGACATCCTAAACTATCTGGTCTAGAAACTAGATAAAATCTAAAACGTTTTACTTGTTTGTGCGTTAATTCAATACGGATTGCCTTCGTTTCTAGGCCTTTTGATATCTCTGCCAAGTGTAACGTCAAGAATAGATATGCACTCAATGGAGTAAATAGGGCAACCTGAATACATGATACTTGGAAATCCTTCCGACATATGCTAACAAATTTAAATGTAGATATTTAGAATTGTGATGTTTGTTCGCGTTCGTATTTATTTTAGTATTGTTGTTGCGATTCATAATACTTGTTATAGACGATGTCGTAATCGAAACGCAAAGGTAACAATCGTAGTTTAGAAATATGAATACGCAATTCCTTTGTTTATTCTACTATATAGATTATACTTAGTTGTGTATTTACTTGTGCAAAGTGCATTACATGCAAAAAATGGATGAGTGGATACGCGACAGTCATGCGACACCTATACGCCGGCCCCCAACGAATTCGCTCATCAGTTTATTTATAGACAAACAGGATATATTAAAAGTGCGTTGACATCGGGACATAGGTGCCAGATCAATTCATTTTATGCATCGTAATCACTACTTATTTAAATTATTCACTAAGCAATAAAAGCTGCTAGAGAACACATATCATGTGAATGTAGTTACGTGTTGAGATGAAGCTAATCTCTCTCAATTAGCACGTGTCGCATTATCTGAATTTACAACGTTCTTTGAAACGTGATAAAAATAGTGGCTTGTTTGTTAAGATTTATAGACAAGCCCGGTACATTTGTATAATGTGTATTGAGTTTGAGAAGTTTTACTAAATTGTAAATTGTGTAACACTAGTAGTTTTATTGTTTCGGCGGATTTTTATGTACAATGTTCATCTATATGTTAAGAATAATTGGTTTTAATTCAACAATCTGTCCCATCCGAATGAAATAAATACCATTAATAAGATTTTATTTTAATGTTACTGTTACAACTAATATAAAATTTACGACAAACACATTGATCAAAACGTTTTCCACGTTTCTATAATTCGCCATTTTTATGTGAATATTAAATTTATCACTGGCTACATGTAAGCTATTACGTTCGGATAACAGCGGTTTTATCGGTGTTTCGTCCGCGGCGTGTCTCTGTCACTGGGCGGGCGCTGCGCGTCCTTGACTCGCTCGGGTCGTTGACGCCGGCGCCGCGGGGGACGCCGCCGGCACTCGGCCCTACATTATGCACACGCGACTGCCTCGGCTCCCTTCTGATCGTTCAAGACGTGCTTTGGCGCCACAGACACGCGCCGCACACGCGGCCCGCTCACGGTTATTGAAGAAAGCGAAAAAAAAAAACGGCAGAAATTTACCCGCGCTTTTACATTTGACGCGTATTTGATTTGTTCGTCAATTATATTTAACAAACACTTAAATACCTAGCATTTGATATTTGACGTAATTTAACGATCTGGTTAGGTTAAGAACGAATATAATCAATGATTTTTAATTAAATTACTCTACTCGAGTAATCCGATTTTAGTTCGTGTACATCTTTATTGACATATAATAAAGTTACTTAAAAAAACAAACATCTTACTAAGATTTAGCACAATACATACGACTGATAAGGAAGAACGGACAACAACAAACTGTCGAGGACATACACGTAAACCAAAACAATGTCGTCGCTAATGTCCGTGTTCATTGACGTTCACGTCCATAGACAAGGATTTCCCGAGGCGAACTTCATCCCAGAGGAAATTAGCTTCTTATGTTTCACGCGTTTCCTTCGCCTACGGACAATTGAATCTTCCCAACGCAAATTGATATTTTTTGCGACACTCCGATTGCCCGATGCAATTTCCCAACGTCTGGCTGGCCTCATCCTACGTCGATTTCTTGTGAATCAAAAGTTGCTTAGTCATCGCAACTTGAGTTTTTTTAACACAAACATCTAACCCACATCTCGGTGTAACGGACTGTCGGTTAGCTAACGATTGCTATTGAATTAAAGTCTTTATGATCACGGTGGTCTTGCACTATAAATGAATCTTTCTTTTACAAAATTGGGCACAAGTTCTTTGACATGTAATACGGTCTTGCTAAGTCATAACATACGCAATAGTCCAGGAAATATAATTCGTTTAATAATATTACCACTTACATATTTTTTCGGTTCAAGACACTAAATTACCTGTAAAACTTTTGGATGACAGATAACTTTATAGATTCTGGTAACTTGTGAGCGCATGTTAGTGGACAGTAAACAAGCTACTTCATTGTTTTTTGATTCTTTAACTTTACTATCTTTAGTTGAAATAATTTAAAACTACCTAATACGTCATATAAAAACGTATCTGGTAATTATTTCCTAGATACAACTTATAGCTGTAGTAGTACTGTACAAATTTCTGCGAGTGAAACCTATAATTTTCACAAGGCTGTCTTGTACGACGTATTCGACGCCAATGTATTTGATCAATGCTTGTAACTTTGGTATGTACCTCGTTTTATGGTTCATAAATAATTTTTTGTTCCGTGACCCGTCTCAAATACCAGAATAACCATACGATAATCGATTCAGTGCGCATGTTACGTGTTTCAGGGACCCCATAAAGCTGTGTTTCCGCACTGCGCCTATTATAACTGTTTTACGACTCCCGACTAGGTATCCTCGGCGCATGCACGTATATTTTCCACGGAGGGTTTTCGAGTACACCCAATGTCTCGATGCTAAACGTGTAACGGTATAATCGCTCTCGTTTTATAGGGGTTATATTTGGGGTAATTACGCCCCGCCGCGGCGCTCCTACCCTCGGCAAGGCTTCGACTAATGCCGCCACTTCAATGTGTTGCAATCTTGCAATACATTCATCTGCGACTAAAAACGATTCAATGCCTTCGAGTTCGAGGAATAAAAGCAATCGGCTAACGAGTAGATTTCGGATAGCACTTGGCTGCCTAGCAACAATAATTCTGTTAACTATTGAGATAGGAGTTTCGAATTTCGAACCCTTTGTCGGCGATTTGTGGGCGTGTAAACGTCTACCTCTATTTATCGCGAGTAGATCGGGCTGTAATGGCCGTAACAGGCCGACAGTGGTACTTGTTTGACCGTTCGCGCACTATATCAATGTGATTGCTGAAACATTAGGTCGGACACTCGGGCCGCGGTCAACTCGCCCTCGTCTAGACAACTACTAATTTCGCCTTAACAACTTTCTGCCGATATTAACTGTTTGATAATTACATTGTTACTGTACATAAATCAAATGTCTCGTCTGGTTTGTACTTGTTACACATTAAATATTTAGAAGCACTGTTATGTTGACGGTCATAACGTCGGCCCTAAAAATCTTTAATCGACCTTTTAATTATTTTCAATCGTTTATGTTATTGGATACTCTTGTTATCATATATGTATTTTGATTATAATCGCTACAGAGTCGTATGTGATATAGACACATGTGTCGTCATCAACTGAATTACATGCATACATTATGGGGTGGCTAAGGAAGTTAGGTTGCTATTTCTGGAATGCGTATTCGGAAAGGCCTGTTACAAGCACGAAACAAACGGTAGGGATTACGCACATCGCATTAGCATATAATGGTGTTATTTGCATTCGGCCACTGAGGCTTATTTTACGCCCGTTTATTTTTCAGAAATCCAACCCGTTCACTGCAGCACCGTAATTTATGCAAAATACCGCACATGATTGGACGGCGGCGGCCCCCTTTTTGCCTTTTTAAGCCTCCTCGTTTATAGTTTGGCCGTAATATGTGCCGACTTGACGAATTATGTGGTTACTTGGGCAATTTTTCAGGTCGACGTAGGTATGTGTTATTCCTTTAATTTGCCGCTTTCTTGTTGCTTGTAACCATCAAGGCCTTATTCTGTGTTTTCAACTTCCTTATTTGTACCATTTGAATAGTGTTTTTATTGTGTTATGTACACCGTTGGAATTATTAAGGGCCCGCGTTTAACAAACTAAATAAGCACAACAGCTCTTGTACAACTAATTTAAGATCGTAAAATTTACACATCACTTCGCTTTTTTTCTCATAATTAAATTGCGATCTTTTTACTCGTGCAGAACCTGCACGGTTCTGGAATGGACTTCTTTAAGTTTTCTCAAGTGGTATGTCTTCTTCTATAACTTTGAATATGGTTTAAAATTATTATTATCATGGTAGACGGCGACTTGGCTATATCATTGACATTGCTGAACTCATGAGCGGTGGTTAAAATCCCTTTAGATGGACCATTAGATCTTTTGCTAGAAGAGGTTTTAAAAAAAAATAATGATTTAATTTATTCGGATTTTACATTTATGTTATTTTAATACCTGGTACTTTTAAGTAGTTACTTTTTAATAATCAATTGCCACTTTGATGCTGTCTTTCACCCTCTGACAATTTTTCTTATTATAATTATCATGATCAATCATTCGATGTATCATTCTGTGCCATAATATATATTATGTATAGCTGTCTGCGATATTATTATTATTATTAGTATAGGCTGGCGGATCTTCTACTAAAAAGTGGATATGTAACCATCGAAAATATTTTAACAAACCTATAGTTGTACTAAAGACTAAGATAATATAATATAAGATGTTAATTGAATGATCTTATTATATCATCAAAATAATACCTTATGGTACAAATATAAAAAGTAATAGAAGAATACTAAAGATTAAATAAATAGTAGTGAGTAAACTCGCAGTGGTTGAGAATTTTAGTTTGAGCCCGATGCCCTCTCGAATATCGCAGATGCTTCTAGCTCGGTGTGGCTGACACGCGGGCTGGGAAAGAATTTCAATAAGTTGTTTTCATTTGCAAATTGCGCGCCGTGGCGACACCTAATGGAATAGGAATCTAGGGGGCCGCGTGCCGGCCGTCGCACCAGTTCCGCTTATTGGATTATAAAGAGCACTTTCGATGTGTTCACGCCTCCAACGATTTTTTCGACCGGCTAATGCGATTTATTTTCAAGAAAATTAACAAGGTTAGACCAGACTCGCGACCCGACTGGCGACTACCTTGCTTACTTACTCTATTAATTTTAAGAGCCGATGGCTACATTTCATTCGTTGCCGAGTCGTCCGCCGATGAAGAAGGATCTTTGTCGGGAGGCACCCTGGTGAAAAATGCGAGAGTCGCGTTATTAGCATCCCGGGGACAAATTGGTATGCCGCGGGCATGTTCCGTTCAACCGCCATTATTCATTTATTCATAGGGCTCGTGTACTAAGCATCGAAGAGAATTTACTATATATTTATACATAATTAGGTACCAAATAACAAAGAGGTGTTGATACTGTTGATTATTCAAACTTCTGGCATTTGAAAGGCTTGTAATTTTAATAAATATAAATTAAATTACAGCCTTACAATGGTAACTGCCTCATCAAACGTTGGAAACCAGGAAGTTTAAATTAGAATTACCAAGTAACTTTAGTTTGGACACGTGACTAACAATATAAAATTTTAATAGGTCATAAATAATGATAGGTTGAAGCAATATTTGCTTCATCTGTACTAGTTCTCACGTATTTTAATATTGATATCAATATGTTGTCACATATTGCTGCCTCTTTTGTAAAGTAACATGAAGAACTTTAGATATTGTGTTTGTAATCGTTGTCAAATTGATCCATCAGCACGCTCGCGATAGGCATCAGACTTCACAAATAAATATATCCTATTACGAAGGGAGCTTTAGAACCTGATATAAAAATATATATATATTAGACAAGTCAACGATCTTCACATTATTCCATTTGAACTATACATTATTCAATACATATCTATTGATTAACGTTTGAACCTACATTTTCTATTTGTCTGCCTAATCTTAGCAGTGTCATATGTATTATGAAAACATAGAGAGAATCTTAAACAAAAATTGAAAACGGCAGTTGCATGATTTATGATGAGGCTGACTCCCTTATAAATATCAAAAGAATAGCTTAACAAACACATATCAGAGATATTGGCAACGTCAGGCTAAAAATAGAGTTACATTCCAAGTTGCTAATGAGCCTTAGAATGGTAACTGCGTCTTCACTAGCATTTAAACCCCTTTACAGGACCTTAACAAACGGTACGCAATCCTTTCAAATTCATACATATAAGTACAACAAAAATCATTATCTAACGTATTGTTTACTCAAAATAGTGATGAGCTGAAGGCAATACAGTCGGGCATTATGCAAATACGTAACGGTATTCCTCGTGCTAAGGAACGCGGAAGCATGTTTTCCAATAAAGCGAGCAATAAACGCGCACTCGTGACCACCACCGATGTGTATGTTCTCGGCCGTGGACACATTCCAACTGACCATTCAAAAGGTCTGACCTAAACACTAGGAATGACGAACACGATACTTACAATATAACAACATACTACCTTCCAAGTGTTAATATCTCCAACAAATAATACGATAACAACTTTAGGAGTACCAAGAATAAAACTCCTGCAGACCCTTTTCGCAATACGAATCTTACGGATATTATAAAAAGAGAAAGTTTGTTTTGTTTGTTGAGGTAATCTCGATAACTACTCGATTGTTTTCGATAGTTCTTTCAATGTTCCAAACTTGTTCCCTTTTCAACACGGGGTGTGACAAGTTTTGTTTTTCGCCTTTGTATTGTATCTTTGTACGATCTACAAATAAAATATTAGGGCACGTGTTGCCATTTGTTATAATTTTATCTAACGGTTGAAACTGTTTTACTTCGTGCTAAGGGCAGCTGTTATTCAAAGTAGTTTCTTCAATCTAAATTATGCTAGTTTTTTGTAAGATATTTTTATTTAAATGTTATGTTTTGATTTATTCATACATATTTCCAATGTGTTAAAATTTGGCATTGTGATACGAAGATACCTACATGAGATATTGGATAGGAATAAATTAACAATAGTTTAAGATTTCATATATAAGCTTATTCAACCCTGGCTAATTAGGCTTGTATATGAAATCTGTATTATTAGTCAAGACTAATAATGTAGAAATGTGATTATTTGTTTACAGACATCTCCCATTTGCTTTGAACAGTTAGATTTAGTCAAGGGATTAATAATAAGGTTGGTACACTAATATCGCACTTTTAACAAAACAGCGACTCACATCGAAATTTGGAAGTAAGGTAATTTGAACTCTAACTGTATGACTATAAATTCTAATATTATATTTGGGTTAAGTAATTGAAACAGAGTTGAAATTTGTTTGATCTAAAATACTGGGATAGGTATCTGTTTTATTAAGAGTGCGAATATACTCCCAGTCTGTAAACTGTGTATTTATTACAAAATTTTCTTTTCAAGCGACTGAAGTATGTGGCCGTTAATAAATATTTTAGTTAATGTACGCTAAACGTGTTAGCCCCGCTGTTTGCACCGATTAATCGTTGTGAGCGTCTCCAATCAGCCATTTTGAGCGTCTCTAATCATTAAAATAGTAATATCGTTCGGCAACCGATCGTCAAACAAGTGCATTTGTTGGAGAAATTTATTTTGCGGGCGATATCAGAGGGCGGTCGTAAACATGTCGTCAATAAAGTCTCGAAGTGACCCGCGTCCGCCCCGGGCACGACATTGTTCCCCGGTTTATAAAATTACCCCGTTAAAGGAGCGCCGCAAAGGACTTAGCTCGTGCTTACAATAGTGTAGATGTTGCTTCGCATATGTTTTCATATGCTTGCGGTGCTGCGGACACAGGGCTAGAAAGAAAATGACAGTTGGTCAGTTTGTCAACAAAGATGACTGAAAAGTCGGCAATGGAAATAACTGCAGAACCCAAATACCGTGGAAACCGATCGAGAGAATGATGATCGCAATTTATTTTAGGATAGGTGGATTTATTTTGGTGTCGTATTATATTGTTACGTGCTGAGTTTGAGGGATAAAAATGTAAACAATATTACCGACTAAAACACATTTTATTCTAACACACAATTAAATTTAAAATACCAAACACACTACTTACCTATACACTTTTCCACTATAACTGTTTTAAACTCTGTGATATTTTCGCTCCGATGATATACTTGACCGCTTACGATTGTAAACTGACTCGGCGAGCGCTCTCCTTGCCTTTTTATACGCGGTTAAAGCGTTTCTGGAGATTTCTAGAAACGCCATACCCGGTATGTACAGTACGAAGATTCGAGAATGTGCCAGCGATCTGTCTACTCTTCGCGTATCGACAAGCTACGTAGTATCGTAAGACGTCAATAGATGGCGCTGTAATAAATTATTAGACGAAACTGCCGAATCTTTCCCACAGTGCCGATAGACGGCACTGGCTGTAACAATATGTTCACAATAGAAAAAGCAAATTGTTTGATACCTAGAATATTTTACTGTTATATTTCAAGTGTTATATTCAGCGAATACAGATTAACCATTACGGTTGTTTAATTAGGCCAAGATCTTTAAAACTACGTTATAATTACTGCCATTGATTGCAAATTATAATTACATATACTGATTGCATGTATCGCTCAGTGTTTTAAGTGCACTTTTCATCTCTGTGTCCTATGTATAGATTATTACAACATTAAAATAAAATAAACATTATTAAACATTATTACAGATGTCAGTTTCGTGTCTAGTTGTTCTTCGTATCCGTTGTTTTAATGTTTTCAAGTGCATCTTGATCGTGGCTAGTTAATGCAGGTGGTGTTTTTTTTTATCGGACTTACATATGCTACTACCATAATATTTCCAAATAGTTTAAATACATTATGCTTGATGACTTTCGTGCAAAATTCCAATCCCACATCTGGTCAAAACTTCGTGTCCAATAAATCAAGTGACTTGTATAGGAGCTAGGCTTTAAACATCTTAAACACCGATTTACGCTATTTCGCTTTATACTCCATATTTGGCTTGTAAGTGCACGTTTCAATATATAGCAACGTTAAGTTTAAAGGAACATTGAAGTATGAAATTTAGAAGTGGTGTATTTAATATTATAATATAAAATTTCCGGCTTGTAATGTTTAGTTACTCGGATCACGTCATCGGTGGTGTCTTATCCCGTTACATTTTTGTCGTTTCCCTTGAACTTTCGAGCCGTTTCGTGGTTAACGAGCCTAAATTATGTGTGAAGGCTTTGTTTCTTGTTTTATATGTGTAAACCAGCAAAGCGCGCACGATAAGTATTCAATACACGTCTCCACATAAATTAACCAACAGGTGTGTTCTCCCCGAAATGAACATAAATAAAAAACAAATTGAGCGCGAAACGGCGACATTCGCAATAAATACTCCAATGTTACACATCTTTCGTGCACCGCCCGCGGAAAACATGTTTTGCAGTGAAACCGCAGTTTACATCGTATCAAACTTGTTAAATTCCAATCAAATGTGTTTTATTTCTATAGCTTAACAAACAACAACATAAAATGTCCATTGTTGGGCTTTTAACAGCGACTACTTTTTCACGATTTATGTTATTGAACCCTAAAAACAGATGAAAAGTGCTAAACGTCGCCCGCTCCGTACCTTTATTTATATTTAGTGCCTTTATTTATACCCGGTTCGGTGTATGCTAATGTTCTGAAACGGGATGTAGACAGACAGAAATAGCTTCTTACTTGTCACGACAGTTTGCCCCTAAAGCTACTCCGATGTACAGTGTTCCGTTACACACTATATTATTTCATATACACTGTGTAGGTACATGCGAAGTGATGTGTAATTTTGTTGTTGTAATCATAATAAATGCACAAAGTTTATGGAAATGTTGGACCTTGCCTCACCGCTAGACTAACTACCGCAAACTTTTGCTAAGAGAGAAAAATTGCGTAGTTTTAATCAAATTATAAGTTGCTTTCGTAGCAGTTTCAAACTAGGCTAGGCATCAAGTCTGCGCTTTGATGTATTTTCTTTAATATTGAGAGCTATCTTATTGATTAAACTGTATCTTGATGCTTGAAAGGCAGAGTTTTAATAAAGATTGAAGTAAAAGCAAATTATAGCTGCTTTAAACACGATTATATAGATATAGTAGTAAATTCTAGACTTCATCAAAATCACATCCCAGCAAAAGAAGTAGTTATACATAAATATGCAAATACAATCGCAGAGCAGTGCTAGTCGACTCATAGTAGAACTCCATCTAATACTTTTCTCTGACCTATTTCCAGGATGGATATAAAAATGCATTTTAAAGGATGTCGGCGTCTTTAGTGAAACTATTAGAAGTGCACTTGGTACGACGTCGGAGACTTTCGAAGAGACGTTTGCGTGACATTTACAACGAGTGCTAATTGTCGCTCGACGGTTGCGGTTGTTACGGGAACAGACCTGTATCAAGTGTACTTCGCTTGGATTTCTCTTGTCTGCATCTGATTTGAGCCGATGCAACTTTCGCTCCAGACACGATCTGGTTTTAACGACGATATGTCTCGACGGCATTTCTTCCTTTAAATTCCTGTTACATTGTTTTCGCGTAGATCTTTTTATTGTTGCTTAACCATTTGAAGTCATGACTCATTTTACATTATTAATGCCAAGCTCATAAATGCTTATGAAACTTGTATATATTCAGCTTGCAGTTGAATTGATTGAACTCTATGCATATTTAGGAGTAGTTCGATCGAGCGCCTACCGTTGAATTCAAACGTTTCGTCAGGCGTTACTCAATCGGCCCAGAATGCAGCCACCGGTGTCGTGTGCTTGTCGGCCGAACTGATACGTGGGCAGATGATGTGCCAAACAATCCATCGACATACCCACACTTCGCCGAGAAAAATGTAATCAAAGCGAGATTTACAATCAGAACATAAACTGAAATTAAACATTATAAATTAATGAGAGTTCACCCCCTAACTAATAAAATATTCATTGAATTTTTATTGCGTTTGATTCGCATATTAATTTCTTTGTGCTATTTATCTGTTTGAATTCGAAATTATAATCCAATCCGCGCTTTTTTATTATTTATCGATATCCATAATTAGTTCCTGTATGTTAATATGTTTTAAAAGGCCACCGTTACGGCTCATAAGTCTCACGCTAAGCTAACTGAATCTAACTTTAGTATTCTATTTTAATTTGATGCAAAAGTTTATAAATAGACGACTTGCATCGCATAGAAATGGCCAGTCTAGAGTGACTACTACGAATCCCCGTACAGCTCACTGCTGGATTAATTTATCTTGGTTCTGTTTCTAGATTGTGTTTTCATTACAACGAATTCCCTTGATGTTTACGCTCAACAAAATTTCTGTCGTTTAAAAGAAATATGTTTATATCCTACTGAATAAGAAATAAGTCAATTCAAGCATGGTATTAATAATAACATTAATAACAATAAGAACTTCGACATTACTATTGAGCGCTGTTTCCAATTGTTTGCATTTCGAAGGTGTCTATATAACTCAATTATCGATGTTATAAGTTACAAGGCGGATCTAAAAAGGAGCTTAATGGTTTTTATAATTGGAAAGATCGGTGAATATTGGTACCGGGAGTGCTCGAGGCGGTAGACAGTTTACATAAAACGCGGATATTTAGTAGTTGCGCCGAAGTTTTCCCAGTTAGCGATGATATTGTGTTCGTGCGAAGTTTGCGCCAGATCGCCCTGGGCGTGTCTCCCGCAATAACGTTTTCTTTCCCACAATCTTTACTTGTGATAATTTAAAACGTGTTTGTATACCATCGAAGCGGAAGTGCGCAGGAAACCTTTAAAGGTCCCACTACAAGAAGCTCTCTTAGGTATAATAAGTCTTTAATGATATTAAATTTGAAAGGAGACACAATTGAACTTGTTTATTGTAATAATGTATGCCGGACAGGATACAATAAACTGAAAGGTTTTGTCTCATCTCATACATAATAAGATGAGAGTCAAAATTGATTGGTCATCGTAGGCTGTTACGAATTCTTTTAATGAAATGGTAGTAAAAGAATTGGTTCAACCGTTAGAAAAATCTAAGACAGTGTTTTAATATAAATCATAGTTATTTAACAATATTACCTTTGAAATTTGACAACGTGCTAGCTTTTTTCGACACGTCTACACAATGGCACATCAAAATCCAATTTGCTTTAATAAACGTCATGATCATTAAAGCAAATAATATATATTCAGTAGATTCTCATAATTTAATATCTATCAGGCATGTTATGCAGTGCGTAACTGAAAGTGTTGACCTCTAACGTAAACATCAGAAATTATCAAGTGGGCCATAATATTAATGCGTTTTACTGTTGAAAAATGGATACATAGGCCTGTAACACATGGTAGGGATATGTAAACCCCACAATTCACCAGTTACGTTTTTAGTACCAACGTAATAGTGTGCGTGCCTATTGTCATATAGCAGGCACATTTTTAGAATCCGTGCTACTGACAGTTTCCTAACAGGAAAATCCGATACCCCTGTCCCCAAGCCGACGCGACGGTTTAAAAAAATATCTGTCGTAACTCTGAAAATCTTAATTCTTTAATGTAATTTCTTTATAATTTAACAGTAATTTCTTGTTACATATTTCTGTTTGTTTTATCAACATCATGTTTTTTTTTAAACAGTGTTTGTTTGTCAATTTGAGGTATCCCTCTAGCCAATTAAACACGTTTCTGTTACAGTCTATAGCTATTAGTAGTTATGTATGTCGCAAATTGGCAGCAGACAGTGAAGACCGAAGACCGATCGGTTGCTATACGCGTGATTCGTGCCCGTTACCCTACTGCGGAGACTACCACTCATTTCGATTTGATGAGCTCAACTTGATTGAGTGTATGGCCAGATATAAAACCTTATACCGATGGACTTATTTCCTCGAGGAAAATAATACGTCGCGTGTAGGCTTAACGGCGTCCAGTTGACATGTCTGTGATCATGTCATTGATATACAACTTTTGATGTAAACTGTAAATGGAATTACTTATTAACGATATGGTTTTCTTTGTACCCGTGTCGTAAAAGTAATAAATTCTAAACATTTTTTCGATTTTTAGCTGTACATAGCGCGGCTTCTTATAAACAGTAGCATATGCCCTTTTCCACCGTTTATGCTAACTTCGTATATCATCTCGTGAAAATCCGTTAAGTAGTTTACCCGTTAAATATTACAAACAGACAGAGTTACTCTCATATTAATAATAGTGATAGCTGATGCCTTGCAATACCTTTTTTAATATTTCTGTTCCTTGTGTTAGAAAACTTCCTGTTCCTTGTGTTAGAAAACCACAGGCGTGCGCACAATCCGCGTCGTACCAAGTTTCATCGCATTACAACCGGATGAACATTATAGGAATGCATACATTACAAACAAACAAACATTATTTTTTATATTCAGATAGATATAGATGGGTTAGTATGGAAATATGGTTTATGCTTCATGTTACTATGCCATTGTTCGTACCATATGATCAACCATGAGAATAATAATGCAAAGCATGATTATAACTTATCTGATGCATATGATCACGACCGCTAATCCATACGAAATTCAAATTCAATACCGTATCGGTGGCATTGTATAAAAAGAGTTAATATTCAAACTGTTGAATAAACCATCGATGCATGCCGGCACATGCGAAAGAAACGCCGTGCAATAGTCAGCTTGACCTTTGACAGGATTTAATAAGGTGCACAACATTAAAAACTTAAATCGTTACATAAATTTGCTGCCCGGATAGCGCATTGGTTTATGTGGTCGTCTAGTTTCTGTCATGTGACGTTTATTTCATATGATACATAAAATAATTGATTAACTCGTGGTCTTATTTGTCAGTATTATTTTAATGGTTGCAGTCCCCTATGGTTACAGGTTCATACCAGTCCTTTACCTGACTTCTATTTTAAAAAGTATGTTATGAAACGTTAAATACATTAGTATAATTAAAGGCAGGCTGTACATTGACGGGGGAAGGGAACAAAGCGTATCCACATGACAATTCCAGTAATAACTTTCTCATTGTCGCTGACCAGACTATCCCTCGCGTAAGTTCATATTATAATGGAACCAATATAAGCTGTGTACACATTGTATGCGGGCGCGTCGATGCCTACATAAATCTCTGGTGATAAATTAGACAATTCCATAAGATAGGGTGCACGCGCGGGCCTACGGGCCACATGCAGAGAGCCCGTTGGGATAATCGACGGGACTCATGCAATTTGGCATAGTATTTATCGTCCCACGTGTGACGGTGTGTGTACACTATGTACGTGCTTTTATGTTGCCGGTCAATGTTTTGTTGTATAATCTTTACGAGCTGTAACGTTTACAAAAGGTTGACGGTGATGAATTGATGTTTGAGCGGTTTTCTATTTTATTGTTGTTTGTTGCTGATACATGCATACTTTCGTCACTAATGCCTTGTCTTGTTGCGTCATTGGACGCGGCGTCATCGTTGTTATGTGTTTTATTGTCTTAACTCGATGTATAAGCTTCCTTGTTGGCTTAGTATAGAGGTGACACTTGTCCCATTAACAATGCATTAGACGACGTGCGATCGAATCATGGTTTTGTGACAGTATATATTTTATTTAGATGTAATGTAATTATTGACGTTTCGTGCGATGGTTATGTATGTTGGAGACATACAAAACATTAAAAGATAACAATCATAACGACAGCAAATTTTTGAGACTCAACTGTAGCTAATGATTGACCGAAACCAAAGGAGCGGCAGATAAATTAAAGGTTTTAAATACTAATTGAAATGTCTAGTAAAATAATATAACATGTTTGCAAGACTTGACAATATAAATACATTTTAGAATATTTGCTATAAGATACTTGAAATCTACAAAAGAAGTTGATGTATATAATAACAGCATAAGAATTTATACTATCTGACTTGTTAAAGAATGATCTAAACGCAAATTATATTTATGACGGTCCTATGGCGCGCGGAATTTTACATCAAGACAAAAACATCGACGCACGGACCTAGAAATAAACAAAAATTACATCACACAACAGCTCGGATGATTCACAACGAAACACGTATATATGTGTATATATATATATATATATATATATATATATATATATATATATATATATATATATATATATATATATATATATATATATATATATATATATATATATATATATATATATATATATACGTCATTATGGTGTCGGGTACGTCAAACCGCGACGATGTTGACAACCCGAATGACTTGCATGATTCGCTTGGCGATCTCGTATCGATCCCGCTCCGACCGCTAACACATACTTCAGGAGATTTATACGTCAAAATAAAAAACACTATTAATAAAAAGGCTAGCAACGCGTAGGAAAGATTTATTCAGTACAATACAGCACAAACTAAATGTAGTCAAACACTGTTCACGGGTACAATTTATTATTCTATACAACAAGCTACCGACAGAATTTAAAACCATAATTTGTTATTTTAGCTTTAAAAATAAATTAAAATCTTTATTATTGCAAAAATGTTCCTACAGTGTTGATGAATACCTCAAAGATATAATATAATTGTAATACATTATTATTGTGTTATTTCATTTCATTATTGTTCTTATTTCTGTAAATTAAATTCTTATTTTTATTTTCGTATTAATAATTTAAGTTAACATTTTTCTATTTATATAAATTATTGGATTTTATTTGACATAAATTTAGTATTAAAAATGACATGTTTTTTTTTAAAATAATTATAATTCTTAATAGATTTAATAGATTGAGAATCCACAAATTTATATTAATTTAGTACTTAATTGCAATTGATGTTATAAATTATTAATTTAAACTAATATGTTCAACACAATATGTTTTGTTATGAATAAATTAATAAATAAAACATTTTTGTTTGTTACAGGTAAGACACGCAACTGGATACTACCTACAAAGTTATTTATTTACGACTTTGACACGTAACTGTGAGCTATGGAAATATTTATAAACTGAAACCTATTCCTAAAATGTACTAAGTTGTCTCTAGGGACCGTGCCGCCTAGTTGGCTTTTAATTAAAGATAAAGCTGATTATTATACCTAACAATAAACGGCCACGCATTCGTTTCAATTCAGCGCTATCCAAAAGTTACGTCGTAGATTCAAACAGAAGCCATTCGATTTTATTAAAGTCAATTATCATAAATCAGTAATGAACCCCACAAATACGTCATAGGCTCTATTGGTCCGATATTGATTCCAAATTTAAAATTAGTCTGATGCTTAGATGTTGGTAACCCATGACTTTTATGTTTTCTTTTATAAATAAGCATCAAAAGGCTGAAACATGTTCCGAGACTGTATGAAACCTACAACATCAAAATCATTAAATCGAAGACTATTTAGAGCGCACAAACGCTACGAATTCTATTTAGCCGAGTTTTCCTTTGATCCCTTTAAAGCAACGAGAAAGCCGTTACGCAGTTGGTAGCCCTGAGTATTTTTAATCCGTCCCGTATTTTAAATAGGATTGCATCGATTGAGTTGATGATATGAGATTATTTTGGCCGCGGCTGTCACGTGGGCCGCCCGTTGCTAGATATTTCAATCAGCCGGTCAAGGAACTATTACATCGGCACCGCGGCACCATTATCTTGGCCCGGAGATTGATGGCCCAATATTGCGATGGACTCCGATACGTACACATACAACGTTTTACATATACGACTGTCTTATAAAACTCGCAAAACGCGCCATGTAATGCATGTCAACGTTATAGTTTTTAGCATTTTATATTTAACCGAGTACATATGCCTCGTGTTGAAGATTATCATAAATTGAAATTAAACTACTATATACGGATTTTATCGCGTTGTTTATTAATCACTGCATTACATAATTTTT
Organism: Catocala nupta; assembly: GCA_963675205.1. Classification (NCBI taxonomy): domain Eukaryota; kingdom Metazoa; phylum Arthropoda; class Insecta; order Lepidoptera; family Erebidae; genus Catocala; species Catocala nupta. The sequence goes on along the minus strand of OY776091.1, from coordinate 9,089,960 downwards.
AAACTGTTACACTACTATTACTATTGAATTTTACTAATATAAAAGCTAATAAAATTATTTAAACTTAAAACTATTTATATTTAGGTTTACACTTTCCCCGACGTTTTGGTTGCTTTTCAGCAGCCAGTCTCCCCGTGACCATGGCTATAGTTTTAATAGTTTAAATAATTTTATTAGCTTTTATATTAGTAAAATTCAATAGTAATAGTAGTGTAACAGTTTAAAAATTATGTAATACAGTGATTAATAAACAACGCGATAAAATCCGTATATAGTAGTTTAATTTCAATGAATATAATTCGCGTAAACAGAAGACAATATTATGATTATCATAAAACCGTTGACGTAATGCTAATTAACTTAAAATTGTCATGTTAATGTTATTTTGCCGTTTAATTTAAATAATAATGTTTAACAACGTTGTGTTTAAATAACGTCTTATTGTCGGTTTTGTGTATAAGTGTGTGTGCCATGTGCCGATTACGAGCCAGAATCCAAATTTCGATTTGCAGATCGAGTACCAATAAAAAAATCTTAGGAGCACTACTAATAACTGCGTTTGACATTGTGACCTGTAAACGCTAATAGACGCTCCCCATATTACTCTCTCTCTCTCTTCCCGGCTATTTATCCCACTAGTAGGTGCTCCCTATATTACGTGACACATAAATAAACGTAGCAAAATGTGGTTGTAATACACCTTTGCCTAATCATTGAAAAGACGGGTTGCTATACAAATACAATCTAATAATTATTCCACATTATATTTGTTTGGTGTAATTGACCGATTATGTTTGTCTAATCAATTCTGATTTACATACGAATACTCTAGCCATTGTCCTCTTTAAATTGCGTGGCAGTAGATATATATTGATGTCCTTATATTGACAACGTTGTTGTTTCGTGTTTATATTAAAAGCTAAATCTCGTCCCGTCTACAGTTTTTGTCTTTGTTCGCGTGATATTTGACCATTCAGTTTCATTATTATCGTAGCTCAAAGGAATTGTAGATATCAATCCGCAGACTTGGGTTTATAACATTACTTATTTTGATATAAATTGCAATTTAAAAGCATTTCTTGATCTATCGCTAACAAATTAGATATTGTTGGTTGGTTTAATAATCACAGTTTAAAGAAACAGAGTTGTTCATGAGGTGTGGTGTGATCAATAAGCAAAAATGCACCGGTGGAGCGACAAATTCGGCTCTCTATTCGAATAAAATTGATGGGAAGGCCAATATCGTAATGCGAAACACGGGCGTACACTACCGAACGACTATTTTGAGACCGTATCGCGAACCCCGATCTATTTGATGGAGTCGGTAGCGTGGTGAGGAATAAAATCCCCTATGCATTCGACGCTAATCATGTTATGTGATCTAACTTTGGTGTTTTGAGTAATTGGGGAATACCGAAACGTTACCTATCCACGTTTTAAAACCCTATTAACGAAATTAATATGTTATCACGATTTGACAACTCACTTTTATTGTAATCAATACGATATTTTCCAAATGAATAAATACCGGAATCAAACGATGCAATCTGTTTAATGTTTCATTATACTTACATATGTTTTCGTATTAACGAGGTAGGAAGTTAGCGCGCATGATTTATAGCGCAATCAATTACAAGTACTTACCTCACACGGGACGAGTGTACGTTACACATTATAAAAATTGTATTTGTAATACGCAATTTGAATTTCAAAACGTCCGTCGTCATAATGATATTAGCGGTACAGCAGTGGTGGAACAATGTGTGCGCGCGCCGCCCGCCGGCCCGGCGGTAGCCGCCGCTGGCGCCGCAACGCTCCAGTTGTCCCCGTCTGCGCACACCTACCCGACCAGATACATCATACAAGGGGCCACCACAAGCCTTTTGCATGCTAAACATTGAAGCACAATGTATACGACGTCATTATCATTTTTGAGCCCACGCTGTTTATGTCGATATCTCATTCTACAGCAGCGGTCTATTCCCATGAGTCATACATTTTACTCTAAAAATACGCACCAAATTAGTTTTTAAATAGAAGAGCACTGCGCGCTCAACGCGCAAATCTAAATAAAGAATTATTATCAGTTTAGCGCCTGCTCCACTCATGTCGTGTGCCTACCAATGATGACAACTATTTGTTTTTACTAATTATCGTTCCTGCGGCTAGAGTCAGTGAGTAACTGCGATGTTGACCTACCTAAAAAATGTAAGAGTAATTTATGTGCATCTGCGATATCGCCGCCTGTATACCATGTGTCGTTCATTATCCACTTAAAATTAGTACACACTTAACACGAAAGTTTTTGCAAATATAAACATGTTAACTCGATGTTGTAGCGCTTTTAATTCTATAATAAACTAACAAGTATTTAAAAACACTATCTGAAAAATATCTTGATTTCGTCACTCTGGCTGCCAAAAGTTTATTATGCAATACAAAAAAGTTGTCTGCTTGAAATCATTATCATATCAATAATAGATATAGATTTAATATATAAGGTAAAATATTTTTTTATAACCGGCTGACATGCAGCAATAAAAATACTTGAACAATTTCATTGTACTCGTCGCATATTAATCTTTTTAGTAATTCTTGCTACGAATTCATAATTTATTTTTAACTTTTCGTAACATATAAATGTTGCTCATATGTTTTCTTTAAAACATTATTCGGTATTTTCGAATCCCATCCATTGCAATACTGTTGATACTGTTGGAACGTGAACCCATGCCTAACAAAACTTATAATAATATGATACTAGCTTAGTTGGAGGGGTTAACTAGAAGTGTACTATTAATTACTTAACAAAATAGCTAGGCATCTTAAAAAAAAAAGAAAACAATCAACGTTATTACATTAAAGCACTTTGTGGTGCCAGAACATTGTCGGGATCAACATTCCGCCGAAAGCTTATGTAGGTATTTTATAAATGTATAAGTCTGGCATACCTATGTGAGGAGCAGCGATAGCTCAGTGGGGAGACCAACAGACTGCAATGCAGAGGGTCTCAGGTTCGAACCCACGTCGCGCACCTCTGACTTTCGGAAGTTATATGACTTTTCGAAATTATGTGCGTATTGATTGACCATTATCGCCTGCTCCGTGCCTCGGAGAGCACGTTAAGCCGTCGGTCCCGACTGCCATGAACATCTATGGCAGTCGTTATTGGTCTTTATAAAGTATAAAAACCATTTACAAAATTAAACTAATTTATTAATAAAAAAAAATTATTTACATAAACGGTTACCTAATTGAACAACTGTTTTTATTAATAATAGGTACAAAACAAGTTTATTTTGACATTACGTGAGACGATGAACTAAAATATATCCCAGATTAGTTTACAATTCATTAATTTGAAGAAGTGGTAATAAAAATAAGTGCTTTAATCACAGAAACAAATGAACTCCCATGTGTTTACGTCTCACATTTTTCGTAACAATATATTTTTGTTCCTCGCCGACCTCATTACTGTTTTAATGGACTGAAGACTGGAAAAATTATGTGTCGGCCTGAGCTATCTATCTGGAACACGTGTTACACAAAATATACAGATATTTCTTATTGCTTAGTGTTGCAGGATGCCCAGATCTAAATGAGTATTAAATGCCTGAATCAACAATCGGCTATATTTCACTCGTTAATCCAGTTCGCCAACAGTTGACACGATTCGCCGTGGCCAAGTTCCGGCTGCCTTATGCACTTTTTTGGTCTTGAAACGCAACAAATGAAAACTTTCACGTACCCTACCACCGTCGAATTGCATATCGACGTGACGTCGAGTGCATTTTAAACAATTAAATTTGATACACCGTACAGTTCACTGACTAAATATGTTGCAATATAATAACCGCAAATGCGAATTAATTAACGGTACACTTCAAAGAGCCGCAAACCATTATAAAACTAACTGATTATATCAGTTGGTCGACGCGTTGTTTCAAATTCAATCTATGGAACTCATCATTACATAATTAACAAATGTGCACGCCAATCTCAAAGGCATTGTGATACACACGATGGGTCATAAAGAGGGCACAGGTCGGCTAGCGACCTTGCGGGTGTATTCTGAGCGGCCGCGGGAGCTATTTCAGCGCGTCGACATCGATCCGAGCCAGAAAACTGGAGCAGCCTCATTGGCACCTGAGATGCATCAAGCTAAATCAACGATTGCGAGATCGACGTCTTCAAACCACGTGAATTTTGCCGATGCCAATGCTTATGGTCGTCCCTCGTTAAATTGATCCTTTGACGCGATGTAGTTATGAGGTGAAAATTCATTGCCAAGTGTGAAAGTTGTGAAAGACGAGTACAACTTTAAAATTCGACAGTGTTAAGTTTTAATTCTATCTCTGGAGAATAGCGGTTCAAATTTCACTTTTGCATCGTTTCGCAGTCTTTTCTTGCCATGTAATTGGCGTGAAACTTGAATGCTAGGCGACAATGGGACACTCGCTTTATACGCTCGCTTATTTTTGGCACGATTGTAGTATGTACCCGGTAACAGAGAGTGGCGGTGACATTTAATTATACTATTACGTACGTCAATAGAGTCTGGTCGCGTGGACGTTAATCATGACGCGTGCGCAAATACGCATCATCAAACGTTTGCTGTTTCTGTTGTTGTACTAGTAATTCAGAAAAACATATTGTTGCTAACCTAACATTTGCCTATTTCCATATATACACGTAATATTATAAGAGTGGTTGTTGCTATTTTGAGTTAAGTGTGTTATGTTGTATTGTTTACAGTTAGGGTAATTTCCAAATTCCTTTCACATGATTCTATTTTCGTGATTATATTAACAAAAGTTAAAACTTGAAAACGATTGACGCCAGATACCTACAATATTTTGATATCGAACGCGCGAGTAATTCGGCGAATATTCCCGCGCACAGGTTCCCTGTTTAACCTCTCATCGCAGTAGTTAAATTACGATAAGATAGTATGACATTGGCCAAAATTCTCTCGTTCACTTGAGTGGTTCGTCGGCTCAAGGTGACCGGCGGGTGCGTTGACATTCAGACGCCTTTATCAGAACAGTCGGCGGGTTCACGACGCGCCTATGTTTATTAGTGGCCCGGTTGCCGAGTGCTGACGATACGATACTATGCCCAAATATATTACTATATCATTCACCAATAAATCACAAGTGTAATTATCATAACAACGCCGTAATCTCCGCGAAAGAGTGGGTAGAGTATGTACAACACCCACGCACATCCAGTTATGATTAGGTCCCACGTAATAGTAGGCGAAAATATCGTCGTCTACAGGTCACAATAGCGGCTAAATATATGATTCTATTCCGGATTCCCGAACAAAAATGTTTTCTAACTCGGTATGTCTATGTGCATATATTATCTCTAGGCACTATTAATCACAATCAAAACAAAACCGTTCTTATTATAATTCGTTTTTATATTTACCTTAATTTATTTGTTTACAGGTTTGTAATAATAGTAAAGAATTAAAATAATGACGTTCACATGTGTTATATTATGTAATAAAAAGTAAATAACGACTGCTTGACTCCCAACATCATGGTCGATGGGCTAAGTAAGCATATTAAGTGCTGTAAATTGAACACTGTATCGGCGTCAATAGAAAATTTACCGCTCTTTCGAATTGCATCGAAGCACATTGCATAATTATATAATAAAAATATTAACATGTACATGTCAATAACGGTGGTAGATTCGTGTTTCTATTTTAGCGCATGGCTTGAAGGCCGGTTGCACTGCGGCATCCGTCACTGAGGAATTTACCATCGTCTTGCCTGTGGCCAATCTGTCAGCTAATAGCTCGAATTGTACGTTGCATTGCCAACCGATGGATTTATTATATCTTACTCGCTCGATTATACGCCAAAGGGTGGACGACCCGCTTCGAGAAGACAAGACTTGGACGTCCGAATCTTGTTATTGGAATAATTCATTCGGTGGACCTATTGTCGGATCTGCCGATATACTTGATTATGTTTAGATAATCTAATACGAAAAGCCGGTGGCCTATTCGATGTTTTCTATTCACGATCGTATTCATGAATTGGGAGGTTGCCTTTTTCGTACAACTATATTTATTATGTTGTGGAAGGCTGTTCGATTTTACGTCGTATAATCTCGTCTGTCTGCGCCTCGATTGCAAACTTAACAGAGGCAATGATTGAGTGCAACGAAGAACTCTATTAAACCCGAGATGGTATCTCGACGCTGTCACGTGATCCGATCGCCCGCGGCCGCGGCCTATGCCAATCGCGTCGCGATTCTGTATGTTGTTGGCATTCAGTCTCCATTGCCATTGCAACTAGACTTATATTAAAGTTTTACTTAGGAATAATCAAAATTCTGGCTATAAGTATATTGGTTAGTTATTTTAGTGATTCTTGTGCGAATAGAGCAATTAGTAGTGTCAGGTCTGGGTATTTTATATAGTGACTTATGTGCTTTAAGATTCTCACAGCTTATGGTTTAGATTGCGTCTAATTGTTAAATAAATAAATGAATTATAATTAATACATAATTTCGTTTGTATTAATATCTTATAATCAAAATGTATACTACTCTTTAATTCATAAGTATACGTTATCATCAACACGACCTTTTATAGACTTAAAGATAACCAGCAGAATGCAGAAATAAATCTCGAGCTATATTTATAAAAGATATTGAATATACACTTTTGTAGGCAATAGCAACAAATCTCAATGTGTTTACTTGACAACAACTGGGTTGTCTTCGTCAACACAGCCGGAGGGCGTCGAGCTTCGAGTAAAGGAGATAATGGAAATTATTCGCGGCGTCGCGAACGGTTATCGATGGAGGCAATTTGGCGAATAAATGGCCCGGTAATGATTGGACCTCTCTCGGCTTCGGTAAGCACGTGATGTGAGCTCTGTTTGCGCGTCTCTACTGCTCTCTTATGCACATTATGCATACGTAGAGTTGTTAGGTGAACGTGTTTATGTAGATTAATGTGTTGTATAATTAAAATAATTGTGGCATATATGCAGTAATTAGCTTGTATTATGCTTGAATTGGAATGGTATACTTTTTGTTTTCTAGGCTATTTTTGAACTCTGAATAATCTGAAACACAGGGATGTTCAAAACATTTAAAAAAAATATATATATATATATCATTTAGTTTAGGTAACTACATATTATGTATGAATCCCACATTTTTGTCTTCTTAACCGGGTTAACTGGGAACATGTAATGCCCAACAATAATTTTCTATTGTTTTAGTTATCTTTTCTTAAACCTATCAGATTAATATTCATTATTAGATGTAACCTTATTGGGTTTTGTTTTGTAACTTCGGCATACGTTAACAGTTGCGCTTTTTGGTTTTTTTTTCATATATTTTTATTATAAATAAATATAGGATACGAAACTAGTTATTACATCACTATTATTATTTTTTAAATAAAATACTTTTTGTTTTACACTTACAATATTCACAAAAGGTTCCTGCGGTAAGTCAATCCTGATCAAACAGTATATAGCATTTATGTTTGTACATATTCTTATCTGTTGAAGTAGTGGCTAGTTTTATAAGATATACAATATAATCAATAGGTACCAACGGTCGTGTAACTCAGTCTTGGTATTTTGGTTAATAAGCACTAATAGCCCTTAAGAAATATACTTGAAACACTTGCAGCTTGCTATATATATATAATATATATATCCTTTCTAGCGGCCTCGTTATCGTTAGTCTCTATGCGGAAAATATGCACATATAATAATATTTAATATGTTATGGAAATTATTGAGCTGTCCGTGATGCGTTGACGCGTCACAATATTTATTATTTTATACACCATCATCATTAGGCCGCTAGAAAGGATATATATATTATATATATCCTTTCTAGCGGCCTGAATTGTTGTAGTAAAACATCTTGCTATCGAGTTAGTGATACAAGATCACAGAAAATCATAGCGCATATTCCTAAACCATAACATAAACATGATGTGTGAATCCATGACCTATCATTCTACTACAACAGTGCAGTCTCTAATCAAGCCGATCTTTGAAGATTCATTCATCATGAAATCTCCTTTACCTTGTACCTTAAACCTTTTATTCATAGTCTATACAAACGTCATATATCACAGTCTTCTTGTATAAAATAATTTGGGACTTTGATCTAACTGAAATTGATTAGGCATTTATTTGTAGACGCAAGTCACACAGTTGCGTAACAATTTTGCAACGTGCACATTGTGTAATAGCTACAATAACAATACTATGACGTGCTATAATATCTGACCATGTAGATAGGTATTTATTGTTTTAACTGTTATATAAATATCACAATCACTTTATTGCGTAATGATAGTAAATATTGCTGCAATCAACTCGACGGAACTCTTTCATATAGTTTCTCTGGTCCACCATTGTGTGACATTATTTATATTTGTAATTAAATATAAAAGATCACACAGTAAGCCGCTTACGTGGCCTCTAATTGCTTGCGATATCAGGGGTAACAGGGATAACCTTTTGCTGGCCCGAACAGGTTTCGTTTCGTCTCGAGATCTCATCTCAGCTATTGCGGCAGTTGGCACCTTTTATATGTAACCTGTGAATTCACAATTATATGGGTTGAATGTAGTCAATCTTACCTGTAATGATGATGGTGTATAAAATAATAAATATTGTGACGCGTCAACGCATCACGGACAGCTCAATAATTTCCATAACATATTAAATATTATTATATGTGCATATTTTCCGCATAGAGACTAACGATAACAAGTACGATGATGCAATCCTTAATACTATATCTTACAGCTCTATCTCCTCCGTAAAACACAATTTGTATTGTTTTATCTACACTCGCGAGCAACCAAATCGACTCAACCTTTTACTGCGCACACATACACCAATTTTACAAAAACTACAGTTGTTATTTATGACAACAGTATGCTTACAATTTGCATCAATACCCTATCAAAATAAGCCCTTATTTATTTACGTAATTTAATTGGGCGATACAGTAAACTTGCTCCATAAGCTACCCACGACTTGTGCTCCTTAGCCCGCTATATAACCTACCTTTATCAGTCGCTTATCACAAGTTGACCAGTACACATCTCTGTAAATTGCATTTATTTTTTTACGAATATATGGATGCCTCACCTGAAGAAGCCGCTCAAGCTGTTGCAACAAGGGCTAAGTCAGCAGCAGGCTCAAGTGAAGCTGGGCAGCAGTCGCCCAGCTCCACTTGAGCCAGTCTGCTGTATCCAGAGTATACAGACGATTTCAAAAGACGGTTGCCTTCGATCGGAGACCAAGGACCAGCCACCGCCGGTGCACTTCCGAAAGAGACGACCGTTTCTTAGTCTCAAACTCGTTGCGCAATCGGCATCTAACGGGTGTTGATATGCAGCAGACTGTTGGCTGTCAGCAAATGGACATTAAGAAGACGCTTGAAGGAAGCTAACCTAACTCCTAGGCCTGCGACGGGCCCTAAATTGACTGCAGGCCACCGACAAGCGCGCCTCCAGTTTGCTTAAGAGCACCTCGATTGGGGCATTGCGTAACGGCGGTCGGTCCTGTTCACTGACGAGTGCAGAATGTCTCGGCAGTGACAGGAGAGGCCGAGTCTACAGGCGTCCGGGCGAACGATTTGCACAGTGCTGTTCGCTGAAACATTTGCATACGGTGGAGGTTCTTACTTGATGTGAGCTGGGATCTTCTTAGAAGGAAAAACCGAGCTTGTCTTTGTGCCTGGGGGAGGCCGAGGAGGCGGGCTAACGGCTGATCGGTATATTACCGACATACTGTTGGAGCATTTTGTTCCCTACGCAGGGTTTGTTGGCGAAAACTTCGTGTTAATGCACGACAACACCCGTTGTCACACGTCACGTATTACTCGGCAGTTTTTTCATGAAGTCGAAATACGCACAATGGCAGTCCATTGAATGAATCCCATTGAGGACTTATGGGATGAGCTCAAAAGAAGAGTATGGTCCAGAAATCCAGTCCCTTCGAGCGTATAAGAGCTGAAGACAGCATTATTAAAGGAGTGGGACAGCATTCCTGAAGAGACCGTCAAAAAGTTAGTAAGGTCGATGAAAAACCGACTGCATGCTGTAATTAGAGCTAGGGGAGCTATACCAAGTATTAAATTAATATTTTCTTTTATGTTTGCCAAATTTTTTGTTGAATTTGTAAAACACCCGACCACATCACTTTATCCTAAATTTCCCTTTTTTCCTACACTTACGTTCAGACATTATTTATTTAAAAAATAATGATTGTATGTCAATAATAATGACACCAAATTAAAGCTGACATCTTAAGCTTTCCGATGACATACTGTTATCATAAATACCATATGTAGTTTTTGTGAAATTGTTGTACGTGTGCGCAGTGAAGGGTTGAGTCGATTTGGTTGCTCGCGAGTGTAGTTCCCGGTGCAAAACATACAATAACACGCTACGTGGAGTAGGTTCCACGTGTAATAACATATTCATTTGTGAACCAAAACTAGTTAATACATAATTAATGAAATCGTCACGTTCCCGACCTTATTACAATATAACAATGTTATCCCGCGAATTAAATCAATTACATATATAGACCGCGTTTTTTTTTTGATAGCAATCTTAGAATTTACCCAAGAAATAAGCAGAAGATTATTAATATATCTTTACTTATATTTCTAAATGATTCGATTAAAATATAAACATATTCAATTAACTCTGTTACCTTACATTGACTTCTTCATTCTGTAACATTTAACTTTTCTTTTTTTATAGATAGTATAGTAAATTGTCATAATGTTAGGTTGTAGTGTGATAGCTGGCCGGCGCCACGCTAATGTGGCAAAATACCTGGGCGAATGTTTTGATGTTAATTACGGAGCACGCACGCCGCGTCTCACGCTCTCACCCGTACGCCCTCTGACCACCCGAACGATGTTTAATGTGTTTCCTTTCCTTATTTGTACACGCCAATACGCACACGCGATGTCACTAAAAGAAAACCAATTTTTGGACATTACACCACCATTAAATATTAGTTATAACACTCATATTGTTATTAAATATTCCTCACTCACGAATTAAGCCCACCGTTTGAAAGCGAACTACCCTATAACATGTAAAAAGCCCACTGAATGTGTGTGCTTAACGAGTAATAAAGGCACACATTGTGTTTATTCGAGTCTCGTGAAATTACTTCCGGCAAGCACTTAGATAAATTTCCTATATGATAATATAAAGGTATGTGATATGCATACATGTAATCGGTACTGCAATGAAAATTGAATTCCGTTTAATCTGAAGCGGATGAAATGAAATTCTCTAAACTGCGTGCTCTATCTAGAAATGGTTGGGATGCTCAGTTGCGACGAGACGTCGCCTCGCTTATGCATTTCCTTTATTTATGTACGTGTGTTTGTTCATACGTTCGTATCTAAACGTTTATTTATGTTTATGTTGCTGATTGGACAAAGAGAAAACCGCACGAGATTACTTGATATGAAATTTTCCGTTTCAATTTGTAGTGATTTGTTAGTTTTAACGTTCACCAATCTCTATTTATTGTTTGCAATAAATATAGTCGATTTAGGAGACGCACATAAAGTCACGAATATTATAAAACCAAAGCGATGGAATCTAATCACTAAGCGTTTAGAAAACCGAAATTGATAAGAAGTTGCGATAATGTTTGATTTGCTAAAAGAATTATATAAAATACATTATATCTTGCTCCTGATAACTTAGTCTACGAATGTAGCTTTTTGTTATATACAGTGATTGCGAAATATTTGTAAATCTTAATTGTTGGTGGTATAATTCCTAGATATGGTCCTGGGAATCATCACAATAAAACCTGTTGTAAACAAAGGAAACCAACATGCTCTAAATAATAAGGCTGATAACGTTGGGTGCCATTAAGAATGACGTCAATTATTCCCAGAATTCAATTCCCTATTAGCAAACGATAGGAGGCACTTCACCAAAATATTATTCATCGGTTACGCCTACAACGTGTAATCGACTAAATGTGTGTAGAAAATACCTGCCTAGGGCCACAAAGGAACTGTGAATACAAGTTTCTATACCCATGTTCTTAGAATATCATAGTTCGACCTTTGCTTGTTAGGTTTTCCCGCATAATTAGTGTTTATGAAATACCTTGGTAACGTAACTAAGGTGAATTCTGCTTTGATAAACGAGCTACAGAATAACAAAACATAATACTACAATTTAAAAGACACATTTAAGCGAACCGCCAAGATGTGTATCGAAGCCGAATCGTTGCAATTTTGTGCGATTTATCTCGTTGGTTCGTTTGCGATTCCGGAAAAATGCCCCTGTCAACGACCGACCACCCGATATAGTGCGGATCCGTTATATTACCCGAGTGATCGACCTGGACTCCTGCCACGATCCCGGCGCCCGGCTAATTATAACCACTCGGTCATAGAATAAACAATCCCATGCTAATACTACCAAGGAATAAAATTGCTTACACTAACCCGCGCATGATACGATTAATGAGCTGTTGGGAACTATTTTATATCGAGAATGCCGCGATAATTGCTACAATTCCAATACATTGACTTGTTAAGGCCGTCGAGGTCGATAACTCATTACATTCCTTTGGCATTACTTACTTTGTTTAGATATTTGATGTAACAAAGTGTACATATGCTCCCTCATAAACATTCAAAATGACGAAGCACCTGAGTCATTGAAATTACCTACATAAATGCAACTTTGCGTTCAACTCTTCTATAAACATATTTTTACTCTATCTTGCCGGCCTCTCGAGTGTGCTGACGTGAAAAATTCGCGTAGACTCCCAAAATGGCGCATGTGGGACGCGCGTCAACTGACCAAAACAACGAGGTCGGTCTTTATTCACGTATGCGGAATCGTCTACTTGAGCTGGAGAATAGGTATAGCAGCGATAACGAGCCAGTCGTGTCCTCGCAGCCGATTATTGCGGTTGCTACATCAATATATTTTGTTCTCGCACATTTTAACCGCTGAAAATACAATTCGCATTAACAAGGGCCTCGCGCGCCGTGTGGAGTCAGGTGTCAGATGGATTTCTACGTCTAGCCTTGCGTTTAAAACTGTCAAGGCGAGCGTGGACCGAGTGCATCGTGTGGCTTGTAAACTGTTTGGCTTGTGAGCGAGTGAGCAGTGGTGCAGTGACCCACCAGCCGTGCGTGAAGACGGGACGATGGTGCGCAAAGGGGAGAGGTCCACCGGCACCCTGTTCAGGACTCTGGCCGACACGCTCCGCTGGCAATCTCTCCGCGCCGTCACTATGATGCGTTCGGTAAGCAACAGACGCTTTGCTTGGGCGCATAACGAGATTGTATTAACGTTTATAATCAAGAACATTGAACTAATTTAAATTTCGCTTTAATATTAGAGCTTAAAAGTGACAATTTCTATTTGCAATTATTATTATCCTATAATTATATTTACCTACAATACACACAGGTGTGTACAACTGTGTTGTCGTTATCGTCTTTCATTATGTTTGCCTCTCGTCGTGTTGACGTCACGGCATTGTGTAAAACTTGTAGGAACTCGATTTTTATCTGATAATCGATAACTCGGTATACTAGTTATATCGATTGACGTGTGGTAACGCAATGTTTTGACATGTGCTCACGATGCGTTCGTGTGACCGTCTCGGGCGATTCACGTGCCTTTATCGGAATCTATCACAATCTGTGACCTCAAGGGCGGAGATCACGTTGCGTAAACAAGCGCAGTGACACCGTGCCATATCATCCGTTACCTTTACTGCACAATTTAGATACTGGAACTTGCAGCTATTGTGACACATACACACACGTGTATTGCTTCATTGTAACAAGATTTTTTTGACGACACAATAGTTTAATATAATTTTTTATATATATATTTGTTAGTATTTAGACATTTTAAATTATTTGTTAAGTTTATTACTTACTATCTGCTAAAGGTATAATTTTAATATCAATAAACACATGATCAAACATGTTTTGACACTTAGAAACATTGGCAAAAAGTTGATACACAAGCCAACGAACCGATAAATTAGGTCAAATAGACGACAAGCGCGATGCATAGTAATATGTAACCTAGAACGGTGAGCGAATTGTCGCATTTTGTTTACATACTCGTGTATACGTAGTATGTAGTACATGATAAAGGTGGGACGCAGACGTTCGGCCTGGGTCTTGCTGACCCAGTTACACGCCATTTCTTATCTATTCTACTAGATGTAGTCGGGAATGACCGGTCCACCGGGAACTTTGCTTCTTTTCCTATTAACACCTGATGTGTAAGTAATAGTTCCAGTGACATTCCTTCTTAGAACTTTTCAACAAGTTCGAAAAGCATTGTTATCGTGCATCCTACATACGAAAACATCGTGCCTCATTTAATGTGGTGGCCAGTATCGATAATTATTTTGTACTATTTCTTATATGTTATTAAATATATAAATAGAATCGAATCCTGCTCTTAGGTCAGACATGACAGGATACGAATTATAACCGCAAGGTACAACACTAGACTGCGTAGATAGCGAAAGTTTATAAACTTAAAAAATACAACACTCCATCGACAGTTTGCGCATGAGCTCGCACTTGGACCTGTTCAAAGCAGTATGTCAGTTGAAGATAATGTAATAACAATATGTCAAACAATAGGTATATTTACAGTAGAAAAGACATGAATTTACAGTAAACTTAGACTGTTATTCAACCTTATTATGACCGACTAGATCGTACACGTGTAACACGTAGTTACTTCACCAGTCTGCTATGACTAAATGTCATTATTATACAGCTGATGTATTTGTATTATGTCGTTTTGACTGATATAAAACTCTACACATTTTACATCAACGTCTTAAGAATGCTCATTTCCTGTATTCAAGATGACTAGACCGAGGACATCTGGAATATCATCTATGTTATTAATAATAATGAGGTTAGATCATTGCGTATCAAGTCTTTGTCTATCGGCAAAACGTGAATCATGTCTAAGTTCTGTTTATTTATAGCTTAAGTTGTTTTATAGCCCGCTTGTAACTCTTGCTAGAAATTCTCCTGGTTTATTCTAGTGTAGGTCAATCCTTCCCGTGGGCGTAAATCTATATCTTCTTTTTTACATGTTTTGGTTGTTGATTGTTGTTCAAATCTGTATGTATGTAGGTGTATATATCATCCTGCTATTATTGTTTTAGCTTGCTTTTATAAAGCCTTCAAGTTATTTTATTCCTTTTCTATTTAGGATTTGCCGATAACAGATCCGACAGTCAAAAATATAGATCGACAAATCTAGACGAGCTCTAGCTTTATTTGCCCTATCATAGACGAGAAAATTAAATATACATGTCCAAGCTAAAAAAAATTACAATATGACATTGGAATTTTATACAAAGTCCTTGGCCATTGTTCGCGTGTCTTACAGCCAACAGAATTTGACACACTTAGTAGTCTAAGCAAAGTATTCCCCTACATTAAGATCATCACCATTAGGCCATTCGCGACGAGACTCAGCTGTTGTGACGGCGTTTGGATGCTATTAATAAAAATGTTACAACGGTCACACATCTAGCGACAACCATTATGTATGTATAACATTTAAACTTATATGTAAATGCTTTTATATTTGATCATTTTTGTCAGTATTTCAGCTGCTTTTCACCTCCTCCTGTCTTGTTGGACTTGATTGTTATAGTTTTGATAATAATCTTAGGCTTTGATACGCAGCATATAATTACATTTAATAAAAGTCCACGTCCAGTTTATTATACGTTATTGGTTTATTGCCTTGAATAGGTCTTAAATCTTTTGTTAGTCGTTTTTCACAATTATTTTAGCAATATTGTAAAGGTACCATTAGGATGGAATACTGATGATAACCTTTCTGTTAACCTAAAACCAATGTAACCAATAAATAAATTGCCATGACATCCTTTTGTTATCGAAACTTTCAATATATGTAAGATCTCCTTTAATGAACTAGGAAGGAGGCTTTTTGAAAGGCAAAACATTACTTACGTCATTAACGTTTTTGTTCTAACCTGAAATATGCTAGCCAATAATTTATCAAATGTTTTGCGGTTTACCTGTTCGAAGCGGGTAACAGAGAAACTGAATTGGTACTTAATCGTTACAGATGTTGACTGGCTAGAGTGGACTTGGCGAAATGGCTTAACTGGTTCTGCTAAGCGGCCCATAAACCTGACTATTTATGAGCGACTATAACGTCAATATTCCATTAATAATATGTATAATTAGGCTTGTTTGTACTTCGAATGTGGTATACAATTCTCCTTTTTTTAAATTAAATTATTTTAAATTCATATACGATTTGCCAATAACTTGATATAAACCGTTATTTAATACATCCTCTAGCAACATCTTATGTAATTGAGAATATTTATCAAGTCTACATAAAATAGTTTATAAAATGTAGGTGGTGTTTGATGAATATTTCGCGTGGTTCTTAGCAACACCCACGTATTTAATATCAGTGTGTCGTGGGTAGATATTAAGGTACCGACTTGGCGTTGATATATTTACCAATTACAACATCTTTAATCCAAATACTTTTTATTCGATATCTTTACAATATGATTCATACTGCGATAAATAAATCTAGCGTCCCCGTAATAGACGTAAGGAATGCTATAAACTTTCAAACAACTTTATTTAATCTTCGGTCTCTTTCTGACAAAATTGTCGCTTTTAAATTTGTTTCATAACTTCATTTACAACTTCCGAGAATCTCCGCTGTACAGTTCATAATTCTGACTTTCTTGTTATGTAACTCGA
The DNA here is from genome assembly GCA_963675205.1 of Catocala nupta. NCBI lineage: Eukaryota > Metazoa > Arthropoda > Insecta > Lepidoptera > Erebidae > Catocala > Catocala nupta. Next base: position 9,073,139 of record OY776091.1, on the reverse strand, counting down.
AGGTCGGTATCTTGTCGCAAGAACACCGTCCAAGACAACTGTTTATGTTGTGTCATATTCGATAAACCGAACAACAGCTGCATTAAGAAGCTTTTTATAAAGTGCATTAAGATATTCTTATGGGTAGCTATTATTTCTTGCCGTATCATAAGAAACCGAACTCGTTTGTTCCATACAAAAAAGCCCGTACAAAATAGCTTAAAGCTGTATAAAATTGCAGCTGCAGTGTGCGCGGAGTTGATCAGTGTTCGGTTCGTTATCGTGGCGGGCAGCAATACATTGGATCGGGAGCGCAGCCGAGTCTAGTCAACGTCAGCGGCGGCGGCGTGCCGTATCGCCGGAGCCGCCATCCGCAGAGATGACTATGCTCGCTCTCATTCATTAGAGGGGCGGGAGGGCCGGGGCGCAAGACGTCGCGCGCCGCCCGACGATATCGATTTTGTCCCACTCTACCCCCTGCGCCACCCCGTACCCCCCCGCACTCAGCATCCGACCTCGAGTGCTCTCCTCTCGCGCCTACCGAACACCTCCGACAGAAACTACGCCTTAACGACATGACGCCACAGCTCAAAATTCCGATCCCCGACACGAGCCCGACGTCCTCCCGCCGATCCCTAATGGACCCTCCGGCCGAAAGTCACTCGGTCGAGATTACAACGACGCCTCCGCCGTCCACGCCGTTGGAAAAAATAAGCTTTTTGTTACAATTAAAATGGTAAATCAAACCAATTTTAGTAATTGCGAGGTCAAACTTTGAAGTGCCGTCGCGCGCTGAGGGCGGGCTTTTTAAACGCGTATGATTTTTAATGGGCCGCTCTTGTTCTTGCATAGTTGTGTGACGGATTGTCGCAAAAATTTCACCTCATGTGGCCCGGGCACAGACATATGCGACGTAGACCGACGAATCACTTTCAGCACTTAAATATTCTAAATTGGGATAATCCTCTACAGTTTGTTTGTTTCTCATCTTTGCACAAACTGAATAGATGTCTCTTGCCTGCTATAAAGACTATTCAATCAGACATTGTATAGGTACCTGCGATCTCTTGAATTCCTAAATAAACTTATAGTCAACTTTGCACAGCTTGTTCCTATAAAGCGATTCAAGTATTTTAAATATTAGTTGTCACTTATGTACAGTTTAAATAGTTATTAATTTAAATCTAAGTATCTATAGATACATATGTGATCTCATAATCTGTTGCTATTTAACTAAAGGCCTGTGCACACCACGTTTTTAAAAGCGCCGTCGACGCGCGTTTCTATAGATACAGACGCAATACACACGCGAGTCAGACGCAGCCTGTAGACAAAACTGACTGTAGTAAAAATTCAAAGACGCGTTTGAATCGATGCAGACGCGCGTGTGTAGCGGTACAGACGCGATGCAAACGCGCGTGTGTATTGATACAAACGCGCTGGCATATTGCCTTTTTAAGCAGAACCTTGTTAACAGTAGCAAGATGGCGTCGATCGAGACAGCATTGATTGCATGCGCTTTGTTATTAACTTCTTAAAAAGGTAGAAAAAATATTATCGACGTATGTGGGTACACCCATTTATGAGCAAGAGAAGGTTGTGTGGACATTATACTACAACAACGTTTCGAAAATTAATAGGACATGAAAAAAAATTCTCAAATTGTTATCGAATGTCGTATTCATCATTGCAAGAACTTCTTGCGATTCTTAAACCGGAATTACCTCTCCAAAATCCAGTGCTAAGATCATGTATATCGGCGGAAGAACAATGCTAACGTGCGTGTGTATCGATACAGACGCGCCGGTGTCGCGTGTTTGAATCGATACAAATGCAATGCTAACGCGCGTATGTATCGATACAAAGGACAACAAACTGCTCTGTATCCTACAGAGCAGTTTGTTGTCTGTTGTCGTCGACACGTTTCTAAAACGCGCGTCAACGGCGCGTTTGAAAAGCTGTGCACAGGCCCTAAGACCTATTTAATGTCATTCACATTCATTAGCCAATATGTTTTTTAACTGAACTAAAAAAATAAGATAATACTGAAATATTTATATTTATCGAGTTACTCAGACAAAGATTCACTATTAATCACTAAAACAGATTTACACAAAGTTAATAAAAGAATCCACAAACAAACATTTACTCCAATGTCACTGGAATAGTACGTAACATAATCTAGAAAAATGCATTCTATTACAGTCCGAGCTATTTATGTTACAACCTTTATCGACGTAGACCGCCCACGTTCACAACATGTAAAGCATCGTGCACATTATAAAATGCTACTTCAGATAAAAAAAAAACTATTTAACAGTATACGCACTATTACATTATTTAGTTCACTGATCCCTGACCTGTGAGATAAGGCAGGTCGTGTTGCGGTAGGTCCTCGGGATTATGCATCGTTTTCATTACTTTTATTTTTGTTTATTGTACCACTGTAATGCATGACGATTATACAAATTGCTTACTTTAGCTTAGTGCATTCAAAGCTGCATTCGATCATTGAACATTTAATGGCGAGCGCTAAATTGTCAGATGATATGACTTTGATCAAAACCTGATTGAATATTCGAGTTGATTCAGTTAATTGTAATAAATTAAGTAATGACTGAAGTCTTGTTTACGGGTATTAATATATTTGTTAGATACTTACAACAAAAGAGAGTCTTGCGTAACTATGACTTAAGTAAGGACAAGGATCTTCTTAAATGCCTTCATTATTCATGACTCATAACCCGGAGTAATCAATCACCTTTCTAGTACGAGTGAATTATAAAAAACTACAGAATTTTGTAACATATTTCCACGAACAGGCTTAAAATAAACAAATATAAAAGGTTTTGTTTAGCTATCCCCAGTTATAATATTGGAGTAAAAGTATAGCAAAAGTTTCAGTCGCTTAACACAAATAAGCCAGATCCCCAAAGGGACTTTTACTTTTTAAAATATTGCTCTGCACGCCCATGACAACAGCTAAAAGTAGTGAATAGCAATAAAGCTACATGACTGTTGAAGTGTTACATATTATTGTCTATTGTAAAAATATACATTCAGAAAATTACTTACGAAAGTTTAAACGATTACGTTTGTACTGAGTAGTGACGACGTGTTTGACTCTGTCCTTACATAACAAAACGTATTTAATTATGTATACAGATATTTCTGTTATAAGGTAGGAGTATATATACGGTAAAGGGTACAAAATCGATTCCAGCCTTTAATTTCGTAAAATTATTGATGCTACGCGCAGCTTTTCGTCACATCATGCTGACGTCATCGTGTAACAAAACAGATGCAGCTCGAATCATGCACAGATGTGAATCTCATTCAAAATGCATTAGGTGATAAGAGTATTATTACATAAATAAGAATTACATTAAATCCAGATAATTCTTCTAGTATTAAAGTTATTGCTATATATCCTATGACACATCTCACTGAAAGAATCGAATAGGATTTAATTTAATTATCGTTGTCTGCCGTATGATACTGCATTGAACTTTGTCCGAGTTCACTTCTAGGAAATATAGTGATTATTCCGAGTATCCCTTCTAGATTTCTAGGTCACACATTACCTATCTCTATGAATTCATCATCATTCACTTAGTTTGTGCTTGTTAAACTAATAAACAAACACACGTCTCGTCAGTTTCATTCAGTATAAAAGCGGATTTAAAAACCGTCTGTCTTTTATATTAAAACTTTTACTATTATAAGAGGGAATCTGTATTTCCTAGTATAGTCGAACTTAATTATTAGCGTCAGACGAACAATACCAAGTATTCAAGACACCTCATTCTACTAAATGGATTAAGTTCAGAACTTTTTATATTGTAAAGTGAATGGGAACTACGTAAGTACGTGAGTCTCTTTATTTTCTCACTAGATGTGCCTGCGGTTTCACCCGCGTTAATGATTACTGCGCCGACCCCCCTGGGTCTTAGCGTGATGTTATATAGCCTATAACTTTGCTCGATAAATAAGCTATCCAACAATAAAATATTTTTCAATTCGAACCTAGTTCCTGAGATTAGCGCGTTCAAACAAACAAACTCTTCAGCTTTATAATATTAGTGTAGATATCGTATCGTATTATTGTTGTATATACCTACGTGTGTTTGATAACAAAATAGCACATCCTTTATACATATCTACACAACACAAAATTACTTTTGTAAACTTCTGAACCAGGTAGGCAGGCAGAAGCGCTAATATTTTGTTGACAAAATTTAGGTTTCACGTAAAAGGAGCGAGACTAATATTTTTATACTAAGTTCTAGTAGGTAATAAGAAATGTACCTAGCACATCTTAATCAGCAGTTGCACTAGTAAACTTATTAATTTTTATTTTATATTACATGTTGGCTACAGAAAAAATGTGAAAACGGTTTTGGTAGTTTCAATTAATGATCGAAATAAACGCACAAAATGTAATAAGTACTTAATATGTTTTGAATATGAAACTTTCCAAATGTTTGCAATAATAAAGTTGCATTCTGATTTATGATTGTACGTCGAGAGATCTTACATGTAGACGTGCTTGAGAGCTTTTCAAGTCGTTATCGAGATGTTTGAGTACGTACACACCAAATACATCTTCGGTTCATATTATCAGACACGTTAATGTCAAGCAATTAATCAGAATGTAAGTAATTAAATCAAACGTGGCCGTTAAAATTCCGACTGTGAGTTTGTTTTTCAACCATGTGTAAACAATAAATACCTTCGATGTTTGTCATTTATTAATGAATAGTATCTGTTGTTAGATCGGTTATTATGGTAATGCCCCATCAAAGGCGTCTGCCCGAACCTGCCTCAACGAGGGGAACGCTTGGGGTAGGTTATGGTATTGCATTCGCCGATCCGCCGACTGCAAGGGTGGTTTTGCATAAGTATACCTCGTATACATAGTTTACAGCCCTGAATGTGTCTGTCTAACCGCTGGATTTATGAATGCTGCGATGCAATTATGACGTTTCGTGTGAGGGTGTGTGTGGTTACGCTGTTCCGATAGTTATGTAAACTTTCTACACATTTCACCTTATTCATCCTTACCTACACCAGTTAGCAGAATAGACATATTTTACATCGTTGTTTTCAATTATCGATCACGCGGCCATTTTAGTTAGTTATAAATTTTAAATCAGTTATCTAGACCGGTACCGAGTCGGAAATAAACACGAGATCGATATGGCTCCGGCGACGACCGAAACTTAGGTATTGGTCCTCGACGTATTTGATCCACACATCGTACGTACGAGCACATTAGTACGCCATGTAAAAACTTAGACAAGTACCTGTTGGATTTTTCACCGAGCCGGGTAATCCGACAGATGATTAAAAAAGCGTGCGTGCCCACTTGACGCACAGTGTTAGCTTTTTTGCGTATGTGTGCGGTGTGCGGTGGCACTAATGAAACGGTCCCCGGCGTGTGCGTCGCGGCGGCCTACGTACGAGGGCCTTGCATTGGGTCGGGTCAGTGAACCCGCCCGCCCACTATCGGGGTAAATATGCCGAATGCACACAGATGCGCGCGCCGGCCCCCGCACATCCCCGCCCAGTCGGTCGTCGCCGCTGCACTCTGCACGCATACACCCCCGACCCCTCTTAAAACTCCTAATTGATTGCACAAATTTTCTCGCAATAACTGTCTTTTTATGGTGTTAATGATGTAAACTTGCGCAGTTCCGACGCTTTAATTGATACTCGACGACGTGATAAGTTGTAAACCAGAGTACCTAATGCGCGACGAATTCTCATTTGCATATCACCGCGGTGTCGTCGGCGGGACTATGAAAAATTAATTAGCATACGGCGAATTCTCTTTTTCGGGATTCCATTGCGATCTTCAGCTTTCCGCCGCGGTCGGTAATCAGTTTAATTTTTATTTTTCGAGAGTAAAAGTTTCATTAACGCTCTTTATGGGTTTACACTTCATGTGAGTCACGGAGAACATAAAAATGCACACAAAATGTCGATATTCTGGTGGCTCTTCACTAAACTAACAAAAGATTTTTTTATTGTTTCGTATTTTGATGAAATACTTCGATTGTAAATTATATATTATTCATCATTTATTACTTTTATATTTTGCCAAGATCAAAAGCAATCAGCGTCTTGGCACTAGCTAGCACAACTATACATAACTCGAGCGAAATCATAAGAAAACTGAAGAAGTCGATCTATTAAAAGTGGCTATTTGTTCGAAATGGCAGACAGCTGTGTATCTTATGTTACACAACCAGAATAACTTGATAACGTAATTGATACACCGATGATGGAAGCGTTACATCATCGAATGCATTTGGGTGATATCATGATGACGTCACGGCGCAATGCGTATAAATAAAATGTAGAGTTGTGATGCCAACATCCCACCAAACACACAATAAATGCATGCAATAAAAATTGCATAGAATCGCAATGCCATCGTAAATGCGCCCGTTTTGGCATGATTGCCACACAACGTGCGCTCTTTTAAACATCTTGACCTATTCAATTGTGTGATACATCGCTTATTTTATGTTTCTAAGGAGTTCTTTGAAAGAGACAAAAATTATTCGTTTCTTATACACAATAGTAAGGAAGCGTAAAAAGATTTACAGTTATTACTTTATCATGTTTATGTTTACTACACTTGTGCGGGTAGGACATACATTCTTGGTCCCTTTTGAAAAGAATACTTGTGGCGTACTACATTTTCATTAGAAAACATTTAACGGTACATTTCACATAGCAACAGCGTCCTCTAGAAGATTGGACGCCTCATTTTGCAGGAGGCGAATTACACCACTTTGTAGGCTTCACTAAATTAAAGGTCTCATATATACATGATATCTACATATTATTACTTCCTTATACATTAAATCTTTAAGTGAAGATTAGTAGGTGTAATAAGGTTCGCAATATTAGTCATTGAGAGTTTAACCTTTTGTCATCAGTCATTTGAAGTATATCAATCTAGACAGGTCAACTGTTTTCTGTAATATTAAATTTAATATGATTGATACTAAAAGCTTTAATAAGTCAGTATTAACTAATATTACATTATTTATACCATGTCAAAGGTTCCACAAAGAAATCATTTACATCACAAATACAATGATTGATTAGCACAACAAACAAAATATGGCCTGAATTTCAAATTTCCCCATAAACAATACTTAACAACAGTCGTAAAACAAACCCTAGTGACGTTTATCGACATGATATAAAAGTTCGACAACAGAGTATTAAATCAAAGCCACCCCAACATGTCTCCACTTCTTCCGGAAGTGCATGGAGAATAATTAGAATACGGATCGGTGAACTGTGCTCGGTTTTCATTGGCGCCCAAACGAATTTAAATAACATAACATCACGTCTACGTTTAACTCGAGTGGTAGGCACATTATTCTTTAAACATTATATTACTCCAATACACATTAAAATTTTGTTTTACTTTATTACATGAGATCTAAAACCATGATCAACTGATATATTATGTAATGGTTTACAACCATTACTAAGCCATTTTCCTGGGTATCTGGACCCCTTGACTCTGGAGTCAAGGGGTCCAGATACTTATTATTTAGTTTTTTTTTTTGTATTGATCGTAAGCATATCGGCGGCTAAAAAGATTTTCTTATTAATATTATACCGATTTGAGAATCAAACCTGGGACTTTATGAACAATAAACACATACGCACTTTGGAATTTTCCACTTACTGACTTAGTATGTAAACGTACGTAATAACTGACGAAAATCATTCAGATAGAAGTTGTACGACAATTACCGACTATGTATATTGTCTTAGTAGGTAAGTTCGATGGTATTCATTCAAAGCCAGCTCGAAACTGTCTGCACTACACCAGGAAGTGCTTCGAGAATAATTAGGATACGTAGTGGTACGCCGCACTCACTTCTCATCGCACGTTCACCAGGTATTGTTGTTACTAGAAGGGCTAATGAAAATCAGATGTTTACATAATATTGTCTTATGTTTACGCGAATGTTATACATTGAAATTAAACACTTTATACGGATTTTGTCGCGTTGTTTATTTTACTTTATAACACTGTTATTACATAATTTTGAAAAACTCTAACACTAGTATTATTGAACTTTACTACTATTTAAGCTATATATTTTTAATTAAAACTATTTATATTTGAGTTTTGAGTTTACACTTTGCCCCGACGTTTCGGTTGCTTTACAGCAGCCATGTTCACGGGGAGACTAAGATGGTAGTTGTCCCAACGTTCTCAAGTGTACCTAGTTATTTCAAAGTACCCGAACATAATTTAATCTTTGGTGTTCCTATTTACGCAGAATGAGCTCAAAGTATCACGAAGTCTAGCTGTGTTTTGCTTCTTCTTGGGTTTGACTATATGAATGACTGGATCCCAAGCTGGTGGTACATTCCAACCATCCTCTCTATTGAAATTAGGATGTTTTTCAATTTCAATAGCCTCGCGAAGCATCCTACACCGATTCCTACCAAGGATGTCAAACCCAAGAAGAAGCAAAACACAGCTAGACTTCATGATACTTTGAGCTCATTCTGCGTAAATAGGAACACCAAAGATTAAATTATGTTCGGGTACTTTGAAATAACTAGGTACACTTGAGAACGTTGGGACAACTACCATCTTAGTCTCCCCGTGAACATGGCTGCTGTAAAGCAACCGAAACGTCGGGGCAAAGTGTAAACTCAAAACTCAAATATAAATAGTTTTAATTAAAAATATATAGCTTAAATAGTAGTAAAGTTCAATAATACTAGTGTTAGAGTTTTTCAAAATTATGTAATAACAGTGTTATAAAGTAAAATAAACAACGCGACAAAATCCGTATAAAGTGTTTAATTTCAAATCAGATGTTTATTTGTTGTTAGGTCAAATATTTCAGAGTCTCACAAAAATAAATAAAAAGTGATACCTACGTTGTATTTGATCAACAAGATGACAGATAGATAGATATAAATGAATTAACACTTTGATGTAATTATGTATTTCTTAAGAATCAAAAAGAAAGTAATCTTGAAAATGAGAGATCAGATCACGCATGTCGGCCTTGATGGCGTAGTGGTTAGTGTAATTGACTGCCACTCATGAGGTCGCGACATTAACATTTGTGTGCATGAACATGGATATTTGTCTTGGTCTGGGTGTTTCTATGTATAATAAGTACATATGTATTTACAAAAAAGTATATATGTATGTTTATCCATTGTCTAGTACCTATAGTACAAGCTCTGCTTAGTTTGGGCAAGATTGTGTTGTGTGTATGTGATAGAATATTATTATTATATTATTAAAACACTTTGCAGTTTAATAAAAAATAAATGATCTAGTGAAATGCAACTCAATAGTTTAATTTATTTTATTATTACGTGTTCGAGTGGAATAATAAAAATATTAACTAATATCTACAAACCGAGCGTTAAATTATATCATCTGATATTTATGAGAACATAATGTTGAATCAAGTCAATATCACAATTCGCTAAAAAATTGACAGAAAAAAGACTAAGTTGGAAAATATTGGCCAAATTGTTATTTTTCACAAATCTGTACGGTAGAATACAGATGCGCTTTAAAACATAATTATCAAATGCATGTGGATTATATCTATAGTCAATGCTTTCTGCGTGTACCTACTATCGATGACATGTGCAGAGTAGATCCCTAAAGAAATGTTTGCCGTGCACAGCACATTTAGGCAAAAGTAAAAGATGATATGGGTTCGTAAACCTCGTTGGAAATTCTTCTTCTCTTCTATAATCACTTATAAAGCTCACTTTACTTTATATCTGTTAAATTACAGATACACCCATATGGAATTAGCTTTTTAATTTCTCTAAGATAAAGAATGATAATATATAACATTCTATGCATTTTTAACGTCTCTGTATCTAACTTGAAGAAATAATGTAAAGTGAATTTAATAATATATACTCAGACATACATTTCATAAGTATTTATCTGACTGAGTTATATAGTTATAGCTAAACTTTAATTTTGTAGATATAATCAAGAATGCATGCATGTGTGATACATATTACTAGCTTATTTACATCGAGTGAGTCATATACATGATAATATATTATTAATATATTATACATAGGTATTTTTATAAATGCGACCGATGCCAAGTGTATATTGCTATCAAGTCCAACGAACCCAAATCTTGCCGTAGATTGTTGTTGATACTGGTTTCAGTTATTTTTATTTTACTGAAACCAATTATAAATGTAGCGTTTCCTGCTTTAAAAAAGTTATAATAATAATAATAATAATGTCCTTCAGACCGAATTTCGGTCACGGCGGCCAATCTTAACGGAGACTGGCCATCTGCGCAAGAGATATTATACTGCACAAGCGTGTGCGCAAACACAAGTGCACTCTCTGTTCCCTAACTCTCAAGATCCGATGGGACGGTAATCCGACACGACCGGAGAGAGATCAGGCGCAGGACCAACGGCTTCACATGCTTTTCGAGACACGGGGGTGACTAACACCGCCAACTTCCAAACTCCGAGCTGCTATTGAGATTTCTTAACAGAAAATCCCAATAACTTTTTGTTGGCCCGATCCGGGATTCGAACCTGCTGACTGCTGTGCATGAGGTCTCTCATGCACAGCAGTCGCATTCACTATCACTGCGCACGGAGGCAGTTAAATAAATAATATAATAAGTATGTAAATAGGCTGATTGCTATTTCCAGGAAGTGTTAAATATTAATTATAATGAAATATTACATATTTTCTCCTGGAAGAGACAATATTTATGTTAAATGCGGTAAAGGACCTTCTGAGTCTTTTTATATTAGTTTTTCTAAATTTTCATTTCACGTTAGAGGCTACTTGCATCTATTTAATGGGTAGCAGTGTAGTAGTAGTGGTAGTATTTAACTGATCCTCAATTTTTTACCTTTGTAGTAATTTGAGGCGTATAGGCACAGAATAAAGAATCGGAACAGAGACAAAGCTTCTAAAGAGCGAACAAAATGTATGTCTATTTTGTTAGGGTTGTCACAGGAGAGGATACATAAAAACACAAAACGTTTATCAGATTTTTTTATGTAATTGGCTCGAAGTCGAACATGCACCGTCATTTGTCGGCAAATTGAGTATTGGAAAAGCATTGCCAAATAAATATTTTACGGTTCTGTTTTTAGAAAACTTAATACAGTTTATTTTTCGAAGTGAGGATCACAGATTCTGTTCTGTTGCCTTGTTTTATCATCAATAAGTTTTGAAAGAAGATCTTCTCGCACGAAGGCCTTTAACCATTGCCGTCTAAAATAATAATATACAATGAACTTTCGTATAGCTTCACGCCTGTTATCCCCGAAGGGATGGGCAGAGGTGTTTTACAAACCCACTTTTCACCAGCTATGTTGGGTCCCATGTAATAGGAGGCATGCCTATTACCATATACCTACCAGGCACAAGTTTTCCAGAATCCGTGAAAACCATAATAATGCAATCACTAATAGGTAGGTACTATGTACTGTATGTACTATATTTACCTGTTATGGGCAACTTACCAAAAAACCACTGAACTATTTACAATCAAACGTTTATATTGCACAACCAGGTTGAGTTTACTTTCGATGTTGAGGTATAATGTATGTATTTATCTACCACACTAAAGATAATAAATTATAATCAAGTTACTACTTACCTAATGGAGTCTTTGGGATAGTTAAAAATGATATGTTTTGTGTACTTCATGAGCCCTGCGCTTGAGCACTGGCCGAGGCGGTATAAACCGGTTTTTTACGTACGGGTCGCCAGTGCTCACGCACACAGGTGTCTTATGCTTGTCGTAGTGGTTGTACTAAGCTTTGTCTCTGTTCCTATTCTTTACTCGTGTGGTAGGTGCTCGTTATGATATATTTTAGTAAGCATATTTGGCTGCGCAATTAGTATTTTTGATGGTCATTATATTTAATCCTCTATTTAGTAAACAAAATCTATAAAGGCACTATCCTCATTTGATTAAATCCTTGCATTATTAAATACAAAGATATATTCTACTACATGTAAGTAAATATAATAATTTGTCATGTTCCAAGGGTATAACTATTGGTTAATCTATGATTGTTCCGTCAGGGTTAAACACTCACTTCAGATACGTGAAATCCACAATCATGTATCAGAATTAAGTAATTACTACTTGCTTAAAGTGGTAAAAAAATGTCTCTATAAATCTAGCATTTGACCATTGTTGTAGACCTATGGCCAGAACACTTTCGCTCTGAGAAAAGGCTGATAATAAGAAAAAGAAATGTTGCGAATATATTTATAAATCAAGTTCTTACTTACATAAAAAAGTGAAGAAAACAATATTTAAGAGCCTCATAAATCAATTTAGGCAAGAACAATTCTTCAATATTTCACCTGGAGCAATATAAATATTGTCACAATATTTACATTTTACGTTAAAATTTTGTCAACATTACACGGCAAACATTTGTGTCAAAGGAAACCGAGCGTGGGTAGAAGCGTTTCTGTAATATTCGCCTCGTCCGGATTAGCAGAATATTATCTTGCAAAACTTGTTATATTTACTTCTAACTAACAATATTATTTTCGACATATAGGTACATACGTATCAAGATAAGGTGCGGATAAGTTTCCGTATTGTTTACAATACATCCAAATAGTTGGGTCGCGCCGCTCTTATGAGTTAAGACGTAGTTAGATTTGATTCGGGCTCGGTTTGCAACGGCAACTTCCTATCTACGGGTTGTGCAAGTTGTGCTCTTCGCGTTTCCATCTCCGGCCACGTTCATTAGATAGTTAACCGACGACCGAATAGTGGATCACGCCTCGCTATCAGGTGCGGTGCAAACAAAACGCTGAATAGAGGCCGGGTTAAACATGCACGACGGTTGTACGGGTATAATTAAAGTTTAGGAGACGCTCACGTCGCCCGTTAACCTCGTTATCGGGCGCTGGAAGTGGGTGAGACGCGGTGGGGAGGGAGTCAGGCTCGGGGTAGGGGGGAAACGGGGAAAATCAATGACAGCCGCCGCGCGCCGTCTCTCCCCGGCCCGACGCGCTCATCTCGCGGCCACGTGCCGCGGTCACTGGCCTGACTCTCCACACTATCCTCATCCGCCAACACCAAGATTCGTCTCCACAAATCAGTATCCTAATAATCCCCCAATCAATTACACAATATAACACAATGAAAATTAACCCCAAACCAATTTATTCTAATGAAACATCGACCGAAGGCTTTAACCACGTGGTAGACAATTAAGACGAATAGCATAAATCAAACAATGCGACTTGACGTCGGTCAACAAACAAATAGTTTAGTCGAACAGATAAGAGTGTGGTTGCACGAAGCCTTGCCAGTTGTTGGGGCGCGCTCGGTTGCCTGTAAAACATACAATGTAATATGTAGGTCGCTGTCAGAAATTTGGGTTATCGTTTGGCCGCGTCGATATGCGACACTTCCGTACCGCCACGATGCGAAAGCTATGCACTCGCCAATATTATTGCTGTCATGCTTCCATGTTACGTAATGGTAGTTTCTGAATGTTATATATTATAGGTCATGTAACGCTTATTGACGCATCGCTCCACCATGAATTAAACGCCACGTCACCCGTTCATATAACACAGCTCAACAAGCGTCGCCGGCCGATCGAAACTTTACCAACTTCAAATTTATTTCCACCAAGTTCCCGAAGTTACCGACAGTCGCAAAACAATGAGTCATATTCGGGGCTAGTCTCGCGGTGCCTCGTAAAAAAATCGGTAGCAATGAACTTCCTAGTCCCAAATCCATGCGTTTGGTACTTCGTCGTCGGTCGGCGGACCGTACAAATGTTTTATATAAGCATATCGCGACCCGTCGTCGATCAATGTCAACCGCATATTTGGGTCAACGTCCGTCAGCCGAGAATTCCCGCGTTCGTCTACTCTTCGTTTCCTATAACGCATGCGATCCGATTATTTGCACAATAAAGGGATCGCATGCGTTTAGGATAATACATATATCCTTCTTGTTTTAGAACTACTTAAGCTCTTAATTGCTTTACATTTTTTATAGATTTGCTTCTATATGTTATAAAAACTTAATTCATGTAAGCCTTGTTAGTCAAAGCATAATGGCTGAATAAAAAGAATACAATCATAAGTGACATCTGGTTTAATGTCAAAATAATAGTAACAATCACCTGATCATGGGCTAAAATTACTGTTTTCTTTTCACGGGAATAACAAAAAAAGAACAATATAAAACCCCATTGATTGTAATTATATATTTAACAAAAGAATAGAAACCTGTCAAAAACTGGGCAATTATAAATCATCATCCAACAGCAATGAGGTGATCTATAAATCTAATTACGTAACATTAATGCCATTTTTCAACATGACTTACCAATTTTATTTCATCGGGCGACTGGAAATAACATAGAAATGATTCCCGTGTTCATAATCCACAAGTGTTTTACTGATCATCCAAGTCCAAATGGAGAATAAAAATGAATACAGTTTTTAGACAGTTCGCATTCAAAATTCGGCATGGAGTGAACGTGAGTAGACGCAGAATTTTGACAGTACCGTTTTATATTTATCTGCATCTACATAATATATCCCTATGTCGCTTAGTCTACACCATGGTAGGCATCGTTTACTTTTGTGTTCTCCACGAACAACATTTATAAATAATCTTTATGTTGTTCGATCAACCAAATATAGATATTACACATTGCTACTATGAAGAGGCTTCTATCTCTATTGTTCTAAATATGAAGGAAGGTAATTAATGTTCTCCGCTAGTATATCTGCATTATAAATTAACAAGTTGCTGTATATAACTAGCTACATTCAAAGCTCATAAATAAATCTGTAATAAACACCATCGGTGCACCTGGGTCTGGCCTGCAATGAACAATTTTGAAGTCGTTTAATCGCTTGCAAACCCAGGTCTGTCGCCGTTAGCACAATTTAGTTAGATGGAGGTGGTTACCCAATGTGAGCGTGATGTTCTTGAATGCGTTTGTTCCACTATCTGATGATATAAAAAACCGTACATACGTATCCACGTACCAAGCTCTAACTTTCTGCAATTTATAAAGAGGACCAACATCTTTGTTTTTATAGTCCCTTTTGTACATGACCATCGTATGAGGCAGAGGTCCATTATAAATTTGGTTCTTATAAGCTAGCACATAACGTCATCGAAGACTGCTGCTAAATACACATACCACAAAAACAAAATACTAACAGATTATATTTTTTGTTCTAGGTATATTACGCGAAGAAAAAGCGGAGAGCGCAACAGTACCTGGGCGAGGACGGCTCGCACAAAAAGGAGCGAAAGTTATATAATGATGGTTACGATGACGATAACCATGACTACATTATTAAACAGGGCGAGAAGTTCCTCGACCGGTATGAGATCTCCTCGCCTATTGGGAAGGGATCATTTGGACAGGTAAGAAAAGCATTACATCAAACTAAAATTTATATTATTCTTTACGTAAAGTAGTATCGAAAGTATGTCATTAGTTATTAGGGATATGTTATAGAAGTCAGTCTTTGTGATACCCAAGGAAAGCAGACGGGCAAGTTGACAATGTTGAATTGCCGCGTAAAGAATTGTCTTTACACACACATACGAGCATTGGCTCGTATGGTCTAGCACGACTATGACTATGTCATTTCCAGTCTAGGTGTGCTTTTGGTCCATAGTGCCTTGGTGTGGTCTTTGGTACGTACCCTTTGTAAAGAACCCCGAAAACATATTTATAAATGTAAAGTTTTGATACAATTACCTTTTGACGGCTTGCACCTGTAAATTAGATTGTGAATTGCGAACTATTTAAAGACCCTCTCAAGAAAAGTGATTGTTAGATAATAAACCGACGGCGGTAAACTTTTAGGCAATTCTAAAAATACCGAGAACGCATTAATATCGACAGCTACGTGAAGGAACACGAACATTTCTGTTAATTTACTGAACTTTGTACATAATAAATATTTGCTTGTGAGATATTGAAATGAGTTCGAACGAAACATATGAGTTATCAGATGTAGTTGATATATTCTCAGAAAGCATAAATACATATAGCATATTAATGACTGCACTTTAATCAAGAGCGTATGATTCATACCATACATTGTCATAATAATAGTTTGTTATCACTCGTAAGGATACTTAGGTACATGAGGATTACGAAGCTTAATGACTTTCTATTCATTATATGCCTACGAAATGGAGCCTACTATTCAATGCTTTTATTCAAATCAAATAATGTGAACTAGTTTTGATGGCGAATTCCTACATAGCTTTGCTAGCATACGTCAATAATCACAAGATTGCTACCCGAAAATAAGGATAGTACGCAACCGATTTGTATCCGCTGACTATGATCATCATCGGTCTAGAAATATCCCCTACCAAATTATTACCGGTTATATTCGAAGATTTCTTGTCAGATCGATGACGCGCAGCTTGCAGCTGACATTTCGACTAGTCGCTAGTTCGCTTCATTATTTGTACTGGGAGTCGATTTAAGAAAACCCGTCTTGGTCACAATTCTTACTTTTGTTTTGCACTAAAAGAATGGCCCATTTCCATATTTTCTTATGGCTTGAGATAGCTGACTTGCAGGCTTGACAGGCCGACCAGATGGTAAGTGAAAGCTTTCGCTTATAGATATTTTGCCTTAGCTTTGTAGCAGTAATACTAGGTAAAATCTCAACTAAGCTGCTGCTAACCGGAATTATAGGAGGAATAGGACGTCCTCTTCCTTAAGTCGGTACCAAATAGACAAGAATGGTGGTTGGCGTCAGTGTTAAAGGGCAATATGAGACCATACCACCATTGATAGAAGTCGTAGGTAGGCGTAAGACATAATTCAGCGGATGCATCAAGGTCTGCAGCATCCATCATCATCATACATGCCAGTTACGACCTTATTACGTCCGGACAAATTTCCAAACCACCCTTTCTCAATCTCTACAACAACTTTATGTAGGTTAGTGGTCTAACCTACAGTTACGTCACATCTATAATATTTATCTCTAAATGTTCCAGGTTGTGAAAGCGTATGACCACGAGGAGCAGTGTCAAGTAGCGATTAAAATAATTAAGAATAAGAAACCCTTCCTAAACCAGGCACAAATAGAAGTCAAGTTACTAAAAATGATGAACAGAGCGGATCCTGAAAATAAGTATTATATAGGTAAGTTATAACCGATATAATAACTTAATGAATAAGGCAGCATATTTGAAACTTTAGGAAAAATATTAAGATTATACGCTAATTTGCAATCTTAATAGAAAAAGTATTGCAAGGCAATGATGCAACGATAATGAGATGATTACAAACAGTCTGAATGTAATTTCGGATAATTCTTAATAAATAAACCACGGCGGCTGTCGGTGATATAATAAAGTAGTTATTTCGATTATTTCCTTATATCATCTCTCATTCAGCAAAGGCGTGATTAAACTGAACACGACCATAATTAGCTAAGTGAAATACAAGTTTACAAAACATTAAAAAAATGTGGAACATTACGGCCCAGTCTATTTTTAATCAGTAATAAATCATACAAATTAAAAGTTAAACTCGCATTAAAATTTATTCTATAAATTACTAATTTTATAAAAAAGATATGTAAGAAGCAAAATCACAATATGTTAAACGGTGTATCGAACCGCTTATAGAAATTTTGTAACAAATCAATGTTAGACGCAATATCATATTGTTTAGACGATATAACTTCGGCATAGATTGCCTAGCTTGCTAGTTGAAATTTTGCTTTATACTTTTTTTTAATAATTTAATGTGTGACTATGTTTATCTTCCAGTGAAACTGAAATGTCACTTTATGTGGCGGAACCACCTGTGCCTAGTGTTCGAGCTGCTGTCATACAACCTGTACGACCTGCTGCGCAACACCAACTTTAGAGGCGTGTCGCTCAACCTTACGCGCAAGTTTGCGCAGCAACTGTGCACCGCGCTATTGTTCCTTAGTCAACCTGGTTAGTATACACCTAAAAACATATTATATACCTATATATGTACTCCTACCGGGGCCTGTACTAACAGGCAAATACTAATTTGACCATATACATGAAGCCAGATTATTGGCCTCTATGTCACCTTACTCTTCTTGTGGGTTGAAATCCCGTTAGACAAAAAAAATCGATAATATGTAAAATCTTTTTTATTTCCATTCCTAAAGGCATATTCCACCGCAGGACAGGGATTATCAATATAATATTAAATAATTTCATTGTTTTATTGGTTTATTTATTATTTTGTTAAGATATTAGAGACTATCTGACATTTGTGTGTTATTCACTGCTTGAGCTGCAGGTGACTTTTATGCTTAGCTTTACATTATATCTTATGTATTTTTAATTAATATGGATTTTAACATATGCATACAGCAACAATTTGTCTTAAAAAGATCTGTAGTGAACTGACTAGCAGAAAATACCAGCAGTTTAATCCTTAAATTAATAAGGTTTTCATTAAGAGAGTGCATGTAAAATGCTCAGTCAATAGCATGATTGAAATAAATATAATGTTTCCTAGTCGTTTAATAGATTTTTGGGAATACATGTAGTTTGAAGAAAAGATTTGTGAAACAGCATAAAGATTTTCTGGCAGTCCAAAGAAAATCCTTGAATCATGCTCCTTGATCATTACCGTATAGGATCAGCTTTACTTGGACCTAGCAAATGTTTCTATTTTACTATATAAGTGTCACTTTGTTACCCCTTGGAAAATCCTGATGGTCAATGGCAAATGGAAGATAGAGCTACGGACGTAATCTTGAATTTTAGCAGATTATGATAACTATTATTCAAATTATAAGAATCAATAACACTCTGATCTCAAACAAAATGTATGGTACCAATTAAAGAATGTTCTATTTCACCCGCCAAATGTAATGGGTAATTCATTAAATTGAATGGAGACATTAAGTGGAATGATAGTATTGTAACTACCACTATACAATATATACGTAGACACAATTACTTGTATAAGTAAACTATAAAACGGTACCCATTTAATAATTCCCAATTGAAACGGTTTCCGTACTAATAGAAGTCCCGTTTAATAACGCAGGGTCGCCATTGTTCGCCCAAATCTTGATGAGCCTCGTTCTTATCTTTAATACTAATGCCACTCTCTTTTGTATTCCAGAACTAAATATAATTCACTGTGATCTTAAACCCGAGAATATACTACTATGCAACCCGAAGAGGTCAGCCATTAAAATAGTGGACTTTGGGAGCTCATGTCAGCTAGGTCAAAGGGTAAGTCTGCCGCCACCATTGAATCCTCTAATAATACTATTATTCAGTCTAGACCACATACACATTACTTAAAATGGATATGTTATTAGATTTTATTTTATAAACCTTTGAAGTAGTAGCCCTTTGTAACGTCAACTAATGTTGCGTTTTATTTATTTTGAATAAATGAAACTAAGGTTGACGGCTCGGTTTGTGGTCTAAACGTGTTAATTAATTAAATAAGTTGAATTCGCCAATGGCGACATGTTTTATTTGTAGATAAACTTTTATTGCTGTTTCATTGGTAAAACAACTTAATATTCTTTGTTGAATGATTAAACATAAGGTAGTTGACCGTGAATTTTCATAGCTCTCAATGCAACGATACGCTTAACCGTCGACATTATCTTTAAATATATTTTCTAAGACATTTCTAGTGGACACATCGATTAATTTGCATGATGTAATAGTGTAAGTGGTCGTCTCGTTATTGCCATTGCACCGAATGTTGTGGGTTCGATAGACAGGACAAAACAATGTGTGATTCACAAACAGTTGTGCCGAGTTTGAGTGTTCTTTGTGTCCGTTGTCTGAATGTTTGTAAAAAGACCCTCGGCACAAAATTTATACCAACAGAAGGAATAGTCTTTTAAAATGAATTACAAATGTTTCAGTCTATCGCCTAAGTCGTTCAAAATGATTAATGATTATACATATGAAGATAGATAAACATAGAATAGAATGATTACAAACGTACAATAAGTTGTATAGTAAAGTATAGGTCTATACATACAATACCGTATAACACGTGTAAAACATCGATTAATAACAATATTTAGTTACATAAACACACCCTAGAACATTACCTAATAACACCAAGGCTTTCAACAAAGGTTAATTTCCCACTGCACTTAACGCGATCCACCCAATTTATAGACTCGATTCCCGTACACGCTAATTGCTCAGATAAATCACATCGGGCTGGTGTGATTCAGTGGTGGAAGAGGTCGGGGTTATCGCCGTGTGCGTCTCACTTATACATACTTTACATTTAAAGACTCGTACTCACTAGGGAACTGTTGTGGGTTGTAGCAATGTGTTGGTTATATGCCAGGCAGTAAACCGAATGTGATGTTTCATCATGAGTCCCTACGCCAAATATACGATCATTATTGTTTTACTTATACTTTATAGCCGAAATATTAGCTATCCTTGAATCATCGGATTATGGCTTGGAAACGTTTTGCCAAGCATTTCTGCTTAGACACTATAATAACTGAATAACTTGCCCTATAATATGCATTATCTTGTCATCAATTGAGATGGTTCTTCACTATATGCTTAGCCGTCAAGATTCAATAAGACAGATAAAATAGAAAGAAGAAATGCACTTAATTTATGTGAGTAAATTTGAAAAAAGGTTGCAATTTTAAATGTTTGGTACAAAGTAATTTACATAAGTACTTTTATTCTATATCTATATACTTAACCCAACGTACCAAAATAGCCAGGACTACGTTTTAATAGATGTCTTCTCAGCCAATCTAATTCAGCGATTTTCTGTCCCTTTGACAAGAACATATTCGTCTACTTATACTAAAGTAGCATTTGTCCTATAAACTATTGTCGCTTTTTATAGTCTAAAGATTGTATGTTTTTACATGTAGCCTTCTACAATAAACAAATAGTGAATGTAACGCAAATACCCTTTTAGGTAAGTATAGATACCATGGTATCTCATACATTCAATATGCATTTATCAATGGGACAACATCGAACAATACAGTGAATACAACTCTTTATAGTAACACACCCATCAACACACAGTATTACACACAGATAAACATCCATTCATGAAATCATGGCCGATTTTATTATATCTAAATGAGCTCTACTTTGAATTGAATTTTGTAGTAAATATTACATCATTCTAACTAATATTACATATTCTAAAGTGTTTGTTTATTACATAAGAAAGCAAATAAAACTCCACAAAGTCATATGCTTAAAGTCTATTTTGATATAATTATGCTCGTGATTAGTGAAGTGTCTGAATTTATCATTTCATTGGCCCAATTAATGTTATGGTATGGACTTGATCTCTGTTATCTACAGTTTCATTAAATCAGGGACAGTACCAACGCCTTATTTAATTGTTATCAAAAAGTTAGCCAGTGACTTGCAGAAATTATGTATCTTTTTAAACGAGACTGCCTACATACTAAGTATCAAATTTAATCTTCTTAGTTTTCATATATACTAAAAAGTTACTGATTACGTCATTTTTATAGATGTGTAACCTTAATATTCGTGTGTAAATTTCCAGATATACCAATACATACAGTCAAGGTTTTACCGGTCGCCAGAAGTATTGTTGGGCGTGCCTTATGACCTAGCGATAGACATGTGGTCGCTTGGCTGCATACTCGTAGAGATGCACACCGGCGAGCCTTTATTCAGCGGCGCCAACGAGGTCGACCAGATGAACAAAATCGTCGAGGTGCTCGGCATGCCCCCTGATAGCTTATTAGACCAGGTACTTATTCATTTCTATCCAGCCAGTCTTATTTTTACTACAATAGACTTTGACTTGTATATACGACTAGTACATGAAGTATAACAATGATACAGATCAACGTCCAGTGTCTAAGATGCGTGTAGAACAATCCGAAAAATGTTGGCAACAAACAGAAGGTGAACGAAAAGCTAAATCCTAAGGGTTCAGCGATTGTATTGTAAATTATACTCCAAATCTGTCTGAATTCTAGCTTCTAGTTCTTCGGCAAGGACGAACGCGAGATCTTGGTCTCACATATTTTTGAAGAAATTATTTGGAATTCGTTTATTTTTGTTCTCTGCAAATAGGTTAATTCTTTTTACAGGCACACAAAACGAGAAAGTTCTTTGACAAATTACCAGCGTCAGAAGGCGGTGGTTACGTATTAAAGAAAGTCAATGGCAAGGATGGCAGGTAACTGTTGAAATTTGATTTATGTTCGTTATAACTGCTTATAATTAATATTTAAAAGCACTATATCTATACTATACACTAATCATATTACAAAAGTTAAGTTCGAATAAATGATAAATAAAGTCTGAACTGCACCTAAATTACTCTGCATTAAAGATCTAGTCTCCCATTTAAAGTTCGACTCGAATCATTATCATACATCGTATTAATAATAATATTACAAACACTATTCTTCAGTTTCCTCTCCATAAATATTAAATTATCTAAGCAGAATCAAAAATTTACCAAAGCTAAAGCATTCTATCATCAATGAACTCAACATAGACAATCATTTTCTTAACTATAGCGTTTATCATAAGTAGTATAGCCTTTACATGTTACCTCTTAGCTTCTTCTTCTTTGTCGTTCCCTCACTAATGAGGATTGTGACCATATACGCTTTGACTCCATTTGACATCTTAGCTTAGTTTGAAATGAATAGTATGTAGTGTCGGTTGTATTGGCGGGTACTTGACATGTAGTGATGTGTGCAGCGGTTACAGGAAGTACCGCGCGCCGGGCACGCGGCGCCTGCACGACATCCTCGGCGTGGAGGGCGGCGGGCCCGCCGCGCGGCGCCGCGGGGAGCCCGGCCACTCCGTCTCAGACTATCTCAAATTTAAGGTACGTACTCTTCATCACCACAGCCGAAAGACGTCCTCTGCTGGACATAGGCGTCCCTCAAAGTCACACAGACCGGTATTGGCTACCAGCAAGACGTTATTGCCGACTGATTAATTTTACAACGGGTGGACAAACCGTGCACTGTTGTGTAAAAGCATAACAGAGACAGGAAATTTAAAAAATACGTTTTCATAAAATATTTTTAATGGCGCGCGAGTTCGCTCGCTCAGGAACAGTAGGTACTACCAGTTTTTTTGGTGAAAGTTATCCTATGTCCTTTTCTGTTTCCGTGACAACATGTATGCAAAATTTCATAATGATCGATCGAGGAGTTAAGTAAGGATAATAAATCAAAATCAAACTTTCATAATTCCTGTCTGAATATGATACATACAAAATTAGCAAGTTACTTATCTATATATTTATATACCGAAATCTTTCTCTTAAGTACGTACACAACAAAGTGTGAGAGCATATACTCTATATTCCAGGACCTAATTCTCCGTATGTTGGAGTACGATCCCAAACAGCGCGTGACGCCGTACTACGCGCTGCAACACAATTTCTTCAAGCGGACCGCGGACGAGTCCACGAACACGCAGCAGGCGCAGTCGCATCACCAACACGGTTAGTTACAACATAACCTACAAACTAACAACCACATTCATTCTCATAATTACATTGGCTATGCCACCTGGGACTTTTGGGTCTAATTATACATTACTTGATATCAAGCAATGTCAAATTAAATACAATCTAAATCTTTAGTCGAAATTATCTGAAGCTTGGTCAATGTATTGATGTTGTTTAGCTTGGTATACATAATTTATTTATAAAGCTAACTATATTTCTAACAAGTTATCATATTAAAAAACAAATCAATAAAGAATTTAAATTTATATAATAGGTAATGCAAGTATCGTTTCAGAAATGCTTGGAAATTTGCCCTGTGTTACACATTCCCATGTGATAATATTGTCCCTGCAATCAATCTCATTCGTATCTATTAAAATGTCATCTAGCATAAGTCTAACATGATCATTTCGAGCTTATGTCGTGTTATTTGCTAACATAAATCGCTTCATTATTTCATTTCAACAGATTATTAAAGGTAAATTCTTAGTAAATGTACATTAAAATTCGTACATGGAAGTTACGATTTCAATATGTGATCATTTAATATTACATCATTAATCATTTATTTGTAACATAAATATGCAGACCGCTCGAAAAACTTACAGTAGTATAAGACGTATTGGCACACAAACATTGTTTTACACATTAGGCATTAAATAGTGTGTCGATTTACTAATGATTGTAGTGGTTAGAGATAACGCAAGACGTATAAGGTCGCAGTAACTTCCATGAGTCGAGGTTGACGGTTCACGTAACGATGTAACGTTTAACGTTGGCATTTGGCATTATTGTGTCAGATGGCCCGTCGGACCCGCGATGACTAGAGCGGCCGCGCCGCTAGCCGCGCCGCGCGCCAGGTCTGCTCCCTCTCTACTAGGAATGTACTGTAATACGTTAATACGTACCGCCCCGTAGCATGCTCCTTGTGTCACGCATGGCTTTCGTGTCTACGTGCACACTGCACACTGCACACTGCACACTGCACATTGCTCACTGCTCACTGCTCACTGCTCACTGCTCACTGCAACATTGTTTATCGACTCGAACCACTATCAGTACCGTCAACCGTGCCATGTCAATTTATTCTGTCAAAAAAGTAAGAAAGAGAGGTAATACATTGGATTCATCTCCAGATTTTGTAATTCAATTTCAGTATAATGGCTTACAAAGATTAACTGTCAAAGATAGATAAGTCAATCGACCGTAATATGTATTCTAAAGCTTGTTCTCGTTAAAGAAAAATAGACTTGACACTTTAACGTTGATTACCACATGTTAGCATTCCTTTGGTAACATTATGTTACTTTGAGTAATTTTACACGCTTTGAAAGCCATACAATTTATCAGTTTACTGTTTTATTCTGTGTTCATGAAAAAGATGAATGTTAAGATGTCGATAAACAACGCGTGCAGTTTCTGTTTTATATGTATTTTACATTTTTCATGTGTTTTATATGTTAAGGTTTAGATACTTTTACTATTACTCCCACAACCTCATAATACTACGTTTATTTCTGCTTCCATAGCAACACCAACCGTTTCATTTGGTCATGACTGTTCAATGTTATAATTTATACTTTTTATAAGAATGTATACGCGCACTGCGCACACCCACGTAGGGGTGTTATACTTAGTTGCATCAGAACCTCTGCAACACATATTGACATGGATGAACCATAATCCTAAAGCTCTTTAATACATTTCGGTATTAAAGAGCATATATTTATAAGCAGATCCAGATTCTGAGTAAACAATAATTAGATTCGTAAGAAAAATTTATTTTCGGGTGCCCATTACAGTGGTAACCCCTAGTAAATAAGATTTCTAGTTATAGTGTAGGGGACGTAGTTACTAGTTGTGGTCGCTAATGAATCGCGTTGCAGAGGTTCTTCTGTAGGTCCCCGTGTGCGGTGGGCAGTGGCAATAACGAGTGTGGTTCCGCAGCGGTCGGCGGCGGAGCGCCGGGCGGCGGCAGCGTGGGCAGCGTGGGCAGTGTGGGCAGCGTGGGCAGCGTGGTGGGCGTGGGCGTGGGCGCGCGCCTGTGGGGGGGCGCGGGCGCGGAGCGCATGGAGGTGGAGGCGGTGCGGCGCGAGGACGAGCTGCTGGCGCAGGTGTGCCACAGCCCCGTGGCCATCCACTAGCGCGAGTGAGCCCCGCGCCTAGTGCATCGTGCACTCCTGGACTGAATCCGATATTTATGATTCTATATTTTTATTTAATACGATAAGTCTGACTGTAAAGAAATATTATGGTGACGATTTGTTACGTTGTACCGTGTATTTGTATTATTTGTTTCCCGATCGCTTCACCCGACAGTACTTAGAGAACGTTCCGAGTGATCGCCGACGATCCCGTTCACCGCATCCGGACGCATCGAGGGCATGAGAGCTAGGTTTTTTTATTGTTACGCGATGCATATCAAGGACGCAATATGGTAGAAAATAAATATTGTATATAAAATTTAGGAGACCGACTAATCGATACAGACTGCGACATAAACTGGATAATCTATAGTTTAGTTACGATCTATGCTAGTTAGGCTTTCGTTCGGTTTTTATTATCGCAAGCTTTATATTCTTAAAGTGTCGGCAACTGATGACTGAAATTCAAAGGGCCAATGAAAATTTGTTTATACAAACGAAGAAATAGATTAAGTATTTTTGTTAATGCACAAATTGATTCGACTCGACACACACTTATGTACACACACACTTAAATTATTTAATTAAAACTATGCCCTCGCATTTCAGAGTTGTATAATGTGTAAATGTTTTATTTCCATTGTATAATGCTTGTGATTAAGTCTCAAGTGTTTGGTTTAACGCGTATAGGTTACTTTGACCCATTGGTACTCAGACGACGTGTAAAACAGAGAATAGTGTATAGGTAATTCTATAAAACACAAAATGTACTTGTAGGTTACGAGAATGTTGAATCATATATAAAAATTTTTGGGTATTTCAGATAAGAGTTAATAAATTGAATTACTGACTTGTTCAACCTTTTTGGATTTGAATCTACAATAGACTAACCTCATTGCAACAGACTGGTTGAAACTTTCTAAACGGAGATATTTTGTATAGCATACACTGAATCACTGCCTTATTGTGCCGGAACTTTTTATGTGTAAGGCCCGCTACTAATTAACGACTTTTTGGTCGCACGATATTAAATAATCGAAATATTATATTGATAATATTTGGTTATTATTTGTTGACTTTTATTGATGACAGTCTTAAATTGCATTTAAGATTCGCAGAATGTTAGTGCATGTGTCGCACACGTTCTAAATAAAGGTTAGCAAATACGTTGAGGTGAGGTTGAGGGTGACGCTATCTCAATTGTAGATATCTACACTATGTATATGTATAAAAATTGTCCATTGACTACAAAAAGCTTGTTAGTAGCGGTCCTGGAGCCTAGCTTCTTTATTCTGATCATGTCGTGATATAGTGAAATTTTTATGTTAAATTATTTTTAGTTAAAAATTGACTGAGGTGACATTCTGTTCAGAATAAAGCAGCTAAAAGACGAATTGCAACTGATAGCAAATTATTTCTTATCGCAAAGTATTATTGCGAATTTTTATATAAAAATACCTTCCTAAATGGATTTATTTTAAACGAAACATGTATGGTTACAGCTATTCGTTTACATGAAGCATTAAAGTATTTTTCTATCGTTAATTTATCTAATAATATGTGCTATCACTTTCATTTCATTGTAGATTTGAATCTATTTCTAATCTCGCTGTTCTGTACTATACATTTTTCAGATATCTGTATAATATTTACTGTAATACTTTTCTGCTTCATGAGATATAGGGTTGTTAGAAAGAGTATAAGGAATAAGTATGGGATACACGTTTAATTTGATAATGATTATGATAGAGCAATAACGAAGTAATCAACGGGCAGGTTTCCAAATGTATGTAAAAAACATTATAAAAATTGTGTTCAAGTGTACCTAATTGTAATATACCTTATTATATTATTGTTTTTAATGTTTAGTTCCTTTTAACTCGATAAATATGCTAAAATAGACGCTGTATCCACCGTATAATATACAGTTATATGGTTTACTCACATGTATAACTTAAGACAAGTTTACTTTATTTGTGACATGCCCCGTCGGGGCGCAATCACCGGAAATCTGCCGTGTTTATATATGACAAACTAGTCTGGATGTTAAGTGATAAAGAACACGTAAAACACCAACCTAATTGAATATAGTTCTAACTAAATCCATTACTCAAGGATGGCCCTAGATGTTTGCGCTTGAGTATGTAATATACTATAACTATTTATTTGTACTGTGACAGTATGGGATTATATGGAATGTGTGAGTTGGCATGTGGCGGTGCGCGACGAGATGAGCTAAAATGTTTATTTCCTATCGGATTGTCAGTTCGCAGGCACTGTAACAATAAAAGGATAGAGCTTTATGTCACTAAGTTTTGTATTTTAAATCAATAAACGATAGCAATTGATCTTCAGCATTTTATTTTCCTTTTGTATCTTTTTATCAACAGGACCTTCTTCTTATTAGTTTTTGGAAGTTTGTATTTATTTGTGCTTGTACAGCAGCGACATAATTCAAAAGACAAGATTTTGATTATGCTTTATCATACACAATATTAATAATTCTTAATATTATACAGCAGTAATACTTAAAGGGTTGTTATTTGAATCATATTTTATTACTATAAAATTCAAATTTATTCCATGTGTATGCACGTACTTATCTCGTTGACCGTACATATTTGACTGAAGGCGACTAAAAGATACCAACTATAAAACGCTGAATAAGACTATTCCGAACACTTAGACCGCCATGTTCAAAATGTTAAAGCGTGCTCTTGGCGCTTATGCACCTGTGCGGTACACATGGTGCGTAACGAGTTAAAGCGAGCTGGCGCAGTAGAACAAGGATACATTTTGCATAGATGCAGCTTCCCAATGATGAAGTCAAGGTCCAGGTTATCACTATTATTTTTTCTAGATTGTTTGTTAACTGTCCTGTTTTATATTTGCCTGAGTATGTTATCCAATAAGTATTAACTGCCAGTGACGTTTTGAGTTATTCTAACGGAGAGCAACGGTTAACTATCAGGCTTAATTTACATAACTGCAGAAGAGAAGGAAAGTGCAGTGTTTAAACAGAATTGTACATAACATTGCATACTTTATCTCCATCAAGTAACGTGTAATTAGATTTGAGATCAAAACGAGACGTCTCCTAAATAAAATTGAGATTCCTTGTAAATTAGGTAGACAATCTTTGAGTGCGGCGTTAAGCATTTATGATAATAATAATAATATAATAATAATATTCTACCACATACACACAACACTATCTAGCCCAAACTAAGCAGAGCTTGTACTATGGGTACTAGACAATGGATAAACATACATATATACTTTTTTTTGTAAATACATACATATTATACATAGAAACACCCAGACCAAGACAAACATCCATGTTCATGCACACAAATATTTGTCTTGTGCGGGAATCGAACCCGCGACCTCAGGCGTGGCAGTCGGTTACACTAACCACTACGCCATCGAGGCCGACTATATGATGATGCTATAATATTGGTTGTATACGTAAATTTTTGCAAGGGTCTTAAAGTTTTCTTATCGTTCTCTATTTCCGGCCACCTCGTGCGTCAATGTGAAAGTAATGTAATGTAAATTAACCTTAATGTTTTCTTTTTACTTTTGTATTTATGATAATAATAATAATATAATAATAATATTCTACCACATACACACAACACCATCTAGCCCAAACTAAGCAGAGCTTGTACTATGGGTACTAGACAATGGATAAACATACATATATACTTTTTTTTTTGTAAATACATACATATTATACATAGAAACACTCAGACCAAGACAAACATCCATGTTCATGCACACAAAATGTTTGACTTGTGCGGGAATCGAACCCGCGACCTCATGCGTGGCAGTCGGTTACACTGACCACTACGCCATCGAGGCCGACATTTTGGAGTTATGTGTCTATTAAATAGTTAATGAACGCTTTCTTTTAACGTAGATGGAAAATGTCGTGAGGAAACCAACATAGCTGAGAGTTCTACATAATGTTCTCGGTGATATATGAAGTCTGCCAATATGCCTGTTTGGATATATAGAAGGCATTCTTTAGTTCTAGCTATCATGAGTACCGATTAAAGTATGGGCGGCAGGGTCCAACGTTTTATTAACCCGAGTCTTCTTCGAAGAGGTTAAAGAAAACACTATGTGAGTCTGTGTGTCTGTGTGTTAGTGACTGTTTGTTAGTGACAGGTATAGCTCCGGTACCATTAGACCGATTGACTTGTAACTTGACTTGTGTGTAGACACCTTGGGGTCATCCCTCGATCGAGTTTGAATATGGGCCCTGTGGGTCAAAAGACTCCGAGATATAGGGGTCTCAAGGTCATAAGGTTAGGGGATATCCACCATCAGAGTGATTAAGAAGTCCAAGGGAGAAGGCTTTTGCCCAGCAGCGGGACATTACAAAAAGCAGATGAAAGAAAAGAAAAGGTCACATGAAGACGAATAGGTTAAATCCCGGGTTTTTACACCTGCACCATCTTGTTGGTTCTATTTGCAGCCTAGCTATAGATTCGTCAAACGTCAAGACAGTGGTAATCGCAGGTCATAGACTTACCTATAATCTAGCGTTTGCTCGCGACTTCGCTCGTGTAAAAGTAAGATGGGCTATGTTAACAAAAGTACCTACTTTTAAAAATAAAACATAGCCTATGTTACTCGGTGATAATATAGCTATCTAATGATGAAATACTTTTTAAAATCGGTTGTGTAGTATTTGAGTTAAATCGTTACAAACAAACAAAAAATCAAATCTTTCCTCGTTTTAATATTAATATAGACAACTAAAATGAAACAAAACAGGCAAAAATAATGCATGTATAACGACTAGTTAGACCGATAGGTAAATCAACACTTCTGTGTTGGTTTACTTAACGGTATAACTAGTCGGAGTCTAAGTAGTCTTGTGTCTAACCTCGGAGCGGATAAAATACTTGTTACCAACCACAAGGGACAAGACGAACATTGTGGTTTTACCTTACGTTTACTCACCTTACGCACATTTAGGTATGTAGTTTAAAACTTAAACAACCATGAATTTTGTGTACCTACTCAAGCATTCTTTAGTACTTAGTTACTTTGATTCCAGGAACGACGTAGTTAGTTCTTCTCTGAGCACTTTTCACAAGTGAAAACTGCTGCTTATTACATACCTACGTCATATAAAATAGTATAAATTTCCATTGTAAATACTAAAATAAGCGAGCTCGAAAGACCTACATACCTAATTTCATTGTGTGAGACCTATATCCCCAAGGTACGTGTATGAATTTGATATCTCACGCGATAGGGAGCGAGCCTTTTGCGATTGCCATCTACAGAGAATTTCTTGACAGAGCAATAGCACTTACCTCGCACTGTAAATAGAAACCGACAAAGGTTCTTTTTCATTTCCCTTTGGATCTAATTTAGTACTTATGGGCATGCAGGCGTGATATAATAATAAAAAAAACTTTCGAAGGGCCTACTCATGTTGGACCCATGTTTCCATGTAAGCCTCCCAAAGGGCCAGGTATTTTCCTAATATAATATGTTAGAAAATACCTGTGATAAGAGAAACATAATAATGATAATATTCTATCACATACAACACTATCTAGCCCAAACTAAGCAGAGCTTGTACTATGGGTACTAGACAATGGATAAACATACATATATACTTTTTTTTGTAAATACGTACATATTATACATAGAAACACCCAGACCAAGACAAACATCCATGTCCATGCACACAAATGTTTGACTTGTGCGGGAATCGAACTCGCGACCTCAGGCGTGGTAGTCGGTTACACTAAACACTACGCCATCGAGGCCGCCGAGATGATGTATGTATGTCTCATATTAAGCTGATTGAAAATTATAGATATTATATTATAAAAATTACCGCGTCTTAGTGCTTTGTTTGGATAAAAGAATCACGGAACGAGTAGGTACCCGACATTCCCTTCACTAACATACAATAGGTACTTAGTTATATAGACGATAAGTCCCTTCGTTTTGTCGGTCACTAGCTCCAGGCAGATTAAATGGTTGTAAATACTTTCTACGCTTTACTAGAAGAAAGAAAAGAAAGAGCTGTGGGAAAGAGAACCAGCTACACGGGTGGTGTAGCGGTTTTAGTTGCCCTTGCCGCTACGCCGAATATTGTGGATTGGATCCCCGAGCAAAAATTTGTGTGATTCACAAATAGTTATGCCAAGTCTGGATGTTCTTTGAGTCCGTTGTTTATAAAGATTTTCGCGAAGTAACTTATTACAGAGCGGGAGATGTCTCTTCAAAAAATCAACACCATAGCAAAGGACCATCCACCATCATCTGGAGTGTGATTTTATACGAACTGCAGTGCAGCCTATATGGTAAGCACTCTAACGGCTGCGTACCCAATTAAGCCGCTGCAAATAGTTTTCCGAAGTAGGGAAGTATCACTTTGTTATCTAGTGTAAGTGAGGTGCTCTGGACTAAACGATCTCTACCGCTGGAGTGTTCAAAGTGACCATACACCTCATCTTTTCATGACCTGGTGAAAGTCACCGAAATGTGAGTATTATTATGCTAGTACTACCTCAGTGGCGCTGTAATAGTAAATGCTACCACAATGCACATTAGGTTCGGTTCTCGAATTGCGCGTAGGAACTTTCAATAAATTTTCAGTGCTATGAAGTTTGGAAACAATCAATAGGTTTGTATAGCTGGCGAGGTGTGGAAGTAACAATCAGAGGCATCGACTTCTTAAAAATATTAAGGGGAATATGATTTGGCATCCCCAGGCCCTATGAAGAGGGCACCAGTGGTAATATTTACACGTCTTCGAATTTCGGAGATATAGACATATAAATAGTACTTAATGTATGTATTATGCTATAGTCATAGAGGCCCTTATATTCTGAGAGCAACAGCTACAGAAGTATAACGTAGGTTCTAAGCAAACAACGAAGAGGTAATCGGGCACATCGATGAACTTGACCAAGTCATCAAGTCATTGCAATTTTTGGATTAGAAATAAGTTCGAGACTTTTATCAACAACTCATATTTTTGTCTAAACTGGCGATTTCTGCCGCAATAATTTTGAAAGTAAAATATTAATATTGAAAATATAATATTATCATAAGTATTACACATATTAATTATGCAAGTTATATAGTATTTTATCTATGATTCTGCACTCCAAATTGTCCTTGAAATGAGCGCGTGGCGTGGCTCAGATCAGAGGCTACACGTGTTACAAACAATCCATATAAATGAGGTGTATGCTCTAGTCTCTAGTACATACATACATTGTATATATTGATGTAGAAATAGAACGTGTGCTCGTTACTTTTTATACGCGTCAAATACGAGGGCTAAAGACAAATATTAATATGATCTGGGATTGCATACAAGTTCACAGATATATAAAAAGAAGTCCATGGATTGTATAAATTTTTCTTTTCTGATCTTTCAATTAAGTAGATTAGAATCTTGGACGAAACTTGGAACACGTACTCTATAAAATTTTACATTGTAAATAAAACGAAACGTAACTCAGATGACATTATATCTGTCAAAGTATATGCTGTCAATTATGTCAACTTCGTGTGACAGATGTAGAGGAGGCTGAATTTTATGTTAGTAAATTGAATAAGATTCTTTGTGTTCACAGCTCAAGAAATAAATAAACTTGTAAATATAGAGTAGTACCTATATTATCTTTCGAACAAAATGAGGGACAAAAGGGGAACTCAGGCTCAGTTTGAAATAATGCTAGACTTTATGGAACGGTATGTGTTTTCATTAAAGATTCTAATAAGATATTTATCATATGAATAGCTTGAAGCCCAGACGAACAACCGCAGTACTTGACGGTTCCTTGGAAAGAATATGATAGTTATTTTCCTACTGTTCTTATCTTCTTACTTTTCTTGTACTGTTTTTAATTCCACTGTGATACTGATTTTACCCTTGAGGAAGGTAGTTTAGAAATATAATAATATTGCAGAAACGGCGATATAAGTAAGCCTCCTCCAGGATCTCAGGGCCGGCTTGACAATCTACAAAAATGGTTGGAACTGGCTGATTTATTAAATAAGTCAAGAGGGGAACCTAAACCACTGGAAAAATGGAGAAAGGTATCTAGTTAACATTTTTGAAAGGATCATTGTCTACATGCCACTAACTAACAGAAGGATAAGTCTAAAAGAACACTACTACATTACTGAGTGTGTATATTTAGACTTTTGGACATCCAACTAATTATTTTCAATCAAGCATGAAATGACAATAATTTTACTAAGACCATTAAAAATTTGAACTTATTGTGCCTGAAAAGCAATTTATTTTTATGTTTCCATTTATGTTTTGTAACACTGAGTGTTTTACCACTTTTAACTTCATGAATCAATATGTAACAATAAAAATATTGTTTGCTAATTTTAAATATTTCTAGGCCTGGAGTGACCTCAAAAACAACACTAAGAGGAAAATAAAAAAGATCAAAGGGCAGGGAGGTGATGGTCCAGACCTCACAGATGTTGAGAAGAGACTTCTGAAACTGCTTAGAGAACAGAATGGTGCAAAAAGAAGTTCGGAGTCTGATGATGATAATGAAATACTGTTTAAGGTTGGTTGATCATACTCTAAGTTTATACAGCACAAAGTCATACTAGCAAAAATACAAGTCCATTCAGGAAACACTTTATCTGGTGAAAAGACTTCATTTATTTACCTAAAACAATTACATAATTTAATTAATTTACTTAATGCATAAATATAAATTATTTACAACAAGGTAAAAATAATGAGAAAATACTAAGAATATTAAAAAAATTCTCATAATATTCTTCCGCATCATTGTTAATAATTGGCAACATGCCCAGAAGATTAGCAGCATTGTCATGTTGAAATTGTTTCACTTTCCATCTATAGTACAGTAACCCAATACATAGTTTTATTTTATTATTCAATGTATACATAATAAAATAATTAAACTCACTGCATGTGGGTCAAATATAGCAAATATTTAATAATTGTTTGATCTTCTAATTATATGTAATTGTTGCTGTACTATTTATATTGGTTGTTATATGAGACATATATTAATTTCAGGAAGAAATCGAGCCAGATCCATGCCATAGAACTTTGTCGCCTCCTCCTCAGTATTTCTGCGCAGTGAACGGGTCAGCGTCGCGTCGCAGAAAGTCAACAGCGTCATCCTTTGCTTCCGATAGTTCTTCCTCACAGCATCCTTCTGAAAAAAGGAAAAAACACTTTAACGACGAAATAAAGGAGGTGACAGACAGATACTTCGAGTTCGAGAGGGAGAGAGAAAAATTAGCGCACGAAAGAGAAATGGCTAGAATCAAACAGAATGATCAACTTATCAGTATTTTCGGTAGAATGGTGAATGTTCTAGAATCATTGACACCCAGTATACAGAGGTACCTAAATCGTAATAATAATGATGAAGGTTGAACAATGAAAAGATCCAATTGGCTGTTTTAAATCTGGGTGGTAATTAAATAATCCAACTAGAATATGGATTTTAAGAAAGTGTAGTACAATTTTGGTTGTTTGCTGATAAATAAGTACATTATTGTAGAAGTTCCTATTTCCCATGTTCTATGTAGATTGTAGGTCTTAAGTTATGTATGATATAAATATAGAGTACGCTAGCTTCCTAAAGACAACAAATTTGTCATATTTTCTAATCAGCGACACTACGATAATTAATGTGACACATCAGCTGTCGCTCGTCGTTTCAAACACGTTTATGATTACTGTACCGATCTCGTTGTTTGTAGCGTTTTCTAGATATAGTGGCATATTAATGATTAAAGACCCGTTGAATGTCTGGCAAAAAAAGTGAAAGGAAAGGCCTTGGCGCTTATGCACCATAGGTGCAAACGACACGAAATTAGTGTGTTATATTGTCGAATGAATAATGATAGTTATTACTTTCGTCTCTAGTAGAAATGCGCCTCGCAATATTCTGAACTCTGTGGTTTGGACCATGAGAAGTTTGTGCTGATTTAAAATCTCACTGCTAATGTGATAATACTACAAGAGCAATTAGAACAAGCCATCTCGGAACTTCTTGTTATTATGATAAAATATTAAGCTAAGTACAATTTTGTTAGTGTTCATGCATTTTCAAGTATGTACTCGCAAGCACCTTTAAGTCCATGTTAATTTTCAATACTAGATCATTGGAGCTATCTATTCATATAAAGCTTAATATTTTTTATCAAAATTGTCATTGGTCTAGCACTTTGGTCGTGTAATTTTACACCATAAGGGCCATTGAAAAATAAGTTGTTGTGCGATAATTTGAAGTTTTATGTAATACGGACAGGCGTTAACGCGATCACGCTAGAACATTACGTACCTTACATTAGCAATATAATTATATACAAGCAGACTGAATATGCTTGTGACCGTGAATCGTTTTACCAAAAAATACGTAATATAATCGCGTTAATTCTTTTCTGTATTACACATAAAATGTATTAGGTAAATATAAAATAAACATTACCGAAACTCAGATACCTATAAGTAAGTGTTTATTAATATCAAAGCATAAAAGCAATATGTTACATAGGTAATAAGTAATCGGCTTAAGACAGTAGTGAAATGAAACTGTATTTAAATAACGAAATATGTGTTCATTGTAATCTCAGTGAATACTCCTGACCGATATTGGGTTATGATCTACCTACTGGTTCAAGTTAAAATCGTTTTATTGGTCCAGCTATGTATGTAACAGACTTACTTTTGCATCAGTATGGATACATTGTGCACTAGCTTTCTACAAGTGAAATAATTTTAGAATTTGTGCTGTGGTCAAGAAATTATACATAGAAAAATACAAAAATAAACGCCTTTAATATAATATATGTATATTCTTACACCTATATCCACCTACCGTGTTTACATTTTTAAATCCACATATTATTGGGCAGCTATGGTTTCAGCACGCAATAGGGATGAGCCGTATTGTCGTTTATTAGTTAGAGTTCTAGACTTCGTGCTGCTATTAAGAAATTATTGACAGAAAACCCAATAACACTGCTCAACTCGGGAATCGAACTCGAGACACATGCATAACAGTCGCATGAACTTCCATTTTTGTGAATTATAATAGATATCATCAATGCCAAGCAATATTAAGGTCTAGTACTTAGAATAAAATAATTACTGCCCGTTAAAATAGACACCAATAGGTTTATTAAGATTTCTTTGATACTATATACCGATATATATTGTGTCAGGATCGTAGCAAATGGAAATCCGTAGTCTCTGCCTACCCCTCTGGGAAACAGGCGTGAATTTATGTATGTATGTATATACCGATAATAAACAATTATAAATTTATCATATTGTGAATATTTGTATAGCCTCTACATGCATCGGTTGTTTAATAAAATATATGAAAGACGTACATATTTTTTTATTGCCATGTTATGACCCTATGGTACGAATTTGTCTGTCCGTTCGTCAATCTTTCACAGGTGCTTATCTCAGTAACTACTTGTGCTATCGATTTGTTTATAATAATAGTTTTTAATAATATTCGCTGTAAATTTATATCAAGGGGATCCAGAAAAGAGGAATAAAATATTAAAGTACCATTGGTACACAGAATTGATAATAAAGCGGTTCTATACTGTGATTGGGTAGGTACGTTAATTTTACCGCTTCGGTCTTACTGATTGTGCAATGTCGAGAAAATTAATATACCAATCTAGAATGGTATATTTTATTTATATACTTTTCTGTTTTCAGTAAAAACTGTGTTCAGTTATCTCCGAAGTTCGCGTGAAAAACATTAAAGTTTATGTAAATAATACAGGAAAAATTTTGTCTAACTAGCACAGTATTTAACATATCAGCAAAAATCGTCTCCATTTTTACTCCTTAATATAATTAAAAAAATACAAGTAATTTTTATATTTAAAACTAATAACGCCGAGGATGAGCGCTGATGCCTGTATTACAGGATATTAAATTAGCTTAGACAACTCTGCAATTCTTAATATGTTAAAATAAATACCATAAAATTACTGATAAACAAGCTATTTATGAATTATATTTCAAGGTGCAAAGAAATATATTTTAAATTATTTTCCATACATACATAGGCTCATTACTTTATTCCCGAAGTGATACGCATAGGTGATATCATTTAGAAACTGAATTATACGATTAGCATTCAAGTGTCCAACTCGAATTAATAAATTAAACTAAATTTATTTCTGATCGTTTTTTTAAGATGCGGATCCTTCGATGTGCGAAGCCGACGCGCATATTATTCATAGGATTTGGCTATCTACAGCGTTATACTTATAATACAAAAGTGTTCAAATATTAGTCCTGGTACATAGGTACATATTCATGCAAATAATGGATACATACTAACTAGTATTTTACTTAGGTAGGTACCTTATTTATTTTATTTTGTGGTCTATATTTTACGATAAATGTTTTAAAAATATTAATTAAACTTGCAATTACTTATCAAAATATTAAATATTTTCAAAAGTTATTTAATTTTTGAAGCAGTTGTTTGCTAATACATATATGAATTACATTCGTACTACTGAACAAGTAATCTGTTTTGTGTAGGTATTTAATAGTTGTAATTATTATACTAATATAAATTGAGATACATAATGAGTATGTATTACTATTTCGAAACATTGTACACCTGCTTCAATAGCCGTGATCGTCTAGTGGTTAGGACCCTACGTTGTGGCCGTAGTAACCCAGGTTCGAATCCTGGTCACGGCAGTGTCATACACTGTTACGGCGGAGCTATCTTTTTGAAGATTGTACCGCCATTATTCTTTTTGAAGCACTTTTGTTTTCTTACTTCTTAGTTCAATCAAATTAAATCTTATTATTATTTTCGGTTGAACCATTTAGTATAAAAAATCGCCACTATATTTGATATTTATTATTATCAGACAATAAACATAATTATTCTGTTCAGACGACAATATTTGTATGATGGCTATAAATATATGATTGTAGATTTATAGAATCGAAACTAATATAAGTTAATTATGTTACTTCAGTGCCATCTATGTTACTATCATTACAACAATAGTTTCTGACCCGCGACAAGTGGCTGCGCGTCTACTTTTGTTTATAGTTGGGCACCGCTAGATGCCGCTACTGGTATTTGTTTTGGTACAACGCACGCCGCAGCTGTTCGCTATCACAGAAATTCGTGAGAGAAAAGGAGTGGTGATTAGGCCTGTCTTTGCCTAAAAAATACGTTTTTTCTATGATCCACTAACATTTTGTGGTTTATAATCGATATATGTGCAAGTTAAAGTTGTTCTACATGTGATATATTGTTAGCAGTGTTGGAAAACAACGCCAAATAGTGTAATTAGCGATGTAAACGTTGGTTATGACGTTTACTACGGTGTATTTGTGTATGTGTGTGCGTGAGTGACAGCATTGCCGACGACCGTTGAAGCGAATCTTGTAACGGAATAGGTAGCTATTGGATGTGAATGCTGTTTTCGGTAAGTTATATTGTTTTGAAGATGTTAGACCTAACCTATTTGGCTCATGCCTGCGTCCAAATGTCCTATATAAGTATAAATTATTTTGTTTGACCTCGATACGCGCCGCGATCTCGTTCGCTATTTCCCTTTGAAAGGCAATTTCTCGCGTTAGTAATTTTTCTGCACCGACCGCGATGTTTCCGCACGAATGTTCTGTTTGATTAGCTAATTTATAGTTACGGCTTTAACGATGTAAAATAAAATCTAAGTGGCTGTTCATCCGAGGGCCTTATCACCTTTATGTAGTGTGCAATAAGGTTGAATATCTGTTTTATTGACAGCCAGCTGATTATTGTTAGCGCGTCTATAAAATTTAAAGTTTAGGAAGGTGAGATGTTTGTTAAAATATCTTTATAATTAGTTTCAATATCATGTTATTCACACTATATTGATATGCATGCCCATACCTGTGTATCAAGGGAATCGAGCACTAGGAGTTGACTTTCGATCTATCTACTAATGAATTCTTACCTGTTATTCTCAGTATGATGTGCTAAATCGGTCAATAGTCTTAATTTGTTTTAACGTAGGTACCTTCTTAATTAAGAACTGCAATTAAGCAATTATATTCCGACCTTTTAATTGGCCCTAAATTAACGTTGTTAGATATGACTAGAACGCACGGTAAGGCCTTAACCTACTCGAAGGCTTCAAATAAAACTACAATAGTTTTAATGTATATTCTTTCTATTATACGAAGGAAGAAAATAACGCGTAGTAGATATGTTGTTATGATACGTGTAAAATGTATGTTTATATTACTTGTCCTATGGTATTCTTAATAGAGAAAATCTATATAGGAAATTAATGTGAAACATGGTAGATAAGTATGATGACGAGCCTACCTAATTAGGTATTTCGTTTTTACACCTACCCGGATTTCATAGTTAGTCAAACTCAAAGTCAAATGTCTGGATGTAGGTACATCATGGAGATATACCTACTCCCTCACACCTGTTTTCTAGACTCATCTAGGTACCTATAGGCAGAAACCGTTGAAACTACAAATTTCCACTTGCTGCGATCTGGACATATCGTGTTATTGAGTAATTAATGTAATTATTCATTCCTTTTGTATTTTCTTGCACATAAGTTGGTTGTTTAGAGTTTCATGTGTGACGTAACCTTTATGTGGTCGTTTTTAATTTATTTGTGTTCGAATTAGTCATTCATAAAAATTAATTATCAGCAGATACAACAGAGCATTCACTAAAACAATTACTTATTTGTTTTCTTTCCTTGCATGTTGACTGTTGTTGCCACAAAATTATTATGTATCTTAACAAAGAGAAATGATTAGATAGGTACTTAAATAATAATTATGTTTTGTCAATTATAGCTACCTACTTCAGTACCTAGGTAGGTACCATGACCGAAATAGATATAAAATAATAATATAGAAATGATATAAAAAAATCAATATAGGTACCTATAAAATGGTGTTATGTAGAATTATATTACGTAGGTAAACAATGTAGACCGTGCATCGATATAATAATTTGAAAATAGGTATGACTTTAAAAAATGCGTATACAGATATGTGTGTACTGAATAAGAAATTAATTATGGTCGGAGAAAGTCGACCCGAAGCTGGTTAGCTATAAAAATTGAGAGATACCAATGAATTAAGTTCATCTACGGGTCAGTGACATTTCTTTCTTAATGCAGCTGACACAATATCTAATAATAGATTATTTGAATACAAGCAAACAAAACTGGTTTTGCGATTCATTCTGTAGACGGTGACTTGTCAAACATATAGGTATCTATAAAAATAGATATTAGATAATTTGTCGCTCAAACTGGCAAACCGCAGACATGACTCATCTCATAATTTATAGTTTTAATATAGATATCTAATTGTCTATGTCGCATATGTAGGTACTCTATTGTATCATAAAATTATAATGCATAGATACTTACTAGATTTCAAGACCTACTTCGTTATCTATTCGTTTGTTGGTAACTTGCATCATTTATTGTTTAAATTAACTAGGTTGACTGCCCCTTGGACCTCGTGTGCTGGAGGTTATTCATTTCTGATTTAAGTAATATTACAAACAAATACTCGTAATACTTTATAATATATTACCTAAGCAGGCCCTTTAATAGTGTTCCTACACGATGCAATACGCAATATACTGAAGAGGCCTCTCTTGATATTAATTATTATGTTAAGTAAGTAACTAATTGCCTTGTTACTTGTTATTACGACCACCACGACAAATATAACCTAATCTTATAAAACGTTAGCAACGCTGAGCGTCTATTTGTATGCGTCAGAAGCTAAAACAACAATTTCTTGGTATTCTTGTCTATCAATGGGTTTGTTAGTACCGGCAACACATAAAAACCACTTAACGCATATTGATGCGGTATTCACAGTTTAGTAGCTTGGAATTTAACTTGTAATCTAAGCTACGGTTCGATTATTTCTGTGCAGTATAACCGGATATACGGCGCATGGTGTGTGTGATCCAAGTATCTATATGATGCCGCGGGCGAAATGCAGTCAACGCGATGAAGTCGCGAGCAATAGCTAGCAAATTTCTTTTTCAAATGATGTAACATAAGGTATGGTACATAATTTGACCCCTCTGAGAAACAGGCAATATATGTATGTATGTAACAACAATATTATGTATTATATTCAATATGGTGGTTATGGCGCTACCGCAATGCAAAGGAACATACCTATTCAGCCTAGCCTTAAAATAATCTGATTATATATTGTCTATGGACGGGGTCGACGAACCTTACTACGTTCACTATTATAAGCGGAGATTACTAATAAGTTTCTTCGTAACTATACAGTAATAAGTAAACACTTATACGCGAAGTTACTTACTCAGATGCATAGACTGATACCAAAAAGATTTTTTATATGAATACTATCAAAATAAAAAGTAATAGGTACCAGGCAAGTGAAACAAGCAGACTAATTTAATTAATAATACATTCATATTTTATATATGAACTATGATTAAGCCATGTTTAGAAGTAAATATTTCTATCATTTTAATATTTATAATCATAGCCGATATATAGCTCAGCAGTCATGACGAAGCTAAAGCCTTCATATACTGAATGGTCATGTTTTGAAACGAACGCCACTAACGGATATTACGTAACTCAGTATTTATAATAAATATCTTTTAACTACGATGCGGTAATTAATTTCCAGTTTTAAATATTTTACTGTACTATTTGAATAAAGCAATTATCTAAATTATCTAGGTTACGCATTGCTAACCTACGCACGTTATAACGGTAGCGCAGTAACGGTGGGAAGCGTTCCGAAGGCGGCTGGTGTAGGCGAACGATTGCCTTCCAATAATAAGTAAAAGATTTATGACTTTTACCAATCATCCATACGATCTCAAATAAAATAAAATATTTACGTGGTTATTATCATTCAACTACATATTGTAGGTACCTGACAGGTACCTACAATATGTAGTATACCTGCGCACAATATCGATTTCCAAACTTGTAAAACATCCTTCGCCGTTTTCAATTTGCTGCCAGAAAAAACAACAAAGAAAAATAAAGCTGGCCGCAACGTCAAACAATGGCATTCAACCACATAAGAAAATAGATACATAATCATCCAAAATATATTTCGATCAATAGTTTTATACACAAACGGCAAAATTTTTCGTATCCGGACTAAACGTGTGAGAAATATTTGTAAAAAAGTAGTTAACCTTGTAAAACGCCTATCATTCACGATGGCTACGAAAAGACCACCCATCAAGCCGAGAGTCCGTGAGCAGCCCGAAAAACCTCTTGAAGTCCCAGAGGTAGCCCTGGC
This sequence comes from Catocala nupta, assembly GCA_963675205.1. Lineage (NCBI taxonomy): Eukaryota > Metazoa > Arthropoda > Insecta > Lepidoptera > Erebidae > Catocala > Catocala nupta. Next base: position 9,030,119 of record OY776091.1, on the reverse strand, counting down.
TGCTATAGCTTCTTACAAAAAACAGAAGGAAGTGAGCGATTTCATTAACTTTTTACTAGCAGCTCTTGAACGTAATTCCAACTGGTTAAACACTATAGTTGGTAGACAAACCAACTTTAGATGTGCTTTGATGGTAGGTGCAGGACCCAATCGATTTCAGCTTCAAGAAATAATATATCCCACAGGCGAAAACGATATAAAACTTGAAGTTGAAATGAAAGATTCTGAAGATCACGATAAAATAGCCATCGCTGCTCTAGTACATCTACATAATCTGGATCTAGAAAATCTGCTCAAGTATATGAGAACTCGTCTCGGCGACAACAACATGTTGCGAGAAGATCTGTTAAAAGGTAAAGCTCTTGGCGTAAGTTTTGCAGTGTTAAGGCCTTTCTCCGAAAAGCAGTATCGTGTAATGGAGAGGATCGTTATAGGTAGTTCCATGAAATGTGTGGTACCTATTAAAAAACGAAGAAAGGACGATAAATTATTGGCCGGACCTCCTCTTAAGAAGACAAGGAAAGTAACATAATAGGGTATAACGTAAGTTGTTAGATCACTGGGTTCAAAAAACGATTCGGAACAAAATGGACAGCCGTTATGGTGTACCGCAGTGTCATGTAGCATGTAATAGCCACAATTTGGGTCATCTGTAAAATGCGAAGCTCACAGTAAATTATACTCATTTTTGCAATGATCGTTTCCGATTACCTATGATGGATGAGGGCGCATTCGTGGCGAAACTGCTACTACATTATGACGGATATTTTATTTCATTTTACCCTGTAATGTTCCTTGTTATTACAGAAATATATTCCATTGAAACAATGTTTTGTTCTTGTCATTTTGTTGTGTACCAACGCTGTTTTAAGTTTTAAGCGAATTGCTCTCGTAATGGATTGATCCATTAATTAATATGTTAAGCTAAATTGTTTACGAAGGACGTTGAAAAGTAAAGAAGGAGAGCGTAATTAGATTCTGATGTTCCCTTTCGTTAAACTGTGATCGTTTTTCTTCCGTCGTCGGAGCGGGCGTCCGCGGTGGACGCGGAGATCAATATCTGTGGAATCAGGGCACCGTGCGCGGCTAACTTATCGCCACAAATCCTTTCGCCAATAACTTATTACAATAGCACTCGCAACTGTGAAGAGTAAAACAATAGTTTTTCCGAGTCCGTGTGAACGAAGAGATCCGAAAATGGTTAGTTGGGAAAGTTTTCGATCTGCTTATCGGCGGGCATAAATCAATTTGAGTCATGGGAGAGGCTGAGTATAAGTTGGGTCGCTTCTGAGCCCTTTTTCTAACTTGGGACCGAGCATACGGATTAAGGCAAGCCTGACCGTTGCGTAATTGGCGTAATAGCTATGTGATTTATCGAACTTCTGTCTGCCTTATGATAACATGCGTGTTGATTTTATGGTCTCTTACGTACGCTTAATTGAATAGAACGATGAACTGACGAAGCGTGTGTTTGAACAGCATTAAATTAATTCACCATTGGTTCTGCGCTATTGGCTGTGTTTATAATTGTTTCAATGTTTTTATATCGCATGGTCGAATCAATTTGCCTATTATAACACGCACCATTTAATATCTATGCATTTGTTTTTATTTATACAACTCATATTTAGCTCTTAAGGAGTCTGCCCACTACACCGTCTTATACCATGACCGTGCTAGGAACGTGTCAGGCAAAAAAATATTCTTTTAAGTAAAAATATGAGATTCTTGGAATATTTATAAATAAAGTTCAATTTCAGAAGATAGCTTTTTCTACCTCATATCTTTACAGGTAATTCTAATTTATAAGTATAACATCCCATAATATTAAAAAAAAAACAAATCTATACCATTCTCGAATCCACTTGAACACACAAAAAATTTCATCAAAATCGGTCCAGCCGTTTAGGAGTTTACTTACAAACACACACACAGAAGATTTATATTTATTATAGATTATTATATATAAAGATAAGAAAAATAAAAGTGAGTCCTTAAAGTTTCGTCTGTTATGTTGTTAATAACATCTCTATAGAAAATTACGACAGGGGTCATAAATTATCCTTATAACGATTATATTATATTGAGAGACAATGAGAACGATAATACTGCTATAAAAGATGCTGGTATGGTGAGATCATAAAAATGTACACGATGGATGCAGAAACGGCGATCAATTGACTTAAATAAAAGAAATTCAATGTAGTACAAGAGATTTATAACAGCCGTTGTGGTTATTGCCTCTCAGACCGAACTCATAAGACTTATAAGGGTTCTAACTGAAAAACAAGTAGGTACTAAGGGGACTTACACAATAAACATATTTTATCTTGTTTGCACTAGAACCTGATCCAACGAACCGTAGAGAAATATCTTAAAAGCATCTTTTATTCCCAATATTAATAAAAGTCAAGTTGTTGCCGAATTGAGTTTGAAGGAAAGAATTTTAACATTGGAAATTCGTATACATTTTATTTTGGTGTATTGGAACTAAGGATCGTTGGCTGTCTTTGTGAAGGAGGCTTTTATTGCAGTTGTCAATCTATTGTTTCCATGCTGCACTCTTTATAGCTATTCTTTTGATCTATGAACGAGAGGCCCATGTTGACATGACTTACTACGATTTGAATGTTTGTGATTATGTTAATCTTGCAGCACAATACCTATGTATGTCATCATCGCGATATTAAGTTATCTGTCCTCTTTAGCCTCATGGCATACGTTGTGTCAAAGTATTATCATGGATTTAGAAGTATTCGAATTCACACGCTTGTTGCGTCGAAGGGGTAAAAGCAAAGACTTCCGACTTGCTGTGATCCTGACATAGGTATAACATTAATTACGATTGCTTATAGTATTTAGCTTGAAATATTCTTAACTTAACCTTTCACAAAAACAATAGATAGCACAACTTATGTACGCAAAGTAAAACCATTTTAACTAAGCTATAAAGGCTTACTATAATAAGTGTGAATACGGGTCAGCCAACATCATAAGACTATGTGAGGTTAGATGCAGTTATGGCGTAATAATGTTTATTTTGTGGTTATGGCTATGTTCGCCTAACACACATAAACATTGGCAACCACATAATCAGTACCGTGGTTTCACTTTTAAGTTCAAACCGTTATTTTATGCAAAGTTCTCCTCGTCGTGCCAGAGTTTTACAACAAATCGTCTGAGCCAACATTTATCTCAAAAAAAACATCGAAAAAAGTCGAAATGTCAAAATGTAACCACGAAAATGTGTAGTATTGTGGAGCGTTTGCTCAAGCGGCTCCCGAGAGCGACATATTACATTTTGAGTGTCGTCAGAACTGTCGGGAACAAATGCCAAGTGCTACCTTGCCTTGTGTTGTAAGAAATGATGCACTGTTATACGTCTGTTTATCACAATATTTTTGAGGTAAGGACGCTAAAATAACCGTGGATGGATTAGAGAATATAATAAAACATGTATAATAACTGATAGCATAGTAAAATGTGATTATATTTAAGGGTGGTGATCGTTGTTTAAAACTACGCAATATACTATCATATGACTACCAGCGTTATCCTAGTGGCAGACCATTGGACTACCCTGCAGAGATCTTGAGTTTGATCTCAAGGCACGCATCTCTGACCTTTCGAAGTTATGTGCGTGTTAAATAGAATAAAAATAAATAAATAAATTGTCACTCACTTTAAAAGTGAAGTTAAACATCGTGAAGAAACCTGCATGTCTAAGAGTTCTGCATATTGTTCTTGAATATAACTACGTGAAGTCTACCAACCGCCACTGGGCCAGCATGGTGGAGTACGGCCTAACACTTCTCATACCGTGAAGAGGCCCGACCCAAGACCGATTAATGCATAGCTGATACTATATTTATTTTTCTAATATCATGTATGGTATTCAAGTTAACATTCCAGTTAATATGTTACTGTCCTGATCTATGCGCCTGTTTTTGTGAACATCGAAGTTCAAATAGTAATTTTCGTCAGAGGTTCGGTCACATTGTATTGGCTGTGTTTACGGGTGGTCTGAAATTACAAGGTGTGTGAGAGTTAAGTGAAGAGCATCAGTTGACCCATGGCTGTAAATCACTGAAGGGGTATTCATCCGGTTATGTTTTATTTTAGGTAATAAATGAAGAAACACACGAAATGTGTTATAGTGCCGTCAATAAGCCACATTTCCAGTCTACGTGCTGCCACTGAAAAAAGCCTAATAGAAAGACATATCGATCTTTGCCGGACCCAAGCATCAAACCCATGACCTCATGATAGGCAGTGGCCTAGTTAGTGAACAGAAGCGAAAATATATATGTCAAAGGGTTTACAATTGTCATATACTAGCTGCTTGATCTTCAGCTGTTCCTTGAAAACGACACACTGTCAGACATTGACTTCATCATTTGACTGCATTTCTACACTGCCAGTACGCAAAGTGAAAGTCACGAAAATGTAGGTTGACGTCATTTGAATACCCGGGGTGGTATGTGTTCCTGGCTTTCTTTGGAGTAGATTGTCCTCCCTTCTTACCTTCTTCGCGGTAGGAAGCAGTTCCATTCTGCTCCCTAAACATGACAATATCCATGAGCGGTGGTTATCACTTGCCTGGCAGACTAATCAATGTCGGTTTGCACTTACAAGCAATACAAATATTTATTTCCAAGTTAATATGTTATTCAATTTCGTTGTAAACTCTACCACGATACAGGCAAAATCGCAGGATCTAAGAATTATGATCGATCACTGAAAAATAAACAAAGGTTTCCTTGTTACCTTTACAAGTGCCACACATCACTTGAATTAACCCGAATTCTCATATAAAGATGTTTGATATATCTTCATTTTGGTTGTGTCAACATGATTGAGGAAAAAGACGTGCTTCCATTATTCAGAGCCGCATGAGATTCTGATCATATGTTGGATTTAATTTATGACTAAGCTTTGGCCTCGGGTATTTAACCCGCTTTAAGCTTAAAGACAAATTAATATTCTTCTATACAAAAATATGATTGTTAGTTGGTTTATTTAGGTGTTATACATATATTTTTGTAATACCATGATGCCTGACTGGCTTATAGTCCGCCTTATAGCAAGTGGTTACCTTTGAGCAATATTAGTAACTAGCTGTGCCCGCGGTTTCACCCGCGTTTATAGTTACTGCGCCGCCCCTGTGGGTCGTAGCGTGATGTTATATAGCCTATAACCTTCCTCGATAAATAGGCTATCGAACACTAAAATTTTTCAATTCGAACCAGTAGTTCCTGAGATTAGCGCGTTCAACCAAACAAACAAACTTCAGGTTAATGTTAATAATATTAACGTATAGATATGGCTGCTGTGGCTGACCATTTATACTAATTATTATTATATTAAATATAATCTTACTACAAGAACCCAAGTGGTTGTGGTTGGTTGTTTAGCTTCTGTTACACCCTACAGAAGCTAAACAACCAACCACAAGCACTTGTGTTCTTATACATCCGCACTCGGGCTGTCGCAGTTTGAGCTAATTCTCAGGTGTAATATAACATGCACGTTTTTAAATCTCAAGAATTAGGCTATGGCCTACTTCGTCTAAAAGCTACAAAGTATATTTTCGGCTTCGATTTGCGGGTCAGTGTTATAGATATTTTTTACGAATTTCTTAGTAGAAGTACTTACGAAATTTGAAATAGATATATATTACTATACAATAAAAAGACAATTTTGCTTGAAGTCTAATTTTACTCTGCTTAGTCGTAGGATTTCTGCAACCCTATGATTCAGCTGAGTAAAATATGAGTTCTTTGTAGTTATTGTTAACAACTAAATAGGCAACATGCGCATGTTGAGAAACTTGCGCGGGTAACATGCATCGTGATGACTACCGCGCATGTAGCTTTGCGAGCAGCTCGCGCATGTATCCGGCTTATCCTATTTGTGCCGTTTTCAAGCACAATAATAAAAAAGGCGCTTATTCCCTTCTGCCTCTTATAAAAGAACAATAAGTACGAATGTCTTCATTGCAATATTAATGGCTCTAAACAAACCTAAAGGAAAAGCTATTTGCTCAAGAAAAATAAAACAGGACAAAGCGCAGCAAATTCAAAAACGTATATATTTTAAAAATGGAAGAACTCGTGCAGTATTAAAAGGAACCCGCAAAGTTTAATGCCGAACATCCACCGACTTAATATAAACCGCCGGTGAAAAGAAAGTACGAAATTGTGGAACGAGGTAATAACAATTTTATAAGAACAAATAAATGCATCTACGATGGCGCGGGGCATAAAGTACCTTCATAAAATGAAACTGCTTTTAGGGTTAAATTTTTATTTTAAACATAGAAAGGGATTTTGATGGCCCTCCCACGTCGTTGGAGCGCGTTATCTTTAGATTTAGGGCTTGTGCGCAATAATAATACGCAGCGGAAATGGTGATTCACAGCGCCATCTCGCGGCTGTGACGCGTGTTCCTGATTTAGTGGTGACATTCTCATAAATTATTATGAGCCGCCTTTTATTGAATGCGTTTGACACAAATGAGCAGTTCGTTTCAAACGTTCGGTCTTTCGTACATTGTCACAGTTATCTTAGCGCGTACAGTGTATCTAATTATTATTTATCTCTTTTCAACTCTGAAATTGCAACATTTGTCTAGTACAAGTAGCGTAACGCCATTGCTGATTGTGAGGTCTTAGGTTCAATTGTCGGGTTGCATAAAGAGACATTAGGAGCTACTGTCATCTCAAGCTATTGGGAGAGATGGTTGCCAAGCCACCACAGCCTAATAAGTCAGTAAGATTTTTAATGACATCTTCTGCATTTATGTCTGGTGCGGGAGAAAATATATACAAATACATGAGGGCTTTACCATAAAAAGAAAGGCAGACTTAATTATACCAATTTCTTTCATATGCTCAAATATTACTTCAGTCCAAAGATCCAAGCAATAAAGTTTTTAACTTTAATAATAGATAAGGGACTACATTAAAACCTTATTTTTAACAGCTAAAAACTTGCAAATGTTTAAATACAAAACATTTTAATTATCCTTATAAGCCAGTGCAATAACCACAACAAAATCTTATGCAAACAAAAATACCTAAATCACATTATAATCTTTATCCCCAATCAGTAACCGATTACTTACACAAGCATGGCCGACCCCTTGAACTAATAACCATTACTCTTGAATTAATATCAACATTAAGTGTAGAGGTGTCACTTTGGGAACATTACCGTGACGTATTCGTAATTGCTTGTTTGAACAACACTCCGCTACATTGCGAAGGGCTATTTCACATCATTGAATAATAAATGGCCTTTAAAAAGGACAGCAGTCGTTTATAATATATAATATATAATATAATATATAATATAATATAATAATATAATAATAATATTCTACCACATACACACAACACCATCTAGCCCAAACTAAGCAGAGCTTGTACTATGGGTACTAGACAATGGATAAACATACATATATACTTTTTTTTTTGTAAATGCATACATATTATACATAGAAACACCCAGACCAAGACAAACATCTATGTTCATGCACACAAATATTTGTCTTGTGCGGGAATCGAACCCGCGACCTCAGGCGTGGCAGTCGGTTACACTAACCACTACGCCATCGAGGTTCATATATTCAGAAGAATTATTAATTGACTAGATTTTGCTCGCGGCTTCACTCATGTAAATGTAGGTTAGGTTAGAATAATAACAGCACTTTTTCTGGACTAAAGGTACCCTTTTCTGTACCCCTGACAACGTGTATGCAAAATCTCATGACGATCAGTCTAGTAGTTGAGGCGTGCAAGCGTAACAAACAAAAAAATTAACATTCGTATTTATAATATAAATTAGGATTAGGATGTTGAGAAAGTGGACTCGGATAGGGACACTGGATGTAGAAAAATGGTCTCTTCGTTTGATTTATTTTGCAATGTTGATGCCGTAATCAGAAAAGCAAATATCTCCGTGGACATACATACATATTCGTCCTTTGTTTATTCGTAAAATTACTAATAAATATTTACGTAGCCGTAGGTAATATTGATGTAAGTATCATATGGATGAAATATAGTAGGCCTTACTGAGTATAAACAGTCAGTAAGAAGAGAAACCAAATACTATGTTTGCGCAGGGTAAAATTTTTTGAAAATACCTCTAATCTGATGAATTAATATTATTTAATCTAATACTTGTGACGTTTTGACAGCTTTTGAATAGAAAATATGTCAATCTGACATATTTATTCAGATGAAAGTTATCTGACGATTGAAAATCGGTACTTAGTAGAATTTAAAGTATACAAAACAAATGGCCGTACCTATTTCAATATTACCACGCGACACCCACGTTGTAGTAAGGAGAGCCATGGGTCTGAAACAACTTGATGTACCTCTAAATATTTTCGCAGTGGATCAGCTTTTGCTGACCGTGTTTAGAAATGACTAGCTGACCCGCGCCACTTCGTCTGCATCACATAAGAATTTTGCCTGTATTTGCAACACTTTTCATTGATTTGTCGTTCCTATTGGTCGTAGCGTGATGTTGTATAGCTTATATAGTCTTTCTCGATAAATGGGCTATCCAACACTTAAAGAATTTTTCAATTCAAACCAGTAGTTCCTGAGATTAGCGCGTTCAAACAAACTCTTCAGCTTTATAATATTAGTATAGGCATAAAGGACGCTTAAACTTGTAGTAGATAGATAAACAGAAATAACCGGGATGCTGCTGCTGCTCAGTCAAATATAACGCCAAGAATGAAAATTATTAACTTCTAATATTTATCGTTCATAAAATTTTAGTTTTGTAGAATACATTTCGCAATACGTAGAAAGATTTTAGATGTGTTTTCTGAACAGAAATTGTATGAATTGAAAGTAAATTACGTGTAATGATTTTACTATTATAATTTTTTTTATGTTTAGCTAAACTATGCAACTAATTAGATTATTATAATAAGTTTCACACTTTTTATTAAAATAAGTGATAAAAATAAACATAAAGATGAATGACTCATTATGCATGGCGCATCTGTTAACGATGGATATATTATTATAATCAAATGTCACCATCTGGTAACGATAGATATATAATCAAATGTCACGCTTGAAGCATAATAATCACGTACTTAATCAGATAATATGCAGCAAAAATCAACTTAGTAAATCAGCATTACAATACTCTTCAACCTTGTTTCAAATTTAACTATAACCGTTCGAAATAAGCTTAATATCAGGTAGGAAAGAGGTACTGAATTAACGTACTTTTAAAAGCACAGTGGTCGTTAAAAAGCCGGCGCATTGAACATCTGTCCTCGGGTAATTCATCGACCCGGAGCACCTGCTTCCCGACAGGTACTTGTTTTATGGAGGGGACTATTGTTTGATGTAACACACATTTGCGATGTGTGAGTGTTTAGTAATAGATGTGTATGTTGGTAATAACGGACAATCATGTTTTAGTTTTAAAATGAGAAGGCGTCATATTAAAATGGCGTAACTTGTATGGCTTGGACATTCTTGTTAGCATAAAAAGCAGATCAATAATGACTAACTTATTATACGTATTATGGGAAGAAATCCTAAAATAATAATAATAATTAGTAGATATTATACCACTAAAAAGTTAAGTATTGGTGAAGTCGATTAAAGAGCGTACCAAGAAGTTTAGCTCCGTATATCTTTACCGAACTATTAAAACTTAGAATTCTTGACCGAAACACGTTTCCTTCTTCCTTCACGTCCGGGTCCTTCAAGCAGGGTATGAACAAGTCCCTCCCTGGGACTTCAAAGTATAGACAACAGATTTCGCACGCGGCTTTGTTCTCGAAAATGTAGGTTATGTACATTTTTACTGATAGATGTCTTAACTCAAGATGCTCTCTTAACGTTACTTTTTATCCATATAAAGCATAGAAATATAATAACCAAATATTATATAGTTTCAGCTAGGATGCAGGTCTGCCATCCTAAGTTTCTTTTATGAACCCTCAACCCTATTTGTCAAGGTAAACACATTATTTTTGTATCGTACCGCCTGAATAAAGCGTGGGTAACACTTTTAGGTAGCATAATAAATTCATCGAAGGATCTGCCTTTAAAAGGCCCACCAATTTTACTCGGCGTCTGCCATTTCCCATTTTTTGATAAACGGGGCGGGTGATCGAACCTCTGCCCGTAGAAGGGTTCCAGTTTTTTGATAATATCTCGTCACAGAACAAATTTCTATGTGATAAGGGCCTAACCGACCCCTTTACACGATAAACCCTTCCTGTGATCGACATATGCTGGACGACCGATGTGTGTGTGATGTCCAGACAAATATCAACTTTGTAGCTCCCTCGATAGTGAATATCGTTTGGACAAAAATCTGTTTAGATAAGTAAATGTAGAAGAAATGCAACGCATAAATTTTATAACCGTGTTCCTACATGGTCATAAAATTTATGCGTTGCATTGTTCATGCATGTTCAAATCCATATAAATCCTTATATGGATTTGATTCTGATCGTTAAGATAAAAGAAAATACTTCGAATTATTTTTCACATAGTTTTATTTATTATTATTTTAGTTTTCATAACTGTAGTTGAATCATATTCGAAAAGCCGTCATCCATAAAACATCCAAACTTTAAATGGGATAAGAAAAATCGCAGTAGTTTTTCATGGAGGCAATAAATAATATTAGATAAATATGTATCATTGTCCCGTGTCATGGCGTTGTTTCGATAAAGAGATGGCATTTCGTTGGGGAGGGAATTCAAATAGTTTGTGAGTTGAGAGCAAAGGGCTTGTCACTGAGCTTTGTGTCTTCAAAGAAACGCGAGCCTTTATGTTACATGTCGATACGTCGTTACGTGTTATTTTGAAATAATATATTTATCTTTGATACGAACGCAAACGTGACTTGTAATAAGTACCGAAATCGTGTCAAAAATATCTTGACTTTCCTACACGTATGTTGCCACCGAAGCAAGCAAAGCATCCAGGCTTTGCTTGCTTCGGTAACGCAAACAATGCTACTATTTAAATAGAATGTGGATTAGTAGGTCTTTTTTATACAGTCACGTTTTTAATTAAATGGAATTTATGGGCAGTGAACGTAACATTATGCAAGTCACATTTCCACATGTGACTTGCTTGAGTTTATAGCTTCCATGTATTACTTGCAAATGGCGCCCAAACGTGGGTTCTGGATATGTATTATGCAACTCTAAATGTAAATATATGTTTTGATTGTGCATTTTATTAATGTGTCAGATGTAGCAAAATGTTGTATAAAACGCATATAATTTATAACTTGACAAAAACATATAAATCGAGGCCCCGGTATAATTTATGTGCGGAAAATAAATCTGTAAGCGGATACAAGTTTATCCGTCCTTTCAAAATAAGGGAACAGCGCAGGTCCGCCGCTCTCGGAAGTCGGATGACGAATGTCCACATCTTTGCCCTGGGACGGGTTATATAATGCGTAAAATTACTGTCTTCAACTATCTTCATATGTTTCGTGTGTAACGTTTTCTTCTGATATACGTTTATTTATTTAGGCGGGTATAAATCACTTTTGGGATGCACATATATTTTAGCGCACGCTCGCTACGGCAAATGCAAAGGCAAATTTTATTTGAAGCGCTCTAGCTGCTGGATTTATTGTCTTTTTGATGTTTTAGGCGTTCTTTTAGGACTTACTATGCAGTTTATTAGGCACGTGCCTTGGTCGTGCAGTTGGATAAAGGCTGCTAAGCTGGACAGCCATCGTTGTATTCCGGATACGTTGTGTTTCAAGATATTTTTTTAGTAGATAGTAGATAGGTATATAGCTCTTACATCGTCTCATGTAATATATAAAGTCGTTATCATCGAAACTGTTATGACTATCAATTCACCTAATCAGTGCTTTCATAATAGTTTAAACATTGATCTAAACAACAAGCCAGCAATTAAGAGAGATTTTTTTATATAGCTGAATTGGCAAGCATGTATACGGTACCTACGGTACCTACCTGATGGTAAGTGGTCACCGTAGCCTATGGACGCCTGCAACACTAGAGGCATCACTTGCGCGTTGCCGACCCTTTAGGAAAGGAAGTGGGCAGTAGAAAGAGCGGAAGGGAGAAAAAGGGTGATTGGGCCTCTGGCACTCTTACTCATCGAACGAAACACAACAGTAGGAATACTGCTATTTCACGTCGGTATTCTGTGTGAAGGTAGTCTTTCACCGATCGAAATGGCCCATTCATGCTGAAATCAGTGAGGTTCTACTACTCAAAAATACCTTCAGGTGTCTTGAAAACTTGTTATCTAGGTAGTTTAAACTGTCTTCATGCTTTGAATTTGCACGTAATCGTCATTGAACATTTAATTTTAATGTAAACTTCTTAGTGTAATCTTAGTTTCATCAGTAAAATACTAAGTAATAAAGGAGTCTTTAGCCGACAAATGCAGCAGTAAAGTACTTCGCATTCAGTTCTCAGTTCTTAGTGTTGTCGCGCATTCTTAGGCTTCCTGCTGAGACGGTATCTTAAACATTCACAGCACTGAACGGCGGCCACGTGCGAACCACTCCACTTTAATTAAGCGGTGATTAAAGTTCTACGCCGGACTTCAGTGGAATTCACTCGCCGAGCGTGCGTTGTTGGCGCCCAACATGGGACCACTTTATTAATCTTTGTTTGCTCGTTGCATTCTTTTAGTATAAAACTGTTGCTTATAAAAGCCTTTGAAATTACCTCGAGTAACCGTAATAAATAAAACATGTTTGCTATTATGTTTTATAAGGGATAAAGTAGAGGGAATTTATTACCCACTTTTCCGTTGTGCAATCTTGGATCTCCCGCTGAGTATTTGTAACATGTGGAGAGTAGAACAACAGTCACGTGCGAGCTACTCGCCTTTAATTAAGCGGCGATTAAAGTTTCATACTGGACTTTAGTGGAGTACAGTCAGTGCTGCCGCTGGCGCCGCCTCTACCGGCCAACGTACAACCGCTCTTTTGTAATTGTTGTTCACGCCCGTATTGAATACTAAGTATTGAACACTATTTTGTTCGGTCACATTGATCATTTTGTTTGAGAATTTAGTTGACATGTATTTTTTTAATGTAATGTATGAAAGGCAATAAAATAGCATATCTAAATAACAAGGTTATTAATTAGTTTAAAGTGACTCAGACACATTCTAAGTCACTTTACCTAACTCTTATTTTCAAGATTGAAATGGAATCATTTATTTTAACTGTATTCTATTTTGTACAAACTTACTTTACCTGTCAGCTTACTCATATCGAGACGCAATGATAAAAGCATTGAGTCTTGACGGTGGTGTTCGTACGCCGATGGACATATTAAATTATGTTCCTATGTGTATTTATGTGTAGTTTATATATTCTATAAGCTTACTAAATATGTAACATGCTTTCATTAATGACTTGGGTAGAGATTAGGTAAAGCACTCAGAAACTTAAAACGTAAAAAAAATACTATGATTAAATATTTGTTGAGGTAGATATTTTTATAAGGTTAATGCGGAACTGAATTGTTTAAAAAGAAGCTATGATGTTTCAGAGCACCTCATTCAGTGTGATGTATATTAATAAGAGGATATTATAATTCAAAGGGCACACTGCAAAGAAACTGCGAGGCCTCCTGTTCAAAATATATTTATCGTTTGCCTAATTAGCCATTAGAAGGTCCCTTTTTCCTGAGAACGCAATTAATTCACAATTATGTACGAAGGGCTGCACAAAGTCTTATTAAATAAAATGTTTCAAAGACCGCTTCCTCCATTAATTTAGGGCAATTTCTTTCTTAGACGAATCTTTAATTATCAAAGATTTACAATTTGTGAAAAATGTTTCTGCGTCTTTTCATGCCTGAGTTTTTGATTTCATATTTTTGGAGTGATGAATACCGTGTACGTTGCTCGCTTGCAAGGAAATTATTAAATGGCTGTGAACTAACTGCTCGGCAATAAAAATTATTAACTCTCCATTCACACTGTGTTCTCAGTTTTTATAACCCACAAAGAAGTTAATACCACTTAACCTCATGAAACTAAATGCCTGAACTAATTTACTTAAAGTTGCCCATAATAACGTCGTCGGTAAAATAATTCTCTCGTTACCGAAACGCCGTAGTGAATATAAAATGTTCAATCATGATCTCGGCGATCACTTACGGGTCTCTGAGGGTTGAGGCGTTATCCTAGTATTTGAATTTTTAATAAAGAAACGTCAACGCAGCTTTTATGTACGAAAAATGTTCGTCAAATGTTCCCATAACGAGTTTCTGAGGGTAGACTCAAGGTAACAGAGCGTTAATGAAGTTACTTTACATTTTTCAATGGAAAATATGTAAAGTTTATTACACCTAGTTTTTGGAAGTAACGAGGCGTGAAGAGATAACACAGAGAAATTATTTTGAAAACTTCTAGAGAGCAAAAATATGGAGCGAGTAAAGTGAAAAACTTGTCTTTTTAGTTCATAAAAATGAATGAGTTGTCCGTAATAAAATGAAAATGTTACACCCAATTTCGTTGTTACTTAACTAACTTCAATTTTACTTCATTTCCTTCTAATAAAGATTATCATTCTAAAGACGACTATTATGTAAAAGTAGGAGGATATAAATTTATTTAAACTATCAAATTAGTTGAAAAATTGTTTTAGAATAGTCATATAGTAATATAGTAATATTCCTCGGAATATTACACTCCTGCTCCTGCTCGGAACTGATCTTAGATTCGATTTACAAGTAAGGCAAAACAATAACAAATTTCGTTTTAAAATATGTTAACAACAAGAATCTGGTAGACATCAATAAGCCTGTTCCACATAACATAGCAGATTACGTGTATTTCAGTCAACCTACATATTCTGAGATGTGATGCTTGTATATGATTAAGCCTATCAATATTTTAATTAGTAGACATTTAACAAAAACAAAAGGCTTCAAAGCTTTATTACAATAAAGACAAAACTCTTCTTTAAAGTTTCCTCACCAATTCATTCATCTTTCATTCACTTATACGGAGCAGACGAAAGGAAAAAAGTGGAAGAAATATTGGATTCTCAGGGCGCAAGGTTTCAATCGTGGCTGTATTTAATTAAGCACACCCCATGGGGTTTTACCCTGTTACGGTGTTACGTTGAGATTTTATTTTGCTTTACCCACCCCGTCTATCCGAGTAAATAAATAGTGCTTTTAATACTAACTGAGATGTTACTAGTAATGTGCTTTGTTGAGGGAATTGTTCTTCAGCTTGAGCTTAGACTTGAGTGCGACTGTGAGGACCAAGGAATGATGTCCGGGTTAGTCAGAGTTTCTTTTTCTTAGGGATTTTATTTATGATCTTGTCTGTAGCCGTACGTAGTAGATGATAATAGATTGCTCGATATAGGAAAACTATTACTTTGAATTAAAGGACAGAGCTGGTAAAATCTAATAATACACCTCTGTCCATCCCAGTCAATACGTGTGAGCCTATGTATGTATTATAAATATAAAAATGATTTACTTTTGTCCTATGTTTATAGGAATGTTACTTAGGTATTGAAATTAAATTGCCATACTTTAAATTATATCACTCTCCAAAACGTGAAGACAAACACAACTTTTATCCCCGCATATGCATTGTTACTAAAAGACAATCGAAGTTTCGCGGAAAGCGAAAAATCTAACAAAAGTCTAATAGTTTTTGGTACTAACAAGTTATAAGCAATTGTGATAACACACATGCAAATTTTATCTTTTTTTTAATATCTGTATTACTGCTTCGTTTCGCATTCGTTAAGTGTGAATTTGTGCATCATGTTTACAGTTAACGGTGCGGTCCAGGATTTGTTGTCAGTGTCGAGCAAAGTAGCTATGGTGTGCTGCTTTAATATGAAGACTAAAAACTTATGTATATCTAAAATTTACACCTACGGAAGTTTACACTTACCTAAATATATTTCACGTCTAAAATTTTTGATCCCACGTACTAGTGCGAAACTATTTACGTCTATCGCGCACAGATCTGATAGCAGCTTTATTAACGAAAATTAATACAGTAATATGCAGACCTTATAGTTAGAGTTAGGTAAAATATAACCATAACATAAGTATGGTCTAACAAGATTGTTGCCGTAAAACTAGGTAACTATCAATAGTTCAACACAAGACCATTTCAAAACGGAATATCGACACTACATTTCCCAACGCTATCTAAAAATATCTTACATTGTGAACCTTACATAGAATAGTTTGTTAGTAATATAATAGAAACACCTTTTCAGAAATCGTCTCGTTAATCGAATCTCTCCCAGCTAGAGAAAAGCCTAGAACAATTCAACTAAAAACACAAAAGAATCGTTTTCAATATAAATAAAATAAGTTTTCTCTGTCCAACTACGTCTAAATTACTGTCTATTATGGACCGGCCCTCGGTTTTTTCCTATTCAAATTGAATCGCCTCGTCTATTGCCGTCTGTTGCCCAGGGGAACTCCCGAGATTAATTCAGGCTGTTGCTTTATGCAATATGAATTATTGTTGGCCGTTGTTGCCACTCCCAGTTAGATGGGCGAACCAGCCCCGCTAACTAACGCGCCTTTGAAGTTGTGTTGAAGGGTTATTGTTGAATGTGGAGCAACTATTTTAGTTGAAATGGAAACTGGAGGCATGTTAGAGGTCAGAGTTAGACAATGGGACTCGAGGAAAAGCTAACACACGTTATTTAGAGAAACGAAACGATTTTCAATTGTGAATACATTTCTATTAATAACATACATTTAGTTTAAAAACTGAATTTGTGTTATGCAGTCAATAATAATTTTTACTAAGTAATTTATATCTTATTTTTCTGAAATCGTGCAAACAGAGTTAATAATAAGTAGCTAAGTAAGAAATTGTCAATTTTAGTTTATAAATAAATATATACTATTTGTATATAGAATGTATATTTTGTAAATACTTGTGTTAATATCAAATACTTAATTATATGGTTTTACTACAACCTGGCCTCGCCGCTGCGCCGCGGTGTTTTCTTTTTCTGCAATCTTTCTATTGTGTTGTCTAGGGATCAACTATAAGTTTATGTTTTCATAAGATTTTTTATTATTCTAATAAACATAACGTGTACTGAATTGAATAATAATTAATATATTATGTTTATTATACTACTTTATTAACACATTTACATTTTGAAAATGGATATATCACGATCCTGTTAACTTGTCAATTGTTTGAATGCCAGGCATAATTGAAAACCTATCGTGTCTGGCCGCTGAAATACCGGTGCCACGCAATTGGTTATTGTTGTTTATGACCAAAAATAAAAATTTTCTTTCTTGCTTTCTTTCTTTCCTTTCCTTGAAAGTAACGCAGCTACCGAAACTGTCATCTCATCTCTCCTAGTTCAATATCAAAGCTTCAGAATAACTCCCTGCATTCGGTATCGGGTGCGCAGCATCATCGAACGTCCTTATTTACAAAATAAGTTCAGATTTGTATATTTTATCCTCAATATCCTTATTCGAGTCGGCGACACGCTGCCTTCTCCAAATCGAAATACAAGCGAAAGCCGATTTAGTAGCACTAAACAAGCTCATAGATGGAAATGACTATGCGATTATCTTTATTTATGGTAAGTATGGACGTAACTTTGTTAAATGAGGTAGGATCTCTGAGAGGATCACCAATATTATATTTTGCAGTACAAGCGAGAATATTGAGAACTACGACGATGATGCGAATTGAGATTACGTATTAGTATATAATATTCCCTCCTCGTAGTAATTGCTTATATTTGTGCAAATGTTATACATTGAAATAAAGCTGCACTATTATTTTTCGTGATGAAGTTTGTATGGAAATTTTCTGTCTTTATATGACTCTGCCTTAGCATCATTATCCGTCATCCGTTATCATCATCCGTCTTAGCATCTTCCATCAACAGCTTACACTGTTTAAATAATATGTTGGTTAGAAACCTAATTACTATTATAAATGGAATGTGAGTTTATTTGTTACGCTTTCGCACATTAACTACTCGACCGATCATCATGAAATTTCGCATACACATTGTCCGGGGTACAGAAAAGGACATAGAGTACTTTCATCCAGAAAAAATGTACTGTTTCCAAGCGATGCCGCGGGTAAAAGCTAGTCATTAATAAATTATCAATGGCTTGACAGGTGAAGGCAGGCATATTAAGAAAAACATTACAAGCAATCTCCGTAATGTCTCTCAAAATCTATGACACCTCAGGTATCTAAAAAGGTTCTCTAGACCGTGACTTTCCGCATTCAGAAAAGGAGGCCCAAAGAAGAACACATTATAAAAATAGTACTAAAACGTACACTATTGTGTGCAGTACCGTGGTCAGTATGGTGAAACGAGTGTCAAGTTATACGCGGCTTTTAGCTGGCAGTGTAACGTGACCGACTGTGACTCGCCCCGAATATTACGTTACACGGAAACGGTATAGCCACTACCTAAACAAACTTACTTTAAAGGTACTTCATTTATATTTAAAATGCCTTTTTTTTAACCCTGGTATACTCAAATATGTCTGACGTTGTAAAATAATCATTTGTATCTTATAGAGACAAAATAATTAATTAACGACTAGGTTGCCTTACTGACTTGACTTAGGATGCCGGCGGCGTCGTTCGCGTTAATATAGGTTATGTCAATAAATTTCTATCCCTCGGGAACAGAACTTTTTCCTGAAAGAAACCCTATAACATTTTCTGTATGACAACAAGCATGCAAAATTTTCAGGATAATCGGTCGAGTAGTTAAGGCGTGAGATCGTTACAGACAAACAAACAACAAACCTCACCATTTGCGTTTATAATATTAGTTAGGATTTGATATTTGTAATACATATTTGAAGTGCATATATCAATTTGTCCTAAACACAAATATGTAGGTACATTACAAATGCATCAGAGACATAAATATTACATTATCGTGACAGGAGCGTTATAGCTTTGGTAATGCCATCGTTCTCTAATAGTTCATGCCAAATTTCTTTAAACATCAAACTAAGGGCAAATTTCATTTAGGTTACAAAAATCCTACCACTTATAAACGTCAAAGTTTAGTCATTAGTAAATAAATGTGTTTTTGAGATTTTATAATAATAATCTCGATTCTAATGAAGTTTGAGGCAATTTTAATTGGAGAAATTATATTATGGTCCGGAAAACATATGTCCAAATATCAGATTGTTACTGACACATATATTGCCTTCGTGAATATACAGGCGTATTCATGCATGATATTGTCGTATTTTAAAAGTGGCACTATTTATAAGAAACGTCGTAGACCTTATAAATAAGAAATAACGATAGCAAAAAGCATTTAGATTCAGAACAACTATTCGTACATCACCTAAATTTTTATCCTTTTCGGTTGTGCAATTCTGGTGCTCTCTCTCTCTAATTCCACACACAAAAACAGTTAATTAATATTGTTATTAGCGAGGTCACAATCGAGTTGAAGAAGAGACTTTCGATGATTGTTGGAACAGCAGAACATACAACACTTGCTTAATAGATAGTAACCTTAGTTCTTCTTCTTCATCTTAGCGGTTATCCTGGTTGCATCCGCGGCGTTGGCATCCAGGGTCCGTATCCCGCTAAGTCTCCTCAATTTCGGACGATCTTTAGCATCCTGTGGTGTGAGGTTGTTGGCACGCATGTCATCTCTTACGACGTCAAGCCAGCATTTTTTGGGTCTGCCCCGTTTAGTCGGGCCAGGCGGAGGTGGCATGGCAAGGCATTTGTTCCCCCCGTAACATGCCGGTTTTCGTAAAACGTGGCCGTACCAGCGTAGGCGACTCTCTTGCAGCTTACATGCTATATCACGGAGAGTAACCTTACTACCTAACACCAATAAAAATCGATAGTTTACTAAGACTACTAGGTAGTAGGCCTAGTAAACTATCGATCAAGTCAAGTGACCATAAACATATTTTCACTAGCTTTTGCCCGCGGCTTTGCTCAGGGCAGTATTTATTTCTGGATAATAGGTACCTCTGTTCTTTTATGTTCCCCGAACAACGTGTATGTAAAATTCCACGGTGATCGGTCGAATAGTTAATACATGAAAGTGTAACAAACAAACACAAATTGTCAAACCAATTCTTACAAAACGCTTTCTTATATTTTGTATTGCTTGTACTAAATGTTTTTGTTACTACAAATAGTATCTACTACATCATATAACAGGTCCTCCTAATACGATTCTAACTCTATTAAGTGTGTCCCTTTCGTATCGGGGCCCAGGTGTCTACTGAATTGTTTCGCAACAGAACCGTTTAGTCCCTTTGTACTGGTCACTCCCTAAAGACACTCTTAACTAGTTTCTTATTGTTTATTTGTAGTCCATTTTCTTCTACATTCGTCTTAATTTTTTTGTGTACGTCTGTATTTACGGGACGTCTTTTATGTACGAGATAGTAATAACACTTTTTTAGTCAATATAAGACATGCTTTTGACGGAAATTGAAAGATATTGATGAGTTTTACAAAAGACCTAGAGGGCATATTAGATAATGCTATAGGGGAATTTATCCAGTATTTATAAAAATATGATTTAAAATTTATTTTGTTAAACAACAAAATCATTCATAAACGTTAAAAGTGTCGCAGTTACATTTACAGTAGTCAAGTTAAGACAAAGCTAGTTTATATATGAGAGTAATATAAGCAAGGAAATTTTGGAAGACCACAAAACATTATAAGAGCAAATGTTCTATGCGTCAGTCGGCATTTGCCTCCTGGTTTTCAGTTGGTCAACCTGTATAAGTGATGCACAACTGAAAACCAACGCTGGTGCACTCAATTTAGGTGCCCAGCTAATGCTGAGGCCCTTTTCGGCGAGGGCATACACATTTTGTATTAATCTGTAAAAAATTTCTTTGTTTTATTTTAACTAATCATGTATGCTCTATACGAAATAAAAGTGATTTCTTTTTTTCTTTTTTTCATCACATCTATATTATAAAACATTGGCAACAAATACTATAAGCTAAAATTTGCCGATTTTCGGTCGAATGAATCAAACACACTCACTTTCAGTACAAATTCACAAAGCTGTATGCTATTGTTAGAAGTGTATTTGCTTTCATAATTTCTTAAACTAAATAGGTAAAGAGATCAAACATACTGCAAGGTATGTAAAGCTCATTAAGTCTGTAAAAAAATATAATTAGATAGATTGATAATCTGAATTGGTTAATATTTCTTAAATGTAAAGGAATTTGGCACTGATAACCGATATACAGGCCCAGGCAGCCTAGTTCGGTTTCAGATGCTTTAATCGTTTGTAATAACGCCAAATTTATAGAAACTAGTTAGTGAACTATTTTTAAAATAAAGATTATCATTATTTATCATATTGATTATTATTAAATTTAATCTTATAAACATAAATGTCGTTATAAAGTAAACTAAACCCATATTCCGACAGCGATTAAATTCATAAAAGTAGTTATTAGCGCGCTGAATTTGCGTAAATGTTAAGCGAACTTTTAATAGTGCTTGAATTTCCCCGAAAATGCTTTTCCACTATACAGAAATGGTCCATAATTCCGACCTTTCACCTCAATTTCTCGTCAAGAGCTCTCAGGTAACACACATCAAAATAAACGCTTGAGGTTCACGCCTGTCGAAATCACATCATTTCGTGTGTACTTGCCACAGAACTTGAGTTTCTTTTCAACACACCCCGCTTTTCCGCCGAGCACGTATTTGCTTCATCATTTTCCCGTCTTTACATATTATTATGAATGTAAAATTTGGTAGGATTTTTCATTACTTAGTTATAGGGCTGACTATGTAAGGTTAAGAATTATCTTCACGGGTCTATTTAGCACATAAGTATATTTAAATCATGTTTATTTTAGATAGTACATAGGTAATATTTACATACGTATGCTATGTATGTATGTAAAAATTACTTAGTATCTATCTGAGCATATATGTGCTGATACGCCACGCCTATTCCTCATAGGGATGGGCAGAACAGTGAATTACACATACATTTCGCCAAGTATGATTTTAGATATCACGAGGTACGAGCCTATTGTCACCCGGGCACAGCCCCAGACTCCGTGCAGCTACTATGAATTTCTTCTTGGTTTTTACGAAGAAGAAATTTCCGAGAAAAGTGTTATTGGCAAAATTGGGTTCCCAACAAAGCTTTTCTCGGCCCGGGAATCGAACAAGAAATCTAATGCACAGCAGTCGTATTTACTACCGCTCTGCCACCAAGGCAGACTGTTAAGCACTTCTAGACTACATAAGTCTATTATATACATATACATATACTAGTAACAAATAACATTATGGTAATTTTTATTTTATTTAATGCATAGTTAGACACGTTACATTAATAAGTTCAGTCCACCTACTTATTTAAATTGTCTATCTAATCTAAATAAATATGTGGATTATAGGTACTTATGATGTTCTGTGGTTAGACTTTACGTAGCCTTTATTCTAAAACGGTGATTGCTAAACCAAATTCACATGGAGATAGCGACAGAGTGGTCCTACTTCAATGCTTACTCATGGCGGTATTACGAGTATGCGTGAAACGTTATGTGAACGACTATGCGAACAACCCGACATTGTTTAATCCTTACTAATATTATAAACGCAATGGTTTGTATGGATGTTTGGATGTTTGTTACTTTTCACGCAAAAACTACTGGACCGATTGCGATGCAAGTTGGTATGTAGATAGCTGGAGATCTGGATTCACACATAGGCTACTTTTTATCCCGATATTCCCACGGGAACGGGACTTACGCGGGTGAAACTGCGGGGAAAAGCTAGTTCGAAATAATGCTGTCTACAATAAGGGAATATCGCAATCATACTACTGATAAAGTCAACTATATTGCACGGATAATGTAGTGGTTCATGTGGTCGCCTCACTAATTCCACTGTGCCGTGTGTTGTAGGTACAATCTTTGAACTTAAATGACAAAAACTCATGGAACTAGTTGCTTGTTGCATACAGGATTTAAAGATCTGTATTACTTTTAAGTCAATTTAGTAATGTAACTTGTTTCTTAATTTGATTATTATTGAAGAATATAAATGCACAACCGCATTTAGTCACGGACTGCCTTTGCATTGTCACAAAGTGTAAGTGTATGCGCCATCATGCCATCTTACTGCCTATTTTAGATTTATATTAAAACATATACCTTAGCCCAAATTATTTAATCTCTATAATATTATTAAGTTATTATTGTTTTTAGTATATGGCATAATGACTGCAACACCTTGTTAATCTGAGTTGTAAAATACTGAAATTATAATTAAAAAATAATTAAATTATATTATTTAATTGGCGATTTAAAAGAGTGGCCGTGAGTTTCTTGCAGGTTTCTTCTCATAGGCTCAACTCTTTGCCTGAACCTAGCAACTAATCTAAATGTAGCTTCAGTAACTTAGTAAACTCACTAACCTATATATTTTGACGTTCATAAGTGTTACTTTGTGACTTAAATTAATAAATGATTTTTGACTTTGACTTTGACTAACTAGACAAAAAAATGTGTGATCTACAAATAGTTGTTCCGAGGCTAGGTTGTCTGTGTAGGTTGTTTGACTAATTGTAAAGTTTTTCACGAAACAGGAACTACTACTCATAGAACGGAAACAGTCTTTAAAAATAATGAAATCCATTTGTATAACAGCAAAGTTTAAATTTGTTAACTCGCATATTTAACTAAAATGATTTCCGTGGTAATTATTCTTTTTTCATTTCAAAGAAATATAAAACCAATCCAATATTGAAAAAGAAAGATTAAGATTTTTAATAAATTCGCCATTTATACCGCGCACCGCATTCTGGCTTCTGCGAGCTTTCAATGCATTCCCAAATCTATTGTGCGATATGATTTAAACGGCTTTCATAGAAACTTGTCAATGGCTTTGAGGGCACCACCATTATTCACAGTTGTTCATATGTATGTACAAAGAGCCGCTTGCGTGTGGAATTTTTGAACGATTTTAAATCCATGGCTTGAATTTGAATTTGGAGTTGTGTTATTTGGTTTTATACTTGTTTGGTGTGGGTGCATATTGAAAGCAGTTTCGAGAAATATAGGACCTATAAAATACTTTACCATGTAGAAAAATGTAATTCCATTTTTATTTATTTTTTAGGCGTACCAACAACACGCATAATATATAAATCAAGGTTAAAAATAGATAATCAGATATGCCTAACTATTATAGGTACACACAGTATTCACAACTTTAAAGACGACAACATTATATTTACTATATATTTTAAAGTTACAACGGCAAATTACAATTACTAAAATAAAAATTATATAGTTCAAGATAACTAATGCTAAGTTTGATCAAAAATTTTTAATAATCATCATAAATTACTTTTGTGAAATATTAGAATATGGACTATTCGAATATTTCATACATACATAGTCTTTCACGCCCATATATATGTTATGAAAGCGAATGAAGGCAGAGAAGTGTGTCAGGATCGTAGCAAATGGAAATCCGTAGTCTCTGCCTACCCCTCTGGGAAACAGGCGTGAATCTATGTATGTATGTATGTGATATACATACATACATACATAGATTCACGCCTGTTCGAGGGTAGGCATAGGTATTTTGTCGCTAACTAAAAAGATGTTAAGTCTAGCCTTTCATATCACTTAAACGGGTTTATAATGGACGGCAGAGATGTATTTCATCCATACCAGTAAAAGAGAGCGAGCCTAATTGTCCTCTGAATATTAACGAATTTTGGTTCATAAATTAAGTGTCTCAATGGCATATGTCTGCGAGCGTGGGGTTCTAGCCTCGATTTCCGGATCTAGCAAAATATTATTGGATATTTCTGTTAGAAAAGTCTTAGTAACATGGATTTTTGGACTCTAGCAATGTACCTGGTAGACGCCAATAGGTAATATATTACGTGAGATCTAAACAGAGCCGACGAAATGTGGATGTATTATATCCTGCTTAATTCATCGGGTATAGAAAGGGAAATATAAATTTTCCATATTAGAAAGATGAAAATATTTTGGGTCAGAATAAGATATTAAATGATTCTTCGACCACTTTTTCACAGATTCGGCCATATTCAGAGACTTCCATAGTAAAATTTGGCATTGGACAGATCGTATCGTCTAGTGAATGAAACGTTGGAAAAGAAAAGCTTTCGAAAACTAAACGGACAATAGTCTTAGACAAAGTGGTGGCGTGGTCGTTGGATGCAAGCAGTATTGATAGTTTAGAAATCTTTCTAGGAAACTAATGTTACTACTAAGTCACTGAAACGTTATCCAAGGTTAAGCTATCGACCACAAGTCACCTTTGTGTTTAAAAAGGAGCCTTTTAAGAAAATTTTATCAGTAAACTGTTACTTTGAAATCATCATACTGTAAAAATTTGCAGCATTTTATGAATGGTATCTGCACTTTATCGTGTGCATAGATTTAAGCGCATGTATGTTTACATACAGTTAGACAATACACTCCATGTTCATAAACAGTACGAGTACTTTCACTCCACAGTCTTTCGCCTATATTCGTCAAAGGTAGGTCAAGTTGTATTACAGCTACATTTCACCGGCTATGGTTTTAAGTACCTCGAAATAGGTAGGCCCTTTGCCAGGCACAGTTCGAAAGTCCGTACAGTTCCTGGAATTACTTGACAGAAAAATCCAGAAACACTTCGCCGGATCCGATATATACAACAGTCTCTAGTACCACTGCGGCACCGAAGCCTATATGAAGCCGAAGCCTATAATGATATATACTTAAACAGAGTGCATGATCACAAAAGAGTAAGTACAGATAGTGTACCAAATCGTAAGTTAAAGTACTGAGACACTGTGCCTAGTTATAATAAGATTGAGTCAGTTAGTTTTCAATTAATGGTGACAAAGTTTTTATAGAAAAATTTGATTATTCAATAAGTTTCAATATCCTCTTCAGTTTGCCTGTTTTTTTTTTTAATGTAACTAAGGTGGGTAACAAGCATGCGGCCCACCTGATGGTAAGTGATCACCGTAGCGAATGTACAGCGTACCTGCAACACCAGAGGCATCACTTGCGCGTTGCCTACCCTTTAGGAAAGGAAGTTGGAAGGAGAAGGAGCGGGAAGGGGGAAAGAGGGTGATTGATCCTCCGGCACTCTCACTCACCGAACGAAACACAACAGTAGGAATACTGCTATTTCACGTCGATATTCAGTGAGAGGGTAGTCCTTCCCCGGTCGAGTCGGCCCATTCATGCTGAAATCAGCGAATGTACTGTGTAATATGTTTATATTCTAATTTAATTAATATCTTCATTCATTAGATGGTGATCTTGTCTCAGATACGAAAAAAGGTTAAAATAGGTAAATGCTGGCCTCAATACCCTTCAATTGGCTAATTGATACCAGACGATAAAAAAAAACATTGTTTGTGGCTTCGGGAGCCAAGCATTCGTAAATTAGTTAAAACAGCAGTGTTATAACACTTATAACAAATAATGACAAACTACTACATTAAAGATGATCCGCTTTGTTCTTATCAATGCTTAGAACTTTTGCGATGTTATTCATAGAATATATTCTTTGGGAGTATTATTAGATTTATTACAGAATACATGCCTTTTCATTTTTACGTCATTCGCCAATATTGTCCAAATGGATTTGGCGAGTTTTACAAAACCAATGGACGTTTCACCAAATAATCTTCCACATTCTTAGACAGAAATTCTTTATTCAAATTGAACCATCTTCGATCTCTTTTCATTTTACCGACAATATATCAATATCAGCGGGTGTGAAAAAGAAAATATTTTATAGCACACTTTTATTACATCGTAAACGTTCCATAGAAAAGTCTAGATCTACATTTTAATATTTCCAATGTTCTCCTTGCGGGCTTCTAACACCCATTGTATAAATCCCTCGGACGAACGCTTTTATCTTTGTCTCCAAAGTAAATACGGGAGATGGAGTCTTTCTAACGTCCCGAGATTTTCTCCCAGAGATATCTGATAACCATCAACTTTTGTTGGATTTTAAACTTTAGACTGCTTGTTTTAAAAACAGTTTTCTAATAAAAGTTGGAAAATAGTTTGTTCAAATTTATCCTCTTCAATGGGAAATTTGTTCGTGTTTGATTTTGCTTGTATGTTGTGTTAGAACATATTGTGACAAATGTGCAACGGCAATTTTTAGGAACACTGAACATTATTTTAATTCACTGAAACAAAAACCAGTTGTTTCTTACACGCTTAGAATGGAGCCATTTTGAGGCATCGTGAAACATCTTGTAATTATTGCGGAACAAAATAGGCTATCAGGGAGACAAAAGTGTGTCAGAATGATGGAAACGAACGGTCCCCAGCGGCTAATGAGTGAATGGCACAATTGTTCAGATAAGTAAAATGAATAAACGTTACGACGCCCGAACGAAGATGTCTAATGAAGTTTGCTGATAAACGACACCGAATGTTACATTTACGTTAATGAAAAAAAATCATTACCCTAAGGTTTTTTGCTATGAAACTTGTCTTTTATATACGCTTGGTTTCTAAATAATATAATAATATTTAATATCAGCCCTTTATATAAACTGTCCCACTGCTGGGCACGGGCCTTATCTCAGTGTAAGAAGAGTTAGATCATAGTTCACCACGCTGGCCTAGTGCGGTTTGGAAGACTTCATATTATATGGTCATACATTATGGAGAACTCTCAGACATGAAGGTTTCTTCACCATTTTTCCGTTTTTACCGTTAAAGCAAGCGATAATTAACTAATAAATTCTTTTACTCTTTTTGTAAGGCTGATAACAAAAATTATTTAATGACTGAATTAGCAAGAACCAATCAAATCACTTGAAATGAGTTTGATTTTGACACGTTGTTAATTAACTCTTTAGAAACCTGATGTTAATTACAAAGCATTACAAACATTTGATTAGTTCAATTCATTTGGTATCAAAATCAGAATTTGAGAGAGGGTAGTGGAACATCCGCATAAACTTTGGATCTCATTACAACTTGGATTTGGGAAGCACTGCTGTCGCTGGAAATAGCGCTGCCAGGTTATATACCTGCAGTGAGTAGGATTACCAAGCTCCAAGGAGGTCAGCGGTCTTCTCCCGCTTAATTTTGCACAGTGCGCCGCAGGACAATGACCTCGTTTTTACGCGTACTATCATTTGGAATATGTGCCTGTTAAGAGAGAAAGGCTCAAGCAGATTCACCCATATTATCTGATTGCACTGAATTTTATTGCCACTTTTCAGTGTTTATTTTTCCGAATCAACTTTGGGTCCGGGTTGATATCACTCATGAAATGACACACATACCGGCTACATTATACTTGAAAATTACAATGCTGAGAGGACTATCAGCATTGTAATTTTCAAGTGTCTGTGTAAATTGACATTTGTCCGAAGGGTCAGGACCTCAAAGGATAAAGGTCACTGTAACGTTCGGTCAAAGGGCTAGCAAGTTGTTAGGGCTAGTGTATAATTAGTGATATTTTAGTTTCCTATATTATTGGTCTTGCAGTTCGAAATTTGAATAATCGCTGAAGTTGAATCGCGTCAATAACTCAATGCTTGATTCGCTTCTTAACTAGTATTCCTAATATTTTCTTACGTAACGCGAATATTACATATTGAAATTAAATTGCTATGCACGGATTTTTCCGCTGCTTATTTTAAACACTACTTTTAACTATTGGAAAGTATTTTTACTTTGATGTTTTGGTTGTTTTTCAGGAGCAGCTATGTTCACGGGGAGACTTATGCGATGGTTATCTTTCTTGTTAGCTAATTACTGTTGTTTATTAGGTGGTAGGAAGCACCGCTATCCAAAAATATTTTTCTGTATGTATTACCGTACAAGACAATTTATTTCGTCTATATCTAAAAATACTTACATATTAGTCAAATTGTCTGTCTATATTATCGAATTTTTATTTAGTTCAAATAGTTATTTACGTCTCCAAAAACACAAACAACTACTTTTTATATTATTCTCTCTGTATGGGCTAGTTTTCTGGATGGCTGGCTGATCGTACTATACTTTGATACACAGGTTAGGTTAGTTAGGTAGGTTAGGTACTTATAAGAGCTTTTTTCTCTTGTAGAAAAAGACAATTCCTGCCTGTGTTTGGGGACTTTACAAAAATTTAAATTCAAAGAATACCCAGATTCGGAACTACCAATTATGGATCACACACATTTTTGTCCTATTTGGGATTCGAACTAACAACATTCGTCGCAGTGTAAGTGCCGAGGCGACCACTTATACCGCTATCCCATCCTGTGCAGTCATTATAAAATCTATATACCAAGGTCTGTGGATCACACAAATATTTTTGAGATGCGCGTTGGCTTCGATGAGGTCATCTGCATCTATTCATACTTTTATTGTATAAGTACTGAATCATATACTAAAATAAACAACAATGGCATCGAACAAGTTGTCTGTCCGTCCTGGGCTCAGATGTGGAGCAAATTGAGTCGCACCGGTTGTCTGAACAACAGATTTATGGAGCAAAGACTACAATGTACGGCAGTTTTGAGTGCAGCCCTCATATGAAACTGAGAATATCCAGTATTGATATAAAAAAGATATTAGGTTTTAGAGTCTGTTAAAATTGTATCTTGCTTTCTTTGAATAGGCTTTTGAAAGGGCTCTTGGGCTTATGGACGCGCTTTAGTACATAGTAATAATATGTATACTGTGTAGAAGGTTCGAGGTTCTAATGATAAGTCTGTTTTAAAATAAAATAACAAATTTATTAACCGGATCAAAGGTAAAATACAAAGGAGCGAGGGAGCACGCGCGATGACCGCTAATTGCAAACTGAATTGGTTAATGAATATAAAATTATACATACATACATACATAAATTCACGCCTGTTTCCCAGAGGGGTAGGCAGAGACTACGGATTTCCATTTGCTACGATCCTGACACACTTCTCTGGCTTCATTCACTTTCATAACATTCCTCATACACGCTCGCCGGTTTAAGGTGCTCTTAACCTGGCCTTTATAAAGTGAAGTAAAATGCTTAGTTGACTATTGTCAACTAAGCACCGTACATACTGTGACTAAGCTAGACTAACAACAAAAACTTTTCAGATTTACTGAAGAGTTTTGTTTGTTTGTTTGTTTATTTGGTTGAACGCGTTAATCTCAGGAATTACTAGTACGAATTCAAAAATTATTTTAGTGTTGGATAGCCCATTTATCGAGAAAGGCTATATAACATTACGCTACAACCAATAGGAGCAGAGCATCAATGGGAAAAGTTCGAAAAACGGGAAAAATTATCTTATGTGAAGCAGACGAAGTTGCGCGGGTTAGCTAGTTTTATATAAACTTACGTCTTTATCCTCGACGGGATGTATTATATCCATGGCTTGACAGCTCATTTAAGTCCCACGTAATTGGAAGCGCGTTTATTAATGTTTACTGCAAACAGTTCGTTATTTCGTCCTGCTGTTGCCACTTTCTTGGCAGAAAAACGCAATAGCACTGCTCGACCAGAAAATTGGAACTGAGACCTCATACACAGCAGCCATATCGCTTGAACCACCGCTGTGGCATAATAAATATGTTAAATTATTTGTTACATACGTGTGGCATTAGTACTTTCGTTAGGTAAGGTAGATGTAAAATGTGTCTGCGTTCGTTCATCCTCAAGCTATTTATACTTTTTCGCTTAACGGTATACGGTACGGTACTATTTGTACTAATGGTAACAAATAAACAGATTGATTTTCGCAGTTGTATGTAATATTATATGGATTATTGTTATTATAAAGGTAGGTTACATCACTAGCTTTTGCAGGCGAGTTCATCCGTATTATACTTTGACAAGAATTGATTCGTTGAGTACTGAAAATCTAGTAGCCTTTATTATACAAAAGCAATATGTCTTTAAGTCTTAATATTCATGTATACTTTGTATAAATATTGGATACCAGATAGAAAATCGTTAAAATGAAGCTAAAATGTATAGGCACAAGACTGAATTTGGCAGGGATCACAAAATTTTGCTATAGCGTAGGTAGAAAAATACAACAATAAGTCATACTCCACATAAACCTACATTCACTCCATAGTAAATCTTGGTTTATTACACTACCGCCAATAAAACTATAGAGCCCAACTTACGTATCAACTTATATATTATATTTATACATATACGAACGCATCGCGGCTGAGTGCAATAAGTGGTAGAACCGTTCACGTTTATCGTGAGAAACACTAAATTATCGGCAAGTACTTTCTCCATATAGTAGCAATGGTACATAAATCTATGTGACTTATTACTATGGCGACGTGGAAGGTGGATAAATGGAAACATAGATTTTGGATTAAACAGGTCTGAAAGCAGAGTAAGTTTCTTTTTCTTTTTTTGTATTATAGGAGGCAAACGAGCAGTCAGATCGTCTGATGCTAAGCGATTACCGCCGCCCATGGACACCCGCAACACCAGAGGTGTCACAAGTGCACTAGCATCCTTTTAAATTTGCTCCTCCACGGAAGGGGAGGGAGCGTTGGGCCTGCAGAGATTTTTTGCTGACAGTAATTTTGAGAGCTGTTGTTGTTCTTTTTATTGTTGAGTGAGAGTGCAGGGTTCCAGTTAGTGTCACTTAACTTGACTTGAGCTGGTTGCACCACGCTGCACAGATATTCAGTTGTTTATCTTATAATGGACAAACAGCCTTTCTCATAAAAATATTGTAGGTATATGTAGTAATATACTATTCAGTTAGGCTGACAATTGACATTTGTTGGCAAGAACAACTATTTATTTGTTCAGGGTGATACTAGTGCATCGTTTGTATGTTGAAAAATCTAGAATTATCAGAAAAAATAATCTTAAGGAAAGTAATATAAAACATAAATTTGCAATTTAATGAAATATTTATGTCAACATATCAACAAACTCGACTGCACCTTGTGTGTTGCGTACGTATGTATGTACACATATCTAACGAGAATGTAACACAATAATTATTACTACTTGTGTAAGGCGTCATTGCCCTTTATTAAGAAACAATTCCTACGGGATCCGTTGCTTTGTAAGATTTGAAACGTCAAAAATTATTCAAAAAATAATCTAGAAATTATTTTTGTTTACTAAACACACATTATTATCCATTGAAACAAAACTGTTTTATAAGGATTTTGCCGCGTTATTTATTTTAAAACACTTATTACATAATTTTGAAACTCTAACACTACTATTATCTTTACTACAATTTAAGCTATTAAAATTAATTAAAACTATTTATATTATATATTATAGCTCATTATGTGCTTAGGTATGTAGATATTAGGCTCATATTTTTACAGGTATAACTCTTGTGGCTTAGACTACCCCATAGCATATATCAAGTGATTATTTCGATAAAAATAGACTTATCGCTGTATTAACATCTGGTAGCGTCTAACAAGCATAGCTCACTATAGCTTCGAGTATCAAGTAACAGTTAAACTAAGTACTAAGTATCAAGTACAAAAAGAGTAGACTATCGAAAGAATACACGATGTAAGACAAAACGATACCCTTAGTTTTTATATCTAAACTATTAACTGGAACTAAAACTCGGGTCCAGATAAACAGGCCATTCCATTATGAGAATGGGCGACACAGATGCGAGGCATTGTGGACACTCGCAAGAAAATGTTCCAATGAGCTACTAGCTCGCTTCGGTCGCCCGCGGCTGCCTCCCTCACAGTTCTTTTGTCACTTCAATCTTAAAATTCCGCCTTTTTCGCACAGATGGTACATTTTCTTCAATGAACACTGTTTTAGATCTCTTTGCTACCTTTTATGTAAGAAAATGTTGGCGAATAATGTCTGAACGAATAATATCGCGTGAGGCATTACCGTAACGGTATTAATTCTGAACGAGTACGAAAATAACTAATTATTAAAATGTTTATCAGACTTGCCCGATTATTTATATTGAAGTGAAAGCGTGTCTAAGTTAACTATGAGGGCAAGTAATAAGACATCACATGAATAAATCAAAGTTAGTGTAGCATGAAGACATAATTTAATAACCATAAAATTAGCTCAATTAAGAGACTGAGTAGTATCCAAAGTGTTTCCGTCCATATTCATTTGTTTACAATGCTATTCGCGGCTATATATTATGCCCTTTTCAAGCGCAAAATACATTTGCTTTTGTAATATTTTCGTTTATATGTTAGTTTAGGTCGATTTTCCCGATGCCAGATCTAGTTTGATCTTATGGAATGCGAAAACTCGAGTCAATAGCAAGAAATCCAGTGAAGCGTGTCGTCGGGCGCCGTCGGCTATATCGTAAACCTTCAACTAATTTTGTACTGCAGGATTTCTGCCACTAATAAGTCTTCGTGTTGTTCCAAGGCGGGGTGAATTTGTGTTAAATTATAAAGCTTATTAAGCATCGTTCCCTTGTGAGCCGTAACCTGCCGCAATGAAATGTTTCACAGTAGGTACGTTACTCCATCCAAGTTTCTCCCTTACTTCACTTGAATTATGTATTTGGATATACCTAAGTAGGGCGTGAGGTTTTGATTAATTAAATTCTGAATGCGACATTTTTCTTTGTCTAGACGGGAGTTATGGAGACTCATCTTGTCTTATTTGTATTAAATCCTAAAAGAATTGTGAATTATTTTGACTAACGAAGGGTGGGACAATGCTTCAGCGGCGCGACCTCGCTCCTAGTGTAATGAGATGGGATTTAAAGCCTTTTTAGTTATGACTTGTTGGACTCCAAAAAGTTTATAAAAGAAATTTTCGCTGACATTTCGTCCTGTGACGCTCTTTCAGAGATTATGAAAAATCGGTAATATTTTACTCTATTTTTTAATTATAATTATATATTAATTATGGCAAAATCTGGTAGTAATGTATCATTTGAAAGACATGGTCAGGAAAATGATGGTCGAAACGATGATCAACAAGCTTCGACGTCAAAAGGGTCCGCTTTGAAAGCCGGCAACACATTTGATAATATGGATGATCTAGAGCCAATGGATTTCAATTCCGCTGATACAGTGAGGTAAATATTTTTTTCAAAAAATAAAAATTAATTTTACCATAATGTTTAAGAAGAAAATTAATATAGGACTTATTCTTATAGGCAAACTATGAAAGCTATTTTTGCCGGCAGAGTCCCACCCCCTTATATAGAGGAGGCTAGTCATTCACACGGCCAGGGTGCCTCGGCGTCAATAAAGATTAACGAACTGGCGCGCAATCAGTTCCATCCAATGGGTCAATATATACGCTCAGTAAATCCAAGTAGAATCATGCTGCGAGGGACCCGGAATAGATTTAAAGAGAAAAGTCAGAATAACACTGATTATCGTTATGTTGCTGGACCTTCCAAAGTCAAAAGACGTGGCAGACCACGACGAGCAGCTCCTAAAAAGATAACAACCATTTCGGACATGTACTTGGGTAAATTATCCAATGTTGTGCCTTTTAGAAGACGATGGCAGTCTGAGAGCGATTCAGACGTGGAATCTGGTGTACTTTATTAAATATTTTGGAACCAGTTTTCATCTGCTTGCTTCCTACAATTTTGTATGTAACATAAAAGAAATGTTATATTATGCAAATGTTATAGTTTTATTCTGCGTGCCTTTGTTAAGGAGAACAGGCTGCCGGTTTCGTTTATCAGTTCGAGTGGAGATCGTTTATGTTCAGCGTGTATCGGTGAGCGGTGCTATCGTATTTCAGCAATCTCTTAGCGGATCGTATCATATCGGAAATTGAATTTCCGATTGGCTCTCGAGTGCACAGCAGACTGTCTGTAATGGATGGTCCCGCGGTCCCTGTTTCGCGAAGTTCATGAGAATGATAGATAGAAATACTTGCTAAGCGTATTTCAAACGTTTCGATGTGGAAATTGAAGAATATTGATGTAGTCCCATCGTTTCTGTTTACATTGCTTTTTAGCGAAAAAAATATTGTTTATTTGGGCGAATTGAAAGCGGTCTATTCAGACATTTTAACATGAAAACGTATTCAAAATAAGCTGTTTTTGTAAAGTATAATATACAATTCTTGATTTGAAGTTTCAACTTACTATACACAAGATAAATATTACACAGCGTGTATAAAAAAGATGTTTGATTTTTTACGTGGGCATTAGTCATTGTCTAACTTTGTGAAATTGGAAATGGTCTTTATGTAATACTCGTTTTTGTGCGCTAAATCATCCCTATATGCTTGCCGACATACAATCTGGAAAACCTGCAAGCAATTTCAGGATTCTAGACCCTGCAGTTTGAGCTGTGCTTTCATACTCCGGTTAGTTTTATGTTTATATTGGTAATACGGTTAGAAACACCTCTGCTTACCCCATCAGGAATATAATCGTGACGTCATACTTTAATTGGAGTGGTAGATAGTACAAGTTGTGTATCAATTCAGCACACGTGAACACAGCGTGTTACGTTGTTTGTACACGTTTTGACAGGTAATGTAATACAGGTAGTGAGAGAAATTGGGTTTGAGCCGAGGAGTATTGACGCGGGCACCGATATTGATGCTGACATGTTGAAATAAAACGTGCTGCGTCCTCTGATAATCCATAATTTGAACATGTTTTGACGAACGTGTGGGTTAACGTTACGTTACCGGCTTGTGGTTATGTATTGAGCCTTTTGTACTACGTTTTTGTAAGTGCGATATGGACTTCATTGTTATAGGTTATGTTTTCTATATTGACATTTTATATTTCTGCTTTATATGTTAATTCACATCTATGTTTTTAAAAGTGTATAGACACAAGAGTATTATACACGAGCGCCAATTATGTTGTAGGTTTCACATGTGCACGAAATATTTTTCCAATTAATTATTATCGTACTCGTTTTTACGGTTAAGGAAAATATTGTTGGGAAATCTGCATATTTACGAGCTTTCAAAAAAGTTTTCATAGATATGCATTAAAGTTGGCATACTTCAGTATGCCAGCTTGCAGTGGGCCAGCGTGGTCTGGTGGAACAGTCAACCACGCTGGTTAGACCATAAGAAGTTAGGCAGTTCACAAATAGGGATAGTTTTATTGATGTTACTTGTAGTTGCGCACTGGGCGAAATAGGACCGTACGTCGTTCTTTTTTTTACAAATTTTAACTCTATACTCCTCTGTATAAACTTTTAATATACCATATGTTAAAATACCGCTGTGCTCGCAATATGCTTAAAATTGCTAAAAAGTCTACTCTTCACGTATTTATTTAGGATTATAGAGTTTCGCTTCCTTAAGGTGTTTAAGGAAGAAAAGTTTAAATAAAGAACATCCACGATTTAAAAATATCACTATTTAAAATGTTTATAGTTAAAACAGAGACGGGTGACTATGCTAATTAGTTACATTCGTCGTGGAAATCGGCATGAAAATGAGTTGTTCCAACTTTGCCAGCGGGCTCGGTTGCTATGTTCCAAGGTTTTATCTTTACGTACATTTGGGACGAAAACTTTATCTGATTGACGTATCTGCCTTTTATTACTCTTATGTAAATGGTTGATGGAAAATAGGCTGCGTTGCTGGTGATTAAATTTCTTTACTAGTTTTTGCCTTAGGTTTCGCTCGCTCGAGTACATTACTTATTTCCGTTTAAAGCCCTATGTCCTGTGTACTCCTGACAACGTGCATGCAAAATTTCATGATGGTCAGTCTAGTAGTTATGGCGTGATAGCGTAACACACAAACAAACAAATAGGAGGTTTGCATATTATTTTCTTAGAATTTTTTAAGATGTTGTAAGTAATAATAATAAGTTATTCAATAATAATACATAGGTATACATTTTTGTTATTAGTCTATAATAATATACTACAATAAATTATAATTATCCTTAATCTGGTACATGTTTTACTTAGGTATACTTTAATCGGCTGACATTGTGCATTCTAATTTAATTTCAAGCGCTAGGTTTTTATAAAGTGTTTGCTTGAACTAGGTTTAGACTTGTGTTTCAGTAAGTTTATGTGGATATTCCTATACCCTTAGTACTCCTTTGGGTAAGAGCCGTTTTTTTATAATAAATTTACTTTTAACATACATAGTTTCACGCCTGTATGTATAAAAATAACCAAGCAGAGATGTTTTACACCAGGATTTAGTTAATAGTCTACATGGCACATTTCAGATTCCGTGGTCTTACAGCGAAATACCTAATAGCGAAACTTAGTACCAACCTAACACTCTTGGAATCGAACAACACAAGTATTATGCATTTGCTCGCGAAAAACGCGTTGATAGGAAAGCCGTGGTTAGGAATGAATAAGTTCGTTGCGGGTTTGTATCAACATATTGCTCTCTTGACTGGATTTGATTTTACACTCACTAGAGATAATGCACTGTGTATGTATTCTTATTGAAAAATTACAACTAGGTATTTTTTCATCAAACCCTAATAAATTGGATTTTATGTGAAATAGTTGGAATCAACTTCAATCGTCTTACTTGAAAATTATTAAATAATTATAAAATGCTTTACAATTATTAAGTTTTATATTTACTTAAATTCTGCATTAAATTTGCTTGGAGCGCAGCCCTGCATATTCATTATGAAAACTCAAGCGAAGAAACAACAAAATGTACTAAATAACAATTAACTTAATCAAGACACTCCTGCCGCCCCTCCAAGGGACGAAGCGTGATGATATAAATAAAACAAGCTATTAACATGCGTTGTCCATTTCGTGACGTGTTCAAATTAGTCCAAACGATGCAATTTAAACTTGTACCACCAAAGGTCCGTAGATTACGGCACAGAGGTCATAGTTCATTATTAGAGGACATTTCACTACCGGGACTTAATTTTCAACCAGGAAATTCACCGACACTTGACAAAAATTGACAGCTTGACGAAAAAATATCAACCTTAAATAAAGGGTCGTAACGTTTATTTTTGAATGGCGGTAGGTCGAAATGTAGGGTTTCGGAGTACAGTCCAACTTCTTCAGTGTGATGTCTCCACTCCGTAGTAAAATGTGCCCAGGGACAGTCTGATAGCCGATAAGTTACTTAGTTAGTTCTTGTAATGTATGCAAGGTGTTTAAGCTGTACTTTGTTTTACTTGTCAACGAATGTTTTGAAGTTTGGTTTGTGTCGTTGAGGAACAAAACGAGCGCTTTTTTTCGATTTAGCCGTTATTCTGTTGGGATTTTTTGTGTCTCCTTTATCCAAAGTTATATAGTCGCCGTGAAATAATAAAATAACAATGCAAATCTCTATAAAATACTATAATGCAGGACTTACTGTCTTTTAAATTTCTGTTCCAAATTAAAAGTGCATACGATGGGCATTTATTTACCTATTTTCTTTTACTAGGGAGAGATGTCACGTATCCAAAGGCTTTATTGCAACGTACTTATTCTTTCATACGTATAATAAAAAGAGAAGCATTATCACATTCAGCGGTGGCGTTCACGGTGTTGATCGGTTGCGTATAAGTTCTTTTCACTATGCTACGAACAAACTTGCTGTCTGCCGGATGGTAAAAGCGTGTACCGTAGCCTATTATCTCTTGCGGCACCAGGTGGGTATCTATCACTTGGGACACACTAGAGAGATTTCAAAATGGTACATAAGAAAAGAAATGGAGAGAGGTATGTGTGTCGGATCTCCCGGACGAGTCAGCTCTTTCGTACCGGAGACAAATATCTTATTGGCGATTACAGGTTCAGAATCATAATTTCTTATTTTTTTTGGTAAAATACATAAGTACGTAAGTAAGTTACAAGTAGTTGTAAAATACTGAACTTGTGAATAAACATTTAACATTTAGCTGCAGTATTTAGCCACGCTCGCTACTATTAATAATTAATTAATTAATGCATCGCTCAAGTTCGAGACGAACTTGGCGCCCGCGGGACTTGGCTCGCACACACGTGTCGGGTTCATACATACACGTGCCCGTTGGTTCATGTACACGTGTCGGCCTGGTTCAGTTTTACATATATCCTTAATTATGAAGGAGGGAGATGGGAGTGTTTAAAGTAAGTTTCAGTGTATTTGAAGTTAAGCGTGGTTCTGATTCTGTAGGTAAGGTTTGTAGTTTTCACGAGAATTGTAGTATTTACGCGAGTATTTTTTTAGATTAAGTAACAGAAATTATAGCTTACTTAATTTATGTATAAGTTACCGTAATTAAATATATGTGTCTATTAAAATAACCACTACAGTACCAATACAGTAACGGTGCGTTATTGTACCATATTATATATATTCTACCACATACACACAACACTATCTAGCCCAAACTAAGCAGAGCTTGTACTATGGGTATTAGACAATGGATAAACATACATATATACTTTTTTTTTTGTAAATACATACATATTATACATAGAAACACCCAGACCAAGACAAACATCCATGTTGATGCACACAAATATTTGTCTTGTGCGGGAATCGAACCCGCGACCTCAGGCATGGCAGATTTGAATTAACAAATTTTTTATGTATTACAATTTCTAAGTCGACGTTCAGACGTCAGCACACCGGTGGCCACAATAGGTTATCAATTTTGTCTTAGATTCCAAACATTGACAGGTTACATTTCAATTAACGAGATTTTCATTTTTGTCTCATTACATTTGCTACTACTTACTACATACATTTACTAACTACACTGAGTCTCGTTGTTTCATCCATATTAAACGGTTTTATTATATGTCCTTTTCCTTCAGGTCGAAGCGTGAAGTTCTAAAAGCCTAATCAATAACCTGCTAATAATGGAGTATGATTCATTCATTTTCCGTCTGGTGGTTCCTGAAATTAACGCGATTAAACATACAAACTTTTTTACTTTATACTAGCTTTTACCCGCGGCTTCGCTCGCGTAAAAGTAGATTAGGTTAGGTTAGTAATAGTACATTTTTAAATAATATATATCCTGTATTACTCGCTGATAATACAGCTTCGCAATGGTAGAAGAATTTTTAAAATCGGTTGATCTTGTAGTTAAATCCGTACGAACAAATAAACAAAAATTTTTTTTCTATAATATTAGTATAGATTATTCAGAATGCTCTGTAAAGCATTTCCTTTCACCCTCTCTTGCAGAAAGTCGACAAAACATCTTGTATACCACAAGTGCACATCACGCTACAAGTCTCCCTTCAAACTATTAAATGATCCGCCGTCTCACCAGGATTTACGTCTGATTGCCTTCCTTATTACAAACATATATATATCCCTACCCGCCTTATGTCGGCGTAATCAGTTACTATGGACCACCATAAAAAATATTCCATCATCCCAAATAAAGCCTATTTACTCAATATAGCCATATAGCCTTTTTCACGGTATGAAAAATTGTTTACTGCGACAGCGACACGCTTTCGACTTAGGGTTCCGTAGTAAAAAACCCTAATTTCCTGCACCCTTTCATTTATAACCCGGCAATCTGGAGGCCCCGTAGCTTATTTATAGGGGTCTCGCCCATTTGATGGGTGGGAGTCAGAATGTGTAATGATAAAGGTTGTAAAAAATAG
Source organism: Catocala nupta (assembly GCA_963675205.1). Lineage (NCBI taxonomy): Eukaryota > Metazoa > Arthropoda > Insecta > Lepidoptera > Erebidae > Catocala > Catocala nupta. The sequence goes on along the minus strand of OY776091.1, from coordinate 8,989,595 downwards.
AGCAAACGGGCGACTTGAGCGGACGATTTTGTGTCGTCTGGGTTTAGTCGTGTGTTTCGTATGATCAGCGCCGTAAATTGATGGTTATAAGATATTGAAAAGGAAATAGTTTAATCCTTTTAGCTCTGCTTTTTATATTTAAGTTACATATTATTAATTTAAAGTTTGTACTGCAAATTTTATATAAGTAACTTATCGTTTATTTTGAAGTTCTTATTATTATACACGATGTAATAAAAACATGATATTATCAATAGAATTAATTACGAGTCTAGGCAGCCATTGTTTAAATTTCTGTGAAGCCCTCCGCGACACAAGAATAATTAAAAGTGCAGTATGCCAATTGCAATTATTAATTACGAAATGCGGTGTGTAGAAACGCAAACCCACCGCAATTTTCCTTGTCCCGTACTTTCCAATAATTATAATTATTAGAACATGGATGAGTTAAAATAAAGAAATAATAAGAGAGACCTGCGTCCTGCAGTGAGATTATGAGATCTATATGATATCTTTCTGTCGAACCTACACAAAACAGTCGCTCGTCTGTAACCATGACACAAAGCCCACTGCATTTTCATGTAGAGCAAGTTTACGAGTGTTAGTTTGGTTGTTTGGCCGTCTAGATGATATGTTATCATCGTCTGGTATTTTTGATGCGTTGCTACCCTAAACCCGAGGTGAAGCCCTTTATCTGGGCCGTATTGTGCCGCGACACATAGATAACCCTTGTAAGTGCTTCTTTCGTCACACACGAAGACGTTTCTAGACGAGAGTGGGCTCAGTTTTATGATTTTACTTAAAACACCTGATTTTCGTTAGTCGTAAAAGCTCAGTATTCGGTGAGGTGACGGATGTGTATAGATGACTTTGAGTGATATAGTTCGTTGTCTTCTCGTCTATTTTATAATCTATATATTGGTACACCAAAGGTACATATGTAGATGGTGTTTCTAACAAGGATAAACTTACAGATTTTTCTTGTCACGATTCTACAACTTTGTTTTTTTTTGTGTCCGTGTTGTACGTACACACGACTATTTGTCCGGATTGGCAGAGAGTTTACTCACATTCTGCAAACTATAGTTTTAGGTCCAACGTAAAAGAGGGTGAGACTACTGGTGTCTACCAGAGAGAGTGCCAGACTTCGTGTTGCTGCTGAAAAATTCTTAAGAGAAAAACAAGCAAGCCTATTGCTATAGTTAACTTGTCAATTGTTAGAATGCCAACATTATTGAGAACCTACTGTATCTGTTATAATCAATAGGTTAATTTATTATTTAATAGTATACCTTCGTTTCCTTGAGCAGTGATTTCAAAATCTCAGCATCGATGAATTTAAAAGCAATTCTTCAAACGCCTAAGCCGATGTTATTTAGTCAACTTTTCCCTTTCTCGCAACAATGTATTAAGTGAACCTTTTCACGAAATCCGTTCAAATTACTCTCGCACCCTACGTCCGGGGGACGGCCACCTATTTAAGAGGATTTTAATTATATTCGGACTTTAAACAAGTGGCTCGCTAAGTGATTGCTGAATACTTTAAGAACTTGCATGTTTTTAATTAATTAGTTCATTGATTTGTTGATCAAATAAGAAAGAAATATTTATTTTGGTTTACATAAATAAAAATATACAATGAACACACATAAACTTAAACAACATACAATAAAATCTAATGCCAACGTAATCAAAACAGGACATAATCCCGCATATTATGTCAAACTCATGCAAGACGCTGGTTTTCAGCTAGGCCCTTTAGAATTTCACGAATATCAAACGATTCTATACAAGCCTATATAAACTATAATACGTATATAAATATACATGCAAATATTAAACTTCAAGTGACGTAAATGTAAATATACTGATATAGGTATAAACATATGTATGTATATATGTATATACTAATATTATAAAGCTGGAGAGTTTGTTTGTTTGGTTGAACGCGCTAATCTCAAGAACTACTGGTTCGAATTGAAAAATTCTTTCAGTGTTGTATAGCCCATTTATCGAAGAAGGCTATAGGCTATATAACATCATGCTAAGACAGAATAGGAGCAGAGTATAAATGAAAAATGTTGCAAAAACGGGGCAAATTGTCTTATGTGAAGCAGACGAAGTTGCGCGGGTCAGCTAGTGTAGGTGTAAGTATGTGGGCAATCTGTAAACGCCTATTGCTCTACATATATCGCCCGTATCCCCCAAGAGGTAATCAGACGTGAATAGAATTTACGTTTGACCAGGTTTCTATGCTCCTACGGAATAGGGAGAAGCATATTGTCGTCCATCCATCCAGATACACTTCCAAACTACTAGCTGTTACTAAAGAACTTCGAGACCAGAAAATCGTATCTTATAATATAAGTACTAATGTTTAGTCTAATGTCTGCTGGTCAGACAAGAATTTGGCGCTGATTGACTCTCTATGTTTGTTATAAATGATTGACGAAATGAAATTAGAGTTTGCTCGCTTGGCTCAGTGGTTTAAGCGGTTGCCTCGCCATTACACACACGCGAGATAAAATTATGTGTTCCACAAATAGTTGTTGCGAGTCTGTTGTCTTTGTGTCCATTGCTAAAATGTGGAGTTTTATACGATACAGACGATATAACCACATGGTTATACCGAAATTCTTATTCTTCTTTTGCTTAAGAATATTAGATATTCATAGGACAAAACCTTTTAAACAAAATAAGTTTGCGAACTAGTTTCGCCCATGTAAATATTTTTATCACGAGAAGAAATATTAAAAATATTACATCGTCACAAAATCTACGTTACTGGGGTGCTTAATATAGTGATATAAGTTAAAAACTATACGATTATAAAAATAGCCTTACAGTTAGTGTAACCGACTGCCACGCCTGAGGTCGCGGGTTCGATTCCCTCACAAGTCAAACATTTGTGTGCATGAACATAGATGTTTGTCTTGGTCTGGGTGTTTCTATGTATAACATGTAAGTATTTACAAAAAAAAAAAGTATATATGTATGTTTATCAATTTTCTAGTACCCATAGTACAAGCTCTGCTTAGTTTGGGCTAGATGGTGTTGTGTGTATGTGGTAGAATATTATTATTATATTATTATTATAATAACAAATAACCGGGTGTTAAAATCTGGTAATACTGGATGTGGTCTATTTGTTTGCCGAATTTTATCAAAATCCTTTCAACGGCTTACGCGTAATTGACATACGTTCAAACATCTTCACAAACTTTTACATAAAGTTAATATGCGACAGAGTATCGTCCATAGAAATCTTTGAGGCCTATCTTTAAGTAAAATAGGTATATTAAAGTCGGTATAGTTTTAGAGGCGAAACCAGAATAAAGGTAATGATTTTATACATTTTACATATCCCTTTCGCACATTGCTATTTCGTTCGGGCCCAGCGCGACAGCAATAGATATGCCGAAGTCATCTCTTTAAATGTTTTTGATGAATGTAGTTCCTTTAAACGTTATTAGTAGGAGGTAGGTTGTAATGTCAAACATCACATTCCTAGAAATTCTTGTACTAGAATCTCAAAGCTTTCATGATTTATCAACATCACTTTGTCTCGGAAGTATCCCTCAGAACAATGTATGCCACGACTGTCAACGAGAGGGGTGGGCAGAGATGACAGCTCAGATAACGCACAGATGGATGGGTCGAGATAACGTTATTTGAGGTCTAACTACGTGGACGACTTGGGTCTGTTTGTGTGTTGTATTTTGAAATGAAACAATGTTTATTTTTTATTCCAAAATTTGATTCCTTTGTAATAATTATATGTATGTGTTTTTGTATGTGTATCCTAGTCCGGTCGTATACAAAGGCCAGCCAGATTAATATTACCTATTAGGTCTAAGGGAAAAAGACAAATCGACAACGGCCCAACTTTCAAACTAATAAGTATGCATACGTTGTTTATATGCATATGTTTACGTGACAAACATTTAAACAACGGATATAAAGACCATTCGGAACAATCGTTTATGGATCACATAATTTTTATCCCGTGTGGGCTTTGAACCTACAGCGACGCAGCGGCAGAGGCGAGCTACCAACTCTAACCACTACACCATTCGTGCTGTCAAACTGATCTCGGCACTTGTTCGATTAGGCTTCTACCAAATTTAAATTAATTCAAATAACGAACATAAATATTTTTAATTGAGGCATCCAATCAGTAAAATTCCCTATAACTTTACAACAAAAAAGCAATCTGAGCAGAAATAATAAAGCTAAAAGAAAACACAAGAAAAGGCAAGTCTCCATTAGCCACCAAAGTACAAAGAAAGTAAAACGCAATCTGTATGCAAACTTCTTGGATACTATTTAAAAAGCTTTCTAGAAAATACCTTCGCATTCAAACTTATTCAATGGGGTAGATTCAAATCTAACGGTACTGTGTTATTTCATTAACTGTTCTAACTTAGTATTCAAATATTAATAACGTGCAAGTATATAGTGGATTGACAGAACCCTGAATACCTTTGTAAGCAGTTAACGATAACTAATATATGATGATATAGTATTTGCTTAAGTGCATGCATGTCACCAAAACAGATTTCGTCAAAAAAGTCATTGCTTAATATACATATACGCAGGCAACCTTACAATGCTATTTTTTATCTGCCACATGTAGATGTGGAAATTTAATTGCTAAAACGTCATATAATTAACAATTTATACACATATTTACTTTTTGGGGCATTTTATGAGTACATAATTATAATGTCGAACCACAGTGCTGCATGTTATGAGGTTCGAACTCAAGATAATTAACTTGACTGTTTCATATGGACTGGCGAATCGACGTGTACTAGCGTAAACCATGTTGTTTCAACGCTAAATGTAATACTTATTTTATATTCACGAACAATGTGTATACAAACATTCTTTAAATTGCTATATAATTTTCATTTATCAACCTAATTAGGTATAAAGTTTGAAGGTCTATTAAAAACAATCATTGTGTTGTTCTGCCTTTCAGATACCCGGGGTTAGTATAACACTTAGCTTATTTTCTCGGCGTGGTCGCGATTGCATGTGAAAGTGATTCGCGCACCGTCTCTGTTTATGATGTTTAGTCGGTATTACCGGGATATCGCCATCTTGGCCCCGGTGAGTCTGACATAACCTCTCTTTTGCCCCATGGAGATGTAAGCGTCAATGCAATCCCCCACGTAAAAAGAAGACTAAGTTTATAGGTACATCACTGAATGTCACAACTTGATTCAGCCATTGTATTATTTCGTTGGTTTCCCAAACTAGTGGTTCAGATTTAAAGCTATTTATTTAAAAGACAAAACAGTTTTGCTTTGTCCCCAATATCCTCTAATAGACGGTGTTTTAAGCAGATACCAATAAATGTAACATTGACATCGTATCTTAACGAATCCTACGATACTTCGCAATCTTTAACAGATAACATTTAAGCGTCGATAGCTCGTCTAGATTTTAGTACACAGAGTTAAGTCGAAGGTTGATTCGTAATAAAATTGTCGTAAATAAAGCCTTATAAGACAGCACGTAGGCGGTAACTGCACTTCAAAAGTTCTTTGGTCACTATTAAACTAAAACGTAATTTTAAACTAAGGAATTTATTTAAACCTATATTGTTAAGATCAATAATTCAAAAGGTTTTATAAGTAGTTTTTTAAACGGTCTGCTTCTAAATCTCATCGCATCGTTTGAGCTTGATCATTATAATGGTAATAAACATAAATAAATGAAAAAAATAATTTATTTTTTTCCATTTTTTCTGTACCCTTTTCATTTCTACTATAAGACATTTCAAGGTTATCCATTAATTACCGGACACCTTGTATATTAATATGTGAAGCAAAAACTTTGTACCCCTTTTAACGAAAAATTGCGCGGTCGGAGTATGAAATTTGGCACAGTTAAAGTTTATGTGGAGAAGGTGTGGCGAATCCTAATATTTTCATAAAAATGCATTAGAAATACATTAAGTTAATGTAAAAATACTACACGCACACAAATCAAATCATGTCAAATGCATAGTGCATTTGACACACGCAGTCAAATCGCGTTCGTAGTATTTCGGCATTGTTCGTCTGACGTCGTACAATTCTTCGTAACTGGTTACATATAATACCTTATTTGTTGGTAATAAAGAAAAAAAGAAAACAAAGTAGCAAGGATAGGAATTTCGTCAAGGAAAGAGTATAGTTTACTAAAAAATAAACTTGAAATTTAAATCAATTATTATCGAAGTTTGACCACTAGGTGGCCACTAGTATTATCTATTATACATATCAGATCGGTAAAGAACAGCAACTAATAAACCATTTACTAATCAAATAAGTAAAATTTAAAAGCTAGCCTCTATAGTAGTAGAATGGTAGAATTGGAGCATCCATTTAGACAGCCACAAAAAAAAACTCTGCGGTCATCATATAATCTGAAATGAAAACTAGGCTAATTACTATTGTCTTTAACTTTTTATTTATTAACTATTGTCATTTACTAGGTACATAATTAGATTAAATAAATTATACGATCCGGATATCACACCTGATACTCACCATTGACCTTTAGGTTAAACGCAAATTTACCTTACAAAATCAACGTGAAAGAAAGAAAGAAAGAAAGAAAAATGTTTTATTTGAACCTCCATACACACATAATTTAAAAGAAAACAATATTACATACAATTTAACAGAAGGCGGTACATGGAGATCAAATTAGGCACTGCGTCAGCTATTGTTGCAGAATAGACTACAACGCTGGTATTCTCGCAGGCCTACTAAATAATAATTTATTATAAACCAATACATAATAAAATAAACATACAATAAATTGAATAAAAATAATAAATATAACCTCATAACAATATATTTATATTATATTCATATATTATGTAATATATATAGATATATGTATATATATAAACGTAAATAGTCTATATTCATTAGCGTAATATATAATATTATGTTATACTACAAAATACAGCATGTGATAAACAAAAAAAAAAAAATATAAAATAAAAAATAAACAAAAGCAATAACGAGAAAAACAAAAGAACAATATAAATATAATGAGTTTTCGAACGCCACTTAAACTAGTCACATCTGTCACGAATGTCAAGAAAGCGTCTACCAGAGTCGAATAGGAATACATAAATGATAAAACATACATTACCGCTGCGTACGCGCAAATTAACAAAATATACACTATATTACCACAATCACAGTTTTACCTTGCAATATAATTATTGTAGATGCGTGGGTTTACCACATTGATGCAATAAGATACCTGTAGTTACATGTTTAGCGGTTGTTGCTATTTCAATTCAATAAATTTTGCTTGATTTTGTATTCACTGACTCCTACAGACTGCCACATTGCCGCATCCTATTGCAAGGGATTTAAAAAGAAATTGATGGCATTATAATATTATAATATTCTATCATATTCACACAACACCATCTAGCCCAAATCAAGCAGAGCTTGTACTATGGATACTAGACAATGGATAAACATACATATATACTTTTTTTTGTAAATACTTACATATTATACATAGAAACAACACCCAGACCAAGACAAACATCCATGTTCATGCACACAAATGTTTGACTGGTGCGGGAATTAAACCCGCGACCTCAGGCGTGGCAGTCGGTTACACTAACTACTACGCCATCGAGGCCTACTTCTGCAAGGATCTAGGCGTTTAACTATGTATGTTTGTAAAGGCCTTTGAATGTCAGTTAACGTATTAGTAGGTACAAGTTGTAGCTGCGACTTCGTTTTAGATTTGGTTTAGTATACAGGGTGATTTTGAAATCGTGTAATTCCTTTTAACCACGCATTCTACTGGTGATATAGAATAACCCTGGCCATATTTTTTCTTAATTAGAATAATGGTTTCGGCAAAATTAGAGTACAGATTTTTTTCATGAAATGATTTCAAATAGTCATATTTTAACCACCTGACACAATCTTAATATTTTACTAATTTAAAAATAATAACATAACAATAACTGATGTCGTAAATAATAAGGGGCAATAAAAAGGACCGCCCGTTATTATTTACGACATTAATTATTAATATGTTTTTTTATTTTAATTAATAAAAAAATAAAATTGCCTCGGTTGGTTAACATTTGACTATCTGACACCATTTCACGAAAAAAAACGGAACAATAATTTTTCAAAAAATTAATTCTAATTAAATAAAAATATGGTCAGGGTTATTCTATATCACCAGTAGAATGCGTGGTTAAAAGGAATTACACGATTTCAAAATCACCCTGTATATATTACTAGACGCGTAAAAATAACTATTATCTTTTTCTATGATACGTGTAAGACGAAATCGGATTGTCGCGAAGTCCAAGATAACATAAGCGCAAACTTATGTATGAGATCAATAAAACAACTGTCTAATTCATAGGGTAAAAGTAGTAAATAACGGATTAACCTACCTAGGCCATGTATGTATGTAGATAAAAATTACGTGGAACATATAAAGTATGGCTAGCAAAATGTGGTTATAACATATTTCTGTGCTCTCTCATATATTTGTCTGCACGGATGACGAAAACGCCAAGTGGTTGTCAAACTACTACCGTTGCACTGAGAATTGTGTTCAAATCCCGCATGGTACAATTATTTGTGTTATCTAGAAACAAATCCATAGTCTGTGTATGCTTTGTGACAGTTAATTATATGTTGGTACTATCTTCATGACAAAGGACCAGATTCTTAGGCCGGAGCTGAGCTTTTAAAAGAAAAATATTAATATACTGGTCGGCAAGTCTATGCAAATATACAATACAGTACAAACATCGACCACAGCACGTATTCTATTATACACAGCAATATCACTGTAGTGTAGCCACGTGATGATTGTATGAACACAATTGAAGCGGTTTTTATTGAAATGTCCTCCCGTATGCCGTTTAGTACCTACCTATCACTAGTTACGTTGGAATGGGCTACGTGTGAAAACTTCAAGTGTTGTGCGAATAGCGAGCGGAGTTTTATTGTGTGGTCGGGTGATCGGTCATCTGTATTCTGTATTAAATAAGTTGGTACGTGTTCTTTTTTGTGTTTAAAAAGGGTTTTAGTGTGTAAGGTGATCGTTGGTGAAGTTTTATCGTTAAAATTTGTCGAATTTTCAATCGTCAGATAAAAGTTATTCATAAGATAAAGTACAATATAAACAAATTAATCATGTTTGTTTTATAAATACTAGTTTTCGCCATTGGCCGAAATTCCATCGTATTCCTCATTGAATTAAAAACACATATAACATGTTTCCTAAAAAAGTAATTGACAAACAGAGGACAAAATAGAGGTACTGAATTGTTTTATCTTTGCCTATTTATATATAGAATATAGTTTGATTATTTTTCTTTCATATCTAGTCAGGTTATTTGTTGTATGGATAACTTTTGTCTGATGATTGGAAATCAGCCCTCTATAAAAGAAAATGGTTTTGATAAAACTTGGTAGATAAGGCAAAATAATCGTCTATTTAGAATACAGGTAAGTGTATTTTATTAAAGTCTTGTTTCACCATCGTTATGTGGTAGATATTTAAATGATAAAAGTCATGCCACCGGTCTTATTGAACTAAGCTATTAATGTTTTCAATAATATTTGCTTAATATTTTAGGAACAGGCCTTAAGAGATTTTTCATATTGTAAAGCCAAAATGTAAAGGAGTTAACAATTTAAATTATGTATTTAAATGTTTTTGAAAAACAGTTTTGTGTTTTTAAGTCTGAGTGTGGAGTGATTTAAATTGTTGAACTATAGAAAATAAACAACAAAAATTTTCAGCATTATTTCCTATACATTTTTATTCAGTGGTGCAGCGGTAGTGTATGCGAATGCTGTGAATTAAATCTCGTGTTCGATACCTGGGTTGAGCAAAGCATTATTGGGTTGCTATGGCAAGAAATTCCCAGGAGCAAAACGGAGTTTAGTACATCATAAATGGCATAAGGCCTTTCGCCTATTATAGTCTTATTCTAGAATGGTTAAAATAAAATAAATATTTCTGCAGAAAAATATATATTTACATCTTTATAATACATACGATAGGGATAAAAAATATAGGAAAAGACAGGGTTAGGTTAGGGTTTAGGGTAGGGAATAATAATATGTTGCACCATGGCTGGATATTTTACTTGCCGCTTTCTCCGCCCGATGCGCCTGCGCCGGCCCCGCCTCCAGCAGAGAAGCTAGCGCTACCGCCGCCACTACCACCTGCAGATCCTGAAATAACATAACATACATTATAGTCTTAAGTCTATATCCTCGAATGGAGTAGGCAGACTTGTTTTATTCTGATAATTCGCCAGTTATGGTTTTCAGTACCACGTATTAACGGTTGTGCCTATTGCATCTACCAAGCACAGTTCCAGACTACGTGTTGCTAATGAGAATTTGTGGATGGAAAGTCCAACTCGGTATTCAAACCCGAGACTTCGCAGAATCACTTTGTATATACAGATACAAATTTTTCGTGTAGTTAGGTAACGATAATGAATCATTATAATATTTAGATTTTCCTACAAAATGCACTTACCTGGTGACCTCATATCAATATATTATGTCATGTAAGGATACTGTAGCGTTCTAACAATAAAATTATTTGACTTAGTGATTGTTTTCAAGAATTTGTTCACACGAATTGTGTGAAACGACACTTTGTGAACAAAATTTTTATTTGGTTATCCTTCCCCTTCCTTCCTCTTCAGACGGAGTCTTTCCTCAAATTAGTTCGATGTATGCAAAAACAATATTTTCACATTTCGTGCGAACAGATTCGTGCGAGACCACCACTCCAATTATTTTGAAGTCAGTTTAGTAGTTCCAGAGTCCTTACATATAAACAAATCAATCATAATATTGCGATAAAATACGTACCTCCCATACTTCCGCCCATGCTGGCACCACCTCCGAATCCTAAAAAATATATATATATATATATGTAAATAGTTCTCATACATAAGCAAAGATAAAATAACCTCTTTACAAACTTTCTAGACTGCACGGATGACGTATTGGTTTAAGTGGTCATCCCGCCACTGTCACCGCGCCGAGTGTTGTGGGTTCGATCCCCAAACGGGACAAAAATTTGTGTAATCCACAAATGATTGTTTCGATTCTGTGTGTTATTGTATCCGTTGTTTGACTGTTTGTAAAGTCCGTTCCTCACGACACAGGCATTATTCCTATTGCAGGAGTTGTCATTATTAAGGGGAAAAGAGATAAAAAGCATATAAATTACCTCCACCGCCCATTGGAGGCTGCTGTTGCATGCTCTGAAAAAAGAAAACAAATTGTTCGAATTAAGTTCTTATTTATTTACTTATCATTGCAAAGTTAACCTATTCTATGTATGTAACAATTATATTAATTATCATAGGCTTCTACATATCAAGGCATAATTATGTTTAATTATCATAGGCTTTTACATTACCAGGCATAATTATGTTTAATTATCATAGGCTTTTACATATCAAGGCATAATTATATTTAATTATCATAGGCTTTTACATATCAAGGCGTAATTATCTTTAATTAATGATCGCCGTGGTCGAAATTCAACTTTTGATACGCTTTCACGCTTAACTACTAGATCGATCATCATGAAATTTCGCATACACGTTGTCAGTGGTACAGAAAAGGACATAGGGTACCTTTCATCTAAAAAAAAGACTGTTACTAACCTAACCTAACCTGCATCGCGAGCGAAGCCACGGGCAAAATCTAGTTTATAATAACAAATTTTTAATAGTATTTTTCTAAATTCCTTCTTATAAACTTTAACTACTTATGCCAAATATCACACATCTGTACGCAATAGCCTTAAAAATATGCTCACTTTCTCTTGACGTGTTAATACATATATAGACATCTCGATTTTAATTTTATATTGGTCAAAGAGCCTGTGAGAATTTGAGCGTTTTTGGCGTAGTGGTTAGTGTAACCGACTGCCACGCCTGAGGTCGCGGGTTCGATTCCCGCACAAGACAAATATTTCTGTGCATGAACATGGATGTTTGTCTTGGTCTGGGTGTTTCTATGTATAATATGTATGTATTTACAAAAAAAAAAGTATATATGTATGTTTATCCATTGTCTAGTACCCATAGTACAAGCTCTGCTTAGTTTGGGCTAGATGGTGTTGTGTGTATGTGGTAGAATATTATTATATTATATTATATTATATATAAGTAATACTTGGTAGGTACCCAAAATTATCGGGAGGGAGTAACCATAATATAGCCTCTTTTACAAGTTATGTCTTCATGCATCTCGTAATAAAGAACCAGTTTGAAGTATACGGGGCACATTTTCAATCATTGTGCTGCAAGCGGGAATTTACTAACAGAAAACTACAATAATTGTTCCAACAAAGTGGGAATCAAACGGCACGAGATCAACGAGGCAGATATAACCAGCAAAGTTGAACTCCAAATTGTATGGTAGTGCATATTAAATGAAGGTCAAGCTTGTAGTGTGATTTCGCTTTAGTATGGGCATGAGTATCGGCAGAATCGACTTTGATGCGCCATAGCCAACAACATATGCCTATTTTGAAAGTTATTTGTCTGACTCTGATCTAACAATAAAGTGTATGCGTTACTTCAGTAAAATAATGTCGAAAACAGTAATTTAAATGTTATAGATAATTAGTTGCCCAGCTTCTGTAATTGTTGCGCACATTTTTACATTTGTTGCACGTATAGTGTTTTAGTTATATCACAAAAATATTTCCTGCTGAAATAATAATGGGAATATTTAAATAAATATTAGCTACGTATATAATTAGTTGTTTAGACGAGGTAAATGTTGCAACTTATTTCGTATTTGTTCTTTTTTCGGCTGCGAAGTTATTCGAGATCCTGCTCTCTGGTCTCTGATCTGGATCTCTTAACCGGTTAAGCGGATTCTAATCATCTTTTGTACATGACTTCGTAAGAATTAATTATAATTAATTGTGCAATAAAACATTTTTTCGACATTTCTATTTTCGACATTATTTTGCTGGGGTAACGCACATCAATAAAGCGTTAGATATTAGAAAGCAAGCTATTGATACGCCAAGTTCAATGAAAATCGACTAAAATACGATTTCTGATAGCAGATATATACACAAATATGTAAACAGACCTTCAAACGCATGTCAACTCCTGGGATTGGCTGACTGAATTAGCCATAGCCAATCAAAGTTTGATTTTGAAGTTAGGCCTTTCAGAAACCGTCTTGCAGACCTGATCTTAGTCACGGTGGCCAATCTTAACGGAAACTGGCCATGTGCATTCTCTGTTTGCTCACTCTTATAGTCCGATGGGACGGCAATCCGACACGATCGGAGAGCGATCAGGACCATGGGCTTTACGTGGTTTCCGAGGAACCAGGTAAGAGATAGACAATGGATACAATTAAAATAAATATAAACAAAATAATAAATGTAAATATACTCACGCTGCCCACCAACATCACTAGAAAAATAACAACACACTTGTTAAACATGTTTGCAGGAGTTTAAGAATGACTGTTTAGCTCAAAGGACTATTTCTGATTGAGATTGGAAGATCTTCTCACCCTTATATACGGTGTTTCGGCCTTACTAATGATATTCACAAAAATTGTGATGACAATATGATTGCTGTTGTAAATGATTAACATCACAATTACTATGATTTTACCCTAAAATATACTACCAGGTTGTCCAATTTTAATAGCGACAATTTTATACCTATTGACATTGTCAGCCTTCGTTATATTATATAACAGTTAGTGTTAAAAAATGTTTACTTGCGTGCAATGTTTGGTAATAGATATATTTAGGGTTCCTTAACTACAAAATTCAACAATAGATAATTATATGTCGTAGTTCTAGATGTGACTCCTCGTAACTAATATTTTTTGGTAAAATGAGATTTTATGCAGAAAGATCCGGAAAGTATTTCTGGTGTTACCTTGTTAATGCCTACTGCATTATAATTAATTTCATTTCCAGTTCAAATTTGTAAAAAAATAAAAGATATCTAATATATTACTTAGATTTTGTTTTTTGTCTCTCCTGGAAAGTTTCTTAGTTTGCTTATACGAGGGGTCACATCTAGAACGACGATGTATTAGGCTAACATTTGTAATGGTTGAACTGGTCGTACCTAATGGAACCAGATACAGTTCATTTCTAGATTCCTAATCTTCTAAAGGCAACGCCCGCTCTAGGAGTAAGTTAAAGGTACTCCGGAAAGTACCTTTTAAATATTCAAGCAACGGTGACAAATAACACCCAATCTCGTAAGAACTACTTGTGGCTTATACAATTTTTTAGGTAAAGATCGAACCCACAAATCCTGGCAAGCAGCAAGTCGACCATTAATATAAAATAAAAATCCCGCAACCCCGCTCGTGTAATTGTAGGGTATGTCAATATTTATACCTCGAGAACAGTACTTTTTTCTAGATTAATTTTATGATGATCGGTCGAGTAGTTTAGGCGTGAAAGCGTAACAAACAAACTCACATTAACGTTTATTTTATTAGTTATGATACCAATCGTGCAGTTTGTCGATTTAAGAGCATATGTCGATTTCTCAGATTCTTAGGTTATATTTAACTTGGTTTGGTAAAGCAGAAAAGTCCAGTTCTACTCATAATATAAATGTGATGCTTGCCTAACTTGGAGGTTTGGATACATCAACGGCATGTCTTCCCTATCTGTCTGCCAGGTTTCAACCAAATCTGTTCAACAATTTACATGTGATCGAGTATTGAGTACACAAATATCTTTTCAGACATTGGCATTTATCAAATTAGTAGGATTTAATCAAGAGAAAACTGATTTGCTGCCAAGTATTTTATTTTCTTAACAAACTGCTTCGTTCACAAGAAAGTGAATGCAAGGTTGGTGCACTCTGTTCAAAGGGAGTAATAACGTAGTAAGTTATGTAGTTACGTGAATAGCTTCAATCATCTCCTAATCAACGTCTTGTTCGTACAAACGAGATCATTTTCTGCTCTGTATTTTGTATTACACGACTTTCGGAATGGAAAAGTGCAATGTTTGTATTTGTGTAATATTTTGTATGTGAGAAACGTATAATGATATCAGCTCTTTGTATAGACTGTCCCACTGCTGGGCATGGGGGTTTTCTTAGTGTAAGAAGGGCTAGGCCATAGTCCACCACGTGGGTCCAGTGCGGGTTGACAGACCTTACACATCTTCGAGAACTGTGGGGGAACATCGTGGGAAAACCTGCATGTCCGATGCAAGTTTCCTTCCGATGTTTTCCGTCAACGATAAAACGAACAATAATTAACTATTGAATACGCAGATAACTTCAAAAGTCTTCCACTAGGCTATCGTTGTCAACCATACATCCTTATATAGTCTCAAGTTTATATCTCCGAAGAGCCAAGCAAATATGTATTACTCCATGTAATATGTATAGCTAGGATATTACCGTCTCTCTAGTCTGAGTACAGTTCCAGACTCCGTGGTGTTACTGAGACTTTCTTGACAGAGAAAGTCACGAACACTGCCCGACCCGAGTATCTAACTCAGAACCTCATGAATACGCGCGAAAATAAGCACAATCTTATTCCACCTACAAGCTAGTATTCTTCTCTACATGTGAATGTGAAGTATGGAATAGTTCCTGGTAGACAGCAACAGATTAATCTTTATTACGTTGATGTTTAAATATCGTTAGCGAAATGTATATGCGCTTCTGCCAGACCTGAGAATGGAACCTGAGACTTTCTTATCACACACTAACATAAGTACGGACCAACGCATCCATACATCATACATCCATTGCCAAGCTCAAAATTAAAACAAGGCTCTCAACTATCTGCCTCAAGCGTATTCTTCAGTACTTCGGACACATTGCCAGAAAATACGGTGATAATCTCGAAAAACTAGTGATCACTGGCAAAGTGGAAGGAAAAACAGCGAGAGGCCGCAGCCCGATGCGTTGGTCCGACCAAATTCGCACCACACTCGACTCCATTATCTACGATGCTCTTCATGTGGGCGGAGATAGATCAAGATGGCATAACATCGTGAGATCAAGATTAATGGATGGAGGAAGTCACGACCCTCAGACATGAGGAATACGACTGACGGAGGAGGAACATAAGTACAAACTTCTGCCTCGAGATTAACGAGGCTGTATTTTCTCTACAAATGTAATAAAGTCTAATCGAAAGTGAGACCATCAATACATCTCTAATCCCAACTAAACGTCCTAGCACTTCTCTATTCGACATGTTTATGTATGACTCGGCAACATATTTTATATTCGTCCTTAACTTTTCGGCTCCCGTTTGTCCTTTCTGTAAGAGCTATTAACTCCCACCAAAAGGTTTCTGTAATGGCCTTGGAGAGCATTAGTGACCCCGCTGCGTTAAGGACCTTCGGCGTTTTGGCCCCCGGAGTGCTTCCGCAGGACGCGGCCGTGACGTCATATCCGCCATCTTAAATTGCCATCAATAATTTATTTGTTTTTGATGAAAAATTATCGAAAATAATGTTCACGGAAATTTGTTTGAAAATGAGTCGAGAGGTTTTGGTTATGTTTAATGATTAGTTTTTTTATTGTTAAAACGAAACGACTTTTTCGTTTAATAGGCCGTTAAGGCCTTAAGCCATTTGTATTTAAACTACGAGGTATAGATACACACTACGGATTTCCATTTTCTGTGATGCTAGTATAATTGCAGTTTGTTTTTTTTTTCACTCGCATCGCTTGCATGCTCCTAAGTTAAGAGCTTAACCAGGCTTTTTTCAGAGTCCCTTTGATCTGGCTAGAGGACGTTCTTATAGGTTCTCGCCATATTTCTCTTGTTCCTCTTGTCTTTTAAACATGCCGCAATGCATTTCTTTTTCTCAATAGCATCCAATTTATTTATATTGTTGTTCATTACTTTCTTTTCAATAGTTGCCTGCCTAATAGTCCAAACCCTGTAACCGAAAAAAATATAATTTTTCGTTTATTCTGAAATTAAATATATTAGAAATCTTTTTCGTGGTAAATACATTTAATTGTTCTTATTTCTATCTATTACCTATAAAGTACCTACACATTACCTTTCTAAATTGTCTCTGGCACAAAACAAACAAGTACAAAAAAACAACCTGAACTATTCACGTCGCCTTCGACAAAAGGTCAAACTACCGAACAACTCACAAACATTGTGGTCGCGCCACAAAATATACCATATTTATACCACTCGACCGATTCTCACACAATTCCCTCTATGCAATCCGATTCCTATATAAAGTTTTTATTTGCCGCGTATCCTTTTTGTATAAAGACCCTTGCGCACTTGACGATTGAGTGGTGCGACATCGGGCCACGTTACATTATAACGTACTGCTATGAGCTTAAAACTTCTTTTTATTTATTGATCATCTCTCAGAGAAGTTTATATATAAAAAAATCAATGTGATCAACAACGATTTATTTATAAGATTCTTTTAGATAACATTTCTACTGTACATTGTAGATATTGTATTTGTCTAATATTGATTACATCTGGTATGCAAAGTATAATAAAATCTGTGCTCTAATTGAAACGTGTTTGAAATGGCTAATGGTTAATGGTTGTGCCTTAAAACTAAAATTATAATCTTTAGCTTAATTAAGTTTAAACAATTCTCACAATATTCAACATACCTCAGATAAAAAAAAATTAACCCTCCTCTATTTTAAAAATTACTTTCGCTCTAAACAGGAGGCTAAAAGAAGTTGTTCGAATTAATTTGCTATATGCGAAAACAACCATGCGATATGTTGCAGGTTGCTTCAACGTCGCGCAACAAAACATGTGATAGTGTGCACGAGACGTAAGCATACACACGATCTAATATACAATTTAAATTGTGTCCCGAAACTCGTAAATGGGAAGCGCGGACTTATGTATACCGGGACCCTTTAGTTTTTACAGCACTCGATATTTTGGCCCTAAATAAGTTTAGCGATATGAGTTTCATGAGCGATTTGCATTATATTATCGCTGGTGTTTTAGCAGTGGCCAGTTGGTAAACAGTGGCTCTGATCGAGTTTGATTGGAGATAGTATCAGAGGATCACTTATTCTAAACATAGATTTGAATTTGATAAGCGAAGTTATGACTGTTCGTTTTCTGCATCTGGATTGAAGGAAATTGAATCAGAAAGCAAGGACTAAAAGCTAATTTACATCATAAAATTTCGCAGTTTCGTCAGGAGTACAGAAAAAGATAGGATACCTTTCATCCAGAAAAAAGGACCAAAAATCCCCAAGGGGATAAAATGTCTACATTAACACGAGCGAAGCTGCGGGAAAATGCTAGTAATATTTTTGTCCGTGAGTTTGTTTGTTACGCTTTCACGCCTAAACTACTCGATTGAATATTCGCATACATGTTGTCAGGGATATCGAAAAGGACGTAGGATACATTTCACCAAAAAAGTACATGTCTCGAGCGAGCCGAGGGCTAAAGCTAGTTAATAATCCTATAGTTTTTAAGATTTCTATAAAACGCGAACATCCAATTATCTTTATTAAAAGAAGAATCCTAGACAAAGGAATAATCCTCTGAGTTTGTAGACAGCGAACTTCTCATTAGGGTTGCTGGTAAGCCGGCAACTTACGTAGCGTGGTAGATATATTTTTGTGACTCACCGATGATATTTTTATAGAAATTATAGATTAACTAGATTTTCTTATAACGAATGAAGACTTGCAATTAAATTTCCCTCGGGAACAGTACTTTCTTTAGATTAAAGGTTTCCTTTTCTGTACATTTGAAAACATACAAAATGTCATGATGATCGATGTTAAAGTGTGAAAGCTTAATAACTTAATAACTTTATAAACAAACTTAGATTCGCATTTATAATGTTAGTTAGGAGTTATGTACAGTCAAATGTAACATGCTAAAACAGTCTGGCTACAAGAGTTCTCCGTTAAATATTTTATTGCGTTATTGAAAAAAATTCCGCTCTAGGAATAATTTATATTTCGCAGAGGACTGGATAATGGACGCAAAGAACACCCAGACTCGGACCGAATATTTGTGGTTCATACTTTTGTGTTGTGGCAATGGCGAGGCGAGTACTTAAACCACTTCGCTTTTCGGGTAGTCCATTTATTAACGTCCGAGTCTTCTTCGAAGAGGTTAATGAAAACACAATGGGGGTCTGTGTGTCCGTCTGTTAGTGACAGGCGTAGCTCTGGATCCGCTGGACCTATTGACTTGTAACTTGGTGTGCAGACACCTTGGTATCATCCTCGGTCGAGTTTGGGCCCTGTGGGTCAAAAGACCCCGAGATATAGGGGTCATAAGGTCAGGGGATATCCACCAACAGAGTGGTTTGGAAGTTCAAGGGAGAGGCTTTTGCCTAGCAGTGAGACATTGCAAAAAGCTAAAGAAAAAAAAAAGTAATGGTCACATGAAGTCTCCCAGTGACCATAGCTGCTGAAAAGCAACCGAAACGTCGGGGAAAGTGTAAACCTAAATATAAATAGCTTTAATAGTTTTAATAATTTTATTAGCTAAAAATTAGTAAAATTCAATAGTAGTAGTAGTATAACAGTTTCAAAATTATGTAATACAGTGTTAAATAAACAACGCGATAAAATCCGTATAGGTAAATGAGTTTAATTTTAATGAATAACATTCGCGTAAACAGAAGACAGTATTACCCATCTCGTTATTTGACGGCATGAACCAGTCAGGCAGCCCACGAAATGACTACCCTCTTACCCAAACCAGCCTAAGAGTAGAATCAGGTTGGCCGTGGGTATAAGCTCGGTAGACTCATCTCACTTTAACCCTCGACCCCACTCCTTTTCCCGAAGGTCGGTAACGCGCTAGTAAGCGACGTTAGTCCAATGGATATGTCATTGGACTTGTGATCGAGAGATTGCTAGCTTGGATCCGCCCATTGCATTACCGACGTGAATCCATTTCTAACACAATCTATCTTAGCTGGAGGTTTTATCAAGAATACTAACAATTTGTAGCCCAAATTGCTACTATTATTAAAAAAATGTGATACCCATGGTATTACAAACAATCATTATTTCAATCAGATAAAGTGTGTGCTTAATAAAAAACGACCACCACGTTGTAAATAACCAAAAAAGGTGTTTATGGCAATCGGCCTTGACTTTAGATGTGTTTTGCAATAAATAATGACAGTTTAGAAACTAAAAGAAGAAAATTACCTACAGTGTTTTGTACCCTCCTTGGCTATAGATAGTAAACACTGTACATTTTACAAGTGTCAGTAGATGACCTCATTCGTAATAATAAATAATAGCGAAAAATATTTCATGTAGTTTTAGCCGACTAAAATTTAAACTATAATGGTATAATTGCATTGATAGGTAATCCCTTTAACCTGGATTACAATGCAATGGTGTCACTAGTAAGAATAACTTGTAGGAAGTAATATGCGATAGTGTAACTCACTAGGAGCCGATTGTATGAAGTAACACTAGTTAACAAAAACAAAGTTTCCCGTATATCATTTACAGGAAACTATATTTTAACTAGTGTTGATTTATGTTACTTATAATATTTGTAGTATCGAATTGTTTGAAATTATAAAAATGGTTTAAAGGATAGACATCCGAACGTGAAAGTGAACTAGCGTTAATTTACATTCTAATTTTTAATTGTTTGAAGGTGTAAAATTATAGTACTATATAATAATACTTAATATAATGTTAGACAACGGGTCTTACTCATGATAAAGTATTTAAGAAGTAATAATTACCTATTGATTGCCCGACGTTTCGACCGACTTGCATCGATCGTGGTCACGGGTTGACTGATGTGAGCTCAGCGGCGCCTTCGTGAAGTGCGGGTTTCGGCAACTACCTTCACTTTGTCACTATTATTTATATTCGAACTGTCGGTATTTCGACACAACACTAACGACGTCTAAACACTGGCTACCTAAATCACTACGGTGACGTATACATTTGCTGATGGCTGGATTCCAAGATGTAGACAAACGGTATCCATCCTCCCGATTGAAGTTGCGATATTTCTTAATTTCAACCGCTTCACGTACTATCCTGGAGTACTAGTGACGATCGGTGGATAAAACCTGTGGTTTATGTAACTCAATCCAGTGGTTTGGTCCAGACTCCTGCAAATGCTCGGCTATAGCAGACTTGTTTACTAACCGGTTCTTGACAGCTGTGATATGTTCCTTGACCCTTTCAGCGATTGTACGTTTGGTCTGTCCGATATAAGAACTACCACAACTGCAATCCACCTTGTAGAGGCCAGGTGTTTGAAAAGGGGATAACATCATTTGGAGTGCGTAGATAGCTTACTACTTTGGAGAACGGACTATATACAGTCGGGCAATCAATAGGTAGTTATTACATTTTAAATACTTTATCGCGAGTAAGACCCGTTGTCTAAGATTATATTAAGTATGTGTACAAATCGCGATAGTTTAAAAACTTCTAAATAATAATATTATCATTTAATTATAGCAGGAACAACCTTGTTTGTGACATTTATAAAAATCAGAATAATTTGCAGTAGGATCTTTCTGTGGCTTTTATGTAACTCT
This sequence comes from Catocala nupta, assembly GCA_963675205.1. NCBI lineage: Eukaryota > Metazoa > Arthropoda > Insecta > Lepidoptera > Erebidae > Catocala > Catocala nupta. The sequence goes on along the minus strand of OY776091.1, from coordinate 8,968,013 downwards.
CACCATACTCATTCAGACCCTGTATAACTATCTATGGATCGCGCTACTAACTTTTCTAGAACATACAGGCGCAATAAAAATCAGAATAATTTGCAGTAGGATCTTTCTGTGGCTTTTATGTTACTGTCACCATACTCATCCAGAACCTATATAACTATCTATGGATCGCACTACTAATTTTTCTATAACATACAGGCGCAATAAAAATCAGAATAATTTGCAGTAGGATCTTTCTGTGAATTTCATGTAACTTTCACTAAACTCACGCAGACCATTACAGCTATCTATTAATCACACTATGAAATCTCTGCAACATACAAGCACAATTTTGCTTCAATATTACCAATTAAATCTTCACACCGTCTGTTCAGTGAGTTGTCAGCCAATCGTTAGGGATTGGAAACATTCGCAATTGATATGCGTCTGAAGTGAACTACGTTGATTGAACAATAGATGTAGACTTAGATTGCTCGTAAATAGAGTTCAAGGTTTTGTTAGTTCAATAGTTTGCACTTATTCAAAGTGAGTAGAATTCTTAGTCACCTAAATAAGAATATTCATTTGACGAACTGGTTGATAAAGATTTTTAATATTTTAGGATTATTAGTTATATTAGCCTTATGTGGATTATGGAAGTAATTGTGAGTGTTGTGGGTTAAATCACACAGAATAAAAAAATAGGATCTGCTGTTCCGAGGTTGTACTTTCCGTTGTTTGAATATTTGTAAATTTCTCAGTAACACAGTAATTATACCTAGAATCAGTCTTTTTCAGACATTAAGAATAAATCGTATTTGTCATATTAGCAATATAATATATACCTAGTGGTTGCGTAGTACATGTATATGAAAATGTTGTGGGAATTATTAGAAGAAAAACAACGTAATCATCATGTAGTATTTCTGTACTGTTGTTTGTATTCTCTGACATAGATTCAGCACTACGCGAGAGAGATTAAATAAAAGATATGTTTAAAATATTCTTAGATATCAAGTACCTATACTGGCTAGTTTCACACAGCGTGATATTTATATTTTGCTTTCTTTTCACTTACCTGTTGGTAAGTTAGGTTACATCGGTAAGCAAACCAAAGCCTATCGAAGACAAATTAGGCAGAAATATGTAACACCAGACGTATTGATAGTGGCGAGATGACTACATTAACAATTCCTTATTTGCAGTAATATTTATTTTTGTATGAAGCACTTCATTTAGTTTTCAATAAATACCTATCCTCTTCCACGTATAGTAATTTTGTTTAAATTATTAAGTATCCCTAATATTTACTTCGGGAGACTCGCCGACGTATTCATGAATACCGTAATTCCCAGACCAGATATAAAAATGCAGCATAAATACTTGCAGTCCACAAGGAGCTCAACTTAATAATTACAGAACAGCGTTACTCCAGCTGTGGTGGTCTAGAATAATTAAAATATTGTGTTTGTGTAGGAAATATGTGCTTCTTCCGCTGAATATTTCTGGTGATGCAAGTTGAGCGAGAAGGCGAATAGCGGAGAGAAAGTGTAACTGAGATATTTGCCAAGAAGTTGAATTTGTTAGAGTTTAAAGTAATTAAGTTTAATAAACTTGGCAAAAGAAATATATAAATATAAGAACCACTATGAAAAATATATTTTTATTTGTGAGCACTTAAAATTGTATACTAATATCCATATGTATAAGTCAAAAAAGACAAAACTATGAACGCCATTTTGGTACAACTGAAGTTATATCATTCAATCGAATTTAAGTCAGATAAAATGTGAATTTATTTGTTTGTAGTTTGACTACCTACCTAGGTAAGTAGGTATCAAACTGGTCAAATAGTTAAATGGCAAGTACCAAGAACGGAACGCTCTGCTGTCGTAGAGGATTTCATTTCTTTATTTAAAACTTATGAAAAATAATTAAATGTGTACTACCTACCTTAATCTCGTTGCATTTTATTAAATAGTTCATTTTCTACGTTTTATTTTATAATATAATAACATTTCGCTTTATAAATACACGAAATACCTACTTTGCATGATCAAGAACGCAATTCATATATATATTTATGTTTAGTCTTTATATTTGAATAAATTTGTCCATGTCACTACTCTACAAGACTACAAGACTCTTGCAATCTCTCTTATACAATAAGTGCATATAACGAAAAGTTAGTTGTAACTGCATCGTAAACTTTCATATTAGGATCGTGTATGTAGAATGCAATAACACACATAAGGCTTCCCCGCCCTCACAATGCTTAATGAACGCCACCTCATTACTCTTAGACCACAAGCTAAAGGGTAATCCTGGGCCCTTTCGTAAACTTTGTCAACTGCTTCCCAGGGAGCGATATCAGGAGTTCAGTAATTTTAACTAATGACACTTCGCGAACGCTCGCCAAAGCCTGGGTTAGGCTGAAATTTGGTGCTACTGGCTGTAGGATTCCGTCCAGATTTGAGTAATTACACTTTGAGAGTTTTGCTGAGCGACATGTGTTACAATTCTTAATAGAAATAAAGCTTAAGTTTGAATTAACAATTCAGTTTTGACTGTTGTTTCACGTGTGTGGAGTTGCCAAAAGTATATAGAATATATATACATACTAATATTATAAATGCGAATAACGCTGTTTGTATGACAACTTTTCGCGACTAAACCGCTTAACGAATTATGATGTAATACAATTATTGCGAAGATAGGAAGCCGCTACGCACCCTTGGATTGCCCACCCAACTATTGCAATAGCAAAAGGTTGACAATACCGTACTCCTCTGGATAGAGACAGCCGCGTCCTGGGATCCGGGCATAGTCCAACTTGCAGTATGCCGCTTCGAACACAAAATATGCGTCGACACGTGTTTCGCCTTTTTTGTAGATTTTTCTTAAATCGTAGTAGGTAGTAGACTTAAAATAAGATGATACTTTATACAATGCTAACAAGACGCGGGTAGCACACGTTTTATATACAATTAGTTTCTGCCCGCGGCTACACTCGCGAAAATCCCACAGGTAAGTACACCGGGATAAAAATCCTGTGTTTTTAATCCAGGGTATGGTCTATCTCTGTGCATAGTTTCATCCAAATTCGTTCAACGGTTTACGCGTGATTGAGTAAGAAAATACTTCCTTACTTTAAAATATTAAGCAGGACGCGTTCTTTTAAATTGTTTTGGTAAGAAAGTAAGATCAAAGTTAGTTGGGTAAGATGTTCAATGAAGCGCCATCGTTACATGCAATAAATAATGTTTGTTGACATTTAATAGGCACGTACTGTGCCTGCCATGCATCACACGTACGTCTTTTGAAGTTAACATAAATCATTGAAACTTTTATTTGTGAGGATTTATTTGTAATGTAACCATGCGAATACTTAAGCAGGTAGATTAGATAAATTATGACATAGGTCTTGTATAAGGACAACCTCTTCTGACATCTTCGTAAAGATAAAAATTGCGTGTTTGGCAAGTACATTAGAAAGTTTTATCACTTCTGGATTCTTTAAGAGGAAATACGGGCATCAAAATATTTATAGAAAAGGTGTTACAGATTCATTGCTGTCGCGCTGGGCCTGAACCAAATATCAATATGCTTAAGAGATAGATAACCGTAGTTCGGATTGGTGAAAACATCATTGGGTATGTATGTACGTATTTATAATATTTATATTTAGTTTTGTTTCATTTATTTGCTGGATGTCTGAAAACAGCAGAGCATAAACTAAACCGTAATAGACTCTGAGGCTATGACAGTTAATATCATGTCATTGCAATGTATGCCGTTAATTATTATGCAATTAAGATTTAAATTATAGTTAGAATGCATATCTAAGTCTTTTCCATAACGTTGAAATAACTTTAGGTAATCACAATGTTTCCTTTTATCGTTAAAGCGAGCAATTTTTTAACCTACCTAATGGCATTACCTTAAAAAGTCAGAAAGAGGTGCATGTTGAGATTTCTGCATGGCAAAACAACGGTTTTCATCAAGCTGTCACTGTTACACTCATTGTACTCAAATTAAAATCCATGTCTCAAATTTATAAATTAATTAAGGCAGAGGACTAGAAATTCTAGAACTTTCGAGTAACACCTGAAGAACGAAGCAATTAAAACACCTCAACTTTGCCGATCACAAAAGGTCGTTATTCATTTCCCGAGAATATGATAAACTTGTCTAATTTACATGCAAATAATTGTAACAGATTGAGTCGTCCGTTTTGGACCAAATTGTATTCATTTGTATAATTCGTCGACTCCACGGCTGTCTTGTTCGTTATGTAAAATTGTTCTAATTCCGATATTGTTTCGTTTATATTAATTTACATGTTGATTCTAAAATGAGAGTCGTTCGAATACTTGCTTCCAGTGGAATAGAGTTTAGAAGGTTATTAAAATTATCGACAAATTTACTAACGTTGCACGTTGTAAGGGATGTCCGTACTAGAGAATGATTTCTAAATCGTTAGGTGTTTGACCAACATTCAAGGATTTTACCCAATTGCTTTAAAAGATGCGTTATGTTGTCCGAGTGTATCTATATCTGTTTCTTTGGGAGAGGGTAACAACGAGTAGGGGGTAACTTCACCGCTGTATGAATATTAATAAATGAGGTGTCAAGTCTTTATTTTGGAAAATAAATGTTATCGACCTCAGAGATATACATATTTTTGCCGCGACATACATATATGTACTTATGCACTCAAAATGGTAATGTAAACGTTTTTGAGTATGTTCACACGTTTATTATTCAATTGGTCGCAAAGCACTAAACAGTTATATATGAACACACATAGTCTATGTCTTGATTAACGCATAGGACAGTTTTTGTCCCGGTTCTTATGTTCTCGTGATAAATGCGGGCAAAGCCGCTGATAGAAAGTCGTGTTTAATAACTTGTCAAACGTTTAGTTTTAGGATCAAAACAACACCACAACGCATAGAAATATTGACGCCCTTCACAATCGGACGAGAAAAATATGTGACTCATGGTTTCATTATTTACCTTGATATACTTCATGTTGTGAATGCGTGTATAATGTTTACATCTATGCAAGGGTCAGACATAACATATATATTTGTTGTTTGAAATAAATATTATGAGTAAATAACAGTAGAAATAAATTTTCAATTTTTTACGTGGATTACAAATTAAATCTTGAAAACGCTTAAATCAAAACTAGCAACAAAAGCTGCCTACTTGAAATAATTTATCGGCTAACACAAAAAAAAAGCAAATTACGGTCTGATCTTAGCCATTTTTTAGGTTACATGACCTATTTTCGGCTTATTACTGGCAGCCAGCAATAATAGGTTTTCAATTATATCTGGTATTGCAAGAATTGACAGGTTAAGTAGATTTAGTTGATTGATTAAGTTCGATGGTATATAATAATGTTTATTCCGTTTCTACTTATAAACCAACATATTGTCGGCAAGGGGTTTTCGTCAAAACGTCACGAATTGGACCATCGCGCATCGTCTAATATGCTGGCCAAGTATGGGTTGCCAGACTCTCGACATTGTCAAGATAATGGGTCGTAGCGTGATGTTATGTAGCCTATATATATATATTATATAGCCTTCCCCGATAAATAGGCTATTCAACACTGAAAGAAATATTCAATTTGAAATTTGTTTATTAAATTTAAATTTGTAAATTTCAAAGTTGTTTATCGTCACCTTTAATACGAGAACCCTAATTTGATATGCGAATAGTCCTTTTACTATACAAAGGTTACCTTATTTGTAAAATTATCTATATTTATATACTATTTGATTTCAAGAAACATCAACTAATTTTACTTTTCTTTTTCCAGATGGCTGAACCAGGTGCTTTGATTGTGAGTATTGTTTAATTTTAACATGAACACGGCAGAATCTTTCCACTACAGTTCCCTTGATGAGGTAGTCTTTTTGTTTTTCCTTTTGCTTTTATTCCGAACTTTCATTTCCTACCTTTGTCTAGAGCTTTCTTCTACGCTTCGTGCTTCGTTCTTTTTAATGTTCTCTAATAAATGTGAGTTGCATTGTTAGTTTTTTTTGTGATTTTCTTTGTTGTTGTACTTACGAGATCTAATTGTGGTAAAATTGCATGTCTTTGTGTGTCCCAGCGGATTTAGTTTAGTCCCGTTTGTTATTTACGAGTGCATTAGGATGGTGTAAATGGTGTATTTTATCTTTGTTTTATATTTTGAGAGCAATGTTGTGTATTTTAAATACTTTTGTGAGTTATCTTTCCATTAGCTGACGTCTTTGTATTAGTTAGTAGCGAAAAATTATAAATATGTAAATAAATTTAATAATCTAAGAAATCATTTTAAAAATCGAATGCTAGATTAGAGCTGACTAGATTAAGATAGCAGGGATAACGAGATAATTGATTTCTCTGCTATTTTAACCTAGTCATAGAATTAACGGAAATTAGCGTCTTGTACCCTATTTTGGACCGCACTTGACACATTATTTAATAGATCGAAATAGTGAGTAATGATAACATTTTAAAGTAATATATGATCATACCATAATAATAGTTTTAGTTTTAAGATATGATTGACTGGTATTCTATACGCATAGTCTCACACATATATCCGCGAAAGGATAGGCAGACGTGTTAGACCTACGTTTCGTGATAGGTACAAATTTTGAGAACTCACATAATAAAGGGCGAGCCTATTGTTGTTAACCGGATACAGTGTCAGACTCCGTGCCGCTACTAAGAATTTCTATACAGAAACTCCAATAACACTTTGCCCCCGACCGGTCACCGAACCCAAGACCTCATGCACAGCAATGGCATTCACTATCTCTACGCGAGCGAGACAGTTACTAGAAGTAATATACATATATACATATATCTGAGACGTTGCAACACATTTTAAATACAAAAATATAGCAGAAACAAAAGCAGTAAGAAAGTAATTAGCACAACCGGACACATCTTATAATTGTTTACAGTGAAAATCGCCGAGGAAATTCAACCGGTGTAATGAAAAATGTTCCCGGGACTTTGTCCTCTGTTCTTTATGGCCCAAGTTTTGCGGGTAGGACTTAAATTATTTTAAGTGCGGCAATTTCTGCACGCCTTGCGGTTATCGTCTACTCACCGTGATTAATGCAAGCCAACTTGGCTTTTGAGGGATTTGCACTCGAATTCACGCCTGTCGCGGCGCTTCCATCAGCATCGAGAGAAGTTTCTCCAACTTTTATTGTTCGTACTATTTTTACTAATGACGATTCTGTTTTTGTATTATTGCTCTGTTACTAGTCTCTCTAATGATAGGGAGCGCAGAGTCAATATGTTTTAATAATAATAATAATTGTTTATTGCTTTTCAAGGGTTTCGGTTTTAAATACCTAAATTAGTAATAGGAATTGCCTTTTAAGCAAAAATGTCTGTATTAGAAGACTCCGCTGTCCCATAACTTGTTAACATTGCTAAATACGCATACACTTAGGGCTTGTCCTATAACTTCCAGATAGCATTTATCTATAAGATAAAAGTCTCGCCATCTCTCTTCTTTAACCTAACAAGAGCGAGATAGCATGCGATTTATCTTTCGGATAACTTTTACTTGGCAGTTGTGGGACTGGCCATTAGAGTAGTAAATTAACATACACATTCATAGAAAAATCTACTAGAAATGTTTGCTTTTATAGTTTATAATTCTTTGTATTGTTTGTATGTAAATACATGTGTGTTTAAGTTTGTATGCGTGTGTAAAAGTGTATGTATGTACGTAAAAGTGTAATCTTGTTTTGTTATTAAACAATTGTAATATCAGCTGTTACCCGCGGTATTACTTTCATGGTTCAAGCCAAAATGACCATCCCACAGGATCCCTGCATATTGCTCTGATAAAAGTAGCCTACTTTACTTTTTAACCAATACACTATCATTATGAAAATAGTCAATTCAATCGTTGTTGAGTTGGATGGACAAGCGCAACAAAGACACTTTTACATTTACTATATTGCAGAATAAATAAGGATAATAACTGTATCGGTTTGCATAAGAACACAAGTCATTAATATTGTCTCACGTTTACGCGAATGTTATACATTGAAATTAAACAAATTTATACGGATTTTATCGCGTTGTTATTTTTTATAAAATACTATTATTACATAATTTAGAAACTTTAAACTACTATTGTAAACTGTTACTATTTAAAACACTTTTACTAGTTACTGTTTACATCTATTTAAGATATTTAAATTATAAAACTATTTAGATTTAATTTTACACTTTCCTCGACGTTTCGATTGCTTTTCAGCAGCTATGTTCACGGGGAGATTAAGATGGTGGTTGTCTCAATGTTCTAATTGTTGTTATTTCAAAGTACTCGAACATAATTTAACAATTGGTGTTTCTATTTAAGCAAGATGATACTGTCTTCTGTTTACGCGAATGTTATTCATTGAAATTAATCTACTATATACGGTTTTTATCGCGCTGTTTATTTAACACTATATTACATAATTTAGAAAACTGTTTAACTACTATCTAATCTTATAAAAGATGATGAAAGTGTAAAATTAAATCAAAATAGTTTTATAATTTAAATAGAATTAAACAGTAACTAGTAAACGTGTTTAACAATAGTAGTTTATAGTTTCAAAATTATGTAATAATAGAGTTTTATAAAAAATAAACAACGCGATAAAATTCGTATAAATTAGTATAATTTCAACTAGTCATTAATTTACGCATGTACATTGCTATGTATCATATAGGTACTCCTAATATTTTCAAACTAGGCGCCATCTTTAGTCTGTTGCCTTTCCATATGCACAAGCCAACTTTATGACAAGACATAAATTATTAATGCATTAAATATGTACTTAGGTCCGTAATTAAACTGTTCTAAAATATTTTTCGTTTCTATTTTCTGAAGGTTTTTGTAAGAAAAGGATTAATCAACATTTATCAGTTATGACGTGCAAGGTATTTGACACAATTGTCTGCTTTTGAATGCGTTTTAAGCCGCGACAATTTTTGTTAAATGGGGTGGTCTGTTTCAACTTGAGGGATTGCAGAATTTTGTGTTAAGGGATAATTTCGTATTGAAGTTTACGCTTCAGTTGATTTATAAGGAAGATTTACTGCGCCACGTGCATTATGTCGCAGTACAAAACCTTTAACTAAGTCCAGACTCACAGGAGAGTACAGCTTCTGTTATACAACAAAATTAAAATCCTTTTCCATTCGCAAAGAAAATGCAATGCATAATGTTTTAATTTTAAACGATATGAGAAACTCTCTGTAGGAAGATACAGTTTATGCAGTCATAAAATTTAAATGCAAACATTTCTCACGGAAGCACTAAATACTAAGCCGAGTTGTTTCCAAATTCCGCTCTCATAATATTCACGATCGTGTTATTAACTCACCGTGTTTAAATTTCTCGCTTTAGTGAATTTAAATTAATGACAAAACAATCCGTCCTGTTAAGAACTTTAATTGTTTACGAGTCTATTCTCACTGTACATTTCATTTCTACTACAATAAAGACTTTACTGTCTTCGCAGTCGTGTATAAACTTCTGTCGTTTCACGACGTGCTGTTCTTTGTTAGAAGCGACAAAGTAATGGTGTACTACATTATATTTTACAGCACAAAGATCTACAAAAGCAAAGGGTACGTCATTAGAGCGCTCGTAAATCTCGTAGATATAAAACTGCAAACAAGTAATTACTCTGACCCAAAGATTTGAAATAAAAGGACCCGAGATTAAAAACAGTTTCAGCGGTGTCCATAGAAGAGGAAGTAAATCCAGCAAAAAACAGATAAGCGGACGCCGGGACGAACTTAATTTGAAACGGTTTTTAAAGCCGGCCATAATATTTTCCCTCCGAATCTTAGATTCGTTACGTTATCTAGAAACAGGTTTTAATTAAATTTTTCAACTATCAGATGGGACAAGAGCTCGCCTGCTGAAAATACGACTAATAAACTTGTTTCGTTTATTTCAGCCGGAACTGCTCAACCGTTGATTGGCGAGTCGATAAAAATAGTCAATTAAATGAAAAATCGTAAAATTCCCTGTTCCCGAATGTAAAACGGATAGAATTAAAATTTTATTTTGCTATTCGACGCCAACCATATAATGCTTGTGTATTTTAATAAAACGAAATTGCTAAGGACGGTTGTAAAATTTGAGGACCTTTGAATTAATGGGGGGAAGTGTAATTGAGTCAGTCGGATTTGCGTACGAAACATCATTTTATGTTTACTTCATTTGGGGCCTGTTCGAGCGTTCCTCCTGCTTGGAATGTCTCTAACAGTCAAAATAGTTGGGATTGCGTTGTTTAAGTAGTTCTCGGGAAATTCCTTTGTTCGCTGTCAAAGCTGAAATGGAACGTTTCAGTTTCCAAAGTTCGTGTTTCACTTTGTTATTCTGTTTTATTGCAGCCGGCCATTTTGTGAATTCATTTTTGTATTGTGAAATGAAGTTACGTTTGTTACGATCGAAAGTATTGTTTATTCTTTCCGTCTGTGTTTAATTGTTACAACGAATGTTCCAACTTGTCATCGGCTTACTGATGGACGTATAAAATAACTACTGTATATATTTCTTCAACTTTCTTTGTAAGTGCTTGTGAAAAGGAACCATCTGGTAGTAAATCTTTTCTCCATATAGTTGGAACATTATTTACCGCCACGGGAACTGGTGCGAGAATACCAACAATTATTAGTTTTCTTGTTTTGTTTAGCGGTGAAACTTCATACATTGGAAGCGGAATGGTAGTTTTTCTGATTTATGGACTCGACTGTTATTTTGGTCGTGGACGTGATGTGGTAATGTTAGTGGATGTTTTACTAATGTTCACCGTTGTTACATCATATATGGTGATTTATGGCTTGTTATCAAAGATTTTGGAAACTTGCCTATTACATTTTACTTATAGCTTTGTATTACTTTTGTTGTGGGTGTAGTTGATATTGCAGTAGAACTACGGTCTTGCGCGATTCCCGTCTGAATGAAAAGACATTTTTTTTGTGAGACATTTAAATGAATGTTTGTTCGTTCTACATATTTTTCGCTTTGGTGTAAATCTTCCAATATAGGCGATTTCACGCTCGTTAATCCACTGTAGGCTTCCTACCAGACCTACGCTAATCCAGAGCATTCGATATTCAGGCACTATTATAGAATGGAGAAAAAGTAAATAAAGTGGCTGCTATGCATATCCATCTAAAGCTGGGCTTGTAGAGCGTGCTGAATCGTTTAATTTTTTCGCATGCCTAGCCGAGGAATTCCTAGACATGTCATATTGCGAAGCACTCCGTGCGGCATTTTCACGAACAGCTTTAATAATAGGTGGTTTGACGATTATTAAATGGCGTGCCATCAAACTTTGTTCCTGTAATCTGTAATACATAATATTGTCTTATGTTTACGCGAATGTTATACATTGAAATGAAACACTTTATACGGATTTTGTCGCGTTGTTTATTTTACTTTAAATTAAATTAAATAGCATAATTTTTAATTCAATTAAATAGCATATTAAAGTTCAATAATAGTAGTGTTAGAGTTTTCAAAATTATGTTATAAAAGTGATTCCTGTAAACATAATTAAACGGTATATAAATAGCATTTGAAAGATAACGTTCTATATTTAGTGTGGACCACAAGTATTAAACGTGCAAAATTACTTTCAGCTAACTAGCTAAGACACGCAGAAGCGCTGAGGTTTTTACACTTTCCAAAATTAGTAAACCAAGAGCAACATAGAATTTTGCGGCGCAACGTTTTATCATAAGCTTTTGCATCTCATGGCGCTATTATGCAAAAATATTACCACTACAGTTTTATAGCATGTGTTTATTTTTAATTGCATAACTTAATGATAGACAGAGGCTGTTCTTAGTTTTCAAGTGCTCCCAAAATGGCCATTGTTGTAGTACACTGTTTACATATTATACATATTTTTTTGCGGATGCAAGTGTTTATCATTCTCTCGGCAACTTGGTAGAAGTTCGACTATACGTCTGCCTCCAACTTCGTCCGTGGGCTTTTGTTTTTATACATTTTAAAGTTCCACCGTTCTTGTTTGTGCGGAGATTTTACGAGGCTTTTCATTTCAATATTAATAACGGGATTCTGGATGGTTGGTAAATATGTTTGTTTGTGTTATACGTGAATGCATATTGTTGAGATAGCATTGGCGCAAAATCTTTAGAAAATACAGTACTAACAAAATTTCTAAGTGTAAGTGTCTGGCTTTGTAATTTTATAGGAATGACTTTAAATACAATTATGTAGCTGACACTATCAGATAAAATAATTTATCTCCGGTTTGGCGGGCAATATTTGCGTGTAAAACGGTGCGTCCAAATAAAATAAAGTACATGGGGTTATTTTATCGGGCTCATACGTAATGGAGGTAATTACGAGCGGATACGGACGGGAAGATAACGTGAACGTAAACCAGTTAGTATTTGTTTATTAGACACGTTTTATGGTTTTTGGAGTTACGGTTAGCGTACTGGTTTAACAGCTGAAATTAATAATCAATATAAATCTAAATTGTGGTTAGTTGATATCTTGTTTGGCAATCAATTATTTAATGAAATTATGTTTTGAGTATCCTTATCTTGCGGCTTAACGGATAAGGATTGTATGGTTGTTGTACCTATATAACGCAAGTAGCTACATGCGGGCAAGAAATGGCTTATTTGCGCGTGTGGTTTGCGTCGGAATAATCGGCACAATTGCTTCAACATGCGCATATTACTCGCGCTGTGAACAAGAGTTACCAAATAAATATATACATAGCACAAACGTCTTAATTATATATTACATTCTCACGTCTCAATTTACTTCAACTATTAGTGTGTGTGCCACCTACCATCCATCAAGTATGTTTTTTTAAGGATTCATCTAATAGAAAACGAACCTATTGCCGTAAATGGGGACGCCACATTTTACAAATTGAATTTTTTTTTAAATAGTGGTACAACAAAAGGTTTATCTTAATATTAAGAAAAGCCAGGTAAAAGGTAATTAGTATTTTTCATTAAACACTATATTAATATTAATCAATGCAAATGAAATAACTGTCACAATGAAACACGTTCTAACTTAATACATTATAATTAAGGCTTTATGAAACAGTCCTCATCAGCACAATAATAAAGGTACAATATTATCGGATACACGTTCATTAGCTGCGACGAAAATACAAATAAACTTATCGTTAATATAAGTTTAAACTCGATTTTATCGTAGCTTATACAGAGCTGGCTTATTACCATATTAAACAAGCGAAGAATAAAATGATAAATAAATATAAGTTTAATTTTATGTATTGAAAATTAGTCTCGAATGCATTCTTCTTCGAGTAAACAGGACGATGTTCATAAGATTCGTGGGCTTTAAGTGTTGAATGAAATGAATAATAATAACTCTATAGCAGTATCTCTGGTAGTACGTCATTTGATTGTCACCGCTTGCGCGCAAACAAAAAGCTCATATATTTTGCGGGACAAGGACAAGGCTATATTTACAAATAGCGTTGTAGTTGTCCCGCTTGATAAGCTTAGGCCTACTACTAAAGCCTGTGATTTCGTAATAGTAGTGCATGCTTACGGGATGAAGTGTCACACATGTATATATAAGAAACGCGCTCCTGACTGTTAAATGAATATTTGAGTGTTTGTAAGATTCTCTGGTGTTGAGTGTCGCTTAGACACACGGGTGTGCATAAGAATCGTGCTTCCATTAGTCATAAATCTTGTCAAGGGTTTAAAAGCAAAATAACTTGTCGATGACTACAGAGGATAAGTGCTTCACTGGTTCAGTAGCAGAAAATGTGACTGCGAGGCCAAATGATTATAGCGAGGTTTATTTCTTGGAGCATTGCCTTATCTGGGAGTGAATGCACAAACTGCAGAGATAGTACTTTCATTTAAGCCAAAAAGCTCGTCTTGCCTTATTAAAATGCTCGCTTTAGAATATATAATACATATTTAATTTAACTCTAGCATACGTTTAATGTCCTTCGATAAGCTCACCCACGGTGTGTAAGAGAAAATGTAGAAAAAAGAGGTAATAAGATAGATTTCGCTTTGTTTACAGATTTATTTTATTTTATTGGCACTCCAATAATTGTTAACACCACAAGGATTACGAAAAAAAACTTAGTTTAATATCACAATTTCTTATGAACCACACGAGCTATTTATAAAAATGCTAGGTTTTGGCCGCGGCTTCGCTCGAATAAATGTAGGTTATGTAAATTTTCGATCCCTCGGGAACAGTACTTTTGCTTTGGAAAGTGTAACAAACAAACAAACTCACATTCGCATTTATAATATTATATTGTACTAGATTTTGCCCGCGGCTTTGCTTGCGTAAATGTAGGTTAGGTTAGGTTAGTAACAGTACTTTTTAACACGCTTTTATTAGCTTGGTATGTATACATACGAGTACATAGGTAATGGAATCTTTGAACGTGATTTTCATCCCTTTCAAACCGACGGATTGATTTGAAACTTTGCACACTTATCGAGGACCTACGACTATACAATAATTTGAAAATAAAAAATAATAGTTTCAAAACTAAAAGAAACGCTTTTTTAAAAAACAAACTAAAATGTAGAAAATAATTTAATAATTTTAATGTAAAGAAGCGTGGGATGAAGGTTATCAAAATATCTTAGAAAGCACCCCACGTTTTTTTTCTTCTGGATGAAAGGTGCCCTATGTCCTTTTTTGTTATCCTGACAACGTGTATGCGAAAATTTACGATGAACAGTTGAGTAGTTAAGGCGTCAAAGCGTAACAATCAAACAGACAAACTCACATTCGCATTTATGATATTAGTTAGGATATAATAAGAATATGAATCGAGCTTGCCTTATTTAAGCTCAAGCACGCTTCTGCCCCACGATCATAAACACCAACTTAGGTCACTATGCCACAGGTCCAACAAAGCAGATTCAACACAAAAATATTTCAAGCCCCGTATGTCTATCTATCTTACTTAAAAATTCCCAAAAATTTTATCAAGGGCGGGTAATAAAAAGTAAAGGTGAAAGAGCCGTCGTCCCTCGAGATAAGGCTTTGAGAGACAAAGATGGATGGTCCAGGACGACGGACGTGTTATCACTGCCTCTGTTATCTATGGAGCGATATTCCGTTTAATTGCCTACGTTTTTACAACAGGCGCTTTTACTCGGGGCCGTTTTTGTGCAGAGTTATGAGTCACATGAATTTTTGGGTTTCAGGAAGTGATAAGCAGGGTATAGCCGAGTGGGGTGACTGTTGAACTGCCACGAAGTAGTCTCGAGTTCTATACCACGGCATCCCTTATTTTTAAAGTTATATGTGTAATACATTGTTTATTATTACTCACTATTTGTTAACGTTAAGATGAAGGCAAATACCACGAGGCGCTTATGTAGGTCATATTTGTGTTCTACAGTGTCTACAATTGATGCGGCTCACACAAGTGAGAAATCCGTGTCACGCGCTTGCAGTCTTTAGGGATATAAATATACCTTAGGTAAAGGTGTTTTGCACGTACAGTTTGCTAGCTCTGTTTTAGAACCCACTATGTATTTACTAGGTTCATTCCCTATTGCGTGGATCCACCAAACATAGCTTACCTGCTTTCATCCCGGTATATTGTCAGTTGCTAAAAATGTCTAAACAGTGTGTTCTCTCTCTAATTTAAAAGCGTAGCTCTTGTTGGTGAAACAATGGCCTCATCTTTCTTTATTCTGTTTTAATTATAACCTTTTAACACGCTTCCCACTTTTTCCTCCATTTCCACGTCTGAGTCTTGCCTTCCCTTTCCTTCTTTTAATTTTCCATTCCAAATTTGTTTTGAAATGACATCATGTCATATCAAGTGACCTATTCTAATTACCTTAACAACTAATACTGAAAATAATATGTACGATTCTAAAATTGAATCCACCCAGGATCCTACGATCAATCGAAACCGTTACCGCAAACTAACTACGGTATCAACGATATAGTCAGTACCATTTTATTTTGTTCCACAATTTTATTTCCATGTACTGACATTGTCGGTTTAACATGTGTCTCCCTGCGGCCGATGCGATGGATAAGTATCTGAAACGTCGCCACGTTTCGAATACATTTTATTTACAATACACTTATGCCAAAAGTGTATTGTAAATAAAATTGTGACAAAGATAAACTGCTCAACATTTATTTATTTAGTTTTATTTTCACATTTCTATCAATTGACACTGCAGCAGAGTTTATTCATTCAACGTTTTCATTTAGCACAGTCCTCTTGCGATCGTTTCTTCAAGGAATGCTTAGGCTCTGGAATAATACTTACAGTAGTGCTTGGCTTTCTTGTCTTGACTTGTTCTTCATCATAAGATGCTTAAAGAAAGTATTACTATAACGATAGGCTTAAATGTTTATACCCTTGAAATTAAACTACTTTATACGAATTTTATTACGTTGTTTATTAACACGTTGAATACGCTTTTTTGAAAATATTATACTACTACTACTGAAACTTTACTACTATTTAGGCTATTTAAAACTATTTGAACTGTTAAGATTTAAATTTACACTTTCGACGTTTCGGTTGCTTTCCAAATATGATTTGTAATTATTTATGATTTAAATGATAGACAATATTATGTGTACCCTTTACATAACCGAAGTCTACAAATAGAGGTTTACCATCAGGTGACAGTCAGCAAGGAGAGCCTACTAAAAAATGTTGACTACTACGCAGGGGACACGAAAATCCTAACGCACCTTTGACTTTTCTAAGAAAGCTCGCTTTCACAGCGAAGAAAAACATTGTGAGGAGACCCTCATGTTTGCGAGTTATGCATAATGATCTTAAAAATTAGTGAAGTCTCCAAACCTGCTCTGGGCCAGCGCTCACAGCAAGCCCCCACACACAGAAAAAAGACACGTGCCCAGGCCAGGATAGCTTATATAAAAGGCTGATATTATGTACTGTATTATGTCATATATACTGTATGTGACGTACACAAAATTAAATGCATGTTAACCATCCGTGCTAACATAAACATAACTTTAAATTACCACTTAGTAAGTACAAACCTACCACCAATTCAGTTCGTCTTAAACCGGGAACATATCAAAAGTTTGAAACATTTACGGGAAAGCTATTAAACATTTAATCTGAGCAATCGTAGACATTATGTGGAGCACTCTCGCTCAGTTGTAAACAATGTTTTGATAACATCATTAAACTTTATATAAATAACAAAACTTTTATGATTTGGGGGGATATATACACTGCCTTGTTCGTTTTTTACGTAAGCGAGAGGATATACGATTTGAAGTGTTCCTATCGTAGGTGTACAAATAAAATGCTACATTGTAAATATGGATATATATTTACTGGTACCAGGTACAAATATAATAAATACATCATTGAACTACGACCTAACTGTGTGGTTGCGGAGAGACGACTGCGGCGGTTCTGCATACTTGTCTGAATATAAAACAAAAGCATCAGCAGTGTCGCTACAAAGCTATTTATTTTTCTGCAAAGAAGTTCTCAAGTGCAGAAATCAGTAGGTCTTCCATGAATATGTTTATCCGAAACTTCGAAATATTATGAACTAGATTTTGCCTGCGCCTTCGCTAGCGATAAAGTAGATTTTCAAAAAATTCTATCCTTCGGGCAGAGTACCTTTTTCTATATAAAAGGTACCCTATGTCGCTTTATGTACTTCTGACAACGTGTCTGCGAAATTGCACGATGATCGGTGGTGTAGTTAAGGTGTAAAAGCGTAAAAAACAAACAAACAAACTCACATTCACATTGATAATATTAGTTAAGATTACGATATACCTGTCGCAAAGTTTCTTTGGATCTCTTTCTTTTATAATTTCTTCGCTTTACGTATTGGTAGAACCAACTTTTCTAGTTCTTTTTTTTATTATTTTGCTACTTAATAGAGTTGAAAATAACTGTTTTCTTTTAGTTTACTCTGTTTTGTCTTAAGAATTTAACAGAAGCAACAATTCTGCGAAAAGAAAATGTTTTAGTAGTTTTTTACTTCCATTTTATTGTTCTGTGTAAGTAATAAACGTTCCATTAATTTATTTTTGCCAACAAGTAAACGAATAAACCATTAAAACACTCAGTTTGTTAAGATTTCGTACTTTGAGTGCTCTATTTACACCATAAAGATAAAATGTGAGTGATACGCACCTTTGTTCTTGAACTTCGTCTAATTTTCCTTTTCTACATTAAAAGGAATTTAATTCCTAAAATAAAAGGAGTCGCTCGAAAAACTCGTTTGCGATTCAATTATATAATCCTTTTTGTTGAATATTTAAATGCAATTTTGATTTAAATTCTACGTTTCGTTGTGAACTTTTCAACTTTGCTTGAGGCAAATAAAAAACGAATAAATTGCGAGTTTGAAAATATACTCAGCTGTGTTGTATTTTGTGAGCGATTCCTTTGAAATCGTCTCACGGTTTCAATTGTATGTTTTATTTGTTATCCACTAGCTATTTCTATTGATAAATAAAATGAGATTTTGACGGCACGTCGTCTTATATTGATTTTAAAGTGTTACTTTTGTTTGGTCCTAGGGTAAAAAGAAGCAAAAGTTATACATCGTGTGATCGGTTCATACCATGGTGTAATGGAATGAAAATAAATTTCTTCTTCTTCGCATTTATAATATTAATTTAAAATGTTTGTATATTCTAATATGTTAGAAAATTATTTTCTAATAATAATATTCCTCAAAATGAAAAAGTTACTCATCACAGGATGAAACTTGTTTTAATCGTCTTAGAAAAGGGTTACTAATATGGTTGGTTTATATACGTGCTAACTTCAGACAGCAACTTCGTCTACGTGAATCCCATAGAACCATGTTCTCTGAATAAAATACGTACATACATACACGCCAACATCCCCTAAGGAGTAGGCATTATATAACCACATTTTGTCAGCTATGATTTTAGGTTAATGTTACGTCTATCTGTTTGTTAGTTTTATTCAAATCTGTTCAACAGTTCACGTGTATGAGACATGCAAACATTTCCACATTTATAATACACGATTTTACCTTTTTTACCAGCGTATAGAGTGGTTCCCTATCCATTAGCATAAAATTTTAAGACCTAATATAACTTAGCATAATGTTGTTTGGCATAATTATATTTTCGCATAATATAATTACGCATAACAGCTTACGCATAATTTTTTAAGCATAATTTCTCTAACCATAATAATGATTAAGCATAATATTGTAAAGCATAAATTTATTAAGCATAAAGTTCTAAACCATAACTTTTTAAGCATAATATCCTAAAGCATAAATTGATGATGTGTTGAATGAGTTTCTGTCACGGCTCCGGCGCTGCGGGCCTCCGGCGGCCCCACGCGTGCTAATCGTCGCAGACGGCTTTCGCTCACCACCGCAGCTTCGGCTTGTTGGCCGGCTTCGCCGGCCAGCCTCAGCCGCGGCGGCTCGCTCGCAGCCGCCTGCTCCTCAGCCCGCGGGCCGCCTCGCCCCTACACGCCTACGCGATTTTAAATAACACTCTAGGGGTAGGACAAACAAGACTACGTGAAGTCGGTTTTGCAGCAATTCGGTTCTATGACTAACTTTTGTTAACTTCTATTATGCTAAAAGTCTTTAGGCCTACTAACGTTATGCTAATAGTCATTAGGCCTACTAACGTTATGGGAATCAAATTTATGCCAAAACAAATTAGTCTTTAACATGATTATGCCAACATAAAATGTATGCCTAAAAAAAGTATGCCAAAGTATTATTATGCCAAAACAAATTGTGCCAAAATCGTTATGCCGAAGTATATTAGGACAAAAAACATTATGCGAAAAGGAGGGATCCCGTATAGAGTGTATCTTATCGATACACATAGCTAAGTATTGTTGTCAGTAAGCCTTCATCGTATCTAGATTAGTAAACCGCAGTACTTTCGCTATATACCTTTCTGTTGGTATACGTAACATCGCTTAGGGCACTCCGGCCATGATTACTACCACAATAGGTCTCTTCAGCTCCCTCTTTCAATTGTGCGGATGCATTACCGCCCTCTTTATCCTGCTGGTAATAAACTCGGATACCAATAGTACTGTATTATCATTGTTATTGTCTTGACATAAAGTAAGAATGCTTCAATGAAGAGATAAGAGTACTAGATTTAGAAATATATGTAAAAAGTAGACTATTAGACTGAATAGACTTACTATTGTTAAAACTAGATTTTGCTCACGGCGTTGCTCGCGTAACAGTAGGTTATGACAATTTTTATCCCATGGGAAATATACTTTTTCTGAATGAAAGGTACCCTATGTTTTTTTCTGTACCCTTGACAACGTGTATGCGAAATTTTATGATGATCGGTCGATTAGTTAAAACGTAACGAACAAACAAACTCACATTCGCATTTATAATATTAGTTAGGATGTAATACATATATGTATGTCACAATGCTAGCGTGGCAGTCTGTCTATATAAATGTGGTAGTTTTCATTATGAATTGGTCCTCTGGGTGAATATGTTCGTCGTTCAAGTAAACGGGCTTATAAAAGCACATTATTTTTCTGCAATGTGTCGCTGCAATAGTGACTGGAAACGTTGCTAGCAATTACACCCATACTGTGCAGTTCTCGGTTATATTTAGTGTATGGTACGGCTATATAGCAAAACAAATATGTTTGGCATAGCCAAAATTTTTGCAGCTACATAGTGAAAAGTATATATGTATGTTTATCCATTATCTAGTACCCGTAGTACAAGCTCTGCTTAGTTTGGGCTAGATGGTGTTATGTGTATGTGGTAGAATATTATTATTATTATTGTTGTTTAGAAGATCTTATACTGTTTTCTATGTACAGACAGCGACACTAGTAGCTAATGAACTGCATGCGATGCAGCACATGGAATTAACTTCTAACATTCCTTTATAAATTCGTTTTTTTTAGTTATGACATATTTATAACCATTTTTAAATTAACCACCCTTCAACACTAGTACTAACTCTTGTAAAAACTTGACAGCGATGGTTATTTTGAATGATTTCTAGAAGTATTCAAAAGCTTTGTTTAAGAGCTTACTATAAACTACAACTACCTTTATCATAGATATAAACAAAAGAAGCATCCAGCGCTACTAACGAAATTTAAAAGTGCTCCACGCAACTAAACTATTAAACGAATACATTAAACCATCCTTCAACTATTAATATTGTAAAAACTTGACAACGATGGTCCTTTTGAATGATAGAAAATACAAAATGTTAAGCGACTTGTATCGCTGAATGAACGTTGCTTAATGAATGTAGAACCTATCACCAAATAAATTATGAGCTGACTATGTATATCTTTCTACATCGCAGATATAAACAAACGAAGCATCCAGCGCTACTAACGAAATTCAAAAGTGCTTTACTCAACTACTTAACCAACACATTAAACTTTCAAACATTACTTTTTACACATCACAAAAGCAATATACTCTCATTGAAAGTTCAAACGTGCATAAATCACCAAGTCTACACGACTTCGGTTCCACTTCCACTATCGAGTCTATAGTTTCAAGTAGAGTTCCACACGAGTTTGCGGCCAACAATGAAAGTCTTGCGACTTGCGGCCTCGCCTTGCGCTCAATGGGCTTAGACTGCAACTTCAGCGACTCGCTGTTGTATCATTAAATAGCGGAGTTTAAAGTAAGTTGCCGAGTTATGATGTATATGGGCTTCATTTAAACTGTACCCTAACTTTGAGGTAATGCATTTTAAGTATGGAGCATTGAAATCTGTTATAACTTTGTGAGGATGTATCTATGTAGCATTGAAACGATTGTATCGGATTCGAGACTGTTTGGTCTGATTGACAGTCATTTTCGGAATAAATATTGTTAGCTTTATTTCTGGTTATCGCAGTTTAACCCTTTCATTTAGTCAGTGTTAGGGTAAAGGGAGGAAAATGAAATAATTTAGTGGTTAAACTTTAGCTTTTGTCATTGGAGTAACTGACAAAAAGTTGACATATAACAAACAAAGTTGCGACTGATCTATAATGGTCTTTAGTTCACAGGTTAAACTATAATACTAATGAGTGTCGACTTATATGTAATATTTTGTTAGAGCAAATAGAAGCACAATGAGTTGTAATCTACTTCGTCTTATATTGAAGAAATACAACTTATTCTTTTGGGAGGTGTAATATTATCGTTGGCGACAAATCAGCCAGCCACCATTCTGATGGTAAGTGGTAATTGTTGCATCTGAACATGATGGTGCTATCTTGCTATTGAGGAGTTTATCCGGAGGAAACGTAACTATGTCATACTCTATAGAATATAAAAATAAAGCAAGGGAAAGTAGAACTGAAAATGACTATTCAGCAGGTCTCCGGAAATAACTAAACTAGGCATGATAGTGCGTACCCACGTAGACCAGTATCAAGTAAGAAACTTAAAAAAATAAAAATAATGAGAGAAATATGTATTTTTTTAGAACCATGTAAGGAAATGCCAGCCTCTTAAAAACCTAAACAATATCGTTCATGTACCCTTGATTCCTGCTCTTTGGTCTTAGAGTTCTATCATACAAATTACAATACAAAATGATTAACAAGACAATTCCCATTAGTACCCACTTCACCACATAGACTAGTCCTCGAGACAGCTCCAACTACAATACTATAATTATCAAGCTGCGCATTCGAGCTGGAGATTATAACGTACAGAGATCGTGTGCAGCGCTGTGAACATCAGTGTTTATTGCACTGTGTAATCTACGAGCACGTGCACATCTAGTATACTGCTGAGTTATCTACACTGTGTCTGTCTAATACTGTGTGTTCACATGAATCGTAAAGGATGGAAGATATAGTTGAATGGAAATATAGGTGGAAAAGTGCAAAGCTGTAAATACATAGGTGCAAGGTGTGTGTTGAAGTGATATTCAACTTTAAATTTAAACTACTGTACACAAATTGTATAACCGTTTATTAAAAAAATTATATTCAACTGTTTTAAATTCAAAGTCAAAAATCTTTATTTCCATAAAAATGTATTAACAATTAATTCTTGGACACGTCAATTAACTGATATATTAATTAAAATATAATAAAAAGTTAGCATTGGAAAAAGCCTGTTCGTGGAGTAGGGCTTATATGAGAAGAAGCAGCCAAGAAACTCATGGCCACTCTTTTCAATCGCCTTGATCAATGTTTGATCAATATATACGAGTTTCCAGCTGCGATTCTTAGTGGTTCATTAAAAAGCTTACGCATTTCGGATTCTATACCCGGGTTGAATAAATTGCAATATGGCTTTTCTGCCAAGAAATTCTTAGTAGATCCTCGGCGGGAAGACTACGATATGCTTGCCAGGAAGCAAACAATAGAATAAGGTAAACTAATATGAATTACGTCTACGCCAAAGGGGGTAAGCTTACCGCTGATTTTTCATTTTACAATTTCAAATAAATCAAATTATATCTGGCGATATATACATAATACATCGCCTATCCATTTGAGTCGCTTTTCCTCGGGAATAGGGCTATGTATAAACGTACTGTTAGGTTAGAGGGCTAGGTCGCACTTTCGTGTATATACATATGACCAAGTGTGCCTTTTTTTCTTCAAGATGTTCAGACGCTATTCGTAGTATGTTGCAACATTGTTAAATAGAGTTCGACCTATTTAATAACCCAAACGGAACACTGATACTGTCCTTCTTACTTTTTTTAAGAAGAGAAGAGGGAGAACTCTAGCACCTTTTCCTTTTAAAAATGTAATCTACGTAATATTGTCTTCTGTTTACGCGAATGTTATTCATTGAAATTAAACTACTATATACGGATTTTATCGCGTTGTTTATTTATCACTGTATATAGTAGTTTAATTTCAATGTAATCTACGGTGAAAATGAATACGTAAGGGATCAAGTCGTTTCATTTTCATCACAATATTATCATCTATGAACTCGTATTAACAGTAATGATTCTGTGTTAAGAGTGAGCCGTGTCAGCGACCATGCTGTCTGCATTAACATTCAAATATTTTTTGTTAGCCTGTAAAGTTTTAATATTCAGATAATTCGCTTTTAGATAACAGAAGTTCTTGATTTAAATTTAAGTACGAAATTGCAGATTCTTTTAAATTTCGCCTCGTGATTTAAAATCGGATTTACTAGTCATGCAGTCACCATGTTTTAGACATTTCCTCGCAGTTAAATGCCTTTCGGATGATATTTGCCAGTTCTCAAGCCCCATAATTATAATATTATTGGCATATTATTTGTTATCATACAATTTCTATTAGTGTTGAGAAAGACTTACATGAGGCATGACTTTTGTCCCGTACAGGACGTACTAATGTAAGAGGTGCTTAAAATTTTTTCATGTACTATTAATTTTTATCGCGTTCGTCGCGTACGATATTAGCGTAGAGTGAGTGAGAGACAACTTTTGGCTGCTTTGCACAAACTTTTAACATTTGAGTTGTTATTAATATTACAAAAATATTATCGATTATATCCATCCATCCATCCATCAAATATATCCTATGTCAAACGCTTCTTATTTTTTGTGGTAAGTATTACGATAACTACACTTTGTAAGGTACATATAAACACAGCAACACTAGATGAGATAATAATTCATAACTTCAAATGTACCGCTGTGCTTTAAGACGCCTCGCTTTATTTGAAGTAAGATATAGTACCGGTTCAGTACAAAAAAGAGGCAACTCTTACAAACTCATTTCTATTACATGTCCTACTCAACACTAATCTATACTAATATTAAAAAGCTGAAGAGTTTGTTTGTTTGGTTGAACGCGCTAATCTCAGGAACTACTGGTTCGAATTGAAAAATTCTTTAGTGTTGGATAGCCTATTTATCAAGGAAGGCTATAGGCTATATAACATCACGCTACGACCCACGGGGACGGCGCAGTAACGATAAACGCGGGTGAAACCGCGGGAACATCTAGTCGCTTTATAAAGGTAATATACTATAATCTAACCTAACCTTCATAGTGGCAACATTGTCTAAGTAATAACAGTTCTTTGCACGCTACAATGTTTCGTACATTATATATACATATATGCTAAAATTATAAACTAGCTCTGTTTGCTTACCCGCAACTTCGTATGTATAGTATTTTGAATAGTATCTACTACTAGTACTAGCATATCTTTATTTTTGACTTATAGGCGGTCTATCAAGATGACACATGGACCTGGTTTTAAATTAGACTCCAATCCTATCTAATAGTACAAATGCGAATATGAGTTAGTATGTTTGTTACGCTTTCACTCCCCAACCACTTGACCGATCGTCATGAAATTTCACATACACGTTGTCAGGGGAACAGAAAAGGACAAAAGAGTACCTTCCATCCAGGAAAAAGCACGGTTATTAAACTAACCTAACCTATTTTTAAGCAAGTGAAGCCGCGGGCAAAATGTTTTGCGTGACACACGTTCAAGTATAGGTCGGTCCAGCCGTTTAGGAGGATTTTAATTACAAACACACGCACAAAAGATTTATATGTATATATAAAGATGTGAAATGAACTCAATTTAATACGCACGGCTTAACCACTGTACTGATTTTGATAAAATTTGGCCTACCTGGTGTCCCGCTATTTGTTTCCGAGGAATGGATGCGAGTGAAGCCGCAAGCAGAAACTAGAGCTGTTTGTAAAGTAATACAAAGTCGGCTTCAAATATAAAATATTTTATAAATCTGTTGTAATGGATTAATGTGGTTATTCTATCGTAAAAACTAACTTTTTTATGAGGTCGAAGTTTATTCATCTTTTGAAGTGTAAGTAGTGAAAATAAAAAGTGATAAGTTGAACAACGTTTAACTTAAAACTCTTGAAGTATCTCAAAACTTTTATAAACTACATTAGATTCCTTTGGACCGCTTAACTTTGCATCTCATGTTTCTTGAAATCTTTGTAATGAAAAATGTTTGGAAGAAACTAAAACTGAAAAGTTTATTATGTTTACTTAATTGTACTTTGTTCTTTTGTATTTTTACAACTATTGATTAATTTAAGGTAAGTGTTGAAGTTTATGTAAGTGTTCTTGCAATTTGAACGACAATTTGTGGAAAAGTATACATTTATTGTGTCATCATACTGCTTTTTCTATAAAAACCGAAAGGTATGCTTACAGTTACAAATATTAATTTTTATACAGGGCTGGTAGAGTGTAGACTCTTTCTTTGACGATATTCCTAAGCTCGCTACTTTGTTTTCTTTATTAAGTACATATAAATACGTAAATACATTATAATATTAATAGTATAGGTGTATCATTCCGATCCACGCAAAGGTTGTCTGTAAGATATTGGTGATATATGTAATTACATATTTATATATGTAATCATAGTTACGAAGAATAGTACTACATCAGCCGAACAATGCTGAAATACCTACTACGCACGCGATTCGACTGCGTGTGTCAAATGCATGGTTGTGTGCGTGTAGTGTTTTTCCATTAATTTAATGTATTTCTAATGCATATTTTATATAAATATTAGGATTCGCCACTCCTTCTCCATATAAACTTTAACTGTGCTAAATTACATTCTTCTCCGTCCGCGCAATTTTCGTAAAAAGGGATCAAAGTTTTTGCTTCACGTATTAATATATAGATAATACTTGACTGAGCTCATAGCCAGTTGAACTCACTGATCGGTAAACGATTAGCGAGGTTAAGCAACGTTGGGTGCGGTCAGTCTATAGATGGGTGACCGCTTAGTGGTATTTCATCTGAGCGTCTCCGTGCTTCGGAGGGTACGTAAAAGGTCGGTCCCGGTTGTTGCCAAATTGACAGCAGCCGTTAAGCCATGTCAGAGGCCTACGAGCGGCTTGAACAACTCTTGACAACAGGTTGGCCACTAACCACACGAAAAGAAAGAAGAAGACTGATTCAGATAAAATTATTACTTGAAAGACTTCCATATAAATAATACTTTGTGATTAGTAATGCTTAAAATTATAACTGAGTAATTAATTTCTCAAAGTTAGAAGTAGAAAATAGTACTACTAGTTTAATATAGCACTTACTTATTTGTATTCGAGAACCGTTAGTTATTAACGGGGGACTCGCGTGACTACCGCCTCAGTTTCAGTAGCATGCCTTGAATTAAATTAATTGTTGTCTATATTTTACTTCCTAAGACGCCCCGAAATATTTATTATCGCAGTTTTGTTCAATGTTTTCAGTTTAATAAGTTAAGCGCTATTGTTGTTATACCGCGGGACGCTAGTTTTGTATTCGTGAACTTTATAATGTATTCAAATACTTTACATGCATGTTTTTAGTTCAGTTATGTAACTTTGGCTACAGTAGGTCGTTTATAGATTATTAATAATGGTTACCAATATCAACTGAGCCCCGTGTTATAAACGAAAATTTGATTTAGTGATGTAGACGTAAACAAAAACTTTGACTTTTAAACGTTTAATTTATATTTCTGCATTATTATTTATTAGCTTGTATTAAGGTAATGCTGGCTTCTGCTACAAGATATTCTTTTGACGTGTGTCAAGTTTCATCCAAATCTAATCTGATTCTATCCAAACGTAGGTACCTACGCAGACTTTTCCATCACTTTTGTACAACACAAACATGCTACAAAATTTTATAAAAAGAAAATAAGATTTCGTTTGTAAGCAGTTATACGTCTAGGCTGTACAAAAACATATGGTGATTGCACAGACTAATGCTTTAACACTTGTGTTTTTGCAAATGCTCTATAGCACAAATCTTCAGAGATCATTATAGAAAGTAAATTATCAATAGTATAAAGACGAAAACTATAACTGTTTTTAGAAACTTAAGGTGATAATAATGCTAATTATGCAATAAAATATTTGCAGAAATGCCATCATTGCCTTTCTGTGTTTATTATGGTCTTCTTCAACTACTATGTGACTCTCTGCCTCTTCTGATATCATCGTTTCTGATCAGGTTCTTTCGACGTTTTCTCACGTAATGGAAAGTGAAATGTGCAAATTCTTGTGTATAATTAGTCATTTTTATTGGCTTGTTGTGAAATCTTTATTGTAGATGAATCATGATGATATGATTTATTGCTCAAATTATTTGTTTTTGTCTTACGTTTAAGCGAAAGTAACACATTGATATTAACTTACTTTAAACGGTAATCGTCGCGGTTTATTTCGTTCACAATCTTTTATACGGAACAGTTTGTATTGTAAAGAGTCCACGATATTTAAGAAAAAAAAATACATCTCCTTTACTAGGAATAAATCTTGTATCGCGTTAACTTTACATATATTCAAACAAAATACACAAAGAATCCCCAAACTCGAAACTAAAATTGATGGATCACGCAATTATTTGGTATTTTTGGAGATCGAACCCATAACACTCAGCAATCTGTGTAAGTAAAATGCTTGGCAGTACAACATTTTATTTATAAATCTCTCATTTCTCAATCAGCCAACTCTACTTTACTGCAGAACGTACAGAGAGTTGCTCCTTGCGCTGGTACAGCCTATTTTTCTCTTTCAATACTAACCTAACATAAAACTAGGTGATAATATCACATGTACTAATGTCATTTTTAACCATTCAATCGCACAGAACCAGTGAACTTGGATGACATAATTCAATAGTTACAGGGTTGCATGTCACAAAGTTATTAACACAAAACAATTGCAGTAATTTGTGGGCAATATCTAGATATAAACGCGACTTTATCAGATATATTCCACATTTTTTCGGTTATTTGTGACCACGCCGGAACATTGGAATAATTAAACAATTTTTTTCTGTAGCGTGCCCTTA
This sequence comes from Catocala nupta, assembly GCA_963675205.1. Classification (NCBI taxonomy): domain Eukaryota; kingdom Metazoa; phylum Arthropoda; class Insecta; order Lepidoptera; family Erebidae; genus Catocala; species Catocala nupta. Next base: position 8,939,201 of record OY776091.1, on the reverse strand, counting down.
ATAAAGCCTGAATTGAACGCTTTATTTTATCGTAGGCGGGTATTGTACAGATAAATTGTTTGGATTCGTATTAATTCTTTGTTTAGTACATTGAATAGTTATTTTTAATAAATATTTTGTTTTATTCTCCATTGTATAATAATGGTATGTGTTGATAAGAATGGTAGCATAGTTCTAAATATATCTGTTGTTCAAGGACTTATGTATAATTATATTTGTATGTGCATAATTTTGTGATATCTTAGTAAAGTACAGTCGGTCAAGAAAGTGGTCTACCAGTTTTGACAACAGTTTCTGTGAGATCTAAATATATTATCAAAAGTTTTAGTGAACTGAGCGATACTAAGGTTCACTTTTCTAAAGTGACACATGGCAAGACGTAAATATCATACATAATAATGAGAGCAATGGTCACTGTCATAATATTATGGTAAGAAAAAATTGACGTTGAAATGACGTTTAAATGCACTTCAACCGTAGTGGTGGTAGACCATATTTGTGTTCGACTGTACTTACAATATACATAAAAATTTCGATCCGGGTTCAACACGACACATGACACGGCGACATTGTTAATAGATTTCCCTGAAAACTCGGCACGAACGGGAAAAAACTACTCGGTAACTACTAATTTGACAGTTATGAAGCGCCGATCGAACACTTATCATAGTTTGCCGTTACGAGTACGATCAAGTTATATAACTATAGTACGGTATATACACTGCACAACGGCTTCAATCACCTTACAGTGACACATACACCGCTGTGCTATTGAGGCAGTCGTACAAAACATGTGGTTAAAGAATCTCTCGTCGATATATTAAAGCACCATAAAGTATATAGTTCATAAAACACATCGTAAAACATCGGTACCGCAGTAAAATATCCAGATTTGAATAATATTGGACTCAACTCATGTATTTCGTATAATATTTTTGGGATCGTCACAATACATTTATTGGTTTGTATTGATTTCGTGACCTTCAAAAGGCCATTCTAATAATAGCAGTCATGTTCTGTTCCACAGCTGGGCTTACTCTTGTTCAAGAGGGTATAAGTCAAGTGCAGTTAAAGATCTTTTTTTATAAATTACTAGCTTTTTCCCGCGGCTTCGCTCGTGGAAAAGTAGGCTAGGTTATGTTAGTAACAGTACGTTTTTAAAATACAATATAGCCTATGTTACTCTGTGATAAAACAGCTTCGCAATGGTGAAAGTATTTTTAAAATCGATTTAGTATTTTTTGACTTAAATACTAAATGACAAATATACAAACAAAAAATCAAATCTTTACCTAATTTATTTATTTATTTATTTATAAAAGGTACAGTTACAGAATACAGACCAAGTAGTGATTAGGATTACTTTTACATGAAAACATTTTTAAATCTGCTCTCCAATTACTACTGTACACAGCATTCAGAATTTATACAGGTTCAAACATGTAAGTGAACGTTACAATAAAAAAAAAAAAAGAAGTTACATACAATATAGTTAAGACTAGGAGCGTAATGTGAATTTTAAGATGCATTCAATTGGCGCAAGGATTCTATGAATCTGCTGTGACTATCCACAAATATATCAACATGAGCGCAAATATCATTATACTGTCTACACATTCGAAACAGTGGATTATTTTGGGACACATTATTGTTACACGTTGGTATTCGAAACAGCTGCGGAGTACGCACAGATCGAGTAGGTACCTTGAAGTGTAACTGACTTAGGAGAGTACTATTAAATGAGCCCTTCAAGATTTTATATAAAGTGGACATGTCGCTCATCCATCTCCTTTTATCCAATCCAACCATGTTAAAGTAACGAAGTCGAGCTTCGTATTCAGGTATTTTACGCCTTAAACCGCATTTCATGCATAGAGCTCTGACAAACCGCCTCTGTATAGACTCTATACGGTCTATATGAATTTTGTATATCGGAGCCCACACGGATGCGCAGTATTCAATAATACTTCTAATTAAAGCATAGTATAGAGTTATAAATGAACTTAATTGTCTAAAGGGTTTTGAATTTCGGAGTACAAAAGATAACATACAACATAATCTGTATAAAATTAGTAGGTATAGATAAATTCCTAGACTACGAATATACCTAATGGTCTATTTAAAAGAATTCGGCAGCTTAAGAATTTTAAGTCGAAAACTATGTAAATGAAGGCTCGGAAATTTTTAAAGCATAATATTCATAGTAAAATGTCTTCAAATATAATTATATTCCATGTATGATACACGTTTACCTTTAATATGCTTTAGAGTATATTACCGCTCTTAACTTGTGTATGGGGGCCAGTCAGTACAGACCGGCGATACTTCGACCCAGTGGGATCTTTTGTGTCGGCACCAAGATTTATCCCTTAGCTATCTCCTTATGAATGTATAGCATCAACCACAGTGTACACTTCAGAGAGAGAAGCCTGAAGTCTTCACGGTTTGGATATGCCAATCCTATCAGACCCATTCTCAATCCAGCCTACCCGTCGCATTCACACAGTAGGTGCCATATGGACTCGTCCTGTTCACCACAGGCTCTGCAAGTCGAATTGTGTGCCAATCACAATCTGCACAGGAAGTCGTTGGTGCCAAAATGGCCAGTGAACGCTCCTGTGAGCACGCGTATTTGGCTCTTGTCATCCCCTTAAAACTTTCGGATGAAGGCTGTGGCTCTGTTTGCAATGAATTTCTTGGAGTGTTCCAGATCCCTAAGAGCCATCCACTCTAGCCTGTGTTTATCATTGCCATGTGCATTCAAACGGTGCTCTCAGAGAGTCCCACGTATGGCTCGGAGCCCACAAACTGTTGCTCCGAGCCCTTTCTGGCTAATTCATCAGCCTCCTCGTTGCTCTGCACCCCTGCATGCCCCGGAACCCACACCAGTCTGACTGTGTTCTTCCTGCCAAGGTTTTTTATGGGCCTTAACACAGTTAAGGACCAGTCTGGAGTCCACCCTACACGAGACCAGAGCCTTGAGAGCAGCTTGACTGTCACTGAGAATATACACAGTCCTGTCAGTGAGATTTTTGTTAATATTCTCCTGAGCACAAGCAATTATAGCATAGGTTTCCGCTTGGAATACCGTTGCATATTTGCCTTACCGCTCGCTTACCACGCCGTCTGTGCAGGTAGGTCTTGAAACTAATCGTGATACACTTAATAATAAGAAGCCGAAACGGACAGATTCCTTTTTTTGAAAATGATCTTTTGCTTACAATAAGGCTATGAGCCAGTACTACTAGAACGTTAAAGGGCCCTTAACCCTAACAAACGGAGCATCACCACAAATCATGCCACATAAATGCCGTTATTTTCTTAATACATTTAAATAATTCTATTAACCCCTCGTCGCGAGTGGCACTCGAGCGAAACGGCGCGGAGCGGCGCGGCGCAAATCTCAAAATCGCAGATTGGTATTGTGTGCGTTGATATTTCAATTCATTCCTCCCTGAGCTCCGCTTGAATGCTCCTTTTGTTTCTTTTAAAGAACGACTAATCAGATAGATGTGGTTTTAGATAATTTAATTAAATTTGAATTTATTGTGTTTTGAAGTTACTCCTTGAAGATATTGCAAACAGGCTTTATATCTCTTTGAATAAATTATAGGGCTGAGCCAAACTGTGCAGTATAAAGAGATTTATGATTTTGCATAGTCCTTAAAGCACCTAGTATTTAAAGGTTTATTCAAAATCGCAAATATTTTTTTTACTGTTACAACATACACATATGACCAGTTTATCGTGTTGGCTTTTTAGTATTAAAATGTATTTGAAAAATTGGGAGATAAACTATCGCGCGCAGAAAATCCTAGAACAAATCCTGTACTTCGAGCGAATTAATGAAGAGCGCTGTAGTGCCATTTTTCAGTTAAATTCATTAGCCTTAGAGCCTTATTTGCATATAACTTATTCATTAATTGACTGGACATAATGCATTCTTCACTTAGTATTTCTAAATATTAGAGCAGGCAACCCCACCCCATTTTTAACCAACGTGAACCCATTCTCACAACTACTTCTAAACAATTAATACCTATTTGGCTTACCCGGAAGGTTAACATGAAATCGACATATACGGTGGTAATCTATAGAAATAATGGTATAATATACATGTAGAATACATTAATAATAATAATGATTATTTATCTACAGAAAAAAAGATACATCCTTACATCATACATTCACAGTATTTAAGCATTGCTTTGAATAATTTAAGCTTATTAAAATTAATTCTAAAATCTATGTTAATTTATAGTGTATACAAAATAAATCAAGTTCAAAAAGGTTATGTTTAAGCCTGCCTGAACTAGGCTAAACCTGTGTTTCAGGACATCACTTGACAATTTGTTTTTTACACTAATACAAATATTTACAGTCTAAAGTATATATCTACGATTAAAGGTGTTTAGGAGTACATCTAGGTTCAACGTAAAATGGTGACAGCAAAATTCTACACAATTATCAGTTACCTTATCCGTATCTTTATAAATGGGTGTACTTTCTATTACGTAGCGCACTCTGTGTCTGACTGGTGATTAGATACGCGGGATAGTAATGAATCTCTGATGTTTTGTTGTTTAAAACACTCTTGTTCTCATTCAATTGTCTAAATTGGATCCACCGCAGATTCAGCTTGAATTACGTATCGTTCTTCATTCCGTTGACGAGTTTTTTTTTCAGCTGTTAGATTAGATTTTTATTCGTCGGTATTATATTTATGGTATGTTCTTTAAGTGCTGTGGTAATTAAGATCTGTCAAATACATGCAAAAAGATGATGCGGCAAATAAAAAATCGGACAAGTGCGAGTCGGACTCGTCCAGCGAGGGTTCCGTACAAATTTGTAGGCACATATTATAAAATAAAATTTGTCCTTGCATAAAGACCCTGTTTTTTTATGATTTAATTACAAGTGTATAGTTTTCAGATTAATTTTCCTTATATTTATAGTATAAGACGGTATTACTTGCCAAATTTCATAGTTCTAGGTCAACGGAAAATACCCTATAAATTTTGATTCTCTTAAGAGTGTCGAAATATACGTTTTATGTGGCATAAACGGCCGTATTTTTCTACGTTAACTGAGAAGTTTAATTTTTTTACAGCTTCAAGAGACTGTAGACCTGAGTATATCGTTTTAATTTCAATTCGATACCTTCACGCGTTCCCGAGATAAAGGGTCTTGACAGACAGACAGACGGACGGACAACAAAGTGAATCGATAAGGGTTCCGTTTTTTCCTTTTGAGGTACGGAACCCTAAAAACACTGAATGCTTTGTTAAACTGAATATTATACAGTAGGTGTTTTATTTGTATGTATATGCTTTAGAATACCACACTGTTTTAATCGGTTTTTTACTTCAGTGAAATAGAACTAACAAACTAATGCATTTTTTATAACAGGCCTTGATTGTCCACGGCTTCGCCTTGATAAATTCTACTTGTCGCATATTGTGATAAACCTGGGCATAAATTATGTGCGTGACAAGTTTTATTCAAATAGGTTTAATAGTTTATAAATGACAAACATCCTTACAATTAGTAGGATAGTGGCAAACTAGCTTATGATTTGTCTACTTCTAAGTGGTTACTAAAGCGTGCCTAAGCCTTCAATACCAGAAGTATAACATGCCTGTTGCCGTCCTTTGATAAAGAAATCGCAGCGCTGTCAGCGAAAGAGCCAAAATATACTGATCTGCATACAGGACTTAACCGTAGAAACATTATTTTTTGGTTGCGGTCTTCGGCAGAGTCGAAGTGTAAAAGAGATTAGATAGTATGAAACCATTTAATTAATTTATAAGGTAGTTTGGAGTAGGCTATACGGTCTAGCGCCCATACCAACGAGCGACCATTATTTTTGTGCAAGCATAATGAGAGAATGCAATCACGAGGTCGTTGACCACCACACTGTTACACTCCAGGAAGCATTTTACTTTTTTTTTGTATTGTACTATAGCACATGAAACTGTATCTTTGTCCGCTAGAACTGACTGACTGCTTCAATTGCATTTATAAAAAAAAAACCTACTTGCTTGTATACTTTCGAAGTAGTAGACGAAGGCGTATTCTACCAATTTATTTATTTCTTCTTATATTGATAACTTCCACACTTGGTATAATTCCGGCGTCGCGGGGAACTTGACAAACATGCAAGCATCTGGCACAAAGAACATCTAAACTAGTAGCAACTATTTGTGGATTACATAAATTTCCGTCCCTTGTAGGAATCGAACCTACAACACTCTGTACAGCGACAGTTACGACGCGATGACTTAAGAAACTAGGCCATCCATCCAGTTATTTGGCAACTAGATTTCAGTTCTCACGTTATACACATAGCGTACTGTGTCTATTGCGATATATAGGATATTTCCAAGCTCTTTGTTACTAAGTATTTTCACATGCAATACCAATTGCACTATGTAAGACTTGAAAATCTAAAATAAAACCTCATAAACGCACCACATACTAATGCTAAAATATATAATACTAAAATCAACGAAACCTTACGTCCATAATCCTGACTTAATATAAATGCGAATATGAGTACTCTTTCGCGCCTTAACTACTCGACTGATCATCATGACATTTGACAAACACGTTGTCAGGGGTACAGAAAAACTCATAGGGTACTTTTCATCCAGAAAAAGTACTGTTCCCGAGCAAAACCGCGGGCAAAAGCTAGTACTGAAATATTAACAAGCATGGTTGGGAATATCCATCCAACCGATATAATCCTTCAGACGCCGCTTTTGTTTCTCCCCTTAACTTGTTCCAAAGTATTCTAGTGGTATAATTAAATGTACTTATCATAAAGTACACTGCATTGTGCCGTGAGTGTTTTCCATATAAACTTAATAGGGAGCCGGTTTAGTACCTAGTGTTTTGAATTATCTGTAACGCAATATGTAATAATTTGCCGCGTGAAACTCTTAGGAAATTGCCTGCAATTCATTGTGCACCTGCCGCCTCCTACTGTTTATGTCTTACAGACTATTGTGGTAAAAATCCATGTGTTTGGTCTGCAATAAGCGTTTTGAAATTACGACTTTTCATTTTTAATAGTTATTTTATGGTTAGCTCAGCATTTTAGGGAACGATTAGTGAAATAAATTAAGTCGTATATAATTTATTCATTTAGGTCACAAAGTAACAATTATGAACGTCAAAGTTTATGACTTAGTGAGTTTAGTGAAGTTAATGAATTTACATTTAGGTTAGTTGCTAGATTCGGCTTGTAAAAGATACCTGCAAACTACCTTACGGCCACTCGTATATACTCATATGTACCAGGTCTTGATGCCATTATACCATTTATTACTGACTATTAAAATCTGAAATAAAATAATTGTATATACTAAATAATATTAATCAAATGCCAACTTATTGATGGTGATAACGTTAACAATTAGATTGAATATGTACCTATGACAGTCGGTAATTGCACTATCGTGCTTCGGAAGCAGTAAGATATGGTTTATGACTTTCACAGGGTAAATAGGACCTAAATAATCCCCAAAATATCACATCAACTTTAAAATCCATTCAGAATGTTCTCTACAGACAAAACTGAACGCAATCATTGAAAATGTTATAGTTTTAATTTAAACGATATTTTATTTTCGATTCGTGAAAACATTTCCCAATGGATATTATTGGCGAGCACTGATTTGATCGATAAGATTGATCAGGTGCTCTGATTTAAACTCCATGAAGGGAGAACTATTCGATACAATATGACTCGTACAACGTTCGAAAATTAAATTTTATTGGCTTTGTGTTAACTAGCTTATTCGATCAAGAAATATTCACAATGTGAGTCGGAATTACCAATTTAATAGAGTTGATCGAGCGAGCGGTAATGTAGGTAAATTCCATGCGCGGTGGCGGGTTAACAAACGAGGACCAAACAAATGTCGTGCATTCGTCAGGCGCGCTCGGGCGCTCATTTGCACGGGTCTAACCGACCGCCCACTGGCATCACAGTGTTAGAATATAGGTGAGTTTGAACATAGAGATTGAGTAGTGCATAATGCCGCTATCGGTCTCGAAAGCCTTTGAAATTGGGAATGATATTGGTGCAGTAGGTTTGTGTTTGGAATGTGTATCAACATTGATATGCGAGTGTTTGAAATTCTTACGTAAAACAGGCATTAACTAGCACAGGGCCGTGTTTTTGCAAATGTTGTGTACGTTTGTATGTATGTATTTGAATGTTGTTTGGTCTATATTCTGTTTGGTGTAAATTTGTGTATTCTCTGGATTATATTAAAACCGTAATTAGTGGTAGTAGGTAAAAGGTGTTTTCTTTATTAAGCAAAATATCCAGTCTAAAAAGTCTACCACTAATGAGATCTTAATCAATACTGAAATACAGAGATCCGTAGTAACGTTTGAAACGTGTGGAAATCAAAACGCAGCGTCAATAATTTCGAGGAGCCTTTATTAAATCCACCTGCTTCATATACGCAATGACCCATTTAAACTGACTGCGCAATAATTTATTTGCATCAATCTGCCTCTAAAGCATTTAAATTTAAATCTCTTCTAAATAAACATCTAACACATCGCTGTTTCAAAGCCACACTGGCCACGTTTTATTCACTCGAACCACGGAAACTCTTTACAAATATTTGTTGTCTAGGTATCTATACTGTTCAATACTTCAACATCGCTTATCTATTGTTTTCGGTTTGCGAGGAACGTGACAATGCACAACACATTGCATCAAGTAACAATTCTTCCAGATGGTATATTTATTTGATTCATACTTTAACTTCTTCATCAGTTTTTATTCCTGTACCGCAATATGTCCCATCGTGTTGATTGCATTTTGTGTTTCGTGTAAATTTACGCAGACAGTAATGAGATTTAAATTTATTATTAAAAACCAATTATTATTAAATTGCATCGTAAGAGTACTTCCATGTATGGTGTAATGGTTTAAGAGATTGTAGACACGCGGAACAAAAAAATACTACTTATATACAGAAAATAAACAGATACATGTTGACTAGGGCACGCAAAGTTAATAAAATTTTCCTTCCAATTCGGACGTTTTTCTGTTGTGCTACAAACAAAAGCAGTTCAACAAAACTCTTTGCACATCATTTTAATTGCAATTGTTCGAAATGTAGCTATCGTTTTCGCGTAACCTCTTAAGGTTCTACGACGTCCATTATGATTTATTAATTATGATTATGAAAGCAACATATCTAGTTTAAAATATCATTGCTTGTTTTGTACAATTACATATTTAATATTATTTTATAAAAGTACAGTCTGTATGTAGACTACTCTGTGTCCGATCTAAGCAGGCACGATGTATGGCCGCTCATGGCGATATTATTTTTCATACTGTACAACGTATTCCGCCATGATAGTCTTGATACTTTTTGTTCTATTTGCTTCTATCCCAGGCAAATACTATTTATTTAGCTAATAATACACATCTTTGTAAGGTAGTGTATATTGATTAGATATAATCCTTAGTTTTTTATCTAGACTGAAGCTACTGATTTTATGATCAGATTTATTTTTTTGTATATTACGATTTATTTTATAAGGATTATCCATGTTAGGATGTAATTCATATTATACCGTGGACAAAGTCAATCTATGAAGGAGAACTTAATTCTGCGACCTTCATAAACGATATAATTCATACTTTGACGTAGAACCGTAAATAGCTTAATGGCGGTTTGTCGAGATGGCCAGAATTTATTTGTTTGTAATTAGGAGATCCTTGGAACTACTGAACAAATTCTATAAACTGTTTTACTTGTCGAAACTTATACTAGTTCTGATTAATAAAGACTATGTTCTAATGACACATTATGCGACCTAGAGTGACACTACGGATGGAATTATCTTTTTTATAAAAAGACAAAGCACGCATTACGGATATTATGTCCTGTGCTCTTGGTGACTTTACTGACATCAACGGACAGAAAATAGAACAGAAACTTGAAACAGTGAACACTCGAATGGTGGGGAATAAATCAACAATTCCTAGCGCGTCGATAGTGGCGATGTTACCATTAAAATCACCGCACCACCCGCATAGTCATCGTAAGGCACAATAACGCATACTATACATTTTTTTAGGATATCTGCATTTTGCTACAAGTGCTGCAATTCCTTACATATTGCAAGAAAGGGTTACTTTGAACCAGAGCAAAAAGAAAAACTAAATTATGCCGTCATAGTACTTTCCTTTCACACGTTTCGTTTCCAGTAACACCAAAAATGTCTTAAAACGCTTAAACCATCGCTCTAAATGTAAATGAAACCACACAAGCGCGTTCTTATTACGTCCGTGCTTCATTTAATCTGCTTTGAATATTATTTCTACTTTTTTAATTGCCCGTAAAAACTGAAGTGCATTTTTATACTTGTGTGAAAGACTTCCTAATTAAAATTCCGAGCTGCCCTGCCCCGTGGGGGGTTGGTTACTGGGGTTAGTCGAAGGAAACTATTTCCCAGGTTGGCGTCGTATTTTCAGGTGATAAGATCTCGACATGATTATTTATGCGAACATTAGGGGAACCAACCCCATCGATATGCCTCTTTATATGCGGTCTGTGTACACTTGACCACAACAGCGTTTGGATTTGGTTTTTTAATTTGTTGGACTTAGTTTAAGCTCGATTGATAATTCGAGTCGATTTAGGGTCTATAGCTGTGTTCACCACACGTTTTTCTACAACAGTGGTAATTAAGTGTGTGTCCCGCTTTGTCAGGCGGCCCGCCTGTTACACACAATGGTTACTTGAAGTTATGATCGCTTGCAATGCCAGGCGTATCATTCACGCTTGCCTATTTGACACTACGATAAATGTATTAATATATAAGATGCAGGTAAAAAGTGAAAGATAGATACAGCAGTAGAGATAAGAGACGAAACTAAAGCATACTGCTTTTCTGTAAGTGATACTTCCGCGTGCGAGCTGTTTTAGTCATACCATTGCCTAACATCCTAAAACTTCTTAAATCCTTTGTCACATTAGACACTTCGCATTTCTATACTGTACTGATCTGCTATTTTTCTATAGACTTTTTATTTTTTACATCTTTTCACTCTACTTGCTGCTAGAAAAATCGAACAACATTTCTTCAACCAGAACACCGAATTAAAACCTATAGCGAGCTATAAAAATAAGCGCCAACTTAAGACCATTGAAGCAGTTAACCAATTTATGTTCGGCTCAGCACTATCACTTTTGTACTCCATAGTACATAGGCCGTAAGAGTCAGATAAGTTTTTCAGTTCATTCGTTAAGTGGCCCGTGAAGCGATTTATGGAGTCTTAACTGTTCGTCCGATAGTTCCTCGTTTAAAAGGGAAACCGAACTGTTTGCTAAACAAAACTATATCGAACTACTTATTACCATCGCGTGGGGAGGCTTTTTGTTGGAGACCAAGGCTTTTAAGTTTGATTGGATGTTTCGGTATTATGTCTCTGTTTTTGTTATCGCAGGATCATAATGGATGTTTGCTAAATGAAATAGGAAAGTCGCCCAGTTATCCAGCAAAGAAAATACGAAGGTTGTGAAAGACGATATCTAAGAATGTATAAACATAAGACGATTCTTTTGTTCATATATCTTATACCTTAGGTGGGGCTTCTTGACTCAATAAGGAAGGTATGGTGTCAATAGGGAAGCAAAATGTCTTAGGTTTGTCCCCTTGCACTGACACTAGCACTAGTCCTATACATTGAACGACAATAAAATATGGATGAATCTCACCGCTAAAATGGCAGTATCTAATTTGAAAGTCAATTTCTTATTTACGTTTACTGGTCCCATATTAATTGACGACTACGCGTGATTGATATCCCTAGTGTTGCCAGTGCCAACACTGGCACTGGCAACATTACTTATGCTAGTTTACTAGTTTAGCGGTTAAAAGGACAACTATTTTAAAATAGAATACACGCAGGGTTGTTCTATTTCCAAATCGTAATTTTTACGATTTAAACTTAGACTACACATGCTGATATTCTATTTTTAAATTTAAATATTCATTTCTTTATTATCAGCCTGTTTTGCGATCTTAACCTAGCATGTAATCTTCTTGCACCTCAGGTTTTTTGATAAATGAGAAGCTGAAATTAAAATAACACTGAATATAGCTTTCAGCTGAACCTGCGTATAACATTTTGAAAGGTGAACGTGAAACGATCATTAATATTCAATCCAACATCAAAGGATAGTTACAGGATATTACGTCGATAAATTAATTTGTTCGAGGAACTTTGTTATTTCAATCTATTTTAGTGATTAATTCTTTGACGTTTGATTTTAGTAACGGTAAATAAATGTTTGAGCTTTGTTGTGTATCCTGACTATTATTATAAATGCGAAAGTGAGTTTTCTTGATACTCTTTTATGCTTTAACTCTACTGTAAAATATCATGGAATTTCGCATTCACGATACCAGGGGTTCAGAAAAAGACAAAGGGTATAAAAAACGTTTCTCAAGGAAGCGATGCCGCGGGCAAAAGCTAGTTATTTTGTAAAAGTCAGTTGCAAACAACGGTAAAAATTAAAAATTAGTCGTAATGTTGAATTCTCTTTTCTATATATACGTGAAGCAAAAACTTTATACCCCTTTTTACGAAAATTGCGCGGACGGAGGAGTATTAAATTTGGCACAGTTACTGTTTATATGGAGAAGGAGAGGCGAATCCTAATATTTTTATAAAATATGCATTAGAAAAACATTAAATTAATGGAATACACTACACGCACACAACCATACATTTGACATACGCAGTCGAATCGCGTTCGTAGTATTACGGCATTGATCATCTGACGTCGTAAAATTCTTCGTAACTATGGTTACATGTACCTTATTTATATGTAATAAAGAAAAATAGGAAACAAAGTAGCAAGCTTAGGAATATCGTCAATGAAAGAATATAGTTAAGTATAGCCTTGGCGATATTTAAATGAAATGTGATTATAACGGTAAAGTTATAGACAATAAAACCTTAATAATGATCAAACTTAAGATTTAAATCAATTTAATTTAATTTTGCCCACTAGGCGCCCGCTAGTTCCATATTAATATGCAAATAAATTTCAAAGAACTCTGTTACACTATCGTTAAAAGTAAGTCATGATTCTATGAAGGCCGTATACCTACTGGTCCCTGTAGCTTACGAAAACTCTTTATAAATTTATTATCAAATAATTTTTTAATACCAAATTGTAAAAGTAGTTTACATTAAAAATTATATTACACGTAAAAGTCGATTTGAATTAACTTAAGGTTATGTTTTGGGCGGGTGCCAAGGGCTAGTCAATTTGTTTGACAATGTCAAAATAAGACAATTTTTAAGCAAAAAATACTGTTACTGACAGGTCGGCCTCGGTGGCGTAGTGGTTAGTGTAACCGATTACCACGCCTGAGGTCGCGGGTTCGATTCCCGCACAAGTCAGACATTGGTGTGCATGAATATGGATGTTTGTCTTGGTCTGGGTGTTTCTATGTATAATATGTATGTATTTACGAAAAAAAAGTATATATGTATGTTTATCCATTGTCTAGTACCCATAATACAAGCTCTGCTTAGTTTGGGCTAGATGGTGTTGTGTGTATGTAGTAGAATATTATATATTATAAATGTTAAGACAATTTGTATGATTCGCGCACTATGTATAACCATTTCACGTAAATAAGTTTCACAAACACCAATAAAAAACTCATAAAGTCTTGACTAGCAGTTAATATTAATGAATTACACAATGTTTTGTCCCGTGCAGGTCGTATTTGCCACACACCGCAGTGACAATGACGAGTACCTTAATCAGTCAGTTGTTTAAAAACATAAAACAGACATAAAAAAGAAATCAAACATAATTGAAAACCTATTGTATCTTGCCGCCGGTGTGACGCTGCAATTCAATAGGTTAACTACTAAATCATCGGCGTAAACGGAACAAGCCATGTTTTCAGAAGGACCTTTAATAACAATGCACATTTCTTCATTATATAAGTTACTTTAATCCATAGCCGTAATGTAATACTGGGTGTAAGGGACGGCGTAACGAAAACTTTACTAACACGTCATTCTATAGGTACTTATCTCGACGAAAATTTCTACTAATAAAAAACGCAAGATGAAAGATTTTCTATTGATTAATATAATTACGCGGTACGCAATGGATTGCTACTGATACAACGCAACGCTCATGCTTTAAATCACGCCAATTTAATTACATTGCTGTATTTTAGTAAAATGTGGTATTAATTGATTTTTATTTAATAATATGTTATGATATACAGTCAGAAAAATAAAATTTTCATATATAAGTTGGGATTTTTCTGACGAAAATTCCAACGATTGTAACTCAGAACAATGGTCTAAATCTAATTTTTCAGTTTTCGGTACACCGTCCTTTACACCCAGTATATAATAATATAATATTTTATCACATACACACAACACCATCTAGCCCAAACTACGCAGAGCTTGTACTATGTATACTAGACAATGGATATATACTTTTTTTTGTAAATACATACATATTATACATAGAAAATCCCAGACCAAGATAAACATCCATGTTCATGCACACAAATGTTTGACTTGAGCGGGAATCCAACCCGCGACCTCAGGCGTGGCAGGTGGTTACATCGAACACTACGCCATTGAGGCCGTCGAATATGCGAACCAAATCCATTTTAAATCCAATTTATAATTGAAAATCTTAAATCCCTACCAACGGAATACATATCATAACAATTGAATATATTCATACGTTAATACAATTTACGATAATATCATTTGTATTTACGTACAAGATATTGCCCGCGGATTCGCTCAGAATTGTAAGGAAACTCCAGAATCAGTTCTCAAGTATTTATTTCCTTTAATATTATTGTAACATAATTATATTTTATATTAATAGTTTACATAGTTACACAATATGCATACCTGATTTAATTCAATGCAATATCCGCCACTTAATATACTTTTACTTCTCAAACTTATCTGATCGCCACACAACGCACGACTGCCCGTTATAGTTCCGCGCGTTAGTTTTATACTATCAAGCATAGTGGGGCAGTCGAGAAAAATCAGTGTTGCCAACAGAAAATAAAGGATACAATTAAACATATTCAAATAATGCTTCTACATTGCTACATTTAACTAAATATTTCTATATAATAATTATATTCTACCTATAATTGCTAACAGCTCGGCCATCCTGATGTTAAAGCGAGACCCTTCGCTTTAGATTATGTTTAACAACAACAGGTCAAGCGATTCGTGCACAAAATTGTGGCCATGAATCGCTTGAAGTACCGTCGTTTATATTCGTAATAAGTATAATTTAATGTATTTCATTTATGTACTTCTTAAGAAATTATTATGTATATCCTGTTACATAGAGACAATGCTTATTTTTATCAATACACATACACATTTATAACTTATTATTAAAGATCTCAACTCTCACTCAACATGTGTACGATCAGGTGTTACAGATAGGTATTTTTTGTCTCAACATGCTCTGTCTTGTCAGACATGCAAATGTATATGCTTAATAAGAATTTTAAAATTATGCTGGATCTAATATTATAATTAACATGTCAATTAAGCGTCTCTTAACAATGAAGTGAGATATATTATAAATAGGTTAGTTCAAATCCGTACAATAAATATAAAAATTAATTAATTAATAATTCATTTCCAATAATAGAATAGTAATAGATAAGTCAATAATTAAGAACATGCCAAATTAAATTAGATCATGATAGACGATTATTAAAACAAAGAAAACAAATTATATAAGATTATCACATAGGAGATCATTAATATTATAGTAACATTTATGCAATAAATAATAAATTTCTTAAATTACGTTTAAATACGTTAACATTAAGGTCCTTAAATTTATTTGGTACTTTATTGTATATTTTGGGTGCCATGCAGAAAATGCTATTATAATTGTTTTACATAATATGTATGGCATTCATACATTTATTTTAAATCACTGAAATATTATATAATTATTGAAAACAACCAGTGAGAATCACTGTTACAACTATTATGTTATCAATTCATTATTTTAGAAATATCATCACATTCTTTCTCTGAATTTACTTAACTAGAATCATGATTTCT
This sequence comes from Catocala nupta, assembly GCA_963675205.1. Lineage (NCBI taxonomy): Eukaryota > Metazoa > Arthropoda > Insecta > Lepidoptera > Erebidae > Catocala > Catocala nupta. The sequence goes on along the minus strand of OY776091.1, from coordinate 8,923,051 downwards.
ATCGTATACCAAACATGGTTTTAGTTTATCTATTGATACAATATTCTCATAGCGAGGTCGATGCGCCTTTAACATTACTTAATACATCTAAAACTGTCGAGACGCGGTTATTAATTAATTGACTTAGTTTATTTAACGGTGCCGAGTTTTGATGTCGCGACTTCCCGTGTTATCCACGTTGTCGCGACACCTCCCTCCTCGGACTTTTATTATTATGCCGAGTTTTGATGTTACGACTCCCCGTGTTATCCACGTTGTCGCAACACCTCCCTCCTCGGACTTTTATTATTATGCCGAGTTTTGATGTTACGACTCCCCGTGTTATCCACGTTGTCGCAACACCTCCCTCCTCGGACTTTTATTATTATGCCGAGTTTTGATGTTACGACTCCCCGTGTTATCCACGTTGTCGCAACACCTCCCTCCTCGGACTTTTATTATTATGCCGAGTTTTGATGTTACGACTCCCCGTGTTATCCACGTTGTCGCAACACCTCCCTCCTCGGACTTTTATTATTATGCCGAGTTTTGATGTTACGACTCCCCGTGTTATCCACGTTGTCGCAACACCTCCCTCCTCGGACTTTTATTATTATGCCGAGTTTTGATGTTACGACTCCCCGTGTTATCCACGTTGTCGCAACACCTCCCTCCTCGGACTTTTAATATTATGCCGAGTTTTGATGTTACGACTCCCCGTGTTATCCACGTTGTCGCAACACCTCCCTCCTCGGACTTTGTGACTTACGATTAAAAGAGTGTTTGTAGATTTGCCTCTCTCGCCGGCTCCCTTCCACTCCCTCACTCTGTATTTGTTTTGAAGTCTACCCTTTTCCGCTTTCATTATCGCGGTTACTTATCATCAGACTCATCCATTAATCTGAAAATTAAGGAATGATCGGCAGTTTAAATTCATTAATTAAATATTTATCACAGTTAATCTGTCAGGTATACCAGACGTAATAAAATATATCGAGTCATGCCACCAGTATGTCACTGAGACTCAATAGGTTAACTTTAATATTACCGCTGAAACCTGTCAGCTGTTTGTGATTTGGAGTCAGTCAACAGTGATACCATCTCCTCCCCTGATCATGAAGTTATGCCTGTGTCTTATTTGGTTGATAACAATAACAAAAACACATTCATGCCTTGAGACCAAACACCTATTTGGTCTGAAAACATGAATACATCTTTGTAACCCACACCTGTAGGTTTCAGTAGAAGTTAAAAACGACTACATTAAACGCTCAGTCAACAGTCATTTCTTTATGGTGACAGCCTATCTGTCACTAAAAAAGATGCAATCTATTTAACAGAAGTATAATCATTACATTATAAGGTAAGGTGTAACTTTATTCTGTGTGCATTACCATAGTCCTATGTATTAACAAAGGAACAAAAATAGGAATATTGAAAAACTTAATTTACTTCTTTAAATGCAGTTGTATTTGTTATAACAATTTTATTTCATTCTTCGACACTAACAAGTTTATTAGTAGATTTTTATTGACTAAATATACATTGTTTCTACCTTATTTTTATAAAAAGCAACTTGCTAAACTATTAGCATTTAATATATTATGCAGGGACCCAGTTACCAGTAGAGTAGTGAAGGTTATAGAACAGTAGTATTATTACTACAAATCTTAGTGATACATCTAGAAGTTTAAACTGTTAAACGAGACAAAGGACAGGCATACACAGTATTAAACTAATTCATTAAAATATTCAGGGTCTATCCGGCAAGGAGTTAGAATTAGATTTATTTTTAAACATAATATTCAAGTATGTTGCATAACGGAACATTGGTTAAAAAGTATTCAATTAAAATTTATAATGAGTATTATTCAATTGTAAGTGCATTTTTAAGAGAATTCTATATATGGTGGCTCTATAATATATTTATGTAATGATGTAAAACGTAAAGAACTTAAAGATATAGTAAATCTTTCTATCGTACTGATGAATTATCCTGTGTGGAACAAGAGCAACATACCATAGTTTGTGTGTACTGTCCACCGCAGAGTGACTTTAGTGTATTCGAAACAGTAGTACAGGATATTTTAAATCGTTTGAGTTTTAATTACTAAAACTCAAAGAATATAGTAATATAGTAGTATGTGGTGATTTTAATATTAATTTCCTTGAGCAGTCAGCTCTTTCTGTGAAACTAATTAATTCATTAGAGTCATTTAATTAAAGTATCTATTTTTGGAACCAACCAGGATTATATCACATTCTGCTATCTGCTTAGATAATGTATTTTGTGACTCAATTTCTAAATACGGCCGGGCCATATTAAGTGAACCGACATCTGACCATTGTGGTCAAAGGGTAGATTTTTCTGTAAATACAATGCTTAAAGAGAATAAGATCACATGTAGACCAATGACCTCTAATCGCTTAAAGAAATTTAATAATAAAGTAAGTGTCAAGGTTCTCAATATGGAAGGATATCCTTTCTCAGACGAAGTATATAAGTCGTTTACTTAACATAATTACTTTAGAATATAAAAATATTATTAAATGTAAGACCTTTACTAAGAATAATAAGATTATGTTTTGTGATCTAAATTATATGAATTATATGATATGAAAAACATTCAATTTTGATCCTAATTTTATTCAATATGTTAAAAATTATTTAAAATGATTTGTGCCACTGCCAAGTCCCTTTATCTAAAAACTAAAATACGAAATTCCAGTAATAAAATCAAAACTACTTGGAATATTAATAACAATGAAACAGTACGCAGCAAGGTGCGTGATAATACCTTTGAATAAATATTGTCTTCTGTTTACGCGAATGGAACACCAATAACTAAATTATGTTCGGGTACTTTGAAATAACTACACTGGAACATTGAGACAACTACCATCTTAGTCTCCCCGTGACCATGGCTGCTGAAAAGCAACCGAAACGTCGGAGAAAGTGTAAACTTAAAAACAAATAGATTTGGTAGCCCTAACAATCCAATTAGCTTAAAATTAGCAAAGTTTAATAGTATAGTATAGTAGTGTAACAGTTTCTAAATTATGTAATAGAGTGTTAAATAAACAACGCGATAAAATCCGTATATAGTAGTTTAATTTCAATGAATACCTTTGAACTTAATACAAATAATAACAATAGGAATTCTATGACGCCTATTAGAGGGTTTTAGTTTTCTTCTTTTTTATTTGTTTTATAATATTATAGGTATAAGTTAGTTTTATAGAATTGTGTTTATATTATGTAAGTATGTAATTAATAATTTGTATTGTGGAAAATAATAACATAATTTCAAATAATTTGGAAATAGTCGACACCTTTAATAACTACTTCGCAAAAATAACTTTAAATACAACTAGTACCCTAAGGTCTTGCCCAGCTCGAGCAGAATACTTGGTTATCGACAACGTAGAAGAGTAAGATACTATTCAGTTTTGAACGTGTACATCCATATCATATAATAAACGTATTTAAGTAACTTAATTAAAAATATCTGCTAAATTCAGGGATTCCTATCTCAGTAAAATTTGTTGAAAATATTATTGTCAATATAGCGCCACACCTAGCTGCTATAATCAACGGGGCATTTTAATGAATATGGGCATTTTTCTTAACTTAATTAAATGTAGTAAAATACTACCTTAATTTAAAATTGGATACCAAAGCGACCCCAATAATTTTAGGCTAATTTCAATCAGTAAAGTATTTGGGAAAATTATATTACAGCAATTAAAGAGCCACTTTAGTGTAAATGATTTATTTCATACAAATCAATATGGTTTCAGGATTTGTGTGAAATTGTTTTATTCGTGGATGACAAATCCCTTATTTTTAAAGTAGACTGAAAAGCACCGAATTTATGTGCTGTTAAAGATTTACTCGCGCAAGTCCTAGACTGGTTTACGACGAATAATTTACTACTAAACTTTACACTGCCAAATGTAAAGAGTCCTAACGTAAATATAAATTTAAAAACTTTAGATGATAAAGTTAAGTGAGGCGCTCAAATATCGTGTCTTACAGGTTTCTTCTCAACCCTTTGCCTGAACCTAGCAACTAACCTAAATGTAGCCTTAGTAATTTTATTGACCTTTACTAATTTTCAAGCTAACAAAACTATTAAAACTATTAAAGCTATTCAAATTTATTATAGTTTATTTATATAATGCTTATTTTTTATATAATACATTATATATTACCATAAACAAAATTCATATAAATACCAAATCATGTCTGCATTGACATAAACTTTATATTTTATCAATTACATTATTTAAAAATAGTTTAACTATGCTTAACAATCGTTCTTCAAAATTATCTGTTATTTGTAGATATGCAACCTGTTTACACCAAACTCATTAGTAGATATCGTGCATGTTTTGTTCGCTTAAATATTACAATCAATATTACAAAACTGTCCTTACTCAATTAACTTACAGTTGGTATTTCTAGAGTGAGAATTCTTACCTCGCCGTAACACAATTTGACTAGCACGGGAGCTAAAGAATTTTTATCGGATTACCGCCAATTTTATATGTTGAAGTTAAACAGAATATTTTTCTTCTTATTTATACATTAATTTGCTAATGTTCGAAGTTAATATAGTCAAATATATTAATAGTGTAAATATGTTTAACTGTACTATATTGTATCTGTTTTAAACATGCTGTACACACATATTTAGAACATATATTAAAACAGAACAACATTGTAAACCTAGGCTAACTTTATCTATGAATAAAGTTTTATCTTATCTTATCTTTGTGAACTAAATGAATAAATGATATTGACCTTGACCATGAATTCAGCTCATCCATGAAAGCTTTAATCTTTAAGATAGTATATAGTTTCATTGTGTTTTAATATTGTAGGTATCGATTGAAAATAAAAGTAATAATATATTAATAATGATACCTTCAATCTGTATGTCAGTATAGTGCATATAAACATAGCGCACCAATATGGGCAAAAGCATTAACAAGTCATTCCTCTTCCTAATACCATTTTTGATGGACATATAGCAGATTGCACCTGATAACACATCCCCAGAGAGTAGCTCTGGCTGGATATAAACAGTGCCGAGAGGAGAAATACTGAGGAGTGCCCCAGCCAAATTCAACCTCATTAACCGCAATAATACTACATATCCATAAGTACACAGTACATTATCAAGTAAATACGTCGCTTGCCAATAGTTAGCTACCAGGGAGTGCCTTGGCCAAGCCAAACTACGACGCCGACACAACGAGTCCACCTAGCATCCAACACACTTATCTGTAAGTCTCATAATCGAGACGAAAAAACAAACAAACACGAGTGTCGTAGTTGACTTCAACCCATCAGGACGGAAATATAAACAAACCAAATTGATGTTAAATCTGGTAAATTTATCACAATTACTCACTACATGGAATAAGTAACAATTATCCATATTTTCAACGTTTTCACACGATACCTTAATATTTTTTAAAGCATTTGGCGTTCGATTAATAAATAATCGTTTGATTTAAAAAATCTTAGACGAAAAGTGAGGTTATTTGTCAGATGCCAAAATATCTATAATTTGGAGGAATTTAAATTAATCTGTCAGTAATAATTACTAATCCTATCCCTTAGGTTATTCTTTAACAATGTAAAATTATGTACCTACCTTGCATTTTTTTTACTGTATGTATCGATACTATACTATATTCTGTTTGGTCAAAAGCGGATATCAACTTTTTTAAATTCAAATAAGTAATTAATTGTTTTACAATTGATGCTACACTTGGACATCACTAAAATGTCTATGGTCATGTCAATGAACCGTTTGTATACCTTTTGATTTTGTTGTATTGAAATCGACTATATCGCAATACCCCATACAATGCGTGACAAGTCAAATGTTGAGAACCAATTCTGAACGAAATGTATATATTTTCTTTTATTTGTTCATAAAAGTTAAATTTGCACGTGGGCTGGGATAAACGAGTGCCTTTTAAAAAAAAATGACCCGTCTATCCCACTTCTGAATTGTAAGGAAACTCCAGAATCAGTTCTCAAGTATTTATTTCCTTTAATATTATTGTAACATAATTATATTTTATATTAATAGTTTACATAGTTACACAATATGCATACCTGATTTAATTCAATGCAATATCCGCCACTTAATATACTTTTACTTCTCAAACTTATCTGATCGCCACACAACGCACGACTGCCCGTTATAGTTCCGCGCGTTAGTTTTATACTATCAAGCATAGTGGGGCAGTCGAGAAAAATCAGTGTTGCCAACAGAAAATAAAGGATACAATTAAACATATTCAAATAATGCTTCTACATTGCTACATTTAACTAAATATTTCTATATAATAATTATATTCTACCTATAATTGCTAACAGAATAGTACTTATTTCTGGATGTAGGTATCCTGTGGCCTTTTTTGTTCCCCTGACAACGTTTATGCGAAATTTCATGATGGTCGCTCGAGTAGTTAAGGTGTGAAAGTGTAATAAACAAACAAACTCACACTCACATTTATAATATTAGAGGATTTTGTCTATTAACGCTATGCGTATTGAAGCTCTGCGTATTAACACACTGCGTACTACCATGTATTACCATGAATCTTCTGATCATTACGCTTATTGACATTATACCTAATTAACTCTACGTCATGTGATGTTCGTGCCCATAATTTATGCCCTTAGGGAAAACACCGTAATATGCCATGACACACGTATGTAGGTCAGGATGACGCAAAAAACGTCACAATACATGCCCGGGTGAGGTTTTCACCTTGTTAGCTACGAGATGACACTAATTAATAGGACGCCGCTATGCGGTACTGAAACAGCGTGGAACTGAAATAGAACGAAACATTCTGCTGGAATAGGGCTGTTGACACCGATATAACTTTAGAAGAACAGAGAATAGTACTATACCGAGCTGGTTCTAATGTACCATCTTCAAGTAATTGGCAACGTTGTGGAATACAATATTACTACATATTCTTTGTTTATTTTTTTAATTTGTTTGGCTTGCGTTTGTCCGTGATCTCACCTGATGTTAAGTTTCCATGCACTCGACGTTGGAGCACGCTTTCCTAGAAGATACCTATTTACTCGCGACTTGAAGACAACCAGATTGTATTCATCGGAAAACACAAACTAGGAATGAATCGAGTCATCGGTGCAGCGCTAATCAAAGATGTAAATTATTGTCGCGACGTACTACGTTCAAATATGGTCACTAAAGTTATCTGACACACAATGCCAGTATGACATTTGAATTAAAAATATTTCTTTACCAGGCAGACTAATTTTTGAAAATTGCACCTTATTGTTCTCTAACAAATCTGTGCTCACTTTCCTTAGTGAGGACATTTTTTCGTGCGATTTTAGCTGGCTAATATTCTCGATATATTCGGCACTATTTGTCAGCTGATTTGACAGCTGGGTACATATAATATTTAATTTATTTACCATGATACTTATGATATACCAGGTGAAGCTAAAATTCTTTTGAATTATGAAATGCTATATTTATGTACCTATATATTTAATATGTTTAATTGTGTCTACGCAATTAGACCTAGAACTAAACAATAAATATAGTGCATGTAGCATTTGCCTAAGGTTGAATATGTTTTAAATGTTTTAATTGTAACTTTCGGTAATCAAATGAAGTTGGTCGACGCGTCTTATATCCTTTGTACATACTGCAATCGCTGTCATTATTTGAGTTTAGAATTTATTTGCGTCTCGGCATTTTGTTTAACCGTCAAAATATTCGAGATAGCACATGTTTAGATCAAAAACATGAAATATACAGGCTATTTGTAGTTTAATAAGATTGCGTGATTTAACTAAACGTGACAAAACACATGTGTGTAAGATTTAGTGCGTCTAGACCAATATCAGCCGTGAAATATGAATCAAATGACTCCCCGACCTTTCAGATTTTCGGAATAACCCCCATTTTACGGGTAATATGTAAGACTTGCGTTATATAAGTTGCGTAGGATACATATTTTTTAGTTTGCTTCTTTTTTACGTGATAGATTATGGGTTAGTTTTAGACGTGCGTTTCATATGATCAAAGACGCCTTTTATACCGTAATAAAAGAGTTTATGTTTCAAGGTGTCTTAAACCTATATGAGCACTAGTACTAACGAACTCTTTATCTTATCTCGAAAATAAGACATTTTTTTGGTTGCCCTTTTATTGATGTAGACGGCATTGTGACGCTTTCAATTCTATAATAATATCAGCACTGTATTAAAATGTAAAATGTCCTTATGTTGGGCACGGGTCTCTTCTCAGTGTGAGAAGGGTTAGGCCATAATCCAACACGCTTGCCTAGAGCAAGTTGGCAGACTTCTTGACGCTTTCAATTTTAGACTGATACTAATTACCAACCAGATAAAATAGATTGAACTGACTTCAGGACACATTACGGGTACATCTCGTGAGTCTATATATATGTATGTAATTTTTATAGCATTTAGTTTATGTAAAGGATATATGTAACATATACTTTTTGGGTTAAACGCTACATTTGTTTTATTACCGATGTTTATTTGATCGTCACTATTAACTACTGTTACTTTCTGCCCTAAAGTAGCAGTGTAATAAAGCAGTGTTTATTCGTCCGATGTTTTTATATTACTGTTATTAAACCCCCGTTACCATACTTATTTAGAACTTATGGGTATGTACTCATAACTTTACGTAAGTGTTCGTTGCGAAAATAAAAATCGTTCTGACTTTTATAACAAAGTGAGCTAAACTTATGATTATGATATCTAAAGGTTAAAATTGAAAGTGACGTAACAATGAGTTATGTATAGTAAAAGCAATAATAATTTTCAAGATGGAACAGTAAGGGATAAGTCGATTTCGGGTCAAACTTGTACATGTATCTTCTTGAAGTTTTTAAAATATTTCTGCCAGATATCATATATAATAACTCCAGTGGGAACTAAAGTATACTGAATTTTATTATAGGTGCTGTACTTTAAGCAAAAAGGTCAATGCTTTATGTTCATTGGCTTAGTAACCCAGTAACTTCTTTGTCGAAAAACCGGCAATATGTTAATGATATTCCGGTGTTGCAAGCATCAATAAATATGCTATGATAATCGTTTACAAGAAAGTTTTCTATATATATGTATATCTTACCATAATAAGACACGGAGTCTTTAAAAGATAACATCTATAATTTCCATTTGTCCTAAAAGATGACTGGCAAGCAATGTCTGTGGATGGCATTTGAGAAAACGATAGATTTATTTATAAAATAAAAGACTGAAAAAGCAATGTGTCATGAATAGTTTAACTAACTTATAAAATAAATGTCTTATTTTGTAAACAAAATTATAAAAATCTTCAGTTACTGGGTCTCTTTTTGCTTTCAGACTACGTTTAATTTTTTTCTTTAATACAAAGAGAGGGATGTCTAAACAATGTTGTTAGCTATCAGTACGGCTTAGGTATTAGTTTACTAAAAGGACAAGTAAAAAAATAGACTATATAATCTTTGCTCCAGTATAATTAAATACAAAAGTAACAGTTAGTGTGGTTTCCAATAACACTAAATAACCATAATTAACTGTCTGCTGTAACGTTAGAACTGTTAAAAATATAACTCCTAAATCTTGTTTTATTGCTGCTGAGTATGGTCCTAATACATTCGTCAGTATTATGTATAACTGGTCCATTTGTATGGTGTTACTTCTTCAAATAAGCATATCTTTTGCTGATTGCTATATTTTAAAGATAAATGATAAAAGGTAACACTGATAAGTTTTGAGTTCCGGACCTAAAACTTATACTATGACATATTATATAAGCATTGGACATAAATATTCCGGTTTTCATAGCTGATTAGTTATTATAGCACGAAATTATCGGTATTATTATAATTTCATTTCATTTTCCTAGCGATTAAATATATTTATGGTAGATCTGTGGCTTACAGAAGAGAGTTTAAATTGGTTTTAAAGAGGTTGGTAATTGGTTTGATTGTGTGATATCTCAGATACATGCTTTTACGTGTTACAATATCTACAAATTGTAAAGCTTTTGAAAAGCGTTCTGAAAATTGACTTCTATGACCTTTGACTTAGCTAAAGTAAACCGTTGGATAAATTCAGGATATTTTTTCGTCTTACATCTACATGTAACTCTCATTTATAAGCCGTCAGCGGGTAGGACGTCATGCTGGTAGGACGGCTAAATTTTTACTTTTTCTTACTTAAGTGATGAAGAAAATATCTAACCACGTTTAGACCGCATAGCAACACTTCCAAGAATGGTTCTCTCGAGTATTTTCCTATCCAGTGTTGCGCAACATCACCTAAAAGCCGGCTTTACGAGCTCCGTTTACGAATCCCCTTACCCGCCCTAATAAATTAAACAGCCCTAAATAGACATGCTAATTTCTATTGTTCGTTATAGCATTTTTTCTTTGTCACGACAGTTCTGCAAAGTGATTTGTGTGGAAAGTGATAGCTTTTTTGCTGTGTTTACGTAGCTTACGGGGTATCCAACTAATGGTGAATGTGAAAGTAGGTATGTTTGTTACACCACCGCGATGTAACCACTGATGCGATTTTAATGACGTTTCATGTAGAGGTAAACAAAAACTAGGGAAGAATGAGGAATAGGTATTCTTTTTAAAACAATAGTCACATTAGGATGTTTCCCGTATCGTTGAGAAATTTACAAGCTTTGAAAAATGCACATAAAATTTTTTTAGTTAGTTCTAACTTACAACAAGAATAACTATTATTAGCCATAAAAGGCATTGACTAACAGCCAGGTGACAAAATCCACGGAAAATTATATACATGTTTTAAAAATTATTGATGTTTTAAACCGCGTCCAGTTAAGCAATAGGCCATTATGTGTACCTAAGTACCTGGTGCATTGCTCCCAAAATTTATTATCATCGTCATCGGTTAACTTTGGGAGCGATGCACCATTGCCAGATCTTTACGAGAAATTCGTTTATTATTTGACGACGATACGATGCGCCTGCTAAGTAGTGCCCTCTTACAACAAACCGGAGGAAGTGCAATAACTCTATTACTGCGTTTCGCCCAGTAATGTCGAGCTCCGGAATGTCACACATTACTTGAATTTCCATCATTATTATTATATTTCCCCTAGAATTATCACGCGAGTAATACTTTTTCTATTGTCTTCGAATAAAGGTTTCGGTTACCGCTTATCATCAGACGGGCTGGATGCTTGTTTACTTCACTCTAATTATGAAAAAAGATAAAAGCATCATGTTATTATTTAAAAAATATAGTAAAAATGTAACAGTTTACGAGGTACTTTACACAGATAGCGGTGAGTAACCGGGTAGTGAGGTACATTAGCGGCTGACCCAGTTCACTACTTTTTATTTTAGCATTGTGCAACTTTAGTGCATCTGAAAGTTACTAAATGAAGATGGATTTTTTAATGAACTGAGTTAAATATGTATGTATATTCATTTTATGTCTGTTATACATAATTATCATTGTTGGAAGCTTATACTTTCTAGATTAAATACGTTTTGAAAGTTGCTTTGTGAATCGCAAGGGTAATAAAAATATGTATTTAAGTGACGAAGCTACATTTATGAAGGTCAATGTTTAGAGGTTAGAGAGGTTACTAAAGTAACATTTATTTTATTTGCAAGGTACTGGTAGATACCATTTTCTTTTTAATTTTAGCTTTTGCAATCCTTCTTCATATAAACTTTAACCATACCAAATGTGACACACCACACGCAATATGCTTTAAAAGCATATTATATACAGTATACTAGATTTGGCCCGCGGCTTCGTTCGCGTAAATGTAGATTACGTCAGATTAGCAAGAGTACTTTTTTCTGTATGAAAGATGCTCTATGTTCTTTTCTGACAACGTGTATGCGAAATTTCATGATAATCGGTCGAGTATTTAAGGCGTAAAAGCGTATTAAACAAACAAACTCACATTCGCATTTAAAATATTAGTAGGATTTAGGCTAACGATTTTATGAAGGGTCCTCACAATACAGGTACGGTACGAGTATTGATGAGTGGGTGAGAGATAGAACAACACGTCTACTAAGTGATTACACGTTGCGAGTTAAGCCCCACTCAGACGGGATTAGTGCAGCGTTTTAACTGAACAACATTGTTTTATTAGCAGTTTTTTAATTTGGAACAGATACCGAGATTGTTTACGCTGGCTTGATTACGTACGTTTGTGGAATGAAGTAATTATGAGTTGAGTATGATAACTGAAATATAGAAGCGGTTATGCTAATTAAACATTAGCGGTAGTTAATACATACATACATAAATTCACGCCTGTTTCCCAGAGGGGTAGGCAGAGACTACGGATTTCCATTTGCTACGATCCTGACACACTTCTCTGGCTTCATTCACTTTCATAACATTCCTCATACACGCTCGCCGGTTTAAGGTGCTCTTAACCTGGCCTTTATCCAGAACGTCTCCGATCTGATCAAGAAACGTTCGCCTAGGTCTTCCCCTTGCGACTGTTCCATTCACACTAGCCTTATAAACTTTCTTAGTCAGTCTGTTTTCGTCCATTCTTTCTACATGCCCAAACCAACTTAACATACCCTTTTCTATTCTCGTCACTATATCCACTTTTATGCCGCATCTCTCTCTAATCACACTATTCCTTATTCTATCTTTCAGAGTCACACCACATATATTTCTCAGCGCTCTCATTTCTACAGCATTTATTCTGCTCTCATGCTTCTTTTGCCATACCCAACTTTCACTACCATGCATAAGTGTAGGTACTAATAGTCCTCTATGAACAGCCAAACGTGCCTTTTCGGATACATTTCGACTGTTCATAAAACCGCGTAGAGCGCCATTCACTTTATTGCCAGCAATCGTTCTTCTTTCAATATCTCCCTCATGTGTACCATCCCTTGTAAACAAAGTACCTAGATATACAAACTCTTTCACTTGCTCCACTTGTTCTCCATCAATCATAATATTGCACATCGTCATGCACTCCTCCCTTTCAAATACCATTACTTTCATCTTGCTTATATTTATTTTCATTCCTTTACTCTCACAAGCATCATGCATAATAGTTACCATCGCCTACAACTGTTCTGTCGATGACGCAAGTATTACTTGGTCGTCGGCATAAAGTAGACATTTGACAAGTAACTCATTCATTCTTAATCCCCATTCACAATCTTTTAAATCTTTCAAACAATTGTCCATGTGTAGGTTAAACAGCCAGGGTGACGCTACACATCTTTGTCTAACACCTTTTTCGATGTTAAACCATTCTGTGTAAGTCCCATTTATCCTAACACAAGCTCTGGTAGTAGTAGCGGTAGTTAATATATTATAAAAAGGTATAAATTTATATTCATATGTGGGGTACCAGTATTGTATATTATATAGGTATTCTTTATATAATCTGGCTTACTTACAGTTAAGTATATAAGCCCTATAATTCCGTCCTTTATATAAACTAAAAGAAAGAGTATATTACACGACGATTTGCTAGCAGGTCAGACTTAATAACTGAAGTGCCTTCTGTCGTCTACTGGGTACATTTTTAGTTTCTGTGTTACCACTGCGAGCTTCCTTACAGAAAAACTTAAACTACTACCAAATCCGGGTAAAGAACTCGAGACCTCATGGAATGTCGCGTTCACCCATTTAATTGCTTATTAAATAAAAAATCAATATTAACATTTTGTACTATAAAACTCGCCTTCTAGACTTTGTCAGCGTGCGGTAAAACTGGAGTTATTTAAAACGAAATTCGATTAAAAATAGCTTAGATGTCATATTAAATCTTTAGCTACGTAACAATGAGTCGCATCAATGACTGTTCAGAAGTTTTGCGGGCTATCAAAACAAACAACGAAAGGCAAAATATTTGAAAATATTGTTTTAGATTTGATATTTCGATCCTAATTAGATTGTCAATAATATATCGCAGCTTCGGTTCCCTTTTTGGACAGTATAGCTTTATTGTGTAGCAGTCTCTTGGACGCAGTGCGAGTAACCACAAAGCCCCATACTGCGTACGACATTACTTACATCCAAGTCGGAGAGACGGAAAGCGCAGGCCGGCTATGGTTTGTTAACTAAGCGAGTTGTGTGACAACTACTGAATGTGCAGCCTCCACGAGAATACACTATCATGGTGGATCTTGGCTTTGAATGATAAATGATGACGTAGTATTTGTGCAACTTATTTTGAGACTAGATTTTGCCTGCGGCTTCGCTCGCGTAATTGTAGGATATGTCAATTTTCTATCCCTCGGCAACAGTATTGTTCTGGGTGAAAGTTTCACTATGTCTTTTTCTGTACCCCTGACTACGAGTTTGTGATATTTCATGAAGATCGGTCGAGTAGTTAAGTCGTGAAAGCGTAACAAATAAACTGTAGGATTATTAGAAGTTATATGTGTGCCAAGTTGGTTATGTGAGATCATGGCTTCGATTTTCGTGTTGGTATAAGTTTTCTGTGAGTTTCTTTGTTGAGGAATACTCAGTAACAGCGTAGAGTCTGAAAATATATCTGAAAAACGACAGAGGTTCATGTTCTGTTACGTTGGATTTAAAACGTTGTGAATTGTAGTTAACATACCTACATTTCTCTATGTTTTGACATAGGTACATGTGTTTACTTAATCCCTGTGAGTTTGTTACGCTTTCAGGGCTTAACTACTAGACTGATCATCATGAAATTTTGCTCATAACATGTGAAAAAAGTACTTTCTGTATTTAACTTAACCGAACCTACATTCACGCGAGCGAAAGCACGGGCAAATTCTAATCCTGTATAAGATAATGTTGAGTGTGTATCCTGTGAAAAAGAGAGCGTTGAGCATATATCCCGGTCATGCCGGTTCTTTTATACTGTCACCTTAATTATTACCAATGGGAAGCTGAATGGGCACGTTTTTATACTATGAAATAATGAAGTAATGGTATGCCATTAGGGGAATTCCCATTGTATTCACAATCACCAGTTTTGCTAGTAGAAGTTATGCAAATAATAGTCTGTTATTGAACGGCGCGGACAGTGATTTAAGTAATGGCCTTGTCACTACTGAATGTGTCTATGACGACACTAAATGTGCGACGATACGTGATATAATAATAATATTCTACCACATACACACAACACCATCTAGCCCAAACTAAGCAGAGCTTGTACTATGGGTACTAGACAATGGATAAACATTCATATATACTTTATTTTTTTGTAAATACTTATATATTATACATAGAAACACCCAGACCAAGACAAATATCCATAATATTGTCTTCTGTTTACGCGAATGTTATTCATTGAAATTAAACTACTATATACGGATTTTATCGCGTTGTTTATTTAGCACTGTATTACAAAATTTTGAAAATATTGCGCTACTACTACTATTGATTTTATTTTACTAATTTATAAGCTAATAAAATTATTTAAACTATTAAATCTATTTATTTTTGATTTACACTTTCCCCGACGTTACGGTTGCTTTTCAGCAGCCATGTTCACGGGGAGACTAAGATGGTAGTTGTCTCAATGTTCCAGTGTAGTTATTTCAAAGTACCCGAACATAATTTAATCATGGGTATTTCTATTTACGCAGAATGAGCTCAAAGTATCATGAAGTCTAGCTGTGGTTTGTTTCTTCTTGGGTTTGACTATTTGAAGTACTGGATCCCAACCTGGTGGTACATTCCAACCATCTTCTCTATTGAAATTAGGAAGTTTTTTGATTTCAATAGCCTCGCGAAGCATCCTTGGTAGGAATCGGTGTTCTTTAGCGAGAATCCTTGGTTTGTCAAATCTCAGGTAGTGGTTGGTCCCCTGTTGTACATGTTCACACACAGCAGACTTTAACGAGCGTTTGTGTTTTACGTCAGCTATGTGTTCTTTTATGCGGATGCCTATGCTTTTCTTGGTTTGACCAATGTATGAGAGTCCGCAGTCACAATCTATTTTATAGACCCCTGCATCTTGTAAAGGTAATTGCCACTTGACGAATGGTAAAAATTTACTTATCTTCGTTGGCGGCTTGAAGTATGTGTTGATTGAAGCTCGCTTCAAGATGTAGCCAATCTTGTCAGTGACACCCCTTACATAAGGCAGTATAGTATCCGTATATAACTAACCCATTTGACGTTCATAAGTGTTACTTTGTGACCTAAGTGAATAAATTATTTTTGACTTTGACTTTGACTTTGACTATAGTAGTACATGCACAAAAATGTTCGGAATCGAACCCGCGTGGCAGTCGGTTACACTTACCACTATGCCATCGTGGCCGACAAATAGTCCAAAAATAGTCTTAATAGTAGACTGCGTGTTCTTTGAATATCTTGTTTCATTGTTTGTTGTTGTATTGACATAAGTTGTAGCTATTTAATAAAATATAAATCTTATATGGATATAAGATTTATATTATATGTGGTGATGATTTATATTATAACAATATGTGGTGTACGGACATTTATTTGTGGTTTTTACAATCAATTTATTTAGAATGTATAATAACCTCTTACGATAAAACAATAAATTATATAAATTAAATTAAAAACAACAAATAAATTATACATCGTTTTTAATCTTGGGATGATAACGTTGGCCAAAATATTATACCTTTTGGTTAAAACTTGTGCTAATTGTGGTTCAGGAGCATATGCTATCTAGCAATTGATGAAATGGCATATTAATGTTTTTTGAAATATTATATTCGACGGAATAAAATTTATATTGTACTTATTATACTACAGTTATAAGGAACATACCTCCGACGGACAAAGTGTAATTGGGTTTTTCAGCTAGGGACTAGCTAGGGTTGGTATCAATATGCTATAATGTGGCCCGTAGACCCGTAGACGCTTACCTTCTGTTAGATTGAAATTAAAACAGTAGTCAAAATGTCGTTATAATTTACATTTGCTTAGCTCGTTATAGATACACAGCCATGAGTCTATTAAAAGGGTGAACTTTTCTAAAACATACTTGTAAAAACTTTGAAAGTCACTTCTAAACACTCGGCTTCTATTATTATTCGACGTCGTAATACTTATAGCTAAAGTAGGTATTTAACAGTCAAACCAGTCTGATTGAATCGAAGTTGCAACTTAATTTAAGTCTTTAAGTCAAGCTCGGGCAGAATTCCCAACGTTTAACTTCCAATATTAAAGCGATCTTCGAATAGATTTCTACTTAGGACATACATTATTTATAACATACACTTACTGTAGAGTAAAAGTGCCTTTACTTAGCGAGTAAACATTTAAACATTTACATTTTGGTGAAACCTTTTTTCTTATTTAGGTACATTGCGTAAGTATTTTTAAAAGGAATATTCACTGAGTTTTCGAACATGTTTGAGTTTGATCAGGTTGATAACTAAAATTATGGTGGTAGTATCTAAATACCTCTATTTCTTTTAGCGATCTAGTTGTATTACTTACAACGGCAATAAAATGAAAAAATAAATGTATCTACATCTGTACATGATTAAAAAGCGAACTTTTTTAATCAATATTTGAGTATCAAACATTCCGGCTGCACATTGAAACTGACCTACGGTTCTCTCAGCTTTATAAATTCTGTCAACCAAATGTTTACAAAACATTCCGTATTTTATCACGCGCGTGAAAAAAATACTCTTTTTATTTTACTTGTCAAGTAAAAATGTTTTTACGCTTTTCATACGTACACTATAGCAACTGAATAATTTTCACTCAGTTAAAACAAGAGAGAACCTTTATTATTCATAAAAAACATGGAACAGCTATAAAACAAAATGTCAGGCACAAAATAACACAAAACCTTTAAAAATAACGAAGTACAAAAAGAATTTCAAATAAAGAATATGTATGGAACACAGCGGAATACCACAGGGCATTTTAAAATATTGATTTAAAATGTTTTCCGTAGGCGATGGTCCGTTGAAGGATCGTTTAATTTTTCACATAACCACGGCGCGCGGTCGAATGGACAGATTTAATACAGCCTGTTACCTAGCGTGTTTCATGCTCATAGCTACATGTTCTATGAAAAGCGATGATAGCTTTAGGCGAAGTTTCTCAGATATGTTGGGCAGAATGGAATATTTTGCTGTGGTAAATCTGCTACGTTGCCCCAAGCTTCTTGATGTACTACTAAACTTGAGGAACGTCTGATCTTTTGGCTTATACGTGTATTGTACATTTGTTTTACTTACTCAACATTTTGTAGCATTATAAATTTTGTTTTGAGAATTTGTGATTAACTGATGCCCGGTAATGCCTAAGGCATGGAAGCTATTTACATATCCTTAAAAATAAAGCCAAGTCGATAATAAAATTATTTTAAACCCGCATTATTATTCTTAGCGAACTCATAAATGTTATTATTCTTTAAAACATCCCGCAATTTCTCTCGAGATGATACTTTACGGCGTCTTCAAGTTTATTATACCCATGAGATATTTCTGAAGTGGCTGCATTCACAAAACACCTATCTTAGTTTATTGTTATTATTTATGGGTTTTTGTCGCTCCTGTCTTTATTGCCAATATCTGCTGTTCTAGTATGCACTTAGAAATATTTTGAAAAGTTTTACATCTAACATTAAATGCAAGTTTCATAATTTTCCGTTTTCTTACTAAGAGAATATTAAAAATAGTGACATAAAGAATTTTACTCTCCTTAGCGAATAATAAAAAAAGAATCATGGAATAGTACAATGGTTCGAACAGAAAAAAATATTGGTTATTTATGTATGTACGTATATTCGGATGTATGTGAAAATTAAAGCGTAAAATCAAAAATTGAAATAAATAAAATTAACACATAAATTATGTACTTTTTAATGATATCGTTTTCTTTACAAAGTAAGAGGTAGAAAAAGACAAAACAATTTCATAAATCATAACATTTCATCGGTAACTCGAACTCGGCATGATTACTAAAAGTCTGTAATCGATATTGAATGAAGCGACTACTTAAATTTGAAGTCTTAGTACTTGTTCAATGGGCTTTTTTTGAAGTTACAATGAGGGCGCGGTGCCGAGATTAATGACAGCCAATTGCGGCGGAGTGATCAAAGTGCACAACAGTGGTATAAATATTTTAAATAATTTATGTATTGCGAGTGCAGTCGTTATGTAGACAGATGATGCCGTCCGATCTAATAGAGGCATGTAATAATTTACTCACAGCATTCGAAGTCAATGAAGTAAGACAGTTAGAATGGGAATAGTTTTATAAATCTAAACTTAATTTATGGATATAAAGACTGAATGAGTAAAGAACATTTCAACAGTAGTTATTCTGTAGTGTAAAATATGTATTGTTCTATAATTATAATGGATTTATATGTTTACCGCTACACAACAAGCATAGTAGTGGTATAACATAGTAGTTTGTGGCGAAGATGTTAGGCTCTCTCGCAATTTAAGGCTATGTTTAATTTTAAGGCATTCTTTACAAATGCTAAATCAACTTTGGTAGTAATATATTTGAAATGTTACTCGTTTAGTAATAGCTATTGCCTTGCGGTTTTCTCCGAGTAAATGAAAGATATTATAATAAATTTTGGAGTTTATGGTCAGTGTTCTGCTGCTTAAGACTATACCGTAACGTTAAAAACATATTATATTACATTTATCCGTAAATGGAATAGCAGATTTCTACAAATAAGTTTGGTAGTTCCTGACATTAGCACATATAGCCATACATACGTAGTCGAGGAACATGTTATAATATTTATCAATTACTAATTTTTGAGTGACTTAAATTGCTCATATTACAATTTGGTTTTAATAGATTTAGGTTAACAATACGAAGTAGACGATTATAAATAATCGACTAACCAAATTCATATATTAATATTATTCCAGCGTTAATTCCTGACAGTTTTAAATTTGAATTCGGTATATCCGTTGCACAAAAGATCGTTCGTGCCCGTCCGCGGTCACTTAACCCAAATATGTTTCCGGCTTTATATCGACTATGGGTAATTTTAGTCGATTCCTAATTTTAGTGATTTATCAGAGACTATACCTATTATAGAAATTCAATAAATTTAGATAATTTTTTTATCAGATCATTTTAAGAAGTATAAGTTCGACAACCTTCTTTTGTATTTAGTTGTAAAATGTTATAGTCATTCACGTTAAAAAGTACTATTCGGCACCATCGTCGTCATCGTGTACTCAGATGTGTAAAACTCTGCTAATCCGCATTAGGGCAGCGTGCTTTGGACTTGGGACTCGCACTTCCAAACAATGAATGATCGTAGTGATCATTCATTGTTTCAACTCGAGATCACGGTTACTAAAAGCTATCGGAACTTCGGGATTAGCGTTAATATAAATTCTGTTATCAGTAAAAGATTTAATATAACATTTCATGAATGTAATTAAATAAATGTAATGTGTAGGTTAGGTTAAATATAATAATAAAGATATTTATTTCGTCTTTCACAAAGGTACCTACTTCTTATCTAATACAATATATGTTGAAATAATTCTCATTCCTATGTGAGAGGCTGGTGTCTATAGTAGGAAAAACGTGTGTTACAGATCACCAGGCTCCCACTACATGAACAAGTCTTAGTAGTGATTTCAGTTATATATTATATAGCATATTTTGAATTAGAAATAAAATTGGCGAGTGTGTGTGCGAGTGTTAGCGTGCATGTGTTACAGTTAGTGTCTTGCATTTTACTTATTTGATTTGTGCTTATGTTAGTAATAGTCATTTATTCTGGAGTTAGTTAGCTAGTTGAGGCGTGAAAGCGTAACAAACAATCAGACAAACTGACACTCGCATTTATAATATTAGTTAGGGTGAATTATTGGCGTAAGCTGCTCACAATATAATACTCGACATACTGGTATAATAAACTGCAATAAAAGTCATATAAAGTAGTTTAATTTGAGTACGATTTCTAATATTATTGGAATGAAAAGTTTGGTGATCTCATAATATTCATTGGATTAAGATATTCCAAGTCAATTTAATTCGTTTTAACTTTTTCTGCGATACCATCGTCTAGACTTTATTATATCATCTCGTCTGACTGAAGATAACTTAATAGACGAGGGATGATATTATTATTTTTACATAAAACTTGCCTTATCCCTAGAGCGCATCCATATCTTTGTTAAACTTTAAGTTATTTAATATTGACGTATGTACATATATGCGAATGATACACATTAAAACTATTCTCTCTATACGTCTGGGGTATTGTAAATATAAATATATTTAAATAGTATAATATTAATAAATAGGTTTAAATAAAATAAATACTGATAAGGTGTGTAGTTTTGCATCATTATTCAGTTGACATTTCAACGGTATTTTAAATCTAATGCCGTAACAGCTCGGATGGCGCAGTGTATTAAGAGATCATAACACATCAGAGATCGAAATGTCAGGGACAGCGGGCATATATCTATAAAGCTGATAATATACAAATTATTCAGACATGTTCATTTATTGAAAAAGTATAATTTAAATATATACGACGTTTTCATAGTTACTACAGCAAAGCGTTCTTGCATTTTCTGTAAATCGGCTATATACTTAAGAATCTTTCTTCTTCAATTTACGAGCGTAGCTCTTGTCGGTGGAGTAATCGCCACATATCTTTGCTTTTTTGCCACATATCACTGGACTAGGACAAAAGTAAGTATGTCTTGGTCATAGGTGACCGAGACATACTTACATTTGCCTAAACCCTCTAACATACCGTTTAGTTAAGCGGAAGGTGTGGTGTTGCCAGTGAGCAGAAGTTTAATTTATAATGTTGGTATTTTTTTTTTCTATTTTTTTTATTGTTCTGTTTTTATTTTTTATTTTGTATACTTTTGGTTTATTTTCTTTAATTTTTTGATTTCTTCGTGTTTTGCGTGTTCCCTTGTGTGCCAAAATAAATATTTTCTTTCTTTCTTTCTTTTTATACACGATTTTACCAGACCTATGACATATATTTTTCTCATAAACAAAACAACGGACAGACTGGTCTTTCCATTAAGTTTGTTGTCGACATCCGAAGTCTGTAAGGCGAATTCAATCAAACGTTGCGAAATTTTGTTTATATGATCGTATCGCCTGACAGACAGCCTGTCAAACTGTGACGTCGTAAACTTTAACGTGAGCGTTTATCGCCCATTTTAGCCGGCGGCCATGAAACAAGCGGCGTAAAATGTTGGGTTATTAAATCGAGATAATATACTTGATAAAGGTTTGTAGGTGGGGTTAACTTTTCTACCTGCACTGGAAATATATCAGAGGATATAAGTTGCAGCCTCTTGTGAAATTAAGTTAAAGCAGTGGAATAGATCTTTCAATGTATACGTTTATTTTCATTTACATACATGCACACATAATCTCTCCCATATTTCCGAAGTGGTAGACAGATGCAGTGTATTATTACACCTATATTCTGTCAGCTGTTGGATGGTTCTTGATCACACGTAGTAGAGGGCGAGCATATTACCGTTTATCTGGACTCCATGCAGCTACTAAGAAATTCTGAGTCTCTTCTTCTACTATCCCTGCGCCACTGAGGCATGTTATTCAATTTGAATAAATAAACGAAATCTCTGCATTTTTGTAAGTTGAAGTAATAAGCGTGTGAGCCACAGAACCGTGTAATACGCGACCCTTCTGCCGTCCACCGAGCTTTCTGCCTGACCGTGCTGCTACTGACAGTATCCGAACAGAAAACTCCTTAATATT
This sequence comes from Catocala nupta, assembly GCA_963675205.1. Taxonomy (NCBI): domain Eukaryota; kingdom Metazoa; phylum Arthropoda; class Insecta; order Lepidoptera; family Erebidae; genus Catocala; species Catocala nupta. The sequence goes on along the minus strand of OY776091.1, from coordinate 8,900,322 downwards.
TCCTTAATACTTTGCAATCTTCTGTGTGAAGTAACTCTGTTCAAGCAAAAGTCCAGGTTTAAGCGCAGAAGCCGTTGTGCATCACTTTTCATAAAGTTGTTTCATAAGTCTGCGATTATTGGACGGACCCGCTCCCGCTGTCGCTTATAACATTGCCTTCACTCTCGCTTTTCCCATCGCTCTTTTTATGTCCCCAGAATGTCACGCACCCTCATCAATCATGGCGCCGCGGACATTGTAAACGGTGCTTAATTCCACTCGTCTGCCAAATTAACTTTTATTGAACGTATCCATGGAACCGATGTGTACTGTCCCTAATTACTTTACCGGTTTACTAGTAAAAATAATAAAACATGTGTAAAATGGGTCGTAATTATTTACAGAATTCGTAGACTGAAATAAATTAAAAGATGATGTATACACAATATACACGTCAGTCTCCCTTTTCTCCTTTTTTATTCAAAGGTTTTATTTTATTAATTTTAGTTTAGGGTGATGGTGATGTGCATTCTCATCGCAGATTCTTGAACGAACTAGTATTTATCGCACCCCCAGTGCGATTTTTAATGCAGATTCGAATAGTGCAAATACATATACACAAGCTTAGTTAAATAACTTTGTACCGTTGCTTGTAATATGACAAAAAATAAAGGCTTTATACCAAAAAATCATAGTAAGTTTAATATTTTTCAATCATAAAGCATATAAACCTACTTAAATACTTAAAATTACACTTAATTTTACTTACAATCTTTGTTTCATTTTATTATGTTTATGAAAGTATTTTCGATAATAAATATATCAGATCGAACAGTTTCTTTGCTCTCCTCTAAAGTTCGCATATTCTTCTTATGACTTCATTGCACTGGGCGTTCTTTAGTACTAGTAACATAGAAGATACATACATATCACAATCTTAATCACCATTAATTTAAAAAAAAAACTGACCTATTTGAGTATATTGGATAAAACAAATTTAAACTCTGTTGCAATTACTTAACACAAATATATTATTAGATAATATTGTCTTCTGTTTACGCGAATGTTATTTATTGAAATAAAAAGCTTGGGATCCAGTACTTCAAATAGTCAAACCCAAGAAGAAACAAACCACAGCTAGACTTCATGATACTTTGAGCTCATTCTGCGTAAATAGAAACACCAATGACTAAATTATGTCCAGGTACTTTGAAATAACTACACTGGAACATTGAGACAACTACCATCTTAGTCTCCCCAGACCATGGCTGCTGAAAAGCAACCGAAACGTCGGCGAAAGTATAAACCTAAATATAAATAGATTTAATCATAAAATTATGTAATACAGTGATTAATAAACAACGCGATAAAATCCGTATATAGTAGTTTAATTTCAATATATTATTAGAATTTATAGTGACACAATTAGAGTTCCTATTGACTTACATCCAAATTTCGAGTTAAGTCACTGTTTTATTGTGAATGCGATATGTACATAGTCTTATGTAAACATATCTAAAGGAATAGATGTGTATTACATATGCTATGATCTTAGATCCTACGTCATAAGGGGCAAGTCTATTGCTGTCCATCGGGCAAAGTTCCTGATACCGATGTCCTACCGATTATTTCGATTGCCTTTCGAACCGCCAATGGGTGAGTCTGCGTCACTGAAGGAGTCATTGAAAGAAAAGAGCCTATAATCCTTAGAGTTAAATATAATCTAATGAATAGCTGAAGTTATCTTGCTCCTTTATGCAAGGATATGCTCTAGGTTGGGTTATAAGAGCAGGTGAAATAATTTTAGTCTTCTGTTGAAGTGCGGTCCTCACTGAAGTTGTTTATGTCTTATTCGTTCCTTCGAATGCTATGATATTTCGTGCACATAATGTGATAAAAATCCCTTATGTATATAGAGCTCAGACTTAAACACCTTCAGACTGCCCACACCTAACTATTACAAGACAATAGAAAATATGACAATACCGAACTCTTTTGATAAGAGACAGCCGCGTTGTGAGATGTGGCCGTATTCCAACTTGCAGTCTTGCAGTCAGTCACTCGAATCCAGAGCTTTAGGCTAGGCAGTTTCAGCAGCGAAGTTCCAATTTATAAAAAACAAACATCCTGAAAACCACAGCTATGTTCTGTACTGAAAACTATACAAACAAATGGCGTAGCCATCAACAAAGTCTTTAAAAACAAACACTATTAACAACTTGTAATTAAATCAATAAGTGAAAATCAAACTAGGCGGGTGCTTTACATGGAGTACTATTTGCCGTACGAAGGCTGTGGTGTACTGAGTGCAAATGAAAGTTAAATACAAGCGTAATTAAAACGCGCGCCCGCTAGAGGGCGCTATGGTAGTGGGAGTAAGGCTGCGTAAACCGCGCGCACGGTAGAGATCGCTTTTCTGGTGGGTGGAAGGCGACGCAAAATGCGCGCCCGCTAGCGGTCGGTAGTGTAGCCGAGAAGGCTACATAAAGTTGTGTTAGAATGGTTTTGTTCCTGTTGTTTCAGTAAATAGACATAGTGTGCTGATTTAATCAAATTTTAATTCGACCTTACTGTCGTAAGAGCGTTTGGCCAGTGGAATGTGGGAGACAAATCAATACTTACATTAAGAGTAAAGAAAATATCGTAAGGTAACCTTAGAATAATAACGCCTGGAAACCTATTGCAGGCACGAAAAATGCGCAACTAAAACTTAGCCGTATGTGGCTAAGTTCGTTCCGCGAGCTGACAGTCAAGCTAAACGTCACGTTATGTCGAACACATCTAGCGAAAAATAATTCAAAATGACTGTTTGCACTATAAAGGAGTGTCTAGCAACTCAGACAAACAAAATAAAAGGCTTCAAATTTCATTTCGTGTAACTACTTACATTTTATACATTTTCTGTACGTAAATCGAGTAAAAACAAATAATTTGAAACACATAACCTATCACTATACAGTGTTGCTAGTTGTGGAAAAAAAAAATGCACACAATGTTTTTAGTTGGTTCTTTATGTTGAGAAAATTAAATATTGTATTTGCTATAACTGCTAATTTTAATACTGTCTGTTGACTAAATGTTGGTGTTATAAGTAAATAATTTAGCATTTATTTTATTCGTCTATTTCTTTCGTCTTTTATTTTATGTAAGTCATAATTTTTGTTAAGTGCATAGATACTTACCTATAATTCCGTGCCATGCTAAAATCGACACAGTACTACTGCATTTATTACATTCTGTTAGTTATTGTTTTGATAGCGTCCCATATTTGTCGGCCTCGATGGCGTAGTGCTTAGTGTAACCGACTGCCACGCCTGAGGTCGCGGGTTCGATTCCGGCACAATTCAAACATTTGTGTGCATGAACATGGATGTTTCTTTTTCTTATGTATTTAAAGATCATACCAAACAGATGACAAATCATCGCATAACAAAGCAGCATATTTACCCATTTTTTGTGGGTAAACGCTCGATGATGTTAGCACTGAAGCCATATTTGTGTGCGTTACAAGAGCGTAGATACATACAGCTTACGCACACAAGGATAATGAAGATGGCACGCGTTTACGCTTATGTTTTGGTTCAGACTAGAGATGTTACGGAGGTTCGATTACGATTCCGAAAGTTCGGAACTTTCGATTGATTTTGCACCATCGATTCCGATTTCGGATCCGCTAAATTTAAATCGGAAGTTATATCGGAGGTCGATGCATAGCAGCGCGGCGGCGGTGCCCAGCGATCAGCGCGTACAGACTGGTTTATACTTGTCACGCAGGAAACCTCCCTTCTCCCGCGCCTATATTATAGTTTGTGTACAGTACGTCAAATAGCAATTAAAATTAGAAATGTAAAAAACTGTCCAAGGTGCAACAGGTTCCCCTAATCATTTTTATTTAATCTGTGGCAATTATTCGCACGGATTTTTGTAGTTATTACTTAATTTCAGTAGGCACTAGTAATTTTAAAGATTTTAAATTCGATTGTTTTTATTTTCAACACCCAGGTATAACTTACCTGTATTATTTTTTGGACTAATAATAATAGAACTGATGGATAATATGTGAAATTTTATTTTCTTAAACCTACCCTTAACATATCTCACTTTTGCCTTCGGTTCCGATTCCGACAAACCAAATCAAAAACTCCGCTTCTGAATTCGGTGCCGATATAACCACTTCCGTAACATCCCTAGTTCAGACGCGGGTTCTTGGCGTTATTATTCCAAGAAGGTAACTTACCTGACAGGTGCAAAGATGAACTTGGTCAGGGTGGCGGATTATGTCTTAGCGCAACAGATGCAGTTTATAATAATAATATCCTCCAGACCGAATTTCGGTCACGGCGGCCAGACTTAACGGAGACTGGCCATCTGCGCAGGAGATATTATAGTGCACAAGTGTGTGCGCAAACACAATTCCTCTTCCTGTTCCTTAACTCTCATGATTTGATGGGACGGTAATCCGATACGACCGGAGAGAGATCAGGCGCAGGAACTACGGCTTTACGCGCTTTCCGAGGCAAGGCGGTGAATAGCACGGCCAACTTCCTAACTCCGGGCTTCTACTGAGATTTCTTAACAGAAAAACACAATAACTTTTTCTTGGCACGACTCGGGATACGATCCCGAGACCTCATGCACAGCAGTCGCATTCACTACCGCTGCGCCACGGAGGCAGTTTATTATGCAGTTTATAGACAGCGTCAGCCAGTCAACCAATACCTTCAAGACATAAAGATATGGTAATACAAAGACTTCTGTAGTGTACGAGCTTTGCTGTACATTGACCCGACACGCCGCGCTGTAAGTGCATCACATTTAGGCGCATTAGCAGTATTATATTTAAGGAATGTTTATGTAGCAATAACATAACATTGAATATGTACAATTAATTATTAATTTAGTAGCCAAAACGTTCTAAAGAACAACGTCGTCTACTCATTTCCAACAAACATATAAATCGTAAACATTTTAACATATTATCTGTTAACATTTACAACAAACAAATAATGTTGGGATTTACAACCCCAACATGTAATGATTATGACTTCACAAATGGTGAAGTGCTGTAATTCGTTAACTTCTCAACTCTTTGTTGATTCAATCTTTATAAAGTCGCCCACCATTAAGGCTTAGTGCGGCAAGCCTCTTTATAAAAAAATATGTCTAACCAATTTCGTCCGCGTGAAGTTTACTGAAATGCATTTTCGGGTTAAAAAGGTTTCTATTTACTAATCAAAGGCACGATCTACCTTTGCACCAAGTTCCATTTATATCCGTTAGGCAGTTTACACGTGATTGTAAAACAAAATCTAACAACTATAAAACCTCTCAAATTTATATTGCCTGTAAGCAGAATTGGAAACCTGGACAAATACAACCAATCCAATCAATCAGTCGCCTCTTATCGGCACTACCGATCCATAACTTCTTCATGAGTGAACAGAAACACAACATTAAAACAACAATTCACAATACAAATGAACTCTGTATTGTAAATTACAGTTTTCGCGTTGAGTCACCAGTACATCCGTCACAAGCGCTCGTGTATAAATTTTGTTAACCCCCGCAGTGCTTTGCGGTCTCGCCTACCCTCGGCTTTTTATCCACGATTATTACACACAATTGAAATATACAAATTGCAAGCTATCATTAATCGTGGTGGTTGCCAGATTTCCGATTTTATTATAAATCAGGATGTGTGATTCATATGTAATCGTTAGCTATTATATGCTAGATAGGTTTGAGTGTTAATGTGTAAGCCTTTTAATTATTTATTATGAGCAATTATTTATAACTGAACAGCAGGGATTGGATAGCCAATGCAATGGGAGATCGTTGGATTGTCTCAAGTTAGAACACAAGGCACGCACCTCTAAACTTTTGAAGTATCGTGCGTATTAAATAGTTAATAATTAATCGCTCGTTTTAACGGTGAAGGGAAAATCGTGACGTAACTTGCATGTCTGTGAGTTCTCCATAATGTTCTTGAAAATATGTGAAGTCACCCTGGTCACACTGGGCCAGTGTGGTTGACTATGGCTTATATCTTGTCTAACTGAGAAGGGGTCCGTGCCCAGAGTGGAACAGTGCATATAGGGCTGCTTAGTCCCAATTATTTCAAATTCCTTACATAGACATGTCGTTGTTTTTCGCGGTTATTATTTTTGTTACTTATTAACATTAATTGAATTGGATATATAGCGTATAGAGTTATATTCCTAAAGGTGAAGGCAGAGCTTATCAGATCCACATATTCAGCGACCCTTGTGGTGTCTACCGGTAAAAATGCCAGACTCCGTGCTGCTATAAAATTCCAAATAACAAACCTGAATAATACAGTATCCAACCAGGATATTGAACGCTATTTAACCAACAAAGCTGTTGACGTTGTATAAATAAAATAAATCAACTGTATATATAATTCCGCATTTACATTTTATAAAATAAGCCATGCCGCTAATGGCCTGAATAGAATTCAAATTTTATTCAACACCGGATTCAGTGCATTTGTTTTGTACGTGTGGAAAATTTTAATTCATTACGCTTATTTGTAAAATTCACATATCATTTGAATTTAATTTTAACTAGTATTAAAATCATCGTTGTCGTATAATTTTAATAATGTTTAGGTATTTGAATATTTAATTGGTCTTAAATATTTATCTGTTATTCAAATATGCAGAGGCTGTTTTCGTGTTACTTGTTTATTGTTATAATTAAAATAATTATGGCTTTGTCAATTATACAAAATGAATTATAGTTGACTAAGTTGTTATAAATTTTAATAATTTTAATATAATTCTCTACTTACATATTATATTGTTATTGTGTTAGTACTGTTATTTACAAGTAAAGTATATCTTTCTTCACCGATATTCTGTTTGAAAATCCCAAAATAATAAAATAGGCATTTGCTTCCTAACAGGTGATGTATTAGAAAATATGCGAAATTGCTAGTAGTTGTAAAATAATTTCTTATTGTTTAAGCAATTTTTCATTATAATTGTTATTGTTTAAAACTTTTTTAGTTGTATACTAATATAACTATATATGTTTGCAGTACATGTACAAATATTTTTGCAGACCCTTACTTTATTAAAAGTAGAATAAAAATGTTATATTAGAAACAGCCTGAAACACAGGTCTCTGACCTAGTTCAGGTAATACAATGTAAAAACAGACTTCATAAACAAGTCTCTTGTGTCCAATATTTAAATTGTAAATGTTTTAAATTAAATATAGTTTTTATGTGAATTTAATACAATAAGTAGCCTGTAATGTGTATATAATTTTGTAAAGACTTTTATTTATTGACAAAAAAAATATTATTATTATTAATTTAGGTGTATAAAGAACCGTATCAAAAGCACAATGATTAAAAAAGCATTTCCTCTATCAGTGTAGCATGCTTGATAATATTTAAAGGAAAAATATCAGCTCATTATAAACTGTTTCACTGCTAAGCTACATAGCGTCTTCCATTAAGAGGGGAAAGAATCGACTTACAACGCAATAAAAAAGACAAGAAAGAATTTTTCAGAGCAGAGACTAAATATTCGAAAGCAATTTTCTTTTCACACAATAAACTCATATCACTGTACAATATCTACAGTTAATAAATTCAGTTGTCTAAAACGTATTTCAGTTGTTTCACAAACAGAGATAGGCCCGTACAAAGGCACAATGGTACGCCCTGCGGCACTGGCGGTAATTAAAATCTGCCTTTTGGGTTTTGAGCGCAGCGCCAGGGTTAGAGTGTAATGTGTATGTGTGAGTGTATTGTGGTGATAAGGTGCATATGTGTGTGTGGTACATGAACCATTGTAGGTGAGTTAAGTAGTGACTTGCTTGGTTTTTGGTTTAGGGTTGAATGCTGTTGCAGTTTGTCCACTTATTTTGTAACTAGCTGTCTCCTGTGATTTTAGTCGCGTTGGTGATTACTGTTACAGTCTCGTGGCTCGTACCGTGACGTTATAATATATAGCCTATGTTTCATCTGAATAAAGTATCTTACTAAGGGCAAAATAATAATTAAAATCGGTCCGGTTGGGTTGAGTTCATTCATTACAATAAAATAAACAAATATTTAATCTTTATAATATGAGCAGCGATAGCTCAGTGGGGAGACCAACAGACTGCAACCGCACCTCTGACTTTCGGAAGTTATATGATTTCTCGAAATTATGTGCCGTATTGATTGACAATTATCGCCTGCTCCGTGCCTCGGAGAGCACGTTAAGCCGTCGCCATGAACATCTATGGCAGTCGTTGGGGAAGTCGACACAAAAGATCCCACTGGGTCGAAGTGTCGCCGGTCTGTACAGACTGGCCCCCACACAAGATAAGATAAGATAATCTTTATAATATTAGTGTAGATATAGATAAGATTAATTTTAGGCGTAACTGTCCTTTCCTTTTTAATCTTGTACAAGTGTATTTTGACGGTCTGATTTTCTAGCCACTATAGTAAACCGTTAATAGAGTAGTTTTTCCAGCAAATATTAAGCGGTAACGTTCAATGAAAATACATATATTTCATATGCGATCGAAAGTATGTAAAAATGTCGTGATGTTAGACGTTACTTAGAAAAGGCACATAGTATCGAAGCCGGGACCTTCAGACCAAAACGCCACTAGATTTAATAACAGGGAATAATAAGCACTTTATGCAAACGTTTATGAAACGTTCCTTTAGTATTCGTTTGTCGGTTCCGTTCTCGAACTAACTATGTTGCAGTTTACTAGTATAATATTGCAATTTTTCATACGTGCAATTAATTACACTCAACCTTCACCTGATTTCTTGTGTTCATTGGTTCTTAGTCTACTACTGAAACATGAAAATATGTGCATAATGATATGTCGCTCTAGTTCGTGCTTGTACGGTATTGAAGATGCTATATTATATTTGAGTTCTTATATAACTAACATTTAGTTTTTAATACTACTAGTTTTTGATAGCGCTGTTGTTAGTTTGGTAAATATAATTGTTTCTGATGACACGGATGGCGTAGCGCTCCAAGTGATCGCCTAACCACTTTGCAACGGAAATGTTGTGGGTTTTGATAACAGGAAAAAATTGTTTGATTAGCGAATCGTTGTTTCGAGTCTGCTTGTCATTTGTGTTCGTTGTATAACTCCTGTTATGGCAGACGTCTTTAAAAAAGGATCGATGTAATTCATAGATTGTTGTCCTCTAAGGGTTATCTAATTATTTTTCTTGTAGTAGGATCACAGTGTTTTTACAAGACCAGAAGCTAAAAGAATTAAGTACTTTTAAGCTCTTTTGTCAATCTGTTTGTACACGCTGCACTCAAATATTACTTCACGAAATTGAATGCGGTTTTCACAGTTGCGTTGCTGGAGATCTAACTTTAAATCTGGTGTATGTTTTATCTTGGTACGTTCTAAAATACAAACAAAGAAAATATAGATAGGTTATTTAAAGGTACGACTGACTTGCATCGATCGTGGTCAGTGGTTGGCGTGACATTTAACGCGATTAAAACCAATTGTCTAACATTATATTAAAAATATGTGTACAAATCGCGAAAGTCAAAACTCGTTTATATGCCCCTTCTGCCAAATTCCACGAGTGCGAATACTCGGGCAAAAGTAAGTTATAATTATAAACCATCTAATATTATCCTTGGATCCAGAAAACCGATTCAGAACCACTTGATCCTAGCAAGTAGAACATAAACTTAATATTCATTGTATCAATATAGCGAGCTGGAACATAAGATTACAGGCTAGGAGATGACCTGAGCGCCAGATACCGGGCATTGTGCCAAATCGATGCCTCAGTTCTTTTCTAGCTATTGATACTTAGCTCTACTTGTATAGGAAATGAACTAGGTTTAATAAAATGGCGCTTGTTGAGTGCAAATTGTTGCCTATTGTACGATAATTCTAAACTATAATAATAATAATAATAATATTCTATCACATACACACAACACCAGAGCTTGTACTATGGGTACTAGACAATGGATAAACATATATCATTTGTTTTTTGTAAACTCGTACATATTATACCTACATAGATAGATACCTACATAGATACACCCAAAACAAGACAAACATACATGTTCATGCACACAAATGTTTGACTTGCGCGGAAATCGAACCTGCGATCTCACGCGTGGCAGTCGTTTACACTAACCACGGCGCCATCGAGTCGTCAAATCAAACGTCAAACTTAAATGTTAACATTTTTAAGAATCGGTTTGCTGGTAAGTGTTAGCCATATATGAAAAATGTAAACGTGTTGCATTCACTTTTTAATGTGTAAGTATGCCAATACACATAGGATTTCCATATATAGTCCCTTGCCTATATCCATGAAGGGGCAGACAGGTATATTACTACTGTATGTCGCATGCAATAATATTAGGTCTCACGTAACAGAGGGCGAGTGTAATTTTTTGTTTTTCATTTCTTAATACTAATATAATAATAGTTGGCAAACAAGCATACGGCCCACCTGATGGTAAGTGGTCACCGTAGCCGTCCCTTTAGGAAAGGAAGTGGGAAGGAGAAGGAGCGGGAAGGCGGAAAGGGGGTGTTTGGGCCTCCGTAACTCTCACTCACCGAACGAAACACAACAGCAGGAATACTGCTATTTCACGTCGATATTCTGTGAGAGGGTAGTCCTTCCCCGGTCGAGCCGGCCCATTCATGCTGACTTTCGTTTCCGTTCTATTACTCAAAATGTGCTAATAGATACCCTTATGCCACAAGACCAACCAGGCAGTACGATTTTCTTTATCTCATTACATCTTCTATTATTAGGTACATCACTAACTGTGCCGCACAGTTTTACCCGCTTTAGGGTCGTAACATAATATTACATGGCATTTTTCCTCATAAATCTTAACTAATATTATAAATACGAATGTGAGTTTGTCTGTTTGTTACTCGACCAATTATCATGAAAATTCGTTCCGTTCATTCAGATAAAATGTATTTATCTTGAAGGATAGCCAGTAGAATATAAAATGCAAAAAGATTTGCTTAAATGTTATTGGTAGTGTCAGAGACGAGGGCTTACAAATAGGGTTGCCACCTTTATTTTGAACGAATAGAGTACATTTACTATCTGAGGTAAAAAAATAAAGTACAAGAGCTGGAAATTAAGTATTTTCTTTTAACCTGCTGTTTTGTTATCATATTTTTGTTGATGCTAGTAACATCTAACAAATTTTTCTATCAAGAAACGTATTAACCGGATCTTTACAATATATGTCGTTATTATGATATATAAACAATTGTTCTATTCAATTTAGGGAATCTCTATAGCGTTGCTTTAAGTTGACATAGGTAAAATAAAGTTTTTCACGTACTTTATTTTACTCATAAAGTATAAAGTACGTTTACCCGAAATAACGATTGTACGTTATTTATTATACTTTATTATAAAGTACGGTTGGCAACCCTACTTACAAACAAACAAATATCTTTTCAGCTTTAGAATATCAGTATACACTCATATAATGTATCATACAAACACAATTACCACCAAACAAAACCTCTTACCTGCTAACCTATTCGATGGCAGACCTCACCGCTTACTTATGTTTAATTCACCGGTCATTCTGACCCTTTCAAATATTTAATTAAAGGCCACAGAAAGAATCTTGCTGGACCCGTGTTATCCGTTTAAAACCTTCCCCCAGATTTGTTACATTTTACACATTTCAACAGGTAACTTCGGCTGAACACTTGGTATTTTTTTAATTGACATTTTCAACGTATTTGTTGGTATTATCAACTTGGTATCTTGTATTCGTTTTGCGCTGAACGAAACGTAGAGGTGTGCTGCACCTTTCTTTGCTATTTCAAAAGGGGTCCATATTGCAATGTTTTGGGAACAAATTTATATAGTGCTGCTGCTGACATTTGGCTTACATTGCAAGGTTTCGGTTACTCACAATACAGTAACTAAGTATTATATAACTACTTTTGAATCCTTTATGAAGTAGTAATGTAACCCTTACTGAATAATCCAATACCACTGATGGATCTGGGCAAGGAAATTCTGCTCTCAAGGGAAATGACTGATGTATTTTAAGTTTGTAAATGTACAATTCTTTCAATATCAATAATTTATTTATTTGTAATTTTTTATATCTATATTTACTGACTGCAATGTAGTACTTATACTAACTAATATTATTATCCATGTGAGAGCCATGGTGAGAGCAGCGATAGCTTAATGGGGAGACCAACAGACTGCAATGCAGAGGGTCTCGGGTTCGAACCCACGCCGCGCACCTCTGACTTTCGGAAGTTATATGACTTTTCGAAATTATGTGCGTATTGATTGACAATTATCGCCTGCTCCGTGCCTCGGAGAGCACGTTAAGCCGTCGGTCCCGGCGGCCATGAACATCTATGGCAGTCGTTATTGGGAAGTCAGTGGCTTATAATATCCTGACACAAGTCTAGCCGTAGGGTATCGTTAGCCTTCGGGTTGCGGAGGTCAGGTGGCAGCCGCTCCGTGTAAAAACTGATATCTAGTCAAATCCGGTTAGACCAGAAAAGCCAACCCCAAGTGACTTGGGAATAATAAAGGCTAGGGAGAAGATTTACAGTTTATTCAAAATCTTGTAATAAGTTTGTAGTGCGTTATACAAATTGGCACAACTTGATAAATCCTTATACATAGAATCCTCAATGTCTTTATTGTAAACGTTGTTTGGAAACCGCTCAAAGGTAATAATAATATAACTAGATAATAAGGTATGAGGTTCTTTGTTTGATAAACTTAACTATAGTACGTAACTGCTGCTATTTTGTGGTATAAACTTGTGACGTCACAGACTAGTAGCACTGTGTTTGTTTAACTACAGGTACCTAATATAAACTTTTATAGTACAGATCCGTTACGTACTGTATAAATACCCATGTATTACTTTTAATCCAAATTATTTCTTCTATTTACGAATTGACTTTCAATATAAACGTAGGTACGTTGTTTAATAAAAACTCTTTGTTCTACACAACGTTCGTATGAATAAAAAATCCTGGATTTATCGGTGTTTATTGTTTGAATGATAGCCGGTCGCGATACGGAATCGTTTAAATTGCCAACGTCAGTTCCAGACATTGGGAACTCGTCAATCTTCCTCCGGTATTTTTACTTCCCCTTTTTTCTACACGATTTGGTATTTCTCTCTTATCTGTGTGATTGTTTTTATTGTGCTTTTAACACGATAAATGTGTGTGTTTTGTTTTGTCAATGTTTTGGAAAGCGCATTGTTTTTTATACATGGTTGGTTTTGTGCTTAAGTTTGGCTCTAAAACGTGGTAAAATAACTTTGAACATCCTAGCCTTATTTACGTACATTTTTATCTATACATATAATAAAATGGTAACCGGTCGTTGTCTGTATATAGGAGATAGTTAAGAAAAATAATGTGAGAGGTCTTGAAATTAAATAACTTTGTACGGATTTTATCCTTCCTATTTATTTTTATAATTTTTTATAAAGCACTATTTTTACATAACTTTGGAACTTTAAACTACCATTGTTAAATTGTGAGTGAACACGTCCTACAGGGGCCAGCCACTATCTGCGATTTGACAAACAACAGGTACTCGCAAAAGAACACCGATTCCTACCAAGGATGCTTCGCGAGGCTATTGAAATTAAAAAACAATGGTAGGAATGTACCACCAGCTTGGGATCCAGTGATTCAAATAGTCAAACCCAAGAAGAAATAAAACACAGCCAGACTTCATGATATTTTAAGCTCATTCTGCGTAAATAGAAACACCAATTATTAAATTATGTTCGGGTACTTTGAAATAACAACAATTAGAACATCGAGACAACCACCATCTTAATCTCCTCGTGAATATGGCTGCTGAAAAGCAATCTCAACGTCGGAGAAAATGTAAAATTAAATCTAAATAGTTCAAATAGAAGTAAACAGTAACTAGTAAAAGTGTTTATCAATAGTAGTTTAAACTTTAAAGATTCAAAAATATTTTTATAATCGTGTTTTATAAAAATAAACAACGCGATAAAATCCGTATAAATTTGTTTAATTTCAATGTATAACATTCGCGTCAACATAAGACAATATTGTGAGGGATCTATTAAAGAAGCTATAGTATATTTGTTCTGTCCGGTTATAAATATGTTTGTACGCACATCACGCAAAAAATATTGCACATGATTGAATGCGGTTTTCACAGTTGTATTGCTTGAGGTCGAATTAAAAATGGTACATACGGCTACACATCAAGTTAGACACCCTATATACGCATAATACGCTACATACAAAATAGAGAATTGTCGGAAAGGGACAGTGTATAGTGGTGTCGATGAAATGGTAAGGGTAGAGCGTAACAAAAATATAACGTACTCTCTTGCACGATTTGCAGCGTTCAACTTCTAATAGTTCAAAGTTCAAACAGTCTAGGTTGATGCTGTGTGTACATGTTTCACCGTGTATCAAGGGGAAATATGTACTATATTTTTGGCTAGAAGTCTAGTATTATCTGTGTAGATTTACTTTTTCTTACATGCAATGAAAGAAAAGTATACTACTTCCAAATTCTGCGCGAAGTCGCGGGCAATTTGTATATTTGTTTGTAAGGAGTAAACTCAAAAACTACTATTACTATAAATCATAGTTCTTGTATAGATACAGATATTATATATGTTCAATTTACAGATGGCCAGATCGATGTAGCGCAATTGACATTCGACCTACTTGCAATTGTAGCATGCATACAGATATGTACGTACCAACATAACCAACGTTTGATTGTTTGTTTGAACAAGAAAAACGCGTACTAGGAATAATCTTGTAGGTATAGTTGGGACTTTAAAACATAAAAACAACCGTCTTTGGATCACACAAGTTTGTGTTCCGTGTGGGATTGGAACTCACAACAGTGTATTAGCAAGGACGTGGCGACCTCTTAAACCACTCCGCCATCTGCGAGATCACTTCAATGTTTCATCCAGAAAAAAAAAACCTGTGTCCAATCTTCTAATCTGTACCCCTCACAACGTGTATGCGAAATTTCATGATGATCAGTTTTGTACTTAATTCTTAAAAGCATTATAAACAAACGAATTCAAATTGGCATTAATAATATAAATTAGGACTCTTCACAATTTTCTTATGAGAAAATCGGATAAAACGCGACCAGCATTAAAAATATGACACATTTTTTACCATAATCAGCTTTTAAAACACCCATAATAATAGCAAGGTGAAACACCATTAAGAGCACTCGAAACGGCTTAAAAACGGCCGATAGAGCTATCAGCTTCCTTAATACTGTTCCTCATTTACCCCGCGAAGGATCGATTACCCTAATTTTAGGGGTGCCTAAATATCTCGCGATACGGTTAGCCTATTTAAGCTTGAATTACATCACTAGAGCGATGCTATACGATACTTTGACACAGAGTTTTTGGGTACGTCGTTATGCCTTTAAATGTAGCTCACTATGTTTGACCGTTTGAAACAATCGACTGCTGCAATGATGCAGTGCGGTAAGTGGTATTTTCACCAATGCTAATGCCTAGTGGCGTGGGTTCGAATCTACACAAGACCAGACAAACGTTGTAACCTTAATTAAAATTATTAACCGACTTCAATTAAACGAGTAGGTTCTCAATTTGGTTGTATTCTTTTTATGTTTTTTTAACTCAGTACTTCGATATTTAGTAACCAGTTTAAAATATATTTATATTTTTTATAAAATAGTTATTATTTTACAATTTTCAGAAACATTTTCTAGTAAGTTGTAAAAAGCCAGATAAGTACCTACTAGTAAAATATCTAATGCTGATGGCATGTACTACCCTTACCTATTGTTTAGTTTAACGAAGATAGACCAGGAAACTCTTAATAAGTAAAAAAGAGATTCCGATATATCTTCGGAGTCCAAAATCATTGGAATTTTTTTCCTTTCAGTGTTACATTGGTTTATACATAACGAAGTTTTGAACATACAAAACAACCGAATGGAAAGCCTCCTCTTTTTTTTTAAGTCGTTTGTAAATAAAACATAATAGAAGGTATTATGTTTTATTTTCAACCGACGTTTTAAACATTTTGACAAACTGCCCGCTACATTGCTATTGAATTACAACTACACGTATCTACACACAAAATAATTTAAAGATTTCTCATCGCCTTTCTCCCGTGGTGTAATGCAGTCCTTATTCGGCCATCTTGCACCCACCCTTGAGGATCATTTACCTCCAGCGTGTTCACGATAACGCGATTGACCTTATAAATAAATGGTCGCTCAAAAATATTGATGAACATCATTAAGAAACGATTTGGACGTGTGATTTCTTAAGAGTCGTGAACCTAACATTAAAAGGTAATTTTAAAAATAAAACTTTGCACTAACCTGCGTCGTCTACCTAGACTTAAGCTGTTGCCTGGAAGGGTAGGTAGAGAATACGTTTATCCACATGCTAAGGCATATATCTCTTGCTTTTTCACTGAGATAGAAACACACGTCAGACTTGTCGGTTTAGTGTATTTTAATCTAAACGTTCTCCTGAACATCTTTAATCTGATTAGCGAACGATCACTAACAACTTTGTCGGATTGCAAACTTAAACAATTACAATAGGAAATTATCGACAGACTAATTTGCCTCTATTGTTAAACAGGTGCGATCTAAACTTTGGGTGTTAAAAGTATTTTGCTAAGAAAGCAAATAAATTAGACAATAATTTTGTGACAGATTCCGCCATTGCTTATGTAATAATAATTGGACACAACAAGATTTTAAATTTGATTTTATATATATAAGCGCATTTAACATACACATTATTTAGTTTTATAATATTAGTACATATTATAAATCATCTCTCATCATCATCTTTAAAAGAGTTAAATAATTTATTTAACACTTTTAAACATTAGATACAAAGTTTTCCAGCGATCTGATGGATTTAACAAGGCAGATAGCATGAAAATTAGTGCTAAAAAATTCTGCGAGTTTAAGTTTGTCTTTCGTTGATTAGCGTTTCTTTGGCCCACTGCCAGCTTCTCGTATTAAATTGATTCTTCTTATGCCTTAAGCGATTCGGCACGCGGTACGCGTTCCTTTATAAAGCGTTAAGTAGAACATATCTCTGTATGAATAGGATATGGAAATGTGAACGATAATTTTACTTTATTTGTAAGATATTTCATTCCACTCATACATTTACTCACGCTACTGGATTTGCAAAAGGGTTATGCTTACCCATAAGCATAACTAGTAATACCCAGGTAGTGGGTGAATCAACTGACCACTAACAGCTGAACCCATGTTCAGATTACATGTGGCGGCTGTGGATTGCCCATCAGGAATTAGGTAACCTATATACCTAACATTCGGTCCTATACCAATCGGCATCAGACATAAGTAAAGATCAGGCAACTCAATAATATCTTTGTTATTTCATAACTGCTAGTACAAAACGTGAATACTACTTATTATAACTATAACTCACGATTTACAAATAGCAATAGACATATATCTCTATCCATCTCTAATCACATAAAACCTTTATAACTAAATATACTAATTAACTGTACAATATTACTTTTTACACAAACAAGCAGCACATAAATATTCCAGACTAAACAACCGAAAACAGCGTCCAACAATAAAACAAACCCGTAAATACCTCGTACTCTGCAAAAAACCACCAACAAAACCTTGGCACCTGAACAATCCATCTGTAACATCGTATAAAAACCGCCATTTGCTTGTCGGCCATTTTGTACAAAGACAGTAATGACAGCTACATTCTACGACACTAATGAGGGCTGTTACACGACAAAAACGCTTACAATGCACGGCTATGGCTACGTATCTTCTAGCTTCACTTATCTGGTAGCTGTCCGTCATAATTGCCAGCTATTAGTCGCTTTTGTCTGGATCTCGTGACTTGGATTACGTGGAACATTTTGCATTAAAGTGTTGTATGGAGTGACCATTTTTACTAAGGATGAGATATATTTGGTACGTCCTTGGATGCGGATTGAAGAACTCTGTGAAGGCCGAATAGATTCAGTTTAGTGATGTGCACGATTTTATTCGAATTATTCTTGAATACAGTTAGTTATACTCAACTCTTTAACCGGTGATTATTTTGCTTGTCGATCGTCTTCTTACCAGTGACATAACAAACCAGCTTCTGTTTTTAATCATCTGTATGCTGCAGCATATTTTCGGATAGAAAATCATAAAGAAAGAAGACTTTATCTTTGCTTATGTTTATGTTGGATTTACAACAATTAATGTGGACTAACAATTCAGTCAAAAGGTATTTAAGAAACCTGAGTTATAAAAATATTCAGGAACTTATTTGTGGTAATCTGTCATCGCTACTTATTGCAGCAACTATTATTACTATTGATTTGAAAATTATAATACGGGAATATGGGTAAGAACGTGATTTTTTTTAAAGACAATTCCCGCTCTTGTAATATTTCCCGTATCGCGGGAGACTTTACAAATATTCAAACAATGGACACAAAGAACATCCAGACTCGAAACAACCATTTCTGGTCACACACATTTTTGTCCCGTGTGGGATTCGAACCCACAACACTCGGCGCATTGGCAGTGGCGAGGCGACCACTTAAACCACTACGTTATCCGTGTAGTCGAAATTTGATACCACATTACTGGAGATAAATTATAATACTTATGTAATAATCTTTTACATACGTACATGCATTGTCACTCTCTTATATATCTAAAGGGGTAAGCAGAGGCATATGCCTGCATTTCAACAATAACGGTTTTAGGTGTCAAATAATAGGGAGGCTGATTAGCGGGCCTAGATCCAGACTCCATACTATTTCTTGTCACAAAATCCCAATAAAACTTTGCCGGTTCTAAGAAATGAATCCAACACCTCAGGTACAGCAGCATTTTTCACTTCTCCATATTCAAACGAGTATGCAACTAATTGACTGAATGTTGTTCACATATCCCTTGCCAAGTATCCAAGCCGCGCGTGTTTACACGTAAACATCTGCAACACTCGTAAGTCTCACTACACAAAGTATCACTGGCTGAGCATAAAGCCCTGTTTCCATCAAAACGGAGATGAGATGTGCGGACACCACCAATAGCTTTACGTTAAATGCCTATTCTTCATAGTGTCTCAAGCCAAAGATGGACATCAAAAATTACTATAAAAATGGAATGTTTTAAGATCTTAACAGTATTACCTACATATCTGAAAAACAACACAAAAACAATTTTAGAAACACCTATAATATATAAATGTATTGAGGCTATTTTTCTATACGAAAATGTGTCTGTCTGGCTGTGAGATAATTCAAAAACATCTCTTTTCTCAATGTTCTATTATTTAATTATGATAGGAGGTGTGGTATGTTTGTAATATATTTTTATCCGGTTATACTTAAAAGGGTATGAAAAAAAACACATTTGTTATTTTAGACGTCTATAATCTCTTCTTTGTCACATACTATTAACAAATCATCTAAAAAAGGCGCAGGAGGCAAATATATTGGACTCATATCTTGCCCAGTAGACTTACTCTTATTAACTATTTATTGTAAATTGCAGTGGCCTCAATTTGAATGAAAGTACAACAACAGACATATTTTTACGACAAAATCGACTGGAAAGTATTTTTCTCTAGACTCTTGTCGAAAGAATGATCGATCCGCCACTGCCAACTGCGCCAAATAGTGTAAGTTCAATCTCTGATACCCACATAGGAAAAATTTGTGTGATATACAAATAGTTGCTTCGAGTCTGGAAGTTCTTTGTCTCCATTGTTTGCAAAGTCCTCCGCTACACGGGAATTACAAGAGCAGCGTTTTCATAAAATCCCAACAAAAATTTTAAATGCCTATCTTTGTTTGGTAGTTAATTTTTTACGCTTTCACGACTGACCTACTCGACCGATCATCATGAAATTTCGCATACACGTTTTCGGAACTATTCTGTAGTTCCGAAAAGAAAATAGGGTACCTTTTCCCCAAAAAATTCTGCTCGTAAGCGAAGCCGTGTGTAGAATAAATAACAATAAAATTCAAAAAACATGTATCGCCATCTTTTGTAAGCCTCAGGCTATTAATTGTTGCCGCACATGACCTCTCGTCTCCGCTTCGGTGGGACAGTGCCTTGAGGTCGGCGAGCCAGGGCCTAATGACTGATGGCAACGACTCATTAGTGACACACTTTATACTCGGCTTTGTTGAGGGAAAACTCCAAACAATGTTTGTGTTACGTAGAAGTGTAAGCCTTTCGAAAATAAGGGGATATGCGTACCTTTCGCGTTTGTTGTGAACTGACATACGTAGTACCGCGACTTTCTAACCTTAGGTGTGTAGGCAGATGCTTTTTACAAACGCATTTCAGTAGCCATAATTTTAGGTCACATGGAATAAGGGCTAAGTTAATCACGAGTATTCGTAATCAATGTTAGTCAGAAAGAACTGCTCTCTCGGACTAATCTCGATTAGGTACGAATTATCGTTTGGAAATTTGCACAGTCTAAAAGTAAGGCACATTGCCAGATTTCTTACTGTTACTGAAAATTTTCCAATCGAAACGAAAAAAAAATAAAACTTTGTCCACTATGAGAATAGAAGTCGGGATCCCATCATTAAAGATAAGAGCAGACTTATCACGGGACGAACAATGCAGTCACAATTTTCTTTTTGTAGTATTCAAGACGGAGTTGCTAAGCTGTTACAAATAAAGTGAGCGTCAGCGTATTTGTTACTAGAAATCCTGAGTATCTGGGATAATTGCAATGGATAAGGCACTGGATTTGTGATTGAAAGGTCATAAGCCGATTCCTTCCTATTACACTACCGAAAAGAATTACTACTAAAACTTATCGCAACTGTTTCCTAACACAAATGTTCTAGCTTAGCCAAAGGTAAGCCTAGTGGCTAAGCTAGAACGCTTGTGTACCAAGCTAGTAGTTGTAATGCAAATTGCTAGTGAATTCTTTATGATGAAAAATGAATTGCATTTCAATATGGCTTTCAACTTCTTATTTTTTAAATCTTTTGACAAAATTAGTTGTGTTCAAATTTGGCATCGAAATGCTGTCGTTTTCAGTACATGATAGCTACGATGTAAATTCATATATGCTATATATAACTTATACACTTCTGAAGATTATACAAATTCACCTTGACGCAAACTAAGCTTTCAAATTAATCATTAGTTTGCTCATGTCTTGGAAGTCAAACACTGTACTCTGGCGGAGTACACGCCAAATCCCGTGTAATCTGCCACGGTGTAAGCTACGACACCGGCGCCCGCTGGCATTGGCGTTTGTTGGCAAACTCACCCATTGGACGCCTAAGCTTTAGCCAAGACAACTTGTAACATTGTCTAGGGCTTGCATAATACTTCGCGATATATAAATATCTGCTAAATACTTGGAATACGAGATGTTATAGAACTGCTGCTCCGTGATGGATTCAATAGAAAATCTATTGTTACCTATTTGTCATATGTGATATATTGGACAAATAGATGGATTGTTATTAATATATAAGCGATTAAATCGTAGCATGTGGAAAGTCGTAGTTTCTGCCTACCCCGTCAGCAACCAGGTGTGAGAACTATGCGTAATATTTTACTTTATAAGATGATAGCAGTTAATCATAATATCTTTCGCATCGTTTTAATAGTTTAAAAACTGTAAGTGTTATAAATAATTAAAAAAAATTAAAGTCTGAAACTAAATATTAATTCGCCAAATACGCGGTGACAACCCTGTAAAGTTTGTGCAAATATATATTAATCTTAACATCCTGAATCGGTGTTACTTGCAAGCCGAAACACTTGCAGGGAATGTCGCATCGGCTCAGTGTCATGAATCTTGAAGATTTTGCTTCAAGCCGGCAAAACAAGGTTCACTTACAACTGCTGCTTACTGCTGTTAGTGAACTTAGGTGACCCTTGCATGTATGTTATATTTTGTACTAGATGTTGCCCGCGACTTCGCTCGCGTTAACCTACATTTTAATACATTTACTTTCTGCACGAAATATTGCGAAATTTCGTAAGTAAGTAGTTAAGGCGTGAAAACCCAACAAACCAACTCACATTCACATTTAAAATATTAGTAAGATTTTCAAATAAACTTATTTATTATTTAGACAACTAGTAGAAATCTTATAAAATATTATAAATCTGAAAGTTTCTGGAGATGTTTGGATATTTAGATGTTTATAATTCAGTCACAAATTTTACCTTAAAACTACGAGCACGAAGCCACACATTAAAGCTTGTTATTTGTTAATGTTTATTTAATCTACATTGTAGAATAGTCATTATTCTGTAAGTGTCAATTTTGTAAGTGATGCCTTGCATAGATTATCCAGATACTATATTAAAAAGCCCATTCGCACACCAAAAAAAATTTTGACTACACAGTCATCCTCTGGGAACAAGTCAAACCCGCTGAAGTACCGCGTGTTGCTCATGTAAACAAAAATAACAACTTCAAATGAATCCAAAAGGGTCGAGAATTCTCCAAAGTATGAACATACATTTAAACAATTCTAACAATGTGGACCCCGAGAGTTCTAACTTTCCGTATTCAAGCCAAAACAAAAACGTTTTAAATTAAAACAAATAATTCTATAGATAAAAATTTCCGCGGATGGCCCAAATTTTCTAAAAAAGGGTTTGACCCCAATTTAAGGGGTGCCCCCAGATAACAGGCCTGATAACATTAATCAAAGCATATAACTGTAGAGTTAGGGGCGCGCCGTCAATTTTCTGGTCAGTGCCCCTGTAATTTCAGTTTCCTTGGCAATTTTTCAGTTCAACTGTTATATAATAAACATTATCGGATTTCTTGAGGACAAGAAATTTCAGGTGGGGTGTGAAGAAATAAATCTCTTTGTTGCATTTGTTGGCTTGTAATGTTTTGATATTATTTTTTGAAACTGAATTCTTGTTAGAATCTGCACAGTGGTTTAGAGAAGTTTCGCAAAATATGTTTAAGGTGAATTCATGGTTTTCGATTTCGTAGTACCTATGAATCAAGTATCGCATTTAATAATACTTCGATGTGTTCTTTTGTTAGTCCAATGCTTTGATACATTTCATGAGTCCAGATGTCAATTAAAATAGTTTTATTATACAAAACTTTTAAAGGCAGTATATATGCCAATCGTTACTTTTGCAGTATTGCTAAAGTAGGAAAAGGCGGTCTCCATTTTTATCGACTTGAAAAGAGGATGCGGTCTTTATATTCTACGATTTTGTCCTGTCTCTTCTGTCTTTCGTGCTGGATTCATTCATTTTTAAATTAGCTCGCTATCGAACGTATATGTGTCTTGTTATAGGTCTCCTCATAATATGCATACCGATCGTGGCAAAGCTTCTATCATTTACTTGATCTGTCGTCGCTACATCAAGCCTAGTATCTATGCGTTGGGACCTTTATTTGGGGTTTTTGAAATTCTGCAGTGCAGTGTCCTATTAATTTCGATCCATGTTAGGTGCAACATAACGTACACGACGCAAGTAGCTGATGCGGAATACATGCGCAAGCTTTTGTATGTGCGAGTTAATCTTATGAGTTACTAGCGCCACTATCTCTCGTCAGTCGTTTTACCAAACAAGGCAACAGTTTCAAGGTCTCTATCAAAGTAAAATACTCGTTGTCTTTCATACCCGTCTGTGTAGCTGTTAATAAAAAGACTCAAATAAAATTTTTGATTTCTATAGCTATGAATGCCAAGTACCTTATGACATTCACAAGACGTAGCTTACCCCTATCATAATTTACAGTATTCATGACGCATAAATAAAATCTTTTGTATCTGTGTATTGAATACCGTCTTACAAAAGACGGTAGTTCTGTATAGGTCTTACACTATTATAAGTTCACGTCTTGGCTTGAAACGATTTAGTTTTTTTGGATATTGGATGAAAATATCGGCAATTTCTCGCTGTCATTACGATTTTCTTTAAATTTAAATTATGTGATTGACAATAACATAAAGGTGATATATGACGTAGGTAGTTGTCACAAGCTACATGCGCAAGCTAATCTTGCGAGCTACATGAGCACGCTACTCGATCAGACTGTAAGAGTTACTTCCCTGCGCAGGTGGCTCGTGTCATCGTGCCTAAACTTGCGCATATTACTCGCTTCATGTACATTGTACAAATCTTTCTCAGGACAATGATAATTTTAAGGTTAGAATTTATATTAGGTTTGATGTATAAATAGATTTTGCTCGCGGCTTCGCTCGCATTAATATAGATTAGGTCAGGATATGTTAAAAACAGTTCATTTTCCTGAATGAAATTTTTTTGTTTCCCTGACTACGTGTATGCGAAGTTTCATGATAATCATTCAAGGCTTGTGTATGGTTCTAATTTAGATTTCCTCAATTCTTAATTTAAAATAGTAGAAAAAAAAGCACTAGCAACGCTATCGATCCGTTATAAAAACAACGAACCTCGGCATTTTGAGGTATTCTTATTTTGAGCTCAGGTCTATAAAACCCTGGAGAAAAGTGTTTTCATTAAGTGCGAAAAGTGTTATATTACTAGCGAACTGTAAGTAAGGTAGATTACCAAAGTTCTGTATTTGTACAAATTGAAAGTGAAATAAAGATATAGTGAAAAGCAGAAATATCCTGACGCAGTTTTATTTTCCCTGAAGTTATATTACACTTGAAAGTGTAACAAACAAACAAACTCACATTTGCGATTATTATATTAGTTAGGATTACGCAGATTAGTTTTAGAACATCTATCATCTCTCTCATCCTAAAATCGTCACAAACATACAGAAAAATCCTTTAGTACAGTAGTGTATGTATATTAATATTTTGTATATCGTTCACTCTTCCATTCAAATGGGATGTTAGCTCTTTAGCAGTTCTCAAAGCGTTTTCACTTCAGAATAAATATGAATGTTTTAGCGAATGAATGAGTGAATGGAGAATTTTTCAACGCGAGTTTGAGTGCTTCAAATTATAGTCCAGTGTGTATTTGTAAAAGCAAAATATAGTGTTACTTTGAATGCAAAATGAAAATCTTTTAAGTTAGAAGTTGGAAAATTTGTCTGGCGTTTGTATTTTATATACATTTGAGTAATTAGACTATGAAGATTTATATGGGCAATGCATATTGCATTATTTTAGTTAAAATTCTGAAATTTAATTTTGCTATTGCATTCTGCCATGCACTGATTACCGTCGCTTTGGCCTTATAGTTTATCTATTTAATTTAACTGAAATTAATTTTGTATGAAATAGGTGGATGGTTAACATCAGTTAAGCAGTGTATATGATAATAATATAATTGTGATGATAGTCTAGTAGAAGGCAAATATTTGCTCAAACAAAATATATGTGGTGTATCGGTCGAACTTGCAACAAAATAAATGGCTTTTAAATATGTTTTACTTAAAACACAATTTTATATATTTCTTTATTAAATAATCGATTGTAGAACTTAAGATCATTTTCAATTGGCAGATTAACCTTGATGGCTTTGCAGTCGTTCTAAAAAACTGTATTAAATTTATTGCTTATTTAAAAGCTATATGATGAAATGATTGAAAAATTGGCCTTTAATATATCACTTCTTATGTTTTTATCGTATGATAAATGAATAGTTACAATTTGAGAACCGCTGTCGAAGGAGAGACAAGTGAGGCAGAATAATTTTGAATATCAAAGAGCAGTCGTCGTTTGTTTATTTATTGAAAGTTAGTCTGTCCCGTCATCTACACTGCATAACAATTTACGATTGATGTAATTCGTTTTTTTTTTATATTAGTTTTATTTTAGTGCTATGATTAGGTGTTTAGTATTCATTACATATATGAGAAGTTGTGACTGAAAATTTGTTTATTTTGTGAGTTCGGGATATTGGTATGGAAATGTGCGATTCCTTGTTTATTTTGTTTTCCTATTTTTATGTCTGTGTTGAATAATATTAGGTGTGACTTTTGTGATCAATAGAATACTTTATCTTTGTTGGCTAGATATGATAAATTTGAAACTAAGTAGTAGCCAGATGTTTTTCAACATGTAACATGGTGTTTGATCCATTACGAGATAAAAGAGTATGACTTGTTTGTTGGCCTCTGGGTGTTCTTTTTGCGGTGTTGCCCGCGACACAAAGTCAAATAATATTAAGTGCGACTGCACTTGATATTATCTATATATCTATCTCTATCTATCTATATATTCGATAATATCAAGTGCATTCGCACTTAGTATTATCGAATCGTATCGTAGGTTATCTGTTAGTTTTAGATTTATTGACTGTAGATGTAAAACAGGTCTGCTTGTTATTTTTAATTAAACTCCTCATAAGGTATGATTACATAGAATATCTTGTTTTGACATTGGTATCTATTATTATCTCAACGTTATAAATATTTTGTATAATTTAAGATCTTTGCTATGTATTAGAGGTATTACGTTTTGTAGGTATTACGTAAGATGTGGTGGCCGTTTTACGTTACACATTTAACAGAAAACCGAAAACAAAATATATTTAACGATTTTATGTCAAGCTAATGCACTCGAAAATAGTTTTATGGGTATCGTTAAAACTGATCAACTATGAGTAAATGTTTATTTTATTATCTGTATTTTAACGTGGGCTGCACTGCACGGCGGTTGCGTAAAAGTGACTGGCTGGCTAATCTACTTTTTAATTTCGGTCCATTCATGTTACATTTTTAAACCGACTGTATAATACTTAACAAATGCCAAAAACAAATGATTTCAAATTTAGAATATTTTTATGTTTTAGTTTTAGAACACGTCTTGTTTATAGAAACACATGTCTCTTCCCGTTTTTAATTGGGCACGTAATTTGAAACAGTAATAATATATTAAGTGTTGAAAAAGAATAAGACAACAACAGTCGTTTAGTTAACGACAAACTGTCGACATTATTTTGACACCCATCCAAGATGTCTCCGTAAAACCATGGTTAATTGCATTGGCTTCCCTATCTTACCACACCAGCTAACGATGACACGTCAACTGATACTTATTATTTATTTTTCAGTGTTCTAAATACGGCGGCGGCGGCGCAAAGGCAAATTAAACTGTGAAAAAGATCAGACGGACCAACATGGCGGCAGGGATTGCGCGCCAAATCCCGCGTCAGCGACAGCGCCATCTGTCAGCGGCGCGCGATAACCACTTCCGTAGTTTGAATCATTCGGAACGTTCAAAATAGTCATTTGTGATTTAACTGTGACAGTGCGGGGTCGTAATGTGATATAAATGATATAATTGTATAGTGTTGTGTTTGTGTTTGTGTGTGTTACAATGTCTGAGGAGAGGTCGCGGCGGTTGTCGCAGATTTTCGACCCTCTTGCCCGGTTCACGGACCACAGTGGTGCCGGCCATTCGGCTAGCACCCCGAACAGTCCACGACTGTTGCCGAGGAGGTCGCGAGATCCGCCGCCACCGCCACCTAGGTAAGCATTTCTCACATGTTTCTTTATCAGAATACACAAATATCCTATTACGTCGGATCTAAACACAGCTGACCAATTGTATTGTACAACTAACAATTAAGTGTGTTATACATACTTTTATATAGGTAACGAAAACATGCTGCGATAATGTTATGTATACCTAATATCGTAGAATATTTAAACAATATTTACACATGGAAATAACGCTACTTTTTAACAGACTTCAAGAACGAAATTTCCTCTCCCATATTCTTTATACCTATGTGCGCATTATTTTAGGCCAATTTGCCGATATTATCGGAATATCTCTGTTTTTTTTCTCTTTCCTCTGAGTGTGTACTGTATCTATCAAGTCTAAGAATACCAGACTCTCTAAAAATCTATTGTCTGGCCATCGGTGTATCGTTGCGGCTTACAACGGCTACGAACAGTTAAATTTTACATATTTTTCATACGATATATCTCAAAAATTAACTGTCCGTAAGTATTTTTTATATAGCAACCGGGCTTCAATAGGTTAAAAGTATCACATAGTACTAGATACATGAGTGGAAGTCCAAAGCCCTAAAAATTACTTCTACGTCATTTGTTATCCCTTTTGCGTTGTTTTCACCTATGACTAATGTTTGTTTTGCGTCATCTGATTACGCCAATGTTCTATTTTCGTAAGTAAGTGTATTCATGACTAGGGGACATGCACAAAGCCTTTGTTACATTGATATCTTTCTTCTGCTTATCTCTATTTATCTTTTCTTTGCTTTTAAATCTCTTAAGTTCTCGTTTGTTAGACCCAGACAGGTAAAACATTTTCTATGGTGTATGTAAATAAGTTTTGAATAGTAGTCAATTTTGACAGTAGTAGTTTAAAATCCTAACTAACATTATAAATGCGAATGTGAGTTTGTTTATTTGTTATGCTTTCACGACTTAACTACTCGACTGATCATCACGAAATTTCGCATACACATTGTCAGGAAAACAGAAAACGACATAGGGTTATACAATTCATACAGAAAAAGTACTGTTACTAATATAACCTAACCTACATTTACGCAAGTGAAGCCGCGGGCAGAATGTAGTTATGTAATAAAAGTATTTTTTAAATAAACAACGCGATAAAATCTGTGTAAAGTAGTTTAATTTCAATGTACTATGATGTCATCTAACAAACCGGTAAAACAAACTTTCTGCAGGTAACTCCTTGAAAATCGCAAAAATGAAATTGTACAATATATGGACAGAATCAAACAAACTTGGTGGTACGTGCACTGCTGGCCGGTGCGGTCAGTGTTTTAGATTTCATCACCATCAGCATCGTTTAATTAACACGGGACTAAAATTTGTGTGATTCGATGCGACCTTCGAATCTGACTGTCCTTTGTGTCCGCTGTTTCAATGTGTAAAAATCGCCCAAGACGAGAAATATCTCTAAACCGTAGTCTTTATATGTACATACAAGCAAATTACATGTATATTATTATATAGGTATAACAATTTTTTTTATTTTCGTATCTGGCTAAAACATACAAAATTTATTTACAATCTTACTAGATTGTGCCTGCAGCTTCGCTCGCGTTAATGTAGACTTTGTCGATAAATTTTTATCCCTAAAGCTGGGGCTACATTAGCGGGCAAAGATTCTTGTTGCGTTGGCGTGCTAAAAACGTCGTGTACGGGCATACGCGATGTTATTGTCTACATTATGGCTCCTCTACATTATCGGCGATTATAGACCATTACGCGTGAGCACGATCGTGTAGAGGGCATACTCGGCTGTACTCGCCGATCATCGTCTATGATCGCCTGCGACACGTGAATTGTCGGTTTTTCGGACACGCATCAAGGGGAATCGCCAGGTTGTTGCGTTGAGGTGCCCACACGATCGCCAATCATTAATTCGCCAATTCAGCCAATAACTCAGCATGCTGATATGCCATTATTTATCTGAAAAAAAAAAAAAATGCGGTAGGGAGGCAAATAGACGTTTCTCGAATTGTGAAGTTCGGAGAATCTAAACTCACTTGACTTAACCCGAACCAGCCCGCCAAAAGGTAATTGTATTATATATTTATTGTGACTACTAACTTGGTTTTATTACTATGTATTGTCAAACATCACCATCTTCTTTCCCTCCATTTTTTTTTCACAACTTTTCGTTGAACCACTTTGACATAATGGTTGTATACCGCTATTAAATAAATGGTTGCAGCAGCAACACACTCCACGTCCATCTTGACGCTTGCCGTTCGACAAACTACTACAGACGATCATGTGGATGCTTGCACGATGATCGTGCCGATTATAGACGATCGCACGATCAACGATCATCGCCGATAGTGTAGTGCAGGCTTTAAGCGGACGAAGATTCATGTCGCGTTGACGCGATACATCGTGCCGGGTTGTGTTGTTCGACCTGTTGTGAACGAACGTAAGTGTAGCCACCCAAGCGAATATTGGCGCGTCATAACCCATTGATGCGCGCCAGTTTACCGACAGGGCCTCGATAATACATCGTCTTCGCCCGAATACAACGCGCCGGCCACACTCATCGCTTTAATACGAATATTCGCCGTAGCCCGCTAGTGAAGCCCCAGCATAAGAAACAGCAGATCCTTTCGATTCCCTCCGATGAATAAAAGGTACCTCTGAATTCCGGCCAACAACGTCTATGCAGAATTTTATGATGATCGGTCGAGTAGTTAAGTCGTGGCAGCGTAACAAACAAACAAATTCAGATTTGCATTTATGATATTAGTTAGGATTGCTGAATTTAATCTGAACTAGCAATCTGGTATTATGTATTAATCATTCAACTAATTTGAATGAATTTGAATAACATTGACAGTTAATCGTGACCGACTGTCTATGTATACTAAAGAGGAAGGATTTGACTTTATGTTTGTTTGTAAGAGTCTAACTCAAAAACTACGCGACCGATTTAAAATATTATTTCACCATTAGAAAGCTTTATTATCAGCGAGTAACAGAGGCTATATATTTATTTATTTTTACTGTTACTAACGTAATCTAGCCTAACCATCTTTTACGCGAGCGAAGCTGTGAGCTAAAGCTAGTAAATAAATAAAATGTATGAAATTTTCAGATGTACATCTGAAAATTTAGTACATTACGGTCCTAATATATGACCACACCTTACTGTTACATGCTGTATAGTGTCAACGAATAGATCATCATCACTAGTTTGAACCAATTTGTTATTGTAATCTGATAATTTATGGAGTTATTGCAGATATAAATAAACCTTCCAATGGGTGTAGGTGTTACTGTTATTAGTGAACGGTTCGTCAATTTGAAAACACGACTCGATATTAAATCATTGGAAAATGGTGCCGTGTAAATTGGGATTATTGATCATAGTCGGCATAATTTATTACCACAATAATTAGTGTGGGTTATTAGAATATAATTAAATAGAACACGGAGTTGTGTTGGTCTAGTGCTAATGCGAACTGTTCAAATTTACATTGCAGAATAATTTGTAGCATAGAATTATATGAGTCAAGCTGTCAATTGTTTCAAATATGGAAATTATAGAGTAATACCAATTAATAGCATGTTTGTCTATTGTTCTCTCAGTTCTCGTTAATACAGACGAATGTTTTCGTTTTCATACGACTAATGTGGTAAATTAGTATACGATCCGTTTGATAGTATGCCATTTGGATATTGTAGCTTAAAGATGCTTAAGATACAGCGCAATGGCCGCTAGATGGCAATAGACTTAATTTTAGAGGCTTTGACCAAATTATAAATATATAGTGACATATATATATATATACACACACATATATATAGTGACGAGAATAGAAAAGGGTATGTTAAGTTGGTTTGGGCATGTAGAAAGAATGGACGAGAACAGACTGACTAAGAAAGTTTATAAGGCTAGTGTGAATGGAACAGTCGCAAGGGGAAAACCTAGGCGAACGTTTCCTGATCAGATCGGAGACGTTCTGGATAAAGGCCAGATTAAGAGCACCTTAAACCGGCGAGCGTGTATGAGGAATGTTATGAAAGTGAATGAAGCCAAAGAAGTGTGTCAGGATCATAGCAAACGGAAATCCGTAGTTTTTGCCTACCCCTCTGGGAAACAGGCGTGAATTTATGTATGTATGTATGACCAAATTACATCTATAGACTAGTGACTGTTATTTGAAGGGTTTAAGATGTCCATCATGCCCCGCGGTTCCTCGCAACGTCATTACAAGTACACTTTTATTGAATACAAAGTACAACCAGATTTTAAACAATTATTTTTGGGTCACACAATTTATTTCTTGTGTAAGTGTCGGACCCTCAACACTAGACCTGGTAGTATCAACAAAACAACCGCTTGCTAGCTACTCCATTGATACAGTAGTACAGATATTTTATGATATTTTGAAAAAAAAGGCATATTTGAAAATTTCTGGAATGCAATGTATAAAAATAGTATTTATTTGCAAAAGTAGTATTCGAATACAATTTTGCACAACGCCATTTCTAATTTAAAGAGTCAAGGACTCAGCGCAGAAATATATTAACAGTGATGTCAACACATTCAAATATTACTTCAATGCAATTGTATACGGTATATCTATAAGCCTACGTAGGTTAAAAGCGAAAACATAAATTCGGTCCACGTAACCAATCTTCGTCCAAAAATGTGCAGAACACTCATAAATATTTCGAGGCTTCATTAATTTAAATGCACAATATTTCGCACCACTATAAATACTTGAACGGGGTGAAATAACCCAGTTGGTAGCTTTCATAGGATTAATACGAACAAATGAGGTATTATTAATATTGAATGATTAATTTACGAGGGCTCCAACAAGCCGGATTATCTGATGAGATCGTCGAATTGATCAAATTCAGTTAATGGATTGTTACACGGACTGTGTAATAAAATTTGTATTTTTGTTTTTGAATTGCTGAAACGGCGGCAGTCGAATGAAGCGATATACACACAATACCATACATACAATACCAAATTCATTTAGTTGTCCAGAAATTGTCCGAAGGTTTTCTTGAAGGTCAGTCAGACAGCTATTCAGGTAAACCTATGTGGTGTTTTGTTCATATTAGATCTCTTTATTTTCATAAACATATATTCGAACGTTTTTTGAAATTAAGTTTGCAGAAAAGAGTCTCCTTTGTCTTTCCAATATTGCCTCCGTTTTATGTCAAGCTGCCATTCATCACCTACACTGCAAGATCAATATTGGCAAGAATCCCTTTAAAGTCCTATTTCGCTTTTCATCACCACACTTAGTAACTTATATTGTATCGGGCATCTAATTAATTATTACGCTTAATTAAACTGTACCTGTTTGCTGAACTATCGCTGTAATGGGTCGGTGTGTTTATTGTTACGAGAACACTCACGAATTCTAGGAATCGATGTATGTTTGTGTACTGATACAATTAATGTAGTGGTTTGGACAAACAATAGGGGCAAGTAAATGCGGTTATGTGATTATTGGTTTCTATACAAAGATCATTTAATAGATTTATTGCGAATGGACTTTATTCAAGAATAAATAATTATTTAATATATAAGTATATTGTTTGATAAATAATTTGTGCTGGCATTTATATCAAAACAAAAGTAACATCCTAGCTAATTATAAATTGAATGTGATTTTGCGCGTTTACGCGATTTACGCGTTCACGACTTGACTACTTGACCAATCATCATGAAATTTCGCATACACGTTGTCAGGGGTACAGAAAAGGACATAGATTATCTTTCATCTACATAAAGTTGGTATAGGCCGATGGATAGAAAATTACATAACCTACAATTACGCGAGCGAAGCCGTGGGCAATATCTGGTACCTAATAATGATTGTACCTAAAAGTTTATGCATATTGTTTGATAAATAATATGCACTGAATATTCCAGACTTTTTTCTCATAGAACACTTTCTAAATTTAGCTGGTTCCGGTGGACCCCTGCAGCTAGAAATTTAATACGCTAAGTAAAATCGGTATATTATTCGGACCAAGAAGTTACGGGCTGACCTTTTGTTTTAGAAGAATTTGTCGGTTCTTCAGCGGTATTCCTCAAAATATCCGTCGATCGACGTTTAAAGAAGTAACAGTCGCTGAGCTTCTTAAAATATCATCTGCCTACATTGATAGGTGAAGTCAAGCCAACATTTTAATTACTATCGAAAGCAAATAAATTTTCGTGGACTCCGCTTACGAAATTGTGAACCCCCATTTTTTTGTCACGCCGACGTAGACCTCCGTTGAGTCTCCCGTGGACCCCTGGGGGTCCACCTGGACCACTTTGGGAACTAAGGGGTTAAACGATGCTAAAGGCGGCAGACAAGATGTTGTTGCGTAAATTGGGAGAGGTCTATATCCAGCAATGGACTGCAACGTGCTGATTGATTGATTTATATCATAACAATAAACATACTACATATATACAATATATGTCTGAAGGGTTAGGCAGCTGTGTTACACCTACAGTTCGTCACGTACATATGCTTAGGTCTGGCCAACACCGATACACATTTTTTATCAACTTAAAATCGGCTTGATTGAATTAAAATAAAAAATATCTCCCACTCCCTCTCTCTTTTTGGTTGCACATGGATTGAAAACTAGACTATCCAAGAAAACCATTAAAATTTAAAACCATTGTAATTAAACAACATTATACGGATTTAATCGCATTTCTTTTTAATAATATATTTATATTTCATAATTTTGAAATTTAAATGTATTTGGAGGCAGAAGTGCTCGCCGACGTTTATCGTCGGGCGGCCAAATTTCGGGCAGGCGGAGGCGGTCGCCCTCTGCTCAAGCAGGTGCGCGAGTGACGCGAGGCCGCTCGCCGAGCCATCGTGGCCCGATGGTCAGTCCGGCTGGAGGCTCCACGTGCGGGTTTTCGCACGGTGGAGGTGCTCCGGCCGGTCCTTTCGTTGTGGGTGTGGCGACAGCACGGGACCCTTTCCTTCCGGCTGGTGCAGGTATTATCCGGGCACGGGTGCTTCGGATACTACCTGCACAAGGTCGCGAGGAGGGAATCGAGTCCCGCCTGTCACCACTGTGATTGTGGCGAAGACACGGCGCAGCATACGCTGGAGTTCTGCCCGGCGTGGGCGCAGCAGCGTCGTGCCCTAGTCAAGACCATCGGTGCGGATCTCTCGCTATCGGCCGTAATCCGCTCCATGGCCGATAGCGACAGGAGTTGGTGTGCAGTGGCCTCCAGAAGAGCGTGGCGGAGCGAGCCAGGGAGGAAAGTCTCCTCGCTGACCCGATCCGTCGTCCCTCGCTGACCCGATCCGTCGTCGGCGAACTGGGCGGCGCCGGCGCGCCAATGCACGCCTGATGCCACCCTGAGGGAGGCTGAGGGTGGGTTGATCGGGGTATTTACTCTCCCACCCTCACCCTTTTGCGTAGTGGTGGCGTCTCTGGTGCACCCAGACGCCGCCGCCAGTGCTGGTGCCCGCGGGGCGTGGACAGCCACTGGGTGGGTCGTTGATGTTGTATCAGGTTCCAACGGCCCACCCGTCAAGGTGAGGTGACGGTGCACAGGGGGTTTTAGTCGGTATGCCGGTCGTGTCGTCTAAACCGGTGAGCCCGACATAACCGCCCCACCTCCTTCCGAGTGGGGCGGTATGCATGTGGCGCATTTCTTCCCTCCCAAAAAAAAAAGGTACTCTTTGTTAACGCTGTTACTAGTTACCGTTTACCTTTATTTACTGCCTTTGTGGCGTAGCGCTAGCTGAATGCGACAGCTGTGCATGAGGTCCCGGGTTCGAATCCCGAGTCGGCCCAAAAAAAAATAGTTATTGGGTTTTCTGTTAAGAAATCACAATAACAGCCCAGAGTTAGGGAGTTGGTGGTGTAGGACACCCCCGTGCCTCGGAAAGCACGTAAAGCAGTTAGTCCTGCGCCCGATCTCTCTCTGGTCGTATCGGATTACGTCCCATCGAACCATGAGAGTTAGGGAACAGAGAGTGCACTTGTGTTTGCGCACATGCTTGTGCACTATAATATCTTCTGCGCAGATGGCCTGTCTCCGTTGAGATTGGCCGCCGTGACCGAAATCGGTCTGAAGGACATTATTTACCTCTATTTAAGCTATTTAAAAACCTATTTAGATTTAATTTGACACTTTTCCTGACGTGTTCAGCAGCCATGTTCACGGCAATAAATCCGTATAAAGTAATTTAATTTCAATGTATAACATTCGCGTAAGAAAATAAGTTCTCATGTAAGTGGCTCATGTGTCTTTTTAAACGAATTCAAAATAAGGAGGAGGTTCTCAATTCGACTGTACTTTTTAAGTTTGTTTTTTTGTTTTTGTTTTTTATTACCTAAGAACATTTTTTAGGAGAATCGATTTTGATGATTATTTTTTTATTTGTAAGCTAGTGCTTCCCTTGTGGTCCCATTTACGTTTTGTCAAGATCTGAGCTGTAAATTTTGAGTTATCCTTAATAATGCGTTTTTGGTTCACTTCAACTACATTGATGATGTTCTTATTATATTACTTGTCTAGTTGTTGTCGAGTAGAAGTCGATTCTCTTTTTGTTAAAATGTTTAATTATTGAGAAATTCTTAAAACCTTAACCTGGTATTATACTAACACCAGTTTTTTCTCCAGGCCAATAGCGCACTCCTCTCGGCTAGACCCATTGGAGTACGAGCTGGCTGAAGTGGGCTCCATCAACTGGCAGGAGCGGTGCTTGGAGTTACAGCTGGAGTTACACCGTAGCAGGCACCAGGCAACCAGGGTTCGGGACATGCTTAGAGATAAGGTAAGTTTATATTATAAGTATCGAAGACTTAGAATATAGTTCAAACATTTCTTCTGCTAAGATGGTTAAAGAAATCTTGTTTTATTACTTGAGGAATATCAAAAACATATGTATATAAATAATAATATAAATCTGCCTTAACGATTTGGTGAATTATATTGTATCTATATGTTCTATGTATAATATGTAGGTATGTATTTACAAAAAAAGTATATATGTATGTATGTTTATCCATAGTCTAGGACCCACAGTACAAGCTCTGCTTAGTTTGGGCTAGGTGGTGTCGTGTGTATGTGTTGGAATATTATATATTATATCTATACTAATATTATAAAACTGAAGAGTTTGTTTGTTTTTTTGTTTGAACGCGCTAATCTCAGGAACTACTGGTTCGTACTGAAAAATATTTCAGTGTTGGATAGCTCATTTAACGAGGAAGGCTAACGGCTATATAACATCACGCTACGACTAATAGGAGCAGAGCATTAATGAAAAATATTGCAAAAACGGGGCAAATTGTCTTATGTGAAGCAGACGAAGTTGCGCGGGTCAGCTAGTTATATTATATTTGTCAGACATGTGAAGCTCCTACGTAAAACTGATCACGATAGACATTAATCTTCTTGCCTCTAACCTATTGTCATCTACCGACAAGAGTTAGAAATTTTGCTATTGAAAACTAAAAATACTAAAATCGATCGAAACAGTGTCGATCGCTAGTTGAGCCAGCGCATTATCATGTAACTGGCAAAAACTTATCGAATTGATCAATAATAAAACGCATGCTGTCGATAATTTCTGTAAAAACATTCTTCTGCAACTTTGCTGGCATTTTATATTGCATTGTTATATCTGCGGTTGTATTTTCTAAAAGCATTGTATGTATTGTTTCGCCCACTATGTACTTATTTGGACCAACAATTAATAGGCTACTGATTTTATAGCCCCAAATTGGGACGACATTTATAAGACGTGTATGCTAATGTATCGGTCTCTCAATCACTTATGGTCCCACTTATACAACGATTTATAGGATTTAAGAGATCTATCTATTGTTTTATTTTCTTTGATATTTTTTTATTGCATTAAATGCAGTTAGAATGGTTTCGAAATATTAAGGTTATCTGTTTGGAATGCAGCGGCCCACCGGCGGCTATATACTATTGTTATTCAATTATGTTGCAGCTGCAGCTGCAGTTCCAGCAATTGACCGATTAATATGTTATACTCTACAATACTAAGAGATTTTCTCCGAATGTTCTGTGTGAAGAAAACCAGCCACATAATTTTATAAATACATAAAAATGTAAATAAGTAATGCCAAAGTATTAATGATAGATTTTCTACCAATAAACTCTCAGTAGAAGCGCGGAGTCTTGAACTATATCCGGGAATCTGCTCTCTAATATGTGGGACTAAAAACCATAGCTGGCCAAATGTAGATGAGTAATACACCTCTGTCCACCTCTTCAGGATATAGGCGTATTCTATACTAATATTATAAAGCTGAAGAGTTTGTTTGTTTGTTTGGTTGAACGCCCTAATCTTAGAAACTACTGGTTCGAATTGAAAAAATACTTTTGTGTTGTGTAGCTTATTTATCGTGGAAGATCGTTAAACTACTTTATATGGATTTAATCGCTTTGCTATATAACATCACGCTACCACCCACGGGGGCGGCGCAGTAATCATAAACGCGGGTGAAACCGCGGGTACAGCTAGTACTAAATATGTATAAATTTGCTTCCTTTTTAATGTATTTTGTACATTATTTTGGCATATGACTTTCATGACTCTGTTTCACTAAGTTTATGTTATGATATAAATCTGATCTTATTACAAGCATATTACCCTATTATTTACTATAAT
Organism: Catocala nupta; assembly: GCA_963675205.1. NCBI lineage: Eukaryota > Metazoa > Arthropoda > Insecta > Lepidoptera > Erebidae > Catocala > Catocala nupta. The sequence goes on along the minus strand of OY776091.1, from coordinate 8,862,221 downwards.
AAATTTAGTAACATGTAACTGCTAAATGCCACTAAATCACTTCATTTAAACGAGCCATCATGTTCATACAAATTGTTACACGATACTATAATTATTGGCCGCAAGATTTAGCATAATTAATATCTGGTTAACAAGGAGATATCGGTGACGTTAGATATTACGTAACGTTATTAGCGTGACGTAGACGCATGTTTCGATACGTCACAATTAGTTCCATGTGTTTGCACGTCAATCGGTTATTAATATTAATTGATAGAAGGTAGGTAGTAGGGCATTTGTCATTTTAGGAGTAACTAATGGCGTAGTTAGTGGTCTAAGTGACATTTCCACACGAGACAAAAATTGTGCGACAAAATGAAAACTTGTATGTTTGAATGTTTGTAAAGGCACAGGAAACACATCTATTACTACAGTCGACATAAAAAAGCGCCACTTTTTAGTATTATTATTCCTAATTATACACCTATATTTTTTATACAACGAAAATGGCAAACAACAATGTCTTCAATAAAAAACTAAATTTAGTCAACATTATTCGTTTCCAGCAATGTTTGTCATATCAAAGTATGTACTTAAGTTGGTATATCATTGGATAGAGATATGTTGACCACAGAAAGAAGCTGCGGCTAAGAAACATTCGAGAATAATCACAATAGACAGAAACCGTGAATATTGTTTGCGCGAGTAATTATAGAATTCAGTCTAACATCATATAACAAGGACTGTACGTCTGACCTTCAAGTCTTCGCTAGACTTCAAGGTCTTTGAATAACGTGAACATAACAAAGTATACCGTCGAATATTCAAATACTTATTACCATCGCGCTGTATTTCCATTTAAGTACTAAGTACTAGTTTTGTAATCATAGAAAAACCTATTTAAAAAGTAAATTTATCAAATTTTTTATATAGGCGTCAAAACAAACTATTTGTCAAACTATACACATCAAAAAGACCAATTTATTACTCAATTAACCTGTCAATAGCTGGAATTCCAGACGTAAATGAAAAACTATTGTATTCGGCCGCCAGCGGACCGCTACCGGGAGCTCAAGGAGCTAAGACTTGTATATATTTTTTTTATTATTTGAAACAGTACGTAAGCATAATTATTGTAATCGGTTTATGCCTATATAATACCAATACATAAATTATTGTACTGGCTACATTAGTTGCCTGGTTAAGGTTTAAAACATTTATTTTCTCAAATCATAATACAATGATTCACTTACACTGAGAAATACAAGTTAAACTTATTATACATATGAAACGAGTATCAAAACAGCTATGCTCGGCATTTTTATTTCCTTATTACAATAATAACAGCATTAGTTAGGCGCTTATAATTATAGCCATTAACTTATTCTATTCAGTATACGATTTCATTATAAACAAATTACATGTTATAATGTGGATAAAGTGAAAATATGGTTATAACTCGTTAACCACGAGGAAAAACCGCGACATACGAAATTAGAATAATTGATATTTATTTGCATTTCCTTGTGGAATTAATTTTCTAAGTTGAAAACTTAATCTTTCATGTTTAATACAGTGTCATTTGTCCATAAAATATGAAACTACACAAAAAGGAGAAAAAACATTACACCGCAACCATTCCGGGGCATCAAGGCGAAGTTAACCGGTACCACGTCATCTGTTCTTTATAGCCCCGGATTTAATTTCGCACGACGTTATTCACCCCAGGAACTTTTTGTTCCGCTGAGTTACCAAGAAAGGACTTCTATGATAGATGTCTGATACATTTTTCATCGATTCAGAAGGTATACGAATGAAATATGTAGTAGTTTTGCGTGTAAACAACGTTTGATTTTTCTTCGATCATGAAAAAGGATGGATATTTCTTGTGTATGAATATTTTTTCTATGTTCGTTGTGATACGCGTGGCATGATTCATTTCTAGGTTAGTAGGTCCTGCAAGTGATGTGATATTTGTACGTTGTAGTAGCTATTGAATTTTGGGTGGTTATTGACACTTATTTAGCCATAGTTCACAGTTTTGAACCACCTGCTTATTGTTTACATTTTTGAGACACGAGACAACAATAGTCCGAAAATAGTACGAGTAATATGTACGCTCAATAAATGATAGATTCTATCGAAATTGTATGAGCTTTATGTAAGCGACGTAATGATGTATGCATGTTAGACGAATGTGATGAGAGTAATTGAAGCCAAAATATCCTTTGGCTTCAATTACTTTTACAATTACTAAAATTAAGGCCAGGATCATAGCAATTAGTAATCTGTATTCTCGAAATACCTTGCCGGAAAACAAGGATGGTTTGTAAACACACAGATCATGACTGGATTATTTAAAGACAATCAGCAGATTTCATCCATAGAACGATTGCCTCCAACACACATGACACATTGGAATTACTAGGTATTAGTACAATCAGCACCGCAGGTAAGTACTTTAAACTACGCACAAAATGTTCATATCAGATGACATCCATATTTGAGCAGAACCTAACAAATTACACTTCTGCTTAACCCGTTCAAAATACGCGCCAGTATACCACGTTCATAATATATTCTCGAAACAATATACCTACTACAAGTATACTTATACTATATAGCACGGAGATACCGGGCTAACAACATGCGACGTTGCCAGATTTCCACGAATTATATAACACCTACATGCACGTTCATGTTATATGTTCGTACATTCCCCTTAGGCTTACATGAATTCAGTGACTTGTAAACAGTCCTTCATACGTCACTGGCCATGCTATGAAATGCCATAAAATCAGTCGCGTATGAGAGCCGATACGGGCCTGAAACAAAGGGATTTACTGACACGAACAAGTGTACATAGCCTGCAAACAATGCGACACTGAAAAGCGCAGTTGTTTAAAAGTAGGATCGTAGTTATAGCGGGCAAAAACGCCGATCATTTTTGAAAGGTTCTAAAAAAATTGTGGTTTATAATTGTTGATTATGCCTCGTCACTGCCTCTATGCCAAATGTCGTGGGTTCAAATCCCACACAGGACAAAAAATTGAGTGCTCCGTAAATTATTGTTCCAAGTCTGCGTGTTCTTTGTGTCCGTTGTTTGAATGATTGTAAAGTCGTCTGTAACATAGGCATTAATCCTAGAGTTGTCTTTTATAGGCAAAAAAAATGTTACTGTATTTTTCTTTCCGTCTGATTCTATTTGCATACAGGGACAAGCTCTTTTAATAGCCTTTTATATTTTAACGGTTATGCTGCACTAGCATTTCAGACATAGCATTTCGCCTTTGGCTCCGTTTGATGACATTTAACCATTTAAGTTAGTTAGTTAGGTTTCAATTGATGATAATTAAAGATAACACATGTTATCTTTAATTATCATCAATTGAAACCTTACTCAGACTTGTCGTGTGTAGGTTGAAATTGTTATGTGTGTTTAATAAATTCAATAACTTTTGTGTAATATGTAGTTTAATATACTATGAATATGTTGTCATGACAACCTGTATTCTTGACCGTATCGACGTTACATACAAACAAACATAAGCCTTAATAAAGTATAGATGATATAAACTACCCGTTCCCTTAAATGTGACCGCACGTCTCTGTAACCCCGTTGTGCATCCTGTTACAATATCACTAAGCCCGGGTAAAGCCTCCAATACCCTGGATTTTTGTCATAACTCCACTGTAAATTAGTTTTCACCGTAGATTTGTTGCGGGCCGCAAAAGATATTATAGAGAGTTTCGTAGCTATTTATTGTCTAGAGATAGGATTATGTGTTTAGGTAATTTTTCTTATGACCTATCAAGAAAATTACGGTCATATTTCAAAATATATTTTATGACTATTTAGCGTGTACACGTTATACGCTAAATAGACACAACAGTTTTTAATTTCTAAATTATAATTTTAATTGATCCTTTCATTTGGAAATAAGCTGAGCCTTATGTAAATTTCAGTTACCTTTTGATTTTGTGCAGACATGTTTTGATAAATCTGGATAATCTAGCAAAATGTGGGGTAGAACAACCATTATCCACGTGTTCCTACGACCAAAATCCAGGTGGCTGACAAAGTTTAAATGATTGGATGTGGCGGATAGACCCGGATTTTTAACACAAATTAGGAGTATTTTATCGCCAACAGTGGACCGCAATAAGATAACCAAAATAATTAATAGTTTTTGTTACATGTCTTACTAGACTAGTAGTAGAGACATTATACTAGTGCTTTCATCGCTAATTTTGAAGCCAGCCAGTTATGCTAATACCATAGCAGTTAACGAAAACCAATGTTGTAATCGGTCCTCCAAACCCTTAAAACTCAAAAGCAGTCGTGTCGAATTTTTGTCAAGCTGACATCCACGACAAAGAGCCAATTTGCATTTAGTTTCCCTTCAACTGCTCAAACAATTATTTGCAACGAAATGACAATCAAACAATTGAAATTTGTTGGGCGACTTGTAAACTTATGGACTTGAGACTTGAAACTTTTAATTAAGTAAAGGGAATTTCCGTAAACGTCGTTTGAGGCAATTTGTGAAGTTTTAACGACTGTCAACAACTGGGAACGGTCCAGGAGCGATTTAAGTCGACGGTGATCGATTTACAATTGGAATCGTTCGAAAAAATGTCGTTACGGTACCTTGTGACGTAACACCAAGATGGCTGCTGATTAAACTGTATCAGAGGTTGGGTGTTTGATAGATAGGGTGGAGCTGTGTAATTGAGTTTATCTCTCAGGAAGTTCTCGATAGCAGCACAGAGTCTAGAACGGTGCTTGGTACTCTGAAAAAGCTTATTTCTATCATACGTATTACGTAAAGATAGATGACGAAATGTCAGTATGGTAAGACTTTGTGAATAACCGAGAGTGATCCAGTTACTTACATATGTATACAGTACTTACGCCTGTGTATCTCTTAAAAATATGGTTGTAGTAAATCTACCTGATTTACTACATACATATTTTGCCTAGCCTGTTTTTAAGCCTCACGTAATAGAAAGTGAGCCTATGCGAGCTAACTACCTCGCATATTTCTAGAGCCCGAATTTTCCAACACAATAAAACTAAAAGCACTTTATTCTACTCGGAACTCAAAATCAAGATTTTAATATCGGACCTTCAAACGTCAGCGCAAATTTTAGCTGCGGTGCAAAATACGCAACCATTTTAACATGCTAACACAACTGGACTTTTCAAATAGTAGCGTCCAATTATAAGGTCTTATTTAGAGATCTGATCAATTCAGAGACGTTATGAAGAAAGGTGCACAAGTAAATAGCAAACTAATCAGTTTAACATGTAAAAATATAGGATGTGTGATTAGAATGTATGGATGTATGTAGGAAAACAGGCAGTAAGGATGTGGAATGCTAGGGTGTCTGCCTACTCTGAAAAACAGGCAGGTATATACGATTATATGAAAAATAATATTGAACTTAATAAACGTACAAAAAGGAAACGATTTTTGTTTTTGAATGCTCTGCAAAATGTGGCGTTATTGAGTGGACTTAAGTATGCAAGTCGCGTAGGTACAAATTTCTTTTTCCTGATGATCAAAGGTTCTTTGCTTAGTGATTGTCCACGCGTTTCACATTATAATCTTGTGACCCAGATAAGCATGGTGCTGACTGCATTTTTGTTATTGATAAGGCAAAATTAATCAGATAGTATTTTTATTGTTCGAAATATATATGTATAGAGAGATATAACATGAGCTTAGCACTTAAGTATTTTGATCGATCCCTTCTGATGATTTGATATTGTATATGGTACAGTGACCCTTAAACTTATGTACAAGAACAAAGTCCCATTAAAATGTGTACATCCATAATATTGTACATATGCTGCTATAAATATTTGTATACGTTGTATTTTTTTCAGATTACTAGATTTTGCCTGCGACTTCGCTCGCGTAAATGTAGGTTAGGATAGGTTAGGTTAGTAACATTTCTTTTTTATACAACTATAGTGGCAAACAAGCATACGGCCCACCTGATGGTAAGTGGTCACCGTAGCCTATGGACGCCTGCAATACCAAAGGCATCACTTGCGCGTTACCGCCCTTTAGGAAAAAAGGAAGTGGGAAGGAGAAGGAGCGGGAAGGGGGAGAGAGGGTGATTGGGACTCCGGACGAACATGACATGCATCATATGTCCTGCTTTGTTTCCCTGACGATGTGTATGCAAAATTTCATCATGATCGGTTGAGTAGTTAAGGCATAAAAAACGTAACCAATAAATAAACAAAGTCACATAATAGTTAGGAATAAATTGGTGGATCCATGATCATTGGCTACTTTACAGACACCTGCAAAGCGCATTTAAAAGTGTCACAAGAACTTCTATAAATTCCGAGTACCACCGGAACATACCATCTGTAAAAACATGAACAAAAGGTAAGAAATTCTCACCTCAGAGTAGTGATCTATCCTTTCACTTTAATCTGATATCGGGGTAGAATCCTTAGCAGCAGAGCTGGCGCGAAATCCCGGGTGTGTTTGGTACAAGAAGCGCTATACATCTCCCCGATGCATACTTTATCGTAGTGCATGGCCACTTAGTGCAAGCTCTGAAATGTTCTGACATTTTTGGGATGGGTGTACCGACGTTGTTTTATGGGTGTTGAGGAATTCGGCGAGTGGCGAGAGAAGAAAGCTTTATATACGTTTATTGCGGGCCCATGATTGATGGTCCTGTTGGGAGTTTTACTTACGGGCGAGTTTGGTTGCGTCACACGAATTGTTTAAATAAAATTGTAAAGCTGATATTCAGGCTTCGTATTTATTGGGATCTTGTTCTATATGTAAATAGACATAGACAAAACAGTTCAGTATCTCTTTCTCTTCTGTTTGTCATGCATTTTATTGTAGTTTGCCGCGATTTCGATAATTTGTGTGATTATTAGATATACTGCATAATGCAGATAGCGCAGTAGGCAAGCGAATATCTCGTTGCTGCCGCCATGCTGGAGTGTTGTGGGTTCGAATCCCACACGGGCAATTATTTGTGTCGTTCACAGGGCTTTGACAGCATAAGAATACATTTTATGTTGTTGCGTAAAATAACCTCAAATATATGTTTCTTTATAAAATGAAGTTATGGGTGGTGCACTGAATATTGAAGCACACATTCGCCTCTGCGCGTTTTGGTTCGGACACCAAGTAGTGCAATAATTTATGTGATCCACAGATAATTGTTTTCATACTAGATGTTTGTCATACTCACTAAATTATTAGTACGTATAGTATCTTTTACATAGAGGTTATTCCTTGGTGCAAGGTAATTCAAAGCGAAAATAAATATTTCAAGAAAGTTTCATATTAAACTTTGTAATTCGTTCTTCGTTTTATCCAAATATTAAAAATGTAGGTTTCACAAGACATATTACTATTTTAAAATGAACATTTCTTGTAGGCAGATATATTCTTGCACACGAAAAGTGGTTTTCCTACCATTCTCCCATATTTAATATCTCAATCAATCAATCAATCAGCCCACCGCAGTCCACTGCTGGACATAGGCCTCTCCCATTTTACGCCACAACATTCGGTCTTCCGCCTTCCGCATCCAGTCTGACCCAGCTACCTTTTTCAGGTCATCGGTCCACCTGGCCGGGGGGCGTCCTACCTTACGTTTACCAAGTCGCGGTCTCCATTCTAGGACTCGCTTGCTCCAACGGCCATCGGTCCTTCTACAGATATGGCCAGCCCATTGCCACTTCAGCTTGCTTATTCTGCAAGCTGTGTCGGTAACCTTGGTTCTTTGACGGATAACCTCATTTCTAAGTTTATCCCTCAAAGTAACTCCTAGCATAGCTCGCTCCATAGGCCGCTGGGTGACTTTAAATTTTTGGACTAGCCCTACCGTGAGTGTCCACGTTTCGGCACCGTAGGTCATAACAGGTAGGACGCATAGGTCAAAGACTTTGGTCTTCAAGCATTGCGGTAAAGGCAATGAGAAAACCTGACTAAGCTTACGAAATTTAATATCTGCAGGCTACAAAATAGCTCCCAATGAGACGTGCAAATAGTTCTCGACATTCACCCGTTTAACCTTTTCGAACTTGGCTAGATGCGCTTTAAAACAATTACATTATACATTACTCTGTAAATGAAAGAATAATAGTGAAGCTGCCATGTTATTTCAAATAAATTACCAACGCATGTAGTGTTCAGTCGGTGTAGTTACCCTTCATGTATTGTTTTGCTAGAGGTGGAGTTCTTTTTATAAAGGTGCTTTACGTAAAGTTTTTGCTTTACTTGATATTCCAAGTTTGAACTATTATCAACATAGTGTGATGAAATGGTATCTGTATCATGTTTTTTTTTCTTAGTTTATGTGTTAAACTTTTTGTGTTCAGTAAAAGGTTATCTTTGTACTTCATGATTTCCAGCCAGCCATCTTCGTTTGGCTAGGGTAGCCGCATGTTATCAGACAGATTGTATAATTGTTTGCCATTTGTTGAAAGTCTACGTTGCGTTAACATATTTCTTGCTAATGATCGACTGATAACTTCAACGAAAGGACAGAATAAACGTATTAATGGTAGTGCGTTCGAACCCCACTCGGGACACAAAATTATGTAATCCCCAAATAGTTGTCACGAGTTTTGTTTGACGTCCCCTGCCTCACTTGCAATATACATAGAGCCGGAGGTCTCAATGAAAAAAAAACAAAACGCAGTATCTGGTTAAAGCTTGGATTTAGGATCATTTGTTTATAATTTATATTAGCTAGCATTACAAACTCTAAATCATATAAAATAAAGTCGCTATTAGCGTCTGCCTGTCCGTGTGTCCGCCTAGTTCTACCAAACTACGCTATAAACTCTGAAACGGTTCTTATAAAATAATATTCAAAACAATGGTAGATTATAAAAATATCTAAGGTAACTACAAACTTATACCCAAGAAACCCAAGGAATCAAACATTCCTTAAGGTTCTTAACGACGATATATTAATATTTAAAATATTAAAAAATACAGGTTATTTGTGAAGCTCAAGCATAGTATTTTAATATTGATCCTTACCCAGTTAAACAAGGTACTTATGTTTGAAAATTTAACGCTGATTAAATTGCCCCTTACATCATATAAAAAATATATGGCAGATTGAAAAGTACGCGTCACAAATATAATAAATATACATGTCGAGACAACCACACAAAGCCAGAGCGCTAATAACTAATAAAATCACGTTAGCACATAGTACTGATACCAAAATTCTAATGCACAAGTCCACTATTTGATATACGAAGTAACAAAAGCCCTGTAGCAAATTACTCTGTGCAAATCTCCACAGAGTAATTCATCACGTCGCGCCCAGGTCCCGATAAATCAATCGTTTTAACTGTTGCTGTGAAGCAAATATTTTACGTGAAAGACGATGACCATATCCATAAATATTGGCTTTTGATTTATATGAACGTGAGAGGAATAGCGATGTACTTTGTATATAGCGTGTATCAGAAAGTTGTGATCATATTAGGGGATTGAAATATTATGACGAAAAGCTATGATAACCGCCAAAAAAATAGATATCGAATTAAAATAAAATTCAATATTTTAGACGCATTTAATTTTAGAATCCACTTAATTATTAACATCTCTCACCATGGCACTAAAATATGTATTAAAAAAAGATTGACATCTTATATTTCTCGGAGAGTTGAACGGCAACTCGCTTTTGACATGATGAAGAAACAAAATATAGGCGTGTAACTATTGATAGGCAATTACAAGAGAAATAAAACAATAATGTTGACGGTGATTATCTCTGATTTGATCAGTACGCAGCGAGTTCGTCACACCAAATGTGTCCGCGCACGCATCTCCGGCGTTTATATAACGTCTATATGACACTGACAGCCATAACTGTCACTCCAACTGACACATTGGCTCTGTGGCGACCTCACTCAAGCTTACTCTTGACGTTCCGAAACAAACCAATAGTAATGCTTTATTCAACTCCAATTATATAAATAAATTGCATTCCAATGGTTATTTTCTTGACGCTTCGACATATTTAAAGAAAATATTAATCGTTTTGTTAAGAAAAAATTTCACAACATGCATACATGCTTTATACTCTCTATAGCACACTATGCAGGAACGATAATAACTTTAATAAATGACGTCCAGTATATTAATAAAGTACTTACTTTTTTTAAATCAAAAAGTTAAGTTATCCTAAGTCTAAAGTAAAATTATGTAAATCTTTCCAAAAATAATAAAATATTTTCCTTTAAATTCTGATGTAAGTAGAAATTGTCTAATGATGATGAAAACGAGAAAAAGAATAAAGTACAATACTATTATGTAACGTAACTGCTATTTTAGTGCATGTATGCAAGTGATAAAGAAAGTTTCCCTAAATGTCCACTTTTCTTATACCGATATTCAAATATAAATCTCCTTCCTTTTTTACCAATTTTTCTGTTCGTTCAATAAGGTTTCTTTTAAATGTTTTTTGCTGTTGTGTATAAAATAACGAACAAAACATAGGCAACTACCCTATTTCTTTCAAATAAAAAGAAATATTAATGAAAGATTCTTAAGACACAGCATAATTAAAAGAAATATAATAAACAAATAACAGGCATATAAACAAACCTAAGAATTTTAAAAATCAAGTACCTATGTCAAATTATGAAGCATATCTAGTACGACTGTGGAATCATGGTCGTACAAGAAGGTATCCAATTTGGCATTTGCCTGATCGCTACGGGCTGGTGCTGGTTTGCAACTGGACCCATTGAATTTATTTTTTTATTTCTATTTCATAAACAAATATACATTTGTGTCGAAATATTTGAATACACACATAAAATACATTACTATCGCGATTACACTTTACCAAATACATAAATCCATTTTCATTCATTAGAATAATAATACTATAACGAAAATACATAATGTCAAATCATCTGAATTATTGGAAGTCAAAAATACTATTATTGTTAAATTAAATTATTGCAATACATTATAAAATTAATCATTAGGTACCAATTATAATTTATTTTTATCCTTACAAAATTCGTCAATACTGTAATAACACTTCTGAATCAATAATGTCTTAAGTTTATTTATAAATATGTTCACATTCATAATATTCTTTAATTCTGGTGGTAATTTGTTGAATATGTTTACAGACTGCACACTTGATGAGTGCTTTACAACATTAAGAATACACGGTTACACCTTTACAATTGTATATTTCGGTAGCATACCTACAAAATAATAATAATATCAGCCTTGTATATAAACTTATAAACTGTCCCACTGCTGGGCACGGGCCTCTTCTCATTGTGAGAAGGGTTAGCCTTCGCATATCTTCATGAACATTATGATGATAATATGCCGATCTCCCCGCGGTGTCTTCCCTTCAGTTAGTATAAAATAAATAACAGATATAATATATTTACTAACAAATTAAGTAGAAAAATAATATTAACAAGACAAGGGATTAGTTTACAAATGGAATATTCCAATAACCTTTAACCCATTCCCTTATAACGGAATGAAGATTTGCGGCAGAAAAGGCTCTACTTATCGATCGACTGTCGCCGTGTTTAGCCACAACACTGTCACGTGTTTAATCCACGTTTTAATTAAAATCTAAGACTTCATTTCACGATTCAAATATCACAAGCTTTGGATCATGGTGTAACCTTAGATTTTGTTTATATAAGGTGTATTTTCTGTAAGACGAATACGACTATATTAAAATTGAGTGCGTAGGCGGAAGATTTGCTTGTAATAAGTTTGTTTTGCAGATTTAAACGTACTACGAAGTGCTATTAATATTTTTGTAATTATGAATTACTTTCTATATAAGGACATGGAAATTATGTATATAATATAATATGGTACGACATTTTGCCGTCTCATGATATTTTTATATATACATTTTTTATATAATCATACAAAATGTGACATCGTTCGCATTTAATCAAAATATATCCAATGCTATTTTCCTTAATGTACACTACACACAAAATATCTTAATCCACTTAGTAGTGTAAGTATGATTGTATAACACATAAAAAATTACCTAATACTACTATTAAATTCGTAATTTGGTTACTTATTATTTTGGTTGTTTTATAAGGTACATCATCCTTTGATTTGAATGAAAGAATTATGTTAACCAGCTGTTTAACATAAAGTTTTTATCTTCACCGGCGTTCCCGAAAGCCAGGTCCACTGGCCAGACTCCCATAAAACCTCATTTTCATAACCTGCTTTGTTTTCTACTAATGAAAAGCTTGACTAAGGCCCCATTCCTATATCAAGAAAGAGTCGTATATCTATGAACAGTTAAATTTTGACATGTTACCTGTCAAGATTAACTGTCCGTAGGTAAAACGACTCATTTATAATACAGGAACCGGCCCTAAATGAAAGTATATCAGTTATACAATCACTATACCATTAGGAGGATTGCGTTATATGAATCCTAAAACGATAGACTGAATACATAATCCAAAAGCATACGGAATTCAATCTTTAAACTTTGCCCAAAATATCTACCTCTTTGTACAATCGTAGGCTTGCTGAACTAAACATTTCAAATCTCGCTTCCTCGGCACCGGCTATCAAATCTGCACCACCGAAGATACTGCAAATGGAATAGATATCGCTTCAATACCGTTCTACCTAACTAATGTGACCAAGCGTACGTGTTATAGGGTCTCTACGCTTTATATGTCTTGGAGAACTAGACTTACTTTGTTAGTCTTGTGGTGTAAGCGGCACCGCAAGTTCGGGATTTGAGCCACTTTGAGTGTCTAAGACAAATCAAATAAATTTGGAGGGAGAATGAAAATTCAGATATTAATTAATTTGAAACTTCTATTAACAAGAAGCTAAAGCGAGAAGTAAGCAGGAGCCAACTAATTAAAAATATATTTTTGTACAAAATGTTTTTAGTTTATTGTGTGATTTATTATCTCACCTAGAAACGACGTTTCAATTTCGACCTCTGCGGAGGTAATCAAACAATGTTTATATAACTGTGGGTAGTTCTTTCTAGTAAAAGTATTCCACATTAATATTTTAAAATACCCTTTAGCGGAACGCCTTTACTTTCCTTCTACTGGCAACGACTAAACTTTAATGGATTAATGTTTAACTTTTAGAATTCTTGAAGACAATTCCAAGATATCCGTTCCCGAATCGAAACCATGGTATTAGCACTATAACGTAGCCTACGGTGTTGCAACGTGCACGTCCCACACAGATGTCTGGAGACAGATTTTATTGTTACCCTAACGTAATGTAGATAATTTTGCTCTCTTGAAAGTTTTACTGGCGTACGAATGTGGTGGAAACTTAATCCATTACGGATGACATCGAACGTTCAGATCATATTTTATGGAGCAGTATCTACAATTTGATTTTTACTTTGGAGCGTCTGGAATAACATATTTTCATCCTTGAAACTTGAGTCAAGGACCGAAAATATAATAATATAAGAAATTTAAAAAGGACGTAGGCAACTGCTGCAATAGAAAATTCAATAAAAGAAGATATAGGAGCACCAATGTTATAAGTTAATTAATGGCTCCTGTTATTTTTATATTTATAGTAAAGGTAAAATAAGTCAATATTAATAAGCATACCTAGCATGTGTACCTGCGTCGTAAATATTCTTAAGAAACATATAACTTGCCAAACAATAATGGAGCGAATTGGCACCGATAAAATAAATATTTTTAATAAGAAGAATCATTCATTTTGACTTACATGTCTTATGTGCTCACAGAGTTCTGTGATCTCATGATCACTTAGCTTCATAGCTATCCATCGGCGTACGGGACGGTTAAAATACATTTCGCTAGTAGTATTTGAGATCTATGACCTTACTTAAGATCTTGATTTTAATCCCTAATCATTAATCCAAAACCTAGAGCCCTATCACAAAAAGCTTAAGTTTACATACCAAAGCATGTAGGTATGCAGAATACATTTAAAATCCAATGATTATAAGCTCATATGAAGTCTTCGCATCGATTTGTGGCACTGAAAAGCAATAACACTCAAGATTCAGGACATTAATTTTATGACTTCAGTCTTCGTACAGTTTGCCTTGCACTTTACTAGTTCATACCTGTAATAATATTTGATGCTCTTTATTTTAATATCTGCAGACTTTAGCCTTTGTGTTTATAGAGTGGATTTAATTCTAAGACCTTTGTTTAAAGAATATTTTTAGAAAGTTCGCACATGGCTGATGCCGATTTTTGGTTTTATATTGATTGCTTCTATTTTGCATTAGTAAGTTGAGGATTTCCTCAACTTACTAATGGTAGTATTTCAATCGAAGTGCCAGAAACAAATGTGTAGGTAAGAATAGAACCTACACTGGTCTGTTATTAAAGAGAGGGATGCGCTATCGAAATTGTTTCTTTGCGTTTTAGTGGCCTGTATTTGCATGTTAAGTCATTACAAGTCCATTATGTTTATCCATTGTCACCTATAGTACAAGCTCTGCTTAGTTTGGGCTAGATGGTGATGTGTGTATGTGATATAATATTATTTTTATTATACTCTTTATTTCAATTTTTTTTCTAATGATTACATTTTTAAATATAAATATAAAAACTATACATATTTAAAAATATAAAAACTGAAATGACCTACCGATATCGGGAACAAGGTGCAAGCTGCCGGTGGTTAGGGCCCCAGAGAGACGAATCTTCGATCACTTAGAGACCTTTTACATCTCTAGGGACTGAAGCCCTGTGTATACCTGACGGCTGATGCCGTAGACCTTGCCAACCAACAATGCTGCCGACGGAACGTGTGGGTAAATTCTGCTGATATCGTATTAATTGATTGGTTAAACACGTATTTCTTCAAACCTCACAAGTTGTAACTAAGTCATTCATATTCCACTTTAGTTCCCATTATGCGTCGCACCTGTAACTTTTGTGTCCAATACAAAATATTTTACTTAGTTAATGAACACCGTGTGTCCCGTTCAGTCGATGCAGCCATTTACCAGTTCGTAGCAGTAACAATAACTTGGCTTTTTACTACATCGTCGCATGTATGAAACTGCTTGAAGTAGTCTGGCACTGGTTTTATACCTAACCTAATTCTGTACGTGCATTTTATTTTTTATTTTGCCTTATCTGGCTGTTACTGGCACCGACTGTTTGAAATAGCATTAATTCCTTTGACATCTGCTCGCTTCGATGTTCAATTTACTGAATTTTTGCGTTTTGCTGACGTTTGTACATCGATTTCACATGTCGTGGTTCTGATTTTTGTATTTTGTTGGTTTTTTACTAATAGAAATATATTAAATATCACCAGGCAATGGCAATATTATATATATATATACATATATATAATAATATCTAAGGCCTGAAGTTGTACTACCAGAAAATAAATAGAAATTGTCAAAGACGAGACCAATTATTATCATATTGTGTGACTTGCGACCTTACAGTTGCTTTTATCAATACCAAATAAGCTTGAACAATGTATGAAATTTTCGCATCCTTTATGGTAGATATACCTATATACAATTTTGTGTACGTTTTCTTTTTTTAAGTTTCCGCGGATATTTTGGTTCATTTGATGTATAAAAGACGTTTCAAATTGGCGTAAAGTCAAATTATTTCATTGATATGCCGCCAACTTGATCAGAAATATTTATTGTATGTTGTATATACACGTCTAAGTTTAAGTATCGCATCAGTTTACGCACTTTCTATTAAAGCGGTATTTTAAAGTTCTAATTTTAACTTTTAAATAACATGATATTTTTTTAGTAATATAACATCTACAATATTTACATAAAAATATTAATTTTAAACCTAATGAATCTAATATGTATTTACAAACGTATTAAAAAAGATAACATAATTACAGAAACACTAATAATTATAATACATACTAAATATTTACAAAAATGGTTAAGGCATCGTAGAATTCGTCAGCTTCGCTGTGAATTGGTAACGTGCCCAGAAGACTGGCAACGTTGTCACGTTGAATGGACAATTCTTCGGCCATGAAGAGACCAGCCTTCTGATCACACGTAACGTCGATCAGGCAAAAGAAACCCAATTTTTCACTTAATAACGCCCTAATATAGTTCGTTATAATATATCCTACTAATATTGGAGATAATTTTTTTTAAGTAACTATTATGCGAACCTACATTCTTATTTATTCACGTGCCAATTTCTTTAAATGGATTTGGATGAAACTTAGTATATAAATAGACCATGTCATTGATCGACACATAAGTAGGCTTTTATCCCAGTATACGTCCTTGTCGGATTTAAGCAGGCAAAACCGTCGGCAACGCGCAAGTGATGCATCTGGTGTTGCAGGCGTCCATAGGCTACGGTGATCACTTACGATCAGGTATGCCGTATGCTTGCTTGCCACTTTGGTAGTATAAAAAAAAACCCTGAAGCAGTAACTAATGATACATAATACATCAAACACGACGATATAGACTGCATAATATTTACTAAGAGAGGTATAAATACCAAATATATTTTTTGTGTACAATTGACCAAAATAAATTACTTTTGTTCCGGACAGAAGGACAGTAACAAATTGATTGGAAAAGGTTGCCGTTCATTGGTAACAGGACTAAGCTCGGTCTACGTTTGCCCTTTCTACCCACCTAGGGATTTGTTCGCAAGTAAGACGTCTGTGTCTGAGAACTGTCTGCCTAGGGGGCACATCAATTAGTAGAAAAGTACTTTGATTTTCCCCTCGCGACGAAAAGATTCAAGAAAGAAAAAGGTTTTGATTTATTTTCTTAAGAAAACCGTGTTTGTTAGTCTTCTTTTTTATTGAATAGAAAAGCAGTTACGTGGGTGTTTATTATAACATTTTTATTTAAAAGAGGTTTCGTCTTTGATTTTCTTGTGATTGATTTTCTAATAAAAATAATAATAATGGGGTTTACATAATATTGTCTTCTGTTTACGCGAATGTTATTCATTGAAATTAAACTACTATATAGGGATTTTATCACGTTGTTTATTTATCACTGTATTACATAATTTTGAAAATTCAATAGTAGTAGTAGGGTAACACTACTACTATTGAATTTTACTAATTTATAAGCTAATAAAATTATTTAAACTATTAAAACTATTTATATTTAGGTTTACACTTTCTCCGACGTTTCGGTTGCTTTTTAGCAGCCATGGTCACGGGGAGACTGAGATGGTAGTTGTCTCAATGTTCCAGTGTAGTTATTTAAAGTACCCGAACATAATTTAGTCATTGGTGTTTCTATTTACGCAGAATGAGCTCAAAGTATCATGAAGTTTAGCTGTGGTATGTTTCTTCTTGGGTTTGACTGTTTGAATTACTGGATCCCAAGCTGGTGGTACATTCCAACCATCTTCTCTATTGAAATTAGGATGTTTTTGATTTCAATAGCCTCGCAAAGCATCCTTGGTAGGAATCGGTGTATATAAACTTTTGTGAGTGGTAATCAATATGGTACTTGACTTCGTCGGGCCTGAACATCGTGCTCATGTTTAAGAATTATCATGGAAACTAATTGGGCTAATCCGACAACAACATATGAGTTTAACCGTTTAATAGATAACATTATTGAAGAGGTTGCTGTATGAGATTACGTTGCTTCGATTTAATCTTTGACTTTCTTTGACTACACTTAACTGTGACCCAAAAATAGTTGTTACGTGTCTGGATGTTATTTGTGATAATTCTTTCAATTTTTGTAAAGTCTCCCCGGCACATGAATTATTACTAGAACGAGAGATGCCCGTATAATAATTTTTTTTTTGGATAAACACATTCGGCCGTTTGTCGTAGTTGGTTATCTTCCATATACGACCGATTGTGCGATTTCGGTTTCGATTATCGTGGTGGATAAAGTGTTATCGGATATTCCTGAAGAAGCAACTTGTAGTAGCAGTTTGGAGTTTGGACATGCATTCGACAAGGTACAAACTGTTAAGTAAGTATTCTTAACAAACAAGGAGTTGTTTGTTAAGAATACTTAATGTACATATTATATCAGATGGAATCTCAGCGTAGTACAGTTCTGCCTATCCCTTAGGCAATATACAGGCACATATTCTTATTAATGATAGCCATTTAACGAAAAGCACATTAAGAAGAGGAAAATGTGGTGAATCCGATATAAATTGTGCGCAAATGTTACAGTATTTGAGTCTGCAGATTCTCTTCCTCATTTACGGATAAAATATTTGAAGTATGGCGGTAAGTAAATACGGATATTTGGTTCAAGTTATAAATAGTTACGATTTAAATTAACCTGTGATGAGTTCTGTTTCATGGATTGTGTGCAAATCTCGTCGCATTTAAATATATCCTTGACGTACATTAATGTTTGCCAATGATACGCAAAGAAGTACGTTGTATCTCGAAACTGATACGTTTGGAGCCCTATGCATAAAGCTTCGGATTTACAATCGACAAGTCATAGGATCAAATCCACAATTGTCATACCGACGTGAACCCAGAGTGGGTTTAGTCATGCATAATTATTAGCAAAGCTGGAAGGGTTAATAATAATACTAGTAATTTGTAACACAAATTGCTAGAGACATCCCTGTTCGGAAAATCAAAACAATAATACCGGGAATGATTTGAGATCATCTACAATAGAAAACAAGAAACAACTGACTGAACAACACTGCCTAGTAATTCTATCCCATCCATTCACAAAGTTCAATCGGATTTTATTCGCGTTAAAATCGCTGCCAGTTACAGCTATAAAAAAATTATGCTGGTTACTGCCGAAGCATTTTATTCCGCTCTTGATTAATGCTTGGACCACTGCAAAAACTGCCGACTGTTCACTGACCACAGGGCATGCAAATTTATGTAATGAGCGGCTGCACATGCTCTCTTTATTATACAACCCGCACTGCTTTATATAAAACTTCATTCTGTAATGCTGACTTTTTGACTTAAGTGGTTATTTCTGTATCGATTTAGGGAAATTACCTCAATATTGATGAAAAATTACCTAATTAAGTTGCCTTAAATTTCTATAAATCTATATATTTTTTATAAATCTTTAGTAAGAGCTAAAACTATATGTTTCATCGCATGTTTTCCTATACCGCGGTAATATTGCTAAAATCTTAATGACAATATTTTAACAAGTTCCGGTAGTGATGCGAAGAAATAATAAAATATAAGCTTTTATTTTTGCAAATTGTTTAAGAGTTATATTTATAATGCTACTTTTAGTGGTACCAATGTTTTCTACTATAGCCCGACCAGCTCCAGCGTCCACCTGCGTTGCAGCCCGTATAATGCAGTAAAAATAATGAGATAATATTTTGAGATTCTTCGTTACTAAACAATTTATCCACAAAGCTGGTAAACCAAATCTAAAAGGTCAGCTTATAAAAACATAAGGCCAAACCCGCTTTCCCTTACAATTTAAGTCACGGCTCCAGCTGCCGAGTGTTCCCTGACCGCAGGTCATGCAAATTTATACGCTTCGCGCGTATGCTCTCTTAATTACAGCGGCTAATGCTTTTTCGATTACCTACGACGCTTAATTGGAGGTGTAGGGGTTAAGACTATTAGTTCAGCGCTTAGGTGCTTAGAGAAACGGGTCATGGCTGGGATAAGTGTGTTTATGTGTACTTGGCTTAATTGTTAAGGCTTGAAATGCGCAGCTAAAGTTCGGGTTGTGTTACCCAAGTGACATGTGAGGATTTTGCTGTTGTTGGGAAGATAGGACGTTTTAAATTAATTGGTTAAGTTGAGATCTTACTTATATTATAAATGTGAAAGTTGAGGAAGATGTTTGGAGGTGTAGATGTTTGTTACTTAGTCACACGTAAGCCGTCAAACAGATTGGTATAAAAATTGGCAGACAAATAGAACAAATTATATCAGGCCTGTGTATTGTTGTAGCTATACTGCTGGGCACGAGCATCTTCTCAGTGGGAGAAGGGTTAGGCTAGTCCGCCAAGCAGTCCATTGCGGGTTGGCAGGCTTCACATATCTTGGAAAACATTATGAAGTATTCTCAGACACGCTGGCTTCTTTTCGATGTTTTTTAACCGTCAAAGCGAGCGAAAATGCGATACGAAAAGTCAGAGGTGCGTGCCTTGAGATCAAACTCGAGACTTGAGCGTGGCAAGTCAATGGTCACCCACTGGGCCATTGCTGGATAACATGTCCTTGATTAACACGTAGAATATTTTTAACCCGTTAAAGTAATCTTTTACGGATTCATATCCTGTTATTTATCTAGCTTTTACTACATACTTATTCGAACGTTTTAGATATTTTTTAGCTTAACTGTGTAATAGTAAGATAATCCTACTGAAGAAGTTGCATGATTACAGGATTGATGCCAGTATGCCATAATTGTGTCTAAGCATATTAATGGCCAGTCCTAGGACTGACAAGTAAAAGTTATCCCAAAGATAAATCACATGCTATCTCACTCTTGTAAGGTTAAGGAAGAGAGATGACTAGACTTTTATCTTATAGATAAATGCTATCTGGAGGATAAGCCCTAAGCCTATTAAATATCACTTGACAATGAATAGCTTTCATTGATGAATAATAAATTATTGTTAACTCTGCCAGGTCATTAATTATTATGCTTAATATGCTGCATAATATTTAATGAGAAGGCAGTGTTAATTTGTGCTTAAGCCTAATTATCGATTAGTCACATTAATTAAATCAATATTTGCATTAATTCATGATTTATTGCTCTAAATTTGATATTAATTGAAGTTGACTGCATAGATAGTGTGGTGGTTTCAATGAGTATAGGCTATACTACCATTGTGATTGATGTAGCGAATTCGAACTTGGAATGGTACAACAAATTGTTTGATCAGTGCTAGTTACTTTAAAACTAATTGTTTTTAAGTCCGTTGATGTTTAGAATTGTAAAGCAATGCTGAGACTGTCCAAAGAGATCGACTAGACTTGTCTTTCTACGATGAATTTGTTATCACCCAATGTGGTTGCTGGTAACTTAAGCTGTATTTGACCTTCAATCCATTGTGATTTGCCGGGCAGGTTACATATTGGCTTTTATATATAATTATTATTATTTGCATGTAGTTCTTCTACTATCTATACTGTAATTATACTATTTCAGAACATGACTGTGTCTGCTATTATTCTAATTTTAATTTATCGTCGAGAAGTATGTTTTAAAACAATATTCGGATAGACTATTTCGAATCGTCAAACACAAAACAATGGTTTTTAGAATAATTGTCTCTCGATTTGTCTGATTTTAATGCGGTTGCCACAGTTCACAACCCTATAGTTCAACTTAAATTTTTAGCTCCACAATATATCTATCACAATATATATCAGAAATAAGTTCTCGTACTAATCTAACCTACATTTACGCGAGCTAGCTAAAATATAATAGATAGAAAGATATGGTGCATAGTGCAACATAGTGTACGGAGGTAAAGCGGACAAAAGTAAAGCATAAAATAAAGACCGAATATTATTTCTCAAAGTTTCGTTTACATTTAGAATGAACACAAAAACTTAATTAAACTTTCATATTTACATAATTAACATACAATGTCAGCCATAATAAATAACCGGCGTGTCATGATAAACTTAATTTACTCATAAGTGGTATTTCTGAAATTAATGTTACACTATCGGACCGTTACACTGCTGCGTTATTATTAACTCCATGATTAGATTGTTTTATTATGCTAATGTTACTTTTTGGCTGTTTTATGTGGTCGACAATGTACAAAAATATTTTAAGTTGTGTTTGTGGTTGGTTCTTGTAATTATTTCATATAACAACACGAACCAATCACGTTATACATATAAAGACTAGCACTTTTGTGCTCATCAGTCGCCACTAGTGACTAAAGTCTTGTCAATCCTATAACAGGTATTTTTTTATTATTGCTTGTCAAATTGACTACTCTTCACCTGATGATATGCAGTCGTGTAGTCCACGAGCTGTCAAAAGCCTTATGTAATGGTGATAATATTTGGTTTCTATGAATTCTGTTGAAGTGACTATAGAGTTCGAGGTGTTCCCCCTAGCACCTATATCATTGCGGCGAGACAGTAAAGATTGTTGAGTTTTAACAGACAAAAATATGATACTTTAATATACGTATGAACACGATTCTATATTGCCAAAGTATACGTACCTATTTTCGCTAGACCGATACCTACTTTTGCCAGTTCTGTTTCGATTTATATACTTGACAGTAAATTGAAGCGTAAAATTTTGAAACTGGACTGAAGTGGGAATCTGTACAATATCTGTTACTAAAAATAAGGATTACTTTTAAATTTAGCATGATACTTTGTGTATGTAAATAGGGTTTAGTTATAGCCTAGCCAAATATAGCAGCGTATAAATATAAAATTTTGTGCATACTATATACAAAAACGATTATTCTAAATATAATAACAGAATTGTAATGGCAAAATAATAATTTTCTATTACACGTTCGGAAAAAGAAATATTAGCGGTATGTGGGTTTAATGTACTGCCGCACTGTGGGCTGAAAATCGACCTCCATAGACATAGAAATGAAAGTTGCTAGATGTTCGTTTTGTTGACGGATATGGCTTCTATTAGCTATTATACACATAACAATGTCATCTGAGCTAACTCCGCACAAAAATGA
This sequence comes from Catocala nupta, assembly GCA_963675205.1. Taxonomy (NCBI): domain Eukaryota; kingdom Metazoa; phylum Arthropoda; class Insecta; order Lepidoptera; family Erebidae; genus Catocala; species Catocala nupta. Next base: position 8,839,588 of record OY776091.1, on the reverse strand, counting down.
ATTTATTAGAAGGTTTTTTCGAAAAAAATGTATGGAGCTAGCATGAAAAATCTGAATATCTCTGAACTTGCAAGGAAAACCGTAATATCCTCAGAGATGGTTATAGGACTAATTATTTGTGATTTTTTGACATACTTCATATAACGGTACCTGCTGCAGAATTTTTTTTAAAAATCATCTTATTTTTAATTAATTTTTTTTAACATTAAACGATTTGTTTTGGTGTATAAGTAAAGAAACAACACATTATATGCATATAATACTAAATCTTCGCCAGTTATTTGTTAAAATATCAAGAAAATTATTTTTGCCTAACATAGTATATATGTTTTAAAACAGTTAATTGGATACCATTACTGAACTTTGCATATAGGTAAACTACTGAATAATAAATTAGCCTTCTAATGAGTTCTGAATAAGAGATTAAGTGATTTGCAATGTCGCACAATGGTAACTACGGATTACACTAATTAAAATCTTACAGGTAAGTACATAAGTAACTTAAATAGTTAATTAGATATGTTACGAGTTCTAAGAAATATTTTCGACAACTGTCTAATGAGGTCGTTAACTAATGTTGGACTGAAATATAAAATGGTTAACATTTTGCATCATAATTTAGTTTATTCTAAGCTTTGTTACCCCTAACATATCACTGTGAAATTTTATAATGGAAAGTTTAAATACCAATTTAGACCTATTCGTTCTTCTAAAATGTAAGAGTACTTCATTTGATCATGAGGTATTGTTTAGTGAAGTTATATCCCGCCTAGACGTTTGTCTTTCCGTTGAAGATCAAGTGACTCTAAAAGAATTTTGTCGGAGATTTGTACGAGCTGCATCACAAAGGTGGCAAAAATCTCACCGAATTCTTGATACTTTTAGAAAACAATACGAAATTTGGCTGCAAGCAACTATCGATTGGCCAAGTTGTATAAATTTAGTCGCTCAAGAACCAACTGTTGCTGAGGGATCAAGATCAATCTCTCCAGAACCCTCAACATCATACTCTGTTGGTACAATGACAAAGAGGTCACGAAAACCATTCGAAGATCTGGAAAGCAAACAGAAGAAGAGAAGATCTGATGAGCATAAAACTGACAATCCCAGTGAATTGGCATATACAGCAGCAGCGCGTTTTAAGGAAGAAGGTTGTGAGGATATCGCATCTGTAATCGAATATATGCTGAAACATCCTGAAGCAGCCTCTAAAATTAAGGAAACGCTTAAGCAACCGGTGAAAACTATCTTATTTACACCAGAAAAAGCACTTGGATTACTCCTTTCATTAAAATTATCAAAGTGGCAATACATCACTTTACGAGAGTCAGCTATTCGGGAAGGTAGAAAGGATATTTATCCATCCTACTATAAAGTGCAACAAACCAAGCTGGCATGCTATCCTCCGAAGCAATCAGTGTTAGTGACCGATTCATCGGCAAGAATAACCCTTCAAGCTTTATTCGACATTACGGTCAAAAGAATCCTCCAAAGTTTTCCTAACGATGATGTGCAAAATAAGGATTTAAAATTGATATCTAAATGGGGTTTCGATGGTGCGTCAAACCAAAGCCGATACAAGCAGAAAATGGATAGCGATCAAGACGATTCAAGTATTTTCATGACTTCCTTGGTGCCACTAAAACTGACTGATGGAGACAATACTTTGTGGATGAACCCAAAACCATGCTCAGCAATGTATTGTCGTCCAGTTTAATTTACTTTTGTGAAGGAAAGCGAAGCAGTAGTCATCGAACACAAACGACGAATGGATGAAGAAATTAAGGCTCTCATTCCTACAGAGTGCAATAATAGAAACAGAAATAATGATGACAATGATCGATGGTAAAGTCTGCACGTATTTGTCTCAAGCCAGATCAAGTTCATCATGCTATTTGTGTCTGGCAAAACCGACAGAAATGAACCGTTTGAGTGTAGTAACAGCAAAGACCGTATCTTCTGATATATACGAGTTTGGATTGTCATCTCTACACGCCCGTATAAATTGTATGGAATGTTTACTACATATTTCGTATAGACTAGATTTTAAAGAGTGGGCTGCGAGAGGTAACGAGCACAAAGAAATGCTAAGTAAGAGAAAAAAGATTATTCAAGACAAATTTAAAGACGAATTAAATCTATTGATTGCCATTGTTAAACAAGGTTCCGGAACTACTAATGACGGCAACACTGCAAGAAAGTTTTTCAAATTTCCCCATAAAACTGCAGCCATTACTGGGTTGGACGAAGAACTAATAAGAAGATTTGCTGTGATTTTACAGGCAATAACTTCCGGGGAAAAAGTAGATATAATTAAATTTAAAGATTATGCCTTCAAAACAGCAGAGAGGTACGTGGAATTATATGACTGGTACTATATGTCATCAACCGTCCACAAATTACTTATACACGGGGCAGACATAATCGAGAAGAATGATGTTGTACCCATAGGAAGTCTCTCGGAAGAAGCATCCGAGTCTCGCAATAAAGATTTTAGGAGGTTTCGGGAACATCATTCGCAGAAAAAGAGCAGGCAAGATTCGAATCATGATATCCTTAATATGTTAGTTGTTTCTTCGGATCCTTTTATAAATGTACAAAGGCCCAAGTTAGATGCCAAGAAAAAGGAGGATTTATTTCCTGAAACCCTCAATTTAATTCAGTTTCAAGAAACTGACTTTGAGTTTCTAGGCAATCTAGATTCTGATTCAGAAATCGACGAGAGTGATAAGGAAAACTAGAAACTTTTTGTGCTTTTAATTATAATTCTATTCAATGTAATTTTTTCATGATCTTTCGTTATTTAGCTTTGGTACGTAACTATGTTTTGCAATTGATTTATTTTTAAATATTTTATATTACTATTCTTGTACCTATTTATATTTTTGCATACTTTTGTACCTATGTTTTGTTTTATATAAATTTTATCAACTATTAAAAAATACCTTTTTAATTTATTTTTCTTTTTATTTAATGCCTATTATTAGCGTTAATAAAATAACTAACTTATCGATTGATCTTTACTTTGAAATTAGTAGAATTTAATGATTTAAAAAAATACCTTCATTTAGACATAATAATAAAATAATTAGACAGTTGTCGAAAATATTTCTTAGAACTCGTAACATGTCTAATTAACTAATTAGTTTACTTATGTACTTACCTGTAAGAATTTAATTAGTGTACTCCGTAGTTACCATTGTGCGATATTGCAAATCACTTAATCTCTTATTCAGAACTCATTAGAAGGCTAATTTAATATTCAGTGGTTTACCTGTATGCAAAGTTTAGTAATGGTATCCAATTACCTGTTTTAAAACATATATACTATGTAAGGCAAAAATAATTTTCTTGATATTTTAACAAATAACTGGCGAAGATTTAGTATTATATGCATATAACGTGTTGTTTCTTTACTTTTACAATAAAACAAATCGTTTAATGTTAAAAAAAATTAATTAAAAGTTAGATGATTTTAAAAAAAATTCTGCAGCAGGTACCGTTATATGAAGTATGTCAAAAAATCACAAATAATTAGTCCTATAACCATCTCTGAGGATATTACGGTTTTCCTTGCAAGTTCAGAGATATTCAGATTTTTCATGCTAGCTCCATACATTTTTTTCGAAAAAACCTTATAATAAATTCATTTCTGTGCGGAGTTAGCTCAGACGACATTGTTATGTGTATAATAGCTAATAGAAGCCATATCTGTCAACAAAACGAACATCTAGCAACTTTCATTTCTATGTCTATGGAGGTCGATTTTCAGTCCACAGTGTGCCGCCTTCCTCTTTGGCGATACGTATAAAAATGTTACAATGATTATTTACTTAAATAGTTGGCTATTTATATACCAGCTAAAGTAATTCCATCCATTCTATATCGCCATTATTAAGATTCAATACTGCATTTGTCATTGAATTCGTCACAGCAATTTTCTCATCCGGAATTTTGAGATGTGGTTTGAACCACAGCACAGCATCCTTTCCAATTTCCTATGCAACTGGCAAATCCCTGAAAAGTGCGTTTTGTGGTACTCCATATTCGAGTTCAACCCGCTGCAAAGCCCAAGCTGTGCCGAATCGTCTATGACTTAACAGCAAGAGCAATTCGTGCTTCTAAAAACAAAGCTGGTTACTGCTAGTCCCCAAGCGTTTTTTCTGAGTGAAGTAAATACAAAATCGCATGCTTATTTTCATACACGTCAACTTGCGTGGTCATTTCAGAATGATCGGTTAAGGCGAGAAAGCATAGTAATCAAACAAATTATCTCACATTCGTATTTATAATATTAGTTACTTTTTAACATCGTGCGCTGACATCTTCTTGATCTACAGCGTACCTGTCTGTACGTAGAACAGGGTTATAGTTACTGTCTAGGTATTTTGAACAATAGATGTTTATTTTCCTATTAGTCAACTCAACCCACTCTCCAAACAATTTTTATTTTATTTACTGTTAAACGGTAAAACAGAAACATTATTCTCTCAGTAACAGTACAGAGGCTCTACAGAATAATTCAAAGCTCTTTCAATTGCATCAGTCGCAGGTGATACTGAAGGAGGTCATCGGCTCAAAGCCTTGGACCGAAGAGTGCCAGCCGTTTCATTCACAAGAGCAATTAAGCTTCGAACAAGCACTGCTCGAATACTTGATTTTACTGAGAAAATGTAGTGGAAGGTTTTGTACACGGTTAATTGTTCAAATATTGTTTTATTTATTATTAAGATTCACCAATAGTCACTACAATATCACGTACACATAAAATAAACATTTTAAGTCTAACCAATTGTATAACTGATTACACGTGAGTTCAGCATGCATTACATTTTAAATACTACATAAATAACATGACATAAGAAACAAAGATAAATATTAAAAGTGAAGAAATATCAATATAAAAGTTAAGTTTAAAATTAAATGATATCAAAATCCAGTAAATTTATTTTTCTTACAGACACATAAATTTGTTTGAATTACTTTAAATAATAAATACTAATTACAGTAACAATCAAATTAAAATATAAAATTGTCTTCTGTTTACGCGAATGTTATTCATTGAAATTAAACTCATTTATACCGATCTCAGGGGACCAACCACTACTTGAGATTTGACAAACCACAGATTCTCGTTAAAGAACATCGATTCCTACTAAGGATGCTTCGTGAGGCTATTAAAATCAAAAAACATCCTAATTTCAATAGAGAAAATGGTTTGAATGTACCACCAGCTTGGGATCCAGTAATTCAAATAGTCAAACCCAAGAAGAAGCAAACCACAGCTAGACTTCATTACTTTGAGCTCATTCTGCGTAAATAGAAACACCAATGATTAAATTATGTTCGGGTACTTTGAAATAACTACACTGGAACATTGAGACGACTACCATCTCAGTCTCCCCGTGACCATGGCTGCTGAAAAGCAACCGAAACGTCGAGGAAAGTGTAAACTTAAATATAAATAGTTTTAATAAGTTTATTAGATTAAAAATTAGTAAAATGCAATAGTAGTAGTAGTGTAACAGTTTCAAAATTATGTAATACAGTGTTAAATAAACAACATGATAAAATCCGTATAAATGAGTTTAATTTCAATAAAATATAAAAAATAATTACAATCAGAACTTATAATAAAGTGTATTTGCAGTTTTATTTTTCTTTTTAGTTTATATTTTTCTTATAAAGTGAGTACCTAATTGCAGTTTGTCAGTATTTACACGGAAATGTTATTATAGATATTTCTTTTAAATTTCATTGATACGTCATCAAATATGTTTCTGTCCACCGCGATGGAGGCTATATTATTATATTGTCTCGACAGTCTTGCAATGGGTGACTATTTACCAAGATTCGGGATTTTTGTATGGATTGCATTGTATGTGGTTTGTATTGAAGTAGAAATATATGTTTTTGTATGAATAGGTATGTTGACTAAAAACTAGATTTTAGTCCGTCTTTAAGACTAGCAAAAAATAATGGAGACGTATTTTTTCTTTTGTCACACAATCTAATAATAACAAAAATACAACGGATTTAAATTTCGTGTTACGTCACTTGTCGGTACAAATTTTATAGGACAGTGACGTCACAAGCTCCCACTCTCGAACTTTAATGCTTTATATCTTAGTAAATATTTCATGTTTTGTTAAAACAAAAAATAGGCGTCCAATATTTTTTGCTAATCTAAAAGATGGACTAATTCGAATCACTTATTTTTAACCCTCTCAACACGCCTATTGGGTATGTTTTGTTTATAAATGGATTGAACAAATACTTATCGAAAACAGCAATCAATGCACAAATGATGTAGTCGCCATTGCTACTACGCAAGGTGTAGTAGGCGCGATCCATGCGACAAAAAATTGTGTGGTCCACAATTTGTTGTTTCTAGTCTAGCTGATCTGCTATACTTTAATTATATCTAATGCGGGAGTTTTCTTTGGAATTAATGTTTTATTTTAATATTGCTGTTATAGATATAACTTCTTGATATTTAGCCAAAAATCTGAGCATTTTTAGTACTTTAATCTCTGAAATCTATACTAATATAATATTTGTTCTTTTATAAAAAATAAAGACCATTGTGGTTTTATCGCACCATTGCAGACTACCATTTATATTCAATTATAATAATTGGCGTAGCCTCAGCTTAAATATGGTTCAATTTGGATACGATTCACACTAAATCACAATACGTTAGTATTATTATATATTTTGTGTTAGAAAGTAAATTTTAGTTTTCTCCGACGTTTCAATTGCTTTCATCAGTGATGCTCATGGGTAGACAAAGATGATGGTCATATTACTAATTTCAATGTACAACATTTGCCTAAGTACTTACATATTATGATATAATAATAAACAAAATTGCTATTCGCAATATCCAACGTATTTTAACCCGTGCATTTTAAGCCATTAAAAATTTCACTTACACAACAATGGGTGGTTGTCAGAAAGCATGTTGCAAAAGTGTTAAATATGAGTTTTTGACGCTCCGTGTTGCGCCAGTCCGTCGTGTATGTCGCGCTTCGCGTTGTCGTGTCGTGTCGCTGTCATGTCACGTAATCACGTAAAGATCATGAGCGATACACACGTGACAACAACAACGTTAGCATGTTCGATAAGTTACATGTTTGTTCCTTTTTTGATTTTAACCTGTGTATTTTTCGAAAGTCGGATGTATTTGAAAACCTATTGTGTCTAGCCGCCGGTGTGTTGCTGCCACTTAATACAACAAGTAAAGTTAAAATAATTACTCAATTGCACAATCGCCATTGACTCACTTTTAGTACAATCTGGCAAACACATGGCAGCGATATTTACTAATTTTTTAACCCTTACATAGACATTAAGTCTTGTAAAACTACAAAGGGGCTGGCAGAGGCGTATTAAATGCACCACCAGTTAAGATGACAGCCTGTCCTTCTATCCATTCCAACCATCAACGGGCATATGTTCACCCTCTATTCTCTTACTAAGATTTTTCAAATAGAAACGTCCAACAATACTTTGTTCGTCCGGGCCATCGAACCCAGCTCATTACGATCGCACAGAGAACAACATTCAATCTATTAAGCCAACAAGATAGTAAGACGCATTGTTGTAATAATAGGTTACCAAAGCATATTATCGAAGTACCTATAAGTGCCTTAACTCTGGTAACGACAGTAGAAGACAAAGTTATCCTGTATTCCCTTAACTTAAATAAGTATCAGGCGATCTTAAACATGAGAACAGATTGCTTATGGCAAGCCTGCCAGCGAGAGCGCTCCAATACCCCAGCTAATATTATAATAGAGTTGATCCAGAATTTAGTGGACCAAATATTATTATATGTAACTAGGGCGGTAATAGCTTTGCTTTAGTTTGAGCTAGTTCGTAAGTTTTAACAGTGATTTTAGGCACCTCATTTATATTATCTTAGTATTGGAAAGCGTTTGATGTAATCCTTTGATATATATTGTTTAAAGTAAAAATGTAGTAATCCTAGCTAATATTATAAATGCGAATGTGATTTTGTTTGATTTTTACCTTTTTCCGGCTTAGCTATGCGACCGATCATCATTAAATTTCGCATACACTTTGTCAGGTGTACAGAAAAGGACATACTTTAAAAAAAAAGAGCGAAGCCGCGGGCAAAACTATTAACTATGTCTTATGAACCAGAAGTGACGACAGTTTAAAAAAAAATAACGCACAAGTATTCCTAAAATTATTTATTTAACAATCAAAATTCAATAACCAAAATTACCATAGATGATAATTTAGAACTATTACACTCAAAACTCTAATTACTGCAAGCGATTTAATGACTTACGAAATAATTATATTGCAACCGAGTAACAATGTAAAAGCAAGGGTAGCGATGTTCACACGTTGCCGACCGAGAACTGAATGAAACTATTGCTAAGCGCGCACCGCGTTTTATAGCGCACAGCTCAGCCCCGATCTTGGAGAGAGGGGTTTCGCTAAGATATGTATATAACTATATAATAATATATTTTTTGTAAATTCTTCATGATTTATTACGGACATTAACAAGATATGAGATGACTTTGGAAAAATAAATTGTACTTATTGTGAAGCAATTTGAGTTAAATTATTAGTAGTTCTGTTATCTCCATAAGCTAAGCTAAATGCCTCTGTTGGAGTGGTTTACGTACTGGTGCAATACCGGTATTGGTAAACCACTCGAAATTGAAACCAAGAACGCAAGTTCACCACTATATCAATTGGATTAACGCCGCTTCTAATTCTGGGTTAGTGGCTAACAACAAACAACTAAAACAGAGACAAACAACTTTAAATCCGTATTATGTACATAAAATGTCTAAATTATTGAATATTATTACATGAAACATAACAAGTGAAATAAGTGTGTCATTGACTCCTGCTTATTAATCATAATGGCAGATACCAGCGCGCCGCGTGACATTATATCATGTCATTCGCTCTACTAAACGGTATGTCACGCTTATAACTCTGCACGAATATCAAATATGGCGTTGTTTAATATTTCATCGTTATTTCACTCTTGAATACTAATTATCATGAAACTAAACTTTTATTCTTCACTTATAAATCACTCGTGATGTATCGCGTGAAACTTTAGTTTAACTTTTAGTCGTAATTTATTTGACTAACTAAATTATGTTGTTCGAATTATTTCTGTCAGGGAGAAATTCACGGTAGAAAACGTATAGGTTTTGTAGTATTTTTCGTGCGTGTTTTGAAAGAACTATCTTTACATACATTTAATTGAAACTAAACTATAGGATTTTATCGCGTTGTTTACTTAATACTAACAAGCAACTACTAACGTACGTTTATATAACACTTGTCCAGTCAATACTTCTGTACTGCATATCGGCCTGGGGTGGTACTTACAAAACCAAAGGAGAAGTTGCAACTTCCATATAAAATTACCCCACGTCCGACAGCTGAGAAAAATATCTCAAAAGATAGATAAAAATGAGTATTAATAAATTGTATACCTCCGATTGTCATCCTTACTGGCTATCATACTTAGAAATTGCTCCAAATATTCTTTCAGGCGCAATATTACTAATCTTAAAAATATTTTACTTTCAATCATGCAATACCTACTACTCTAACGACCATAAAAAAGTGGAATAAAGATGACATAAAGATTAAACAAATGTACATATGTGACATTTTAAATTCATTTGTTTTCATGTTACAAGGCAGGTGTAAAGAAAAAAATAAGATAAATAAAACTTATTTATTCCTGTTCTACATCTAGCAAAATATTATCTAAAACATGCGCTGGGTGGCTAAAAACATCTTCATATCTCGCCCAACCAAGATAATACAAAATAGTCATTACATGGGCGCAGACTCCCAGTGTCCTGCGCCCATGTATACATGTACAACAATATTCTTCTATCGCATATCTCCCTTCAACTCTGCAACTATATAATATATACGTCCGGTATATTTTACTCCGGACATGTCGTGACTGAATCTTACATCTAATGAGGGCATTATTTTCTTCGTTGTTAATATTTATTTCTTCTGGATGTCTGTAAAATTAATAAATAATCTAATAATAATAATAATCTGTATAATTATTGTAGCGCAGTGATTTAGGAGCACGCGCGCAGGCACACCTCTTTTGTTCTCGTGTGAGTGAGCGAAACAACAATAGTAACCTGTTTGGTTCGCGGACCAATGTACAGTTTTTAACTACCTGAGTGAGCTCGGGCCATTGCTAAATAGCCGTCGTGTGTAATAAATACCAGTAATTATTTTACAAAATAAATAGATTATATTATAGTCAGTAAGCGTTACTTTAAATAATACTCTTTAAATATGTTATTTATTACTAACCTAGTATAATAACTATTATCAAACAATCGCAAATGAGTTAATACAGTGTTTAATTGCTTTTTAATCCTACTCTAAAACTAAAATCAGAAGTTAGTATATTACAGGTATTCTGCTCCAGAATTAATATTTAGAGCAATTTTTTTATGTGCTAGCCAGTAAAGATGATCACTGGAAGTATATCAATTTTTTATACTAATTTTTAGCGATTTTTTGAGATACTTATCTTTGCAGTCGGAAGTGGGGCATTTTTGCTACTTCTTCTTTGTGAGCATTGAGCGCACACAAAGATATTTATTGAAAATAATGCTACACAAGAAGAGATACTTTAGTACCGATAGGTTATATCGCGAAGCAAATGTTCTAACAGTCAGGCAAATATATATACTAAAAAGTGTCCTTAGAACACATGAAAAAATTGACATCGACCCAAACATACATAAAAAACGAACACAACGTGCAATTATACCGTACCCTTTGACTAAGACAGTCTTTTCCACAAAACAGTTCCATTATAATTCGTTAAGGCTATACAATAGTATCAATAAAAAACTAAATATATACAATATGACTTACCTGAAATGTAAAACAGTGGTAACAGAATGGCTAAAAACACTCTCCTACCAAGAAACAGAGGAATTATTAAAAAATTGACAGATGATAATATTAATTAACCATTACTTGCGCATACATCACGCACAGCATCACACACATTATATTATAATTATATACATCACTTATTTGTACAAAAACAAAGCACCCGCGCACACGAACGCGCACACGAACACACACATAAACACACACACACACACACACACACACACACACACACACACAAGCACACGCACACTCACGCATACTCACTCACTCACGCACTCACTCACACGCATACACCACTCCTCTAACACAGGTTGATACAACTTAACAGAAGAGTTCCCAAAACCTGTACAAACCCATGTAAAAGTTGATAAATAAATGTTTTTGTATTTGTATTTTGTATTAATACTATGTTTACATAATTTTGAAACTATTAAAACTATTTAGATTTTAGTTTTAAAATTATCTAATAAAAGTGTTAAATAAACAAAGCGCTAAAATCTGTATAAAATAGTTTAATTTCAATTAACAATCTTTTTTATTAGGTCTTTTTTATTACGTCTTATTTTATATCCCTTGTAGTACCTATTTAGATATTATAAAATTGGCTACCACCAACGCAACGCCTACACAACCCGCGTGTAAAAATAACTGTTTTGAAATTCTGCCTGTTTTAGAAATTGTGTTATAATTATTTACTCTGTGTCCTAGTAGCTTAAAGATCCTTTTTTTTAGTATAGTCTTACGCCAATTTTACATGTTGATAATAAATAACTGATTTCGGATTTATTTTAATTTTTATAAGGACAACCAACAAGATATAATAAACCATTAAATTTACATATGGCCACGTACCACATGCACTATGACTTAGTAGTTAAAAATATAATAATACCTACTTGGCAATAGAAGACAATGGTTTATGATGATTTGTAAATCATGTTCATAAATAATTATGAATAATTTGATATCAGTTAGAAAAGTAACTGATATCAAATTATTCATAATTATTTATTTTTACACATTAATAAAAGAAAACTGTGATTACCATAGTTATTAAATAATTAAGATATTACTACAAACTTTTTCTTTCTCGATTCGGTTTGGAGTATTTAATACATATTCATATAGATAACCGATGTTCCTTTTTTTGTTTTGTTTAGCAGGTATTCATGGTTTTCGCATGGTTGAGTAAGAAGCAATAAAACATCTTCAATATTTTTACATTTATAATATTTGTAAGATATCACAATTGAATACCTAGGTATTCATCATAAAATCCCTGTACTTTTTTCTTTCGGTATTTTCAGAGGAAACCAAAAATATCTCAGGCCCATTTTACTTTTTAAGTTAAGTCAGTTATAGAGAGGCTTCTGAGCAACAATAGTGAAGCACGAAAACGTTTAAATAAACACAAAAACATGACACATTAACGCCTCCCATTACACTGAGTCTTTTGTCCGAACCGTTTATTTGCTTGACTAAACGCTCGCTTTTCACTTTTAATGTGCAAATTAACCATTGAACCTCTATAGAAGTTTTTATAATGTATATTTTTAATTAAGAGGGTGAGATATACAATGTAGGCTTATCAGCATTCTACATTCTGCTTGAGGAAAGAAACATGATAGAAGCCACGCTTTAATTCGCAGTTTAAAATGCAACAAATCTAATTAAATTTGTGGTGGTTGATAGACGATAATAGTATCAGCCTTGTTTAGATGCTTCACGACTAGATGGAATAAATGCATCCTATGTGTTAATCTAGTTTCCGTGAACGGTTTTCATGTGATTGAGTTATATAGTAACATAGATACATCACAACCGATATACAAAATTTCTATATAATTGATTAAAGGAGCCTTTTGCCTTTGAAGTTGCTAGACACGGGTCTATTATTTGTATAAGAAGGATAAAGACATAGTTCACCAGCTTAGTCCTGTGCCATTTAGTACACATTTTTTGTTTATATACACAGCACTCGCCCTAGGAATTTTGGTGGTTCCGGTGTCGCAGGAGACTTTACAAACACTCAAACAACGAACACAAGGAACGTTCAAACTCGGAACAATAATCTTCTCGAAGATTATGGAGAACTATCGGACATGTAGGAGTCTGACGTTTTGATTCTTCACCGTTAAAACGAGCGATAATAAACAACCATTGGATATCCATATAGCCTTAAAATTTCAGTGGTGGGTGTGATGGGATTGATCCCAAGAACTCTGCCTCCATCTATCTCCGCACTGTTCTACTGAGACTATGCCATTGCCCGCGGCTTCGCTCACGTTTACGTAGGTTAGTAACAGTACTTTTTTCTGAATGAATGGTAAAGGTGTACCCCTGACAATGTGTATACGTATTTCACGACGATCGGTTGAGTAGTTTACGCGTTTAAGTGTTACAAACAAAATCACATTCGCATTTGTAATATTAGTTAGGATGCATAAAAAGTATTTCCTTGGTGACGCGTATCTATCATGTTGCCCGAACTTCTTTGCAGTATTTGTCATAGAAGCTTAATCCCTTGTTATGTTCTAACATATACACGTTTGTAGTCAGTAAAGTTATTGTGTTATTTCACATTTTCGTTAATTATATTATACTTCAGAGCAATTAGGCCTAACAATTAGAAAAATATTTTACCTTTATAAAATTTAAATCAAACCGATTAATAGTAGCCGAGTAGTAGAAATACGCCGCAAAAAATCTAATTGGGCCGCAAAACCTTTCGTTATTCGGGAAATTAAAAAAATACCGCATTAAGAAGGTTTCCCTTCATCAAATTTGAGCCAGGCAGGGCGTTTGATTGAATTAACATGAAAGTTTCGGGCCCCGTCTGACAAATTTATCGCCATAGGATTTTTGCGGCCATCAAACTCGTAAAAAACCAAGTTTAACTTTGAAATTGCGTTTTTATTTTATTGGGATACCCGCCCGCTTTTATGTTTTCCATTTGGTTATTTTCTTTTCCAAGATTGGTCGACGCCTACAATCATTATTATTACGACTGTTACATAACATTTGTCTAACAGATTTTAAGTATAATAACAAAAGGCTGAAACTTAATGATTATTCCATAGATATATCAATACTATATTGCAGCTTTAGTCTCAACAGAAGCAATCCATATTAGATGGACGATATCATTAAACTTACAAGACAGCAATGGTTGATACTGGCACTTGATCTGCAAAGGCAGTATATTATATAGGATTAGTTATATGTATACTAGGTCGAGATTATATATTATGATTTGATAGATAAATATATTACCTGCTTATCTTGATTGTGCATTACTTATCATATGTACCACATGTATTCGTAATTGGAATCAATGATTATGTATATTGTTTAGCAGCGATAGCGCAGTGGGGAGACCAACAGACTGCAATGCAGAGGGTCTCGGGTTCAAACCCACGTCGCGCACCTCTTATTTTCGGAAGTTATATGACTTTTCGAAATTATGTGCGTATTGATTAACAATTATCGCCTGCTCCGTGCCTCGGAGAGCACGTTAAGTCGTCGGTCCCGGCTGCCATGAACATCTATGGCAGTCGTTATTGGGAAGTCAGTGCCCCATAATATCCTGACACTGGTCTAGCCTTAGGGTATCGTTAGCCTTCGGGTTGCGGAGGTCAGGTGGCAGCCGCTCCGTGTAAAAACTGATATCCAGTCAAATCCGGTTAGACTAGAAAAGCTAACCCCAAGTGACTTGGGAATAATAAAGGCTAGGGAGAAGAAGATCATGTATATTGTTTACCTTTAAGTGACTTTTGACTAGGTTGCACTGGGCGTGGTCACAAGTTGACAGTTTCGGCGATGTCATGGCTGACCGTGTGTGGCGAAGGAATCTTCATATAGTCTCACTTTTGTGTATATACATTAAAAAGTGGCGGTAGCCATGAATAACTATGGATAAGAAATGCTACCTCGTCGTACCTAGTCGCCTGTTCGAATCCTTGCCCTAGCACCCCGTGGACCCCCAGGGCTCCACGGGAGACTCGACCGGGTGGATCTACGTTGGCGTGACAAAAAAATGGGGTCCACAATTCATAAAAAATGGGGTCCACGAATAGTTTAAACGTCGATCGACGAACATTTTGAGGAATACCACTGGAAAAGAGAATTTCTAAAAAAAAGAGAGTTAATCCGTAGAGATTTGATAAAAAGAATAATTTTTAACCCAATTCTTTTTGGTCCGAATATATCAATTTAACTTGGCGGATTAAATTTCTAGCTGCAGGGTGTCCACGGAACCAACAACATTTTTAAAGTGGTCTATGAGAAAAAAGTCTGGGAACCTCTGCCCTAGATCTACCGACGTGACATCACTCCTAACACAAACATTCTAGCTTAGTTAAAGGGATTAAAAATAATACTAGTAAATTGTAGTCCAAACTGCTAGGAATCTTTATAAATGCAACACGTAAACTTAAAAGTTAATATTGTATAATAATTGTTGGACTTTTTTGGCTTAACAAAACGTCAACCTTAAATCAGATTTTGTTTACCACTAGTTGCTCATTTCAGTTGTGGGTTAGAGGTCGTTCCTCTTTGAGAATGACCAAACATGATTTAAGCTGTAACGGGTCGTAAGCGAACATTGCATCTAACAGAACCTCTATATTTGCATTGATTGTGAGATGAGAATGGGACGTATTGTGTAGAGCCTGTCGATTTTAATAATCGCATACTGTTCATGTTTTACGGTACGGTAGGGTGTTCATAGCTCCAATTAATACCTAAGTATTCGGAATGCCATAAATAGAATAGAATGGAATACCATGGAAGATCATAAGAAATAAGTATAAATCTGTTAAAACACATTTAATTTAAATTGGCTAAATTCAATAGGTATTGAAATTAAACTACTATATACGGATTTTATCGCGTTGTTTATTTAACACTCTATTACATAATTTAGAAACTGTTACACTACTATACTATAGTATTAAGTAATTTTAAACTTAAAAACAAATAGATTTCATAGTTTTAGTAATTTAATTTGCTTAAAATTAGTAAAGTTTAATAGTATAGTATAGTAGTGTAACAGTTTCTAAATTATGTAATAGAGTGTTAAATAAACAACGCGATAAAATCCGTATATAGTAGTTTAATTTCAATGAATAACATTCGCGTAAACAGAAGACAATATTATTCAATAGGTATGACGAAAGAATAGATGATGATGATGATAAAGAATGATGAAAGAGTTATCCTAAGATGAGAAATTATTTTACCTTTATTTGTGATATGCGAAATTTTATTCTGTAAAAAGACACTATCAAACTCACTTTTATATCTGTAGTGAAAATTAAACGGTATTTAGAATGGCCGAAATAATAGGTGATCACCATCAAACAAGTTTTCTGTACTTTTTATTTGGATTTTATCATAGTTTTTATTAGTTAACTAGCTTTTGCCCGCGACTCCATCCGCGTGGAATAGTTACAATGCAGGACTTGAAATTGTAGGATAGGTAGATATTTATTTTGCAAATAATACATATACAAACTGCTGTGGTTTACAGCAGATAGCTTATTTTAATACATTTTTATAAATAAGGTTTTTGCTTTTTCATCCTTTGGTAAAACAAAGATTTTGCGGGTTTGATACTCGTGAACACGCCACATAGAGTTGCCCATGGAAAACAGTTTTGTTTATTGTTATCGTAACTGCTGCTTTTAGGGGATACTGCACTCTTTTAAACTGAAATGGCTAATCGGTCGTAAAGATCGAAGTACGGGGAATTAAATCATTTTCCTCTTTTGCCATTTCATTAATGGTTATAGCTTTTATAATATTGCGTCCTAGATGAGTAATTTGTAGCCATGTACCATTACACAGCCTTGGTGCGTGATTTCTCTTTAACAGGACTAAAACACCAACTTTTGCCTCAACTTATGGGCCAGCACTCCTGATAATTCTAAAGATAATTCTACTCTACTTGTTTAGTGCCCATAACATTGTCTACTGAAAGGTAGGTACACGACAACATCCCTCTCAACTTCTGGCATAAATTGTTCGTTTATCTGGCCTACTGCCTCATTTAGCAACGCTAAAATTGAACTTTCACACAACCATTCATGATTGCCCATACTTATTTGTAGTTCAGAATAGACATTATTATTTAAATCGTCTGTGTGATAGCACAAATATATAGATAATACAAAATTCTGTCAATTAATTGAAATGAATTCACGTCTTAGTGTAATCATGCCGTTATTGACTATTTGCATACAATCTTATCCGATTTTTAGAAAAGCAGCCGCCTATTGCTCTGCTTGAGAATCATTGTGTAGTTCTACTCGCATATTTGTAGTCAGACAAAACTTTTTACGTGTACCCAGTATAATACCGAAACTTTCAAACAGGCTTATATTTCAATCGCCAATGTAATAGTAGTAGCAGTAATGTAATCTGACTTAAGTCACCAGCTAAAAGTACAACCAGCCGTCCCATGAAACCCTGGTTGTTCTTGATAAGTATCTTCCATTGTGCAATCTAGTGCTACGATTGCTCTTTTGTGGGACATCGAACATTCCTCCCAAACCAACAGCTTAAATTGCTACAACATTCTTCCACGCTCAACGCTTTTGCGAAAGTTACAAACACAACTATGTCGTGCTTCGCCGCCGCCGGCGCATCGTACATTGTGTATGGCGTGTGCCGCACTCACGCGACGTGTATATTTAAAAAAACGTCTCATGTTAAATACAAAGTTTCATGATTTTATCTTCGATAATGTCGAATTTCCATACAAACTTTCATCCCTCATTTCAAACCCTTCATGCCCTTTTGTACAACAAAATATAGCCTATTTCCTTTACCAAGGTCTACTCTACCTCTGTACCAAGTTCATCAATATCGGTTCAGTGGTTTAGGCGTGAAAGTGTAACAGACAGACAGTTACTTTCGCATTAATTATTATTATTAGAGACTGTATGGTTTTCCGTACAATAAATTCATAAAATCTTAGATTAATTCAAATACAACTAAATACTAACGACACCACAAGTAGATATTAATTTTGCGCAAAAGAAACAAGAGATTAAACAAAACTAAGTTAAAAAAGGGACAACCAGTTCTGAATGCAGCGCAAAAACAATAGTATGCAGGTATCAAAAACAAATGTCCTCCAAGCATCTCTTATTAAGGTTGCTCACCGACGATCAGTGAGTGAGAGCTAACGCATACTTTAAAGTCATTCAATACGTTAGTAAGAAAAAATCCGTCAACACCTTAGATTAAAAAAAAGTAATGTCACAGATACATTTGAGTTCGAGATGAAAACTTTTACATTACATGCCTGAAATCGAACGAAAAGCGTTTATACCAACATTTTTCGAACAAGCTTAACCGTCAGCACCAAAGTAAGAATTCAACAAATATCTCCACGTAAACAATTATGAAAATTTATCAATCTTTCCGAGACATTAAAACTGGGAATCACAATTTTTTCATTTAGGGGTTGAAGAAAAAAGAAATGTACGGTCGAATGGAGGGGCAAAAACGTTCCTGGCTGTAAGAAGACGGTCATTAAACATGATCGCTATCATAATTGAATTAAAAATTCCAACACGAGCGTTGCTAAGTGTCGGACGGTTGGAGGGGACGTGCCTGTTAATGCTATTGCAGTTGCCAGTTCCCGCGAATCTTGACACGGTATTATTCTTCGTATAAGGCTATTTTATCCGCTGGCTTAAGAACTTCTGAAGGTAGCGATTAAGTACCGAGGGAATTATTGTCTTGTGATTGCGACTTTGCCGTTGGCTTTGCTGGTGTATGATTAAAAGTAGCTGTGGTATGGTTTGTAGGAATGATAGGTACTTTTATATGTACGATAATTTAATCTAAAATAAAGCTTTGTATCTAAACTAGACTAATGAAACAGTCAACGTACATATACGTAGGTACTTAAAATATAACTTCAAATAACAATAAATGCGTATGAATTCGTCTACAGATTTATTTAAAATATATAAAATTTGTTTCTTATTAGTTTCTGACCGAATCTTTGTCGGCGTGAAACCCACAGGAATGATTACCGAGACTAAAAGTATTCAGGATAGTACCCTATCCTGAATACTTGTGTGCTTGCTACCTGTGTGCCAAGTTTTATCCAAATACATTCAATAATTTACGCGTGATTGAGCTGCGAGTGTACTTACATCTTGCACAGACTTCTAAAATATTTTAGGTTTAAAATAATATAAGTAGGACGTACATAATCTGATGAGATTATGTATGTCCTACATATATTATTTTAAAATTTCAATAGATGTATTGACTAGCAGCGGTATACCGGCGACCAGACACAATAAGTCATTAATGATGTCTAGCATTTCAAAAATTAACAGGGTTAAGTGATTTGAAGAGAAATTTTTGATAATTTTACTTGAGTTTTCCCTGTGTTTTTATCAGCAACATTTTGTTGCCGGCTGAGTTTTAGCAGGGAATCTTTCTGTATAGCTTCAAAACTTGCAGCCATCTTCAAAAGATTTCCGAAGCGCATCGCGATCATTCCCCCAAGTCGGCGCTAGTGTTTGAATGGGGCTGAAGTTTCTGTTATCTTGGAGCCGCGGGCTCTGTCTGTCAACTTGACAGACGAACCGTGCTCTCAAGATTGTATACTACGTCATTTTGACGTATATAGTTGTCATTGTTTGCTACGAGTATAGTTATTGGGAGAGTTGATGTTCGCCTATTATGTGCTATCAATGTTTAAAGTCAAAGCTTAATGATTCGTATGTTATATAGGTCACAAACTAACACTTATGAACGTTAACAGGATTAGTGAATTTACTAAATTTACCGAATTTAAATTCATATTAGTTGATAAGTTCAGGCAAAAAGTTGAGCCTATGAGACAATACCAAGAAACTTACAGGCATTCTTTTAAATCGTCATTAAATTTTAATTTTATTATGTTACAACTTATTTATATTCATGGTGTTGCAGTCATTATGGTATATATTACTGTCCATATCTATATGGATTTTCTAGATTTTCTTTTATTTATTTAGGTCTACCTAAATAAATAAAAAGAAAAGAAAATCTAATAATACTATGCATGACACATTTCAGGGTTGTAATATTAGTCTTACTAAAAATGTGACTTGGACGTGGTGGTCTTCACCACGTCCAAGTGGCGGCCCTAATTTGCCGGGGATGCAGGATGAATCCGCGAGTGATTACTGCGCCCCGACCACAGATTGCGAGAAGGAACACCGTGGCTTTTACCGGGTGAGCCTGACATAACCCCTCTGGCGTCCTTGCGGAGTAGTATGTATCAAGCATTCCCCCACGATAAAAAAAAGGCTTTTAATATTAATTATAAAAGTAATTTATAATGGACAGTAGTATGGCATACGAGCGTTTAGACTTACACTTTGTGATAGATGAAAAGGAACGTATAATCAGTGACTGAATGTGGTTAAACAAAATTTACGATAATATACTTTAACATTACAAAATTATCACTACTACAATAACATTCACTTAACCAAATTGGCTTATATAATAGATACAATGCTTGTATTGTCTTCTGTTTACGCGAATATAATACGGATTTCCGTATATAGTAGTTTAATTTCAATACAATGCTTGTATCCTGTATGAAACAAGCAACTAAAATAAACAAAACACAGTTTCACTTTTCATAAATAGGTGAACCTTAAAAAGTGTTATTCATCAATTAGGCACTTAATTAGAAAATTGAAATATACTGCGATAAAATCTGAGAAAGGTAAAAAGGCAAAACCTATATTCTCAAAAATAAAAACAATTGTATTCAAGTTCGGACATCAATACAATATTTATTTTATTAATAATTTAAGATTCGACTATAGTTATGGGTTATTTTAAGTCCAGATGACATTTTTGAAGTGAAAACTTCTTTAGGCGCGTTGAGCACGTTTTGGGTGAACAAAAATTATGGAACTCGCGTCATCGTCAACGAACGCTTTCCATGAGCTATATGTATACTGTGAATATATGTGTAATTTTTGGGTGAACAAAAAGCGTGAAACTCGCGTCATCGTCACCGCACGCTAGTTACTTAGTTTTCAGTTCTATCGGCTTTCCCCAAAGACTGCCCCGCATGTTTTTTTCTCGTATGCATTGACTATGAAGGTAAACCAAAAGATTAGTTAGGTATAATATTACTGCATTCTTTGTATGCGGAGAATTTTATGTCAGGAAAGCCGAAACCTACCGAGCAGCAATGACATGCCACGGAGGCAGTAATACCTCAACATAAAACAAAAAGCATAGTATCTCCTCAAGTTATTCGAGATACTGCATTTCCAAGTAATGTCTAAGCTTCTTACCTTCCTCTCGAGAATGTTCCAAGTACTCTCGCTACATGCATAACACCACGCTCGTTCTCAAGGGGATAGACAGAGACTAGGCAACGCCAACTTAGTATTTAGTAATGTCTAGCGACTAGTTAGTACTTGTTAGTTTGAAGTCGGTGGGTAAGTGGTTAAGACTGTGATTCCGTTGTGACTACTTTAAGCATAAATTAAATAGTTAAATAGCTTTTAATATTTTAATGCTATGTAGTTAGTAGCTACTAATGTTATTGCACTCTTTGTTATTGCAAAAATGTTACTACAGTGTTGATAAATACCTCAAAGATAATCTCTATTGATATGATTGCAATACATTATTTTTATATTATTTCATTTCATTAATGACATTTTTCTCATTATATAAATTATTGGATTTTATTTGACATAATTTGAAAATGACGATATTTCTTAAATAATATATAAATCTGGGTGAAAACCCTATGTCATGTATGTGACACTACCTATTCTCCAGATAGGTGCTAGAGCAATAAAGCCGCTCATCACCCGCAACTCTGGGAGTTGCTAACGAAAACCTCGCTGAAGCCGACGAAGCCGCCTCCCATATCTCCAGTATGGTACCGGCGCTGTGTAAGGCACGCTCACTTCCCGACATACATCCATACGCCTACCCAAATAGGCCTACAAGTCGGGTGTTGCCCCAGTCACTCCAGTTATGACTCGTACTTGTGAGCAGGCAAGCGCCCAGGATGCGTTGCGGCAGTGAAACCACACTGCCACTTCGCTAAAGACAACTCCGTGCCTCGCGCGAACGACTGGTTCGCACTAGCCGCGCCCGAGTCCGACGCTTGAACGCCACGTGTTTGCCGAGCAACGAACATGTCGTCCTCAGCAGCTAACCACATACCCCTGCGAGTC
Source organism: Catocala nupta (assembly GCA_963675205.1). Taxonomy (NCBI): domain Eukaryota; kingdom Metazoa; phylum Arthropoda; class Insecta; order Lepidoptera; family Erebidae; genus Catocala; species Catocala nupta. The sequence continues at coordinate 8,817,407 of OY776091.1, read as the reverse complement.
CAACACCAATGTCAGGCACCGCGTACCTACTCTAATCAGCGCGGTCGATAGAACCCGCCTTTCGAGGCGAAGTGGGCTTCCTGACCCCGCAGTACCCTGGTCCAAAGGGGGAGACCCGTGGTTCTCCCCCCGAAACCCTATCTACTCGGGTTCTGAAGGTAGGGGATGTGTGGGGGCCAGTCAGTACAGACCGGCGACACTTCGACCCAGTGGGATCTTTTGTGTCGACTTCCCCAATAATGATAGCCATAGATGTTCATGGCAGCCGGGACCGATGGCTTAACGTGCTCTCCGAGGTACGGAGCAGGCGATAATTGTCAATCAATATGCACATAATTTCGAAAAGTCATATAACTTCCGAAAGTCAGAGGTGCGCGACGTGGGTTCGAACCCGAGACCCTCTGCATTGCAGTCTGTTGGTCTCCCCACTGAGCTATCGCTGCTTTCACCATGGCTCTCACATGGATAATAATATAAGTTTGAAGTTTAGTAGTTACGAATCATTTTTTTTAATAACATGTACTTATTCAATAATTTGCGAGTAGTTTGTTAATATTGTTGAGCAAATCTCACTAAATATTCTAACCAATATTCCCCGGTGCACTTAGTCTAGACTCAGTACAAGTTGCGGCTAATCTCCGCAGCCGGGGACTCGTCTCATGCTTTTGACAACTTGACAGACGTCTGGAATATTCTATCAAAATTATGTTATTTAGAAATGGATTTATTTTAATGGACGGTATGTTGTTCGACATATTCATTATTGAAACATGATTACAACTAAAGTATATTGAATATAAATACAATAAACATTTTTTGATAGCTTCGTTTGATTTGACATTTCATTCCCAGAATTCAATGCCTCGGTCACGTGATTTGTTATAAGAATTTTAATGAAAGCCTTTTAATGTACCCGGCGGGCTTCAATCAATTCAGTGGTAGTAGAGTAGACCTAAAATACAGCGGTTGCTATATACGTGTATTACAGTATAAGAGTTAAATCTCTTTGTAACACATTTCGTGTGTATGCAAATATAGGCATTTCTTTACTTCGGGCTGCTTCTTAGAATTTAAAGACAGAAAACTTCAATAACTATTTGATGGCTGACTCGGCATCTGAGACCTTATAATCCGTAGCCCTAAACACTAACCATTAGGCCAACGAAGCTGCATTATTATTTTACTAAAAGCCAACATAAATAAGCAACTCTTTAAGTTCGAATTTCACCTTATAGGACGAAAGCCAGCTTATGCCGTATAATTTGAAAGCATCGTACAGCCTTTGATGCGTCCGTATTGAGATCGAGCTTTGAGAGTCCTCACATTTCATTTGTCGTGACACCTTTTAACGTGATGACGCTATCATATATACCATAAGAAAATAATGTTTGAATGAAAACATGGAATTTATATTAATTAATATTATAAATGCGAGTAGGTACTAGTTTGTTTTGTTTCTCTATAATGCGTTAAATACTTGACTGATCATCATGAAATTTCGCATACACGTTGTCAGGAGTACGGATAAGGACATAGGAAAAGAATTGTTCCCGAGCGAAGCCGCGGACAAAGACTGGTGTTATGTATGCTAAAGTAACTCTTTATGTCTGTTGGTTACGCTTTCGAGGTCAAACCACTAAATCGATCTTAAATAAATTTGGCAAAAAGATAGATTACTTATATCCTGAGAAAGGACATACATTACATACTGCTACATTTTATCCCAATATGTGTTCCGGGTGAATACACGCGGGCAACGACGCGGGTAAAATGAGTAGTCTGTAACAAAATAGTTTTAATAAATGTCAATAACGTTTACCTTTTCTTTAATAAAGTTACAAAGTATTACCATCGTATAATAAAAAGATAATATCTTTTTAGGATTCAAAATGCAGCTAGCTGAGTTTTCATTTCCTCGGGGGAATACAAATCGGTAGCGAACATTGTATTCAATAGGAGCTATCGAATACAATGTGTTTAGCTAGGGCCGGCTGGAGCGATACTTTTATTAATATTTTGTTAAGGAGCAGCCGTTGTAAGGCTACGTTTTCGATATTGTACTATTAAATAGACGTCATCCTTTAAAGATAAGATAATGATTATGTTTGTTCTTTCGTCTTTTCTTTTGTCTAAAAGCCACGACTTCGTATGGCGTAGTGGTTTAAGTGGTCACCGCTGACAATGTGCCGTGTGGGTTCGATTCTGCAACGAAATAAAAAAATGTGTGATCCACAAATACTTGTTACGAATCCGGTGATCTTTGTGTCCGTATTTTGGATGTTTATATAGTCCCCCGCAGTACAGGTATAATTCCGAGTGCGAGAATTGCCTTTTAGATGATTTCAACACATTGAAAAATATCCACGACGCATTTGTCGTTTTGAAGCCTTGCCTAAGCGCTCTCGCAATTTTAATAAGTTTTGTTTTATATTTATTTAAAGACTTTACAGAAAAACCGCGGCTTCACCCGCGTGGGATAGGATGAAAAGTATATTATATATTCTATATATTAATCCAGTACATTATCTATCTGTTCGCCAAGTTTTATCCGAATCCGCCCTACGGCCTATGCGTGATTAAGAAACAAACATTCACAAACTTTTACATTTATAATATTAGTGGTTTAGAATAACACTACGCGTTGTAAACTGATTTTATTTAAAGGTTTTTTCTGTGAGCAATGTATGTTATATGTCATATGAAATTGTCTAAAAGCCGGCTGTGTTTAGTTTTCGTGGTTATAATTTTTGTTATTCGTAGTATCGACTCGCTTTAGAGCATCCGAAAGTGAACATAAATTAAACACATCGATTAATTTCAACTAACAACTAATACAATCATCTAATAGCTAAACTATTAAATAAACTAAAGAGGTTAGTATCCGTCTAATTACTATAAAATATAATCTATCTAATTTATTTACCTATTCAAAAACTGTCAAGACGAGTATTTTATTCATCGGTAAAATATTACGGCGGTTGAAAACCATGGAAATTGAATCTTTATTAAAAGTCCATTAGAAATATTGTACACAAGTTCAAAGCATTCGTGTTTTAGAAGCCACCTGATGCAATACCTTCGTTTCAAATTACTGAAAGCTTACAAATTCAGAGAATAATTCTCCAAGGGAAATGAGAAAATATTCAGGTTTCATTGCATTCAAATAGAATTCTATTTCGTTCGAATAGTTCGTGTTCAGTTCGGTTTACAAACGATGTTCAACTGACGTTTTTCTTTGATCTTGAGTATGTCTGGTTATGTTGTAATTCTATCTTTTGTTGTTTGTCTTTCAACGTGGATGCCACAGAACAGTGGAAAAGTAGTTCTTATGCTTAATTCTCTTTCTCGATGGCCCATCTGCTTTTTCTTGTACTGTTCTGTGATCATGTCATGTTGGAATGTAATCAATATAAATTTATATATAAATAGGCAATGATGAAATAGGTCAATACCTTTGCTTCCTTTATTTGTTAACTGAGCTTCTTTTTTATATAGTTATTTACGAACGAATGAAATTCGAACGAACGAAATTCATAATTTGTATTCGCAATAATAATTACGGTCGAATTTCGACCACTGGGCTAACACTAGTATTTATAAATAGTTGTCGTTTTATAATGGGAGCATTCCAATCATCCGATTGCGATTAAAATTTGGTGACTTTCACCGCACGCCCGTTAAAGTTTTTTACAAATATAATTAAAGCAACGTATTGAAAGAGGCATTGCAATGCCTCATGTCCGGATTTAGAATCATAATGATAAAAGTATTATGTCTGAAAGCCGCAAGCATACGTCAGACGAATAAAGGCATTATTAATTAATAGACCGATGAATATGATAACCTACGCTGTCCTATTGTTGAACAAATCTTTTCCACTGATTCCTGTTGCCTGCTTGTTCTGCCAGTCCTTCATAAATAGGTTTAAGTCATCGTTTTTCGACCTGCCCAAATACGATACCTTCAAGTTGCGATACTGGTTCTGTTCTAAAAGCATTCTGTACAGATTTAATCTGATAGTAAAAATTTAACTTAAACGTAAATAAAAGTGCAATTCATGATCGTAAAATTGAATTGAACGTCAGATTTGAACTCGGAGCTACGGAGTTATCGATAATTTTGCAAGAAATTTCTATATATTACTTTTACTCTAGACAGCGACTATCTTGTGCCCCATGACCTTAACCTAAACAATAAAAATATAGTATTGTACATGTCTGTTCCCGGGCCTCTAAGACTGACTTCGATATATCTATATTATGGGTCACAATTTATACATACAGTAACAATGTTACCGTTACATATCTATGCAGAACTATTTTCAACAAGGAAACCGGCGCAAAATGCTTCCTTTGTGACAATTAGTGCTAATACGCTGACGTTATTCCGTTTTGAGCTTGGGTAACAGTTCGGTGTTGTTATGAACCTGCGAGCTTTTTGGATAAGTTGTTGGAATTATACGTGTATACAGGGTGTCCGGTAATTAATGGATAACCTTGAAATGTCTTATAGTAGAACTGAAGGCCGTCCAGAAAAAGGAAAAAAACATAATTAAAAAAAAATATATTGAAAAGTGCAAGCTATATTTGCATAGCATACTTTTGACTGTCTATCTATTAGCATAATTAGTGTTTAATAATATAACAACAAAAATCCGACGGATTTCATTAATTTATAGTCGTAGTATATAAGAAAGCTATACATGGTAATTTAAAAAAAACACATGTCTCAGGTAGTAGTTAGGATAGATTTTCTTTCATATTTTTTTCTGAACGGCCACAGTTCCACTATAAGACATTTCCAGGTTATCCATTAATTACCGGACCCTCTGTATATTTTACTGCATGGATCTCGTAGTGGGTTAAGCGTTCGCCTCGTCATTGCGATCACGGGAATAAAAATTGTGTAATCGACGAATAATTGTTACGAGTATCTTAGTTCTCTGTGTCCTCTGTTTGAATCTATGTAAAATCCCCTGCGGTACGGAAATTATTCCTAGTGCAGAAAAAGTTATTTTAAAACAAAACAAATAAAGCATTTATAAAACTGTAAGGAGGCTATGTCCGTTTATTGGAGATGTTTTAATAAAAACTAATGTCTTCTGTTTACGCGAATGTTATTCATTGAAATGTCCCCGTGACCATGGCTGCTGAAAAGTAACCGAAACGTCGTGTGTTAAATAAACAACGCGATAAAATCCGTATATAGTAGTTTAATTTCAATGAAAAACTAATGGGTTTTGACTATTAAGAGACATTTTAACACTTAACAATCGTCCTTTGTTCTGTCTGTCTGTTTGGGCATCGCGTGAAACTACTAAACAAAATTTGATGATGTATTATTCACAGTTTGGTAGAGTTGCTGGTAAAATCTAAGCCACTCATTTCGTTTGGTACTAGCGAACCAAGAAAATGATGTCACAAACAAACTTTACTACATGTAGACGAAGTCGCATGCAAAATCTAGTTAAACGATAATGAGCGTTGTTTGTTTGTATTTGGCAACAAAGAGCCTGAACTTCTGTAACGATATTAGTTTGGTGAAAGGTAAACGTAGTTATAGTAATGACATGGTATAATGCCCGGATGGCGTAGCAATTAAAATGGTAATTTCGCCATTGCAAGTGCGACGAATGTCGAATGATAATTTCTGACGCCAGAAAATTAAAAACATAGATATGTATTCCTATCCTGGTAATTTTAACAAAGAAAGGTAACAAAAAGGCTTCACTTTGATATTATTGCATATGTCTATGTTTTGAGGAAAATGTGGTTTAAATATGTGTGTTAAAAATGGATATATTTGCTGATCGCAAAAATAAAAATTTTTAATAGACACATTTTGCGTCAGCATTTTTATAATTTGTAAAAAGCGTTTTTAAAACAATATAAAACACTCAAAATGGCTATGTTTGAAAAAAGTTTGCAATAATTCACACGGCACATCGGCGCAATGGCCAGACACTATAGGATTTCAATCATTTTTGGCATTACAATAATTGACAAGTTAATGCCTCACTTTCTTATCAATAAGATTAATTAATATATATCCGGTGTAGTTTAATAAAACCGAATATTGTTATCACCTCGACGTTACAATTTAATCAATGCAATTACAATGCTTAAGGGTTACATACAGACGGCGTTCATTACATTCAATGGCACGTGTCATTATGGCGGCCATCTTTGCATAACCATCTTGCGATAGTTTATACCGGGAACGTTGCGCGGAATTCAATTTTGTAAGCTAAACGCCCCTAGGGCGTAGGGTGTGAACTCGACTTAAAATCGACACGTGTCGAAGATTTTCTTGCGGTATTTTCGTCGGCGAATGAAGATATTGTGAGTTATGCTTCTGCGAGGTCCAAAATACAAAAATTTATAAGAAAAATGAAGGTGCCTTTAAATATATGAAGCCAGCTTAAACATTTTGTTATGAATAATCTTTTAAGGTCTTTGGCGAGAGTAATATGGCCTGTTTTGTGTTTTGTTTTGTGTATTTAGGCTATCCATATTTAAAGCTTATTATTAAAATATAAAATTATATGTTTTATCTATTTTTAATTAGGTTACTTTTATTTATAATTAATGAGATATATATAAGAGTCTGTGCATCTGAGACATAATTAATTATATAATCTAATATTACTCTCTGGGGACGATATGGCACTAGTTAAAGAGACATTTTTAAGAAATAATTTAGATATCGCAACACTTATTTTATAATAAATTGCCACATACATGCTTAAGTATCTTATTTTTTTGTGTATTGCTTTGTAAAATTAAAGACATCATTGGTAGTACAAAAATGCAAATTAATAAACACCAATGACTCTCTTGTTACTAATGTTTGTATGGACGATTTGTTATTTGATTTTGTCTCAAGAAACTTTGAATAGCAGCTTAGAATCTGGAACTACAAAGATGAAAACGTAACAAATCATAGGTCTTCTCACTAGACTATCGCTACTAATTTTGACTTAAATTTGTACTAAATCCTGCGCCAAAATCATGCATCAACAAACAGGTATGCGTCGATCATTATTTCTCGAATTTAGTGTAAACAGCGCGCCAGCATCGTCGAACTTCTACCAAAAATGTTGTTCCACCCCGTTCACATTCGACTCACAGATTTCCCCCACGTTTTAAACTCGACCGAAATCCGCCGTAAAAGTTATGAAGTTTGAAAAATTCAGTTATTTATCAAACAGCCCGGCATCGATGACGGAAAGATTTCGTATTTGTTATTTACGATTTTCTTACTGGAATACGAAGATGCGGAAATGTTGAAATATGTACAAACGTATCAGGCAGATGCTTTCTGCGTGAATGGAGCTGCAGTGAGATCTTAGATTAGAAACGTGTTGAGTTTGATGGCTGAATACAACTTGAAAATTTATATTTAGATGATTTTGCTAGTGGAGCGTGAGGGAATTTGATTTCTTGTCAGCACTGTCAGGGAATTCTCATTACAGTCTAGAAATGTGCTTGGTAAAATATCGTTGCCTCTTTTTATATTTTGATGGCCTTGCTTTATCAGTTTGCGCTTATGCTTGCATGCAAGCTTGAAGTCCCGGTACGGGTAGTGTTATTTTTAGGTGTTTCTGTTAGCCAATTTTCAGAAGCGGCATCTGTGTGGTGTCTGGAAATGTATCCGATAGACGGTAATAGGTTCGTCTCTATTTGGCTTGAAACATAGCTGACGATATATAGGTAGCATATCTGTTACGCCAGTCAGAATCTATGTAATTATGTGACGTCACAACCCATTCTAGTAATACATAAGAAGAACGATATGATATTATATGTTTAATAGTTCGGAACATCGTGGTAGAAAATATTACCTTTATGTTTAAACTGTGTTAATGACACATACCGTATTGTAGTTTGTATGTACTGTTATATGTTGAAACATATGATCGTTTATAAATTGCCGTATTGCCATATTTTCTTTCTGCAGTTTTTATGCGTAAACACATTCGTTGTTGGACACGTGTCATAAAGAATTGACATGTGTCAAGCAATTCACACCTGTGCGTGTATGAAGGTTTATGCTAGTCCTTTCATGTTGTAAATATGAGAGGACTAGACTTTAGAAGAAAACGATGAGCAATGTAAATACTCGTGCAAATCCCACGCATATTGCGATAAAAAGCATCCAATAAGTTAATACGAAACATATCAGCGTATAAAGTTTCATCTCAATTCGTCCAACACGTAATTATTGACACTTATACATGTGTGATTATTTGTAAACATCTTAACAAATATATCTTGTATGACACTGCTCTTTCAACTGTAAGTATTGGGCAACATGTGAGTTATTTTCGAGCAATCATGGGCGATAGTAAGTCTGAGAGCCAATAAAAAAGTCTCCAGTTATGTTCTAAATACCACATATTAAAGGGCTAGCCTTATAACCTAAAAACGGGCTGAACATTTTCTAAAAGGATAACTCAATAAAACTTCGCCTACAATTTACTATACGTAGGCTCCGAAAATCTACTATTAGTGCATATGTATATAACAGCTTAGATAGTAAATATTGTATAAATTATTCACAGATTAATCATTAGTATTCAACATAGGTCCGAGAACCGGCAATTTTAAGTCTATTAAATATTATAGGCTCAAATTCGGCCTGTCATTAACGATATACGATTGTGCATGCCATCACGTGTGTCGCAGCGTTTAATCGTTCGTTTGTGACCGCGCATAATGAGTGAGCGATAGTTCGTGTGTGCGCGCCCTTATGTCGTATTATGAATTGCCAAGTGAATTAGTTTGTGTCGAGTTTTGTTTTTATTGTAAAAGTTTTAGTGTAGACTAATATTATGTAACTATACTCCATTTGGTTAGGTACTTAACTAAAGGTAAACAATCTTGATGTGTTTTTTAATCTAAATACTCAGTTTAAAATAAAATGCTGCTAAAGATCAATGTAAATACAACAATAACGATTAATAAATCAATTGAACCATTAGTTTCAGCAGTAGTTTATTTGTTTAATATGTGTTTGTGTAAAAAGTAACATCAAGATTGTTTACCTTTAGTTAAGTACTTAACCTAATGGAGTATAGACGCCGGCTTTCGAACGGCGGTTAATTGGGCAATCGTTTTAGTAAATGCGACTGTCGTGCATGAGGTATCAAGTTCTATTCCTTGATCTGGAAACGTAATTGGGTTTTCCTGGCAAGAAATTATTAGCTGCATGGACTCTGGTTCTGTGTCCAATAGTTGACAATTGGAATCGGTGGCAATCGTCCTCTATTACGTGAGACTATAGAAATGTGCATGTCATACATCTCTGTCTGCACCTTCGCGGGACGTATGCTGTTTGAAGATAATTCGTAATTTAAACCTTTGCAAATAACAGCACGAAATTTAACACTATGAGAATTTCGTGACAAAAAGAACCAATAAAAGTTTGGCCAATCTATAGATGGATTCCAAGACGCTATCCATACACAGAAGTTCTGTGCATGGATAGAGTCTTGGAATCCATCTATAGATTGGCCAAAATTCACAGAACTCACATTCAAAACTGCTACCTCATCCAGGCAGCCACACCTTTAAATATCTAAAATATAATTAATATACTTTTCCAAATGAATAAATATAAAATTTTCCACGATTATCATTATTTTGCTTCACCTCAAGTGAACTGATATTTTAAATACTCACAATAGCTACATTGTAATAAAAATAAGCAAAAGCAAGGCCAATAGCGATATTAATACTCTATAAAAACGTATTTTTGTCCAATACGAAGTCCAGCTACCGCGCAATATACTTAAAAGCTAAGTATTAGCGTACAATGGTGTGCAATAGTTGGGAGCCGTGGCAGCCGGTGCATACCGCCGAGGGACGACGGGAATTCAATAAAGAACGGATTATGGGCTAGCACTGGACTACGCGTTTTGTTTTCTATTTATCTATAGCTTCTGTTCAAAGAATCTTCTTGTTTAAGTCAGCAAAAGCTTTTTGCTTTAAGCTATTTATTTATTTTATTATCTATACATAGGTCTTCAACTATGAAATTGCCGTTTATGTCCTACATATAATTTAGTGGATTTTGTACAAAATGCAATAGCTATTTTAAAAATGCATTTATTTGTGAAAAGTAGACTAAAAATATTATTAAGAACATATACTGGGTGTAAGGGACGGTGTACTGAAAACTGAAATAGTAGATTCAGACCTTTGTTCTGAGTTACAATCATTGCAATTTTCGTCAGAAAAATCCCAATTTATATCCGAAATTTTTAATTTTTCTGACTGTATATCATAACATTTTCATAATATTGTCTTATGTTTACGCGAATGTTATACATTGAAATTAAACACTTTATACGGATTTTATCGCGTTGTTTATTTTACTTTAAACACTGTTATTACATAATTTTGAAAACTCTAACACTACTATTATTGAATTTTACTACTATTTAAGCTATATATTTTTTCTAATTAAAACTATTTGTATTTAAGTTTACACTTTGCCCCGACGTTTCGGTTGCGTTACAGCAGCCATGTTCACAGGGAGCATTGTAATTAAATTGGCATGATTTAAAGAATGAGCGTTGCGTTGTATCAGTAGCAATCCATTGCGTACCGCGTAATTATATTAATCAATATAAAATCTTTCATCTTGCGTTTTTTATTAATAGAAGTTTTCGTCGAGATAAGTACCTATAGAATGACGTGTTAGTAAAGTTTTCGTTACGCCGCGCCGTCCCTTACACCCAGCATTATTAATAATAAATATCAATAGCATTTTATACAATTTGTGTTAAAAGTTATATCGCTTAGTGTTTGCCACTATTCGTCTTGAATGATTCTATTCGCCAAAATTAAAAGTATAAAAGTATAAACATAGCAATACTTACAATGTCGCAGCGGTCAACAAATCACCAATAAGATTTTGTGGATGATACATGCCTAGTCCCTTTACTTTGCTAAAATAGACCAACACGTTAGGTCACTGCGTGCCTAGTTTTATCAGTAACATCTGCTTGCTTTCTTCGCATGGGAAAAAAGTAACAAACCTATATTATATAATCTACGTCATTATACCATTACGAACAGCAGCTGCCTTTAACAACACAAACAAACCAACAAAGCAGAGCAATCCCATAGCAAACGTCAGTACAATATATCTCAATGATTCCCCACTATAATTCCACCTGTAACGCTTTATAAAATCCGGCGTCCGTATTCCGGGCAATCGAAAGTTCCAGACGATTTACGTGTTACACGGTGACTGATGGCCTCTATTAACGCTATCCATCTCGCCGGCCTGAATTATTTATTGCCAAAGATGCACCTAAGTGCACTGCGTGGTATTGACTTGGGACCCAGTATATACAGAATAGGGCTATTTTTTACAGGCTTTTTGGAGGGGCGATGAAAATAAAGGTTGTATTTCGCTGGATAGAATGTCGTGCTTTGTTTATGTTGGTTTCAAATTTTGTAAACATAAGCGTACATAGCGCATTTTCGCTCTTGAAAAATGTAGGCAGATGTAATTAGCACTGATAGTTTTCTTTCTGCACCTTTGACTTATCGAGTCAAGTACCATAACTAGTACAAAACGATGTCGTTTAGTACTCTTTCCTAAATTTCCTTGAGGATTTTAAGTGTACGCTCATTTACGCTATTTGGAACCCAGTCTATTAAAAATTCCACCCATTAAAACTTACACATCTTTCGATTACTCTCTAGAAAAACCATGCAATCTTTTTAAAGTTCCTTACTTGAAATCCTGTGCAACGTCGCTTAGATATCTGCACCAAAAGAGCTGCGACTGGAGTGTCTCGGAATTCTTAGCAACTTCCGACGTTCCGATGACCACAACGAATTCGGTGCCTTTAATGCAATGCGGATAACCGCAAGCATCTTTTTCTATCGTTCTTGCAGACATATATGTGTTTAGTTCTGTAGACTTTACGATGTTTTTACCAACGAGATAGTCATTTATGATATTTGTATAAAAATCAGTTCTTTAGGGACCACAACATAATAGTCATGAATATGTGAATTAGATAAGTGGTGTTTAAATCAATTACATTTCTAATTCTTTTATGCTATTATAAAAAATAACACCATAGATTGATAATAATTGCTCAATTTCAATATCGAGCACTTACACGTAATGTTTAATTTCCAAATATTCAAATGTTCACAACCCTAATTGTGTCAATCAATTTACCCTTAAAACATTGGAACCGCAGCCCCTAACCCTCTGTGCGTGCTCCTTTCATAGACAGCACTCAATCTAAAAACAATATCTGTAAAGTATTCATGACAAATCGCCGTCTAACGAAGAGAAATAACGGTGAGAATACTGTGTGTCTTTAGCCTGGGGGACGATGGGCTGGGGTGACGTTAAGAGCGAATCTTTCGAAAGAGATAGAATATAAAAGTACTACTTTTATTACTAACCTGACACCGTCAACCTGACTAGGTTAATAATTTTTAAAGTGGACGTTTGCAAAACCAGCATATTATTCCTCTCGTTCTTGATCGTACTGTATAGAGTCGTAGTGCCAGAAGAGCACGACATAACAATCGCTGGTATTTTACGTACAGTACAAATAAAGGTAAGGGTGCTCTGAAAATCTTACTTACCGTAACCACGCCCTGCCCTTTTTTTATCTATTGGATATTTTTCAACTAAAGAAGTACTGACATCCACCCAAGGTATAAGCGGGATCAAGCTAGCGTCTCCTTAAATAGACAGATATCCATCTGTTTCTACCAGTTTATCATTATACCAAACGAGTGCTTCCTCGCAACTCCAGTTCATATTAGAAAAAGAGCTGCAAATCTCGGAAAAGTTTTGCGATATGTAGGTATTTCAGAAAGCTAGTTATGCCATAATTGTTTGGTTCGCCCCGTTTTTGGAGGGACTACAACTACAACTACATGAATCACTAAATATTATAAACAACTAGCTGTCTCGACAGACGTTGTCCGGTACGCACGAAAAAATCCAAGAAAAAAAACCAGATCTAAACCATTCTCGAATCCACATGAATACACACAAAAAAATTCATCAAAATCGGTCCAGCCGTTTAGGAGGAGTTTAATTACAAACGCACGTATAGAAGATTTATATATATAAAGATTATCATTGGGCAAGTGATAATTTAGGATATATTCACGTTAGACATAAGAAGCTTAAATCAAAAACTGCTACGTGAGCGCACATTAGGCGCTGTAGACTGTAGATAGGCGGGCGTCCAAAATAAAAGTAGTCGTAGATCAAGGCATGGTGGGCTCCAGCTAAAGACCTAGTTAGCTCGTAAGTATTAAGTATGCAAAATGTATTTATACCTTCTGGGTACTAGCTAGCCATTCGGATTCCCAACCCGCTTGCCGGCATCACTGCCACCCCATCACAATAGTATCCCTACAGTAGGGTTCGTTACTACATAACACCGTTTAGATTGATGGCTAATGCAATTTGCGACCGACTTGGATTTATAGTCACTGATAGATAAAAGCACTGCTGCTGCCTGTCTGATAATGCGACCACCCTGACAACGTTATATTTTGATAATGTAGGATATTTTGATACTGGTCGCGTGATTCTCTCTCATTGTTTCGAATGCACTCCGTTTAGGAGTAAACTTGCTTGTTGATTAGAAAGGGGTTGCGTTGTGGCATTTTGTTGAGTAAATTAAAAATTAAGGAGTTTTAAGGTGAGATGAATTGAGATAACGAATTTTATTGATTAGTTATCCGAGTGAAATCCAGCTCCGATAGACGGGCGCGACTGGTGGTAAACTGTAGTGCATTCCTTGCATAGCACTGTATTTCCCATTACAAATAGATGGCCACGATACTGCCTGCTGTAAGGGAAGCGGCCATTCTTTGGTTACTGAAAGTAAAAGATGATATCAACCTTTTTAGGCCAGGATGATGTGGGTAATTTTACGTTTACTCCGTAACTGTTCCACTGTTTATAACTAAATTGTGTTTGATAATATTTGATTACATACTATGCATCATAATTCTGGTTTTACTCATCAACATAATTAAATTAATTGTAAAGCCAGAGCTACCAAATTCTAAAACCGCTTCAACATTCGTTCAGTGATTGAAACAGACATGCAGAGAACATATAGGTTTGGAATGCATGGAACAACATATTTTTTTAAATATATTTAAATGGACAGCTACTTTTTGTCCCGGCGAAAAGTAGGCTGTCTGTGAGATATTTATTTTACTGCTGATCCACGGAAACGAAGCTACAGAATTGTTTAATATGAGACGTTATATAATAATATTAGCCCTGTTATAAACTGTCTCACAGCTGGACACGGGCCTCTTCTCAATGTGAGAATGATTAGGCCATAGTCCACCATGCTGGCCCAGTGCGGGTTGGCAGACTCCACATATCTTAGAGAACATTATGTAGAACTTTTAGACGTGCCGCTTTACTCATGATGTTTTCCTTCACCGTTAAAGCGAACGATAATTAACTATTAAATACGTACATGACTTCGAAAAGTCAGAGATGCGCGCCCTGGGATAGAACTCGATATCGCTGCAGATTATAAGACGTTACGATTAAATTTTATTACAATTCAGCTTTTCCTTTTCCTATTGTTAGCATAAGTACTGATCATTCAAAGCACCAATCCCCTTAAGCTAATGGAAAATATGCATTTCTTTCAAAAGATTAAAACAAAAGGCTATATTAAAGCAAACTCATTTATTTTGAAACTAATAGAAGTTTGCTCGGCGCAAACGTTCCATTAAGTCTAGTTTCTTCTCGGGATCATACTTGCCTTTAATTGGTTTTAAATTACTTCCCTGAGATTATTACAGTATTATTTTCATTAGAAGCCTTATCCGTTTTATAACTAAGTTTATTAAGTTTTATTATTGTGGAAGAAAGTGTATTATTTTATTTTTGATAGTACCTATCAAATATCTTACACGATTCTGCTTGTAATTCGCTTGTTTCATTACAATTTAAGGTCGATTTTCAATCATTAGATAGGGACACATAACAGATCATAACAGAGATATATGTTAAGTATTTATTTATAGGAAAAACATATTTCACGATTGAAAAATGGTATTCAACAAATTATTATACGTGTTAATTAGCTTAAGTGATTACATTTGGTTCAACGTATTTGTAGTTCTAAAATTTGGTTATGAAATAGTCATTATTGCAGAGGAAGTGGGAAAATTGAGAAGCTTACGCATCGTGGCTTTGAGTTGATATAAGAAATATCTATTAAAAAATATTTACATATTTATTTACAACTTTATGCGTAACACAAAATACAGAGTTGGATTTAATGCCTAACGCATCTTAAACTAGACCTTTGGTAAGATAGACAACATTTGGTTAGTATATTTACTAATAATAAGTACGAAAAGAAATAAAATATCTATCCGTAAATACACACATATAAGATATTATAAAAAGCATATAATAACCAGAAACTAATAAGAAAGAGTGGTTGAATTAAAGAAGACGTAATAACAAGGAATGAGATTTGAATGATTGAGAAAGGTACATACTAAGATGATTCGCTCTTGTGGAACAATATGGGGCACTTACACGCAACTTACGTTTGGCAAATTTTATCTAAACATATTTGATTTATAGCCTCTTAAAAAGCCACTATATAGAACGAACATACATATCCAGTGCAATCATATTACAAAATATTACAATACGGTCTTACACATTACAACATTTTGTTAAACATAATACTTATATTACGCCCGCATATCCCCAAAGAGAAAAGCATACTTATATAAAATATGCAAGACGATTAATGCTTAATACATTGCACTCAAATAAACTCAGTTTAAACTAGCATCTAACACAACGATATTACAAATGGTAGTCTCAAAAAATAAACTGTACCATCAATCTATTTCTTCTAATGCAAGTATACTACGTAAGACCGCAGGACAATTTCTTAATCGTCGTGGGGTAGAGACAAATCACCGACGCCGCTGCACTGAGTTGCGGTTCGAGGCTCTAGGGAGAGTCCTACTGCAATTGGTGGTGTAAGGGATGAAAGATCGGCGGGTAATTAAAAAACATAATATAAATATCGAAAATTTGTTGCCAATTATTTTGCAGGTTAGACTTTATTGCTGTCTTTTCGTATTTTATACTTTACACTCGTAATTAGGATAAAAGTTATGACCCAGGGAAATTTGACATGAATAGAAATAACATACTAAAATGTTTAATATGTCAGGTTTTAGGGGCAGTGAGTGTTTGTTTACACTCATATTTATTTGTTTGGCAATCAAATACTGCTATTGAAAGTCTTTTTGTAGATCGCACCCAATAACTTTGTATTGTGTTCCTGTAGGGAGTAGTACCTACAGGAACACAATATAAAGTTATTTATTGGTGGAAAGGAGAAATTTAGGAGAAGATATGACAGTAGGGGAGAGATGGGAGCAGCCCTTGCGCTGGCAGCAATGGAGCTTATTGAGAGCAAATTATTTCACATGTGAGTTAGAGGCTACAGTAACCGTTTACCATTAAGTAAACCTTTTGCTTGCCATTGTATATCTTAACTAATATTATAAATGCGAAAGTGAATTTGTTTATTTGTTAAGATTTCACGTCCAAACTACACGACCTATCATATCAATATTAATTCGCATTAACGTTGTCAGGGGAACAGAGAAGGACATAAAGTAACTGTCAACCAGAAAAAAATACTGTTACTAACCTAATCTAACCTAACCTCACTTACATTTACGCGAGCGAAGCTGCGGGAAAATCATATTACTATAATGTAACAAAATCGCTTCCTCATATCAATAACACCACACTAGCAAGGGGACAACTGCAAATTGCGGTAAAATAGGTTGTAACGCTCCCCGCTGCATCGACTTTGACGGATGTACCGACGTTTGCGCACCTAATAAAGTAATGCGTCCCGATGTTTACTTACCGATAACGTACACGGAGGGACACACCTGTCACTTCTATTTGTACCTTTTTTTGGATTTACGATTAAATACATCATTGTGTTATTTATTTGCTTCATTGGTGTAGCAGTAGTGAATTTGACTGTTGTCCATGTGTGGTCTTCGGTTTGCTTTGCGTGTCAGGCAAAGTTTTATTGACTTTTTCTTAGGACAAATTCTCAGCAGCACGGAGTCTAAGACAGTGTCCAGAAGACGGCAAAAGGCTTGCTGTCTATTAAGTGGGATCTAAATATAGTTGGTGAATTCTGTTTGTTCTAACATATTTCTACTCCTTCGGAGATAGGTGCATAAGACTACGTATGCATGCGTGTTTAGCTAAGTTTTTTCTACAGAATATACCACGGGGAGTGCTCTGAAGACTTATGCCACCTTATCCCGCCCTCCCCTTTCCTATCCAGAACAACGCGTGCTGGGCTCAGATGCCATCCTTACACGGTGGAGTCGACTAGAGTGCGTACCAACAAGTTTGGATCCTCATATCCCTACCGAACGATCAAGGCATGGAATTCTCTGTCAAGGCACGTGTTGCCTTCTTCCTTCAATCCTGGGTCCTTTAAGCGGGTAAGCGGGGCGTGAAAAAGCACCTTCTCAGGCCGACAAAGTAGAGACCTCAACATCGCCTCGGCTGCTATGAGGCTGCTACGATGTGGAGGCCACTGCTCTTAGACCACACGACTGCTTACCATCAGGAGGAGTGTGGTCATTTTGACGAGTAAAATAAAAAACTTCAGAAAAAAATTCCGCTCCACTTCCTAGTAGCATATGTTCGCGTTCTTGTTTAAGCCTGATAATGACGATTTACCGGAGCAGACAACTTGGTATTGAGTGTTTATTATTATTTGATTATAGCAATACGGAGTCCTGCAAGGTTCCTAGTAGACGGCAGCAGACATTAACGTCTTTTCTCAGAGGCATTTAATCTGGCAAACAACTAGGGACTAAAATAGGTGTGATCGTTTCAACGAAAATGCATCACACCTATTTTGCCAGTTGTTGCGGTTTGCGGCTAAAGAAGCTCTATAGCTTCTTTGCTCAGCATGTCCTTATGTATAGAATTGCGTAGCTATAAATTATAAGATGGTATAATTTCGCACTAGCCGACGAAAGTGGGCAATTATACAATTTTAATCTATGGAGTTTAAAATTGTATAATTATCACCTTCCTCTGCCCAAAAGCACTTGTCCGTAGACCATAACGACAATTGTATGCAGTGCTTACTGCAAGTTGAAAGAACTTTGATAAATATATTGGCGTAAAGTGTTTTCTTTGTGTTTTAAATAGATAACTCCCGGACTCGGAATAAATCCTGTGTCGTCCACTTTACAAACATTTAAACAACGGACACAAAGAACACCCAGACTCGGAACAACTATTTTTTAAACACACAAATTTTTGTCCCGTGTGGGATTCGAACCCACAACACTCGGCGACCACTTAAGCCATTACGCCATCCGCGCAGTCGTATTTTGGCGTAAAGTACCTCAATTGAGGGTTGTAAGTGCGTGTAAATAAACTGATGGCGCCAGTAATTGTGTACTACATTGATGTATGGAGCTCAGGCTCGTGTGTTCGTATGCAAGGGGCGAGAGATAGATGATGTGCAATGCTGTAAAGATGGATTAGGGGTAAACGTAAAATGTATGGAATTATATTGAGTTTGAAGAATGTAAGTTATTTGTTATGTTTGATTGTCTTGCAACTGTATTGAATGGGATTGGTAGGCTTGAGGTCTTGTGTTCGATACTAGGATTTTTTGAGGACAAAGTATTATTGAGTTTCTATTAAGTGATTCTAGAAGTAAGAGTAAGAAAAGGTGCCTAGTAGAGGCTCACTCTTTGATACGTGGTTCATAAAATTATAGCTGACGAAATGTAGGGTGTAATATTGAGTACCTACCTTAGGTTTACCTACTCTTCGGTGACAAAAGCGTCATATTGTACGCATGTATGTATTCGAGGATCGAAGTGGAAACACCGCTACTGAGAATACGTTTTCCAAAAAGTGTATTAGTGTATTAAATAAACTTTAGTAACTTAAGTTGACTTAATATTATCACTCGCAATCGCAATGTCTTTGGCAGTTGCGTATAGAACCTGAAATATTTAGCTGTAAGAATACCAAAATATTCCATCATGCTGCAGTGCAATAACTACAGTGCATTGTATATAAAAGTGTCTATCTTCCCAAAGCATTAAGCAGATTCATATCCAAAATCACGTTCATACTACACATACATCACAAAAGTAATAAATTGAACTTAATAAATATATTTTATGAGCTAGACAGCTGCCCTTAAACTATTAAAAAAGTCCATATCGACTCAGCAAAAAACCGTTCAGTACAAACCCCATGATAGTCCCATGCATCTTGTGTCCATGAAATATGACTCAATATAAGGCGGGGATGCAGGTACCTTGGCTCTCTGGTAGCTGAAATCGTTCACTGTTGATATATGACGCGTGATACTGGAAAAATGCGATGTTTCTGTAGCGGCAGTTTAAACATACAATAGAAAAAAGAAATGTTCATTCCAGAGAACATGGAGTACCTACTGCTCTTCGAGCTGGAGACGAAAGCTATAGTAATATTTATCATGAGAGGCGGACGGTGTTGAAGGCGGAATGCTCTGTCTGTAAAAAAATATTTGTGTCATATTTGTAAAAATCCATTCATCCAAGATTTTAATGCGGTGCACTTTTCAGTGTAGCAATTTCTATCTTTCTCGGTCAATTGCCAAATCCTTCAATTCTCTATATATTTATTTATTATTTATATATTTAATTATAACGGCCACAGGCCACTTATACATACTTATACTTATATCTCTACATTTACTTTTTCTTTCAGTTGATTTGTATACTTTCTTCTTGGTCTTTGTCTCTTTCTCTTTGTGTCTATTTTTCCTTCCATTATATTGGAAATAAAATTGTCATGTCAAGTAAGTAACCAATCATGTTTCCTCTTTTTTCAAATAAAAATCGTTTATTTGTTAAAATGTGGTTTATACAGATGGTTTGATACAAGATTAGATACAACAAATTTCAACGTTTTACGGCGTGCAAATATTTTTAATTAGTTATTTCACTTTCTTACTTTATCATCACTCAAACTACCTGTTTATTTACAATTTAATTCGTCATTTATAGAATTAAAAGAATTTTGAACAAGACATTTGAACAAATGACTTAAACCTATAATTGGGTAAGTCATGTACTTGTTGTATTTCAAGTGCAGTTGTTACTGACAAGCTTAGATTGTATGACAAGAAGGAAGTTTTTAATAGTAAGCTAGTGTGTTCCCTACTTTTTTGGACAATATTTGAGAGCAGACCATGTCCGCGATTTTTTGAGCTTGTTCTAGACAAGCAGACAAGCAAGTTTTTGTTGACATCATCAGTGTGCTAAACGCAGTATCCTCGTATCCAGTACGAAACTTTGTTACCTATTCACTTACCCATAGTTGGCCCGTCCCTTTGTATTCGACACGTCCTTTGGTTCAACGTTCCGAACGACACCGGATCTATCTCTAGTACAAGAGTTTACTACACTATATAGTTATCATAAAACAAGGTCCCCCGCCGCGTTTGTCCGTCTGTTCGCGATAAACTCAAAAACTACTAAACGGATTATCATGTGGTTTTTATCAATAGACAAAGTGATTCATGAGGAAGTTTAGGTGTATAATTTGTTAAGGTACTACACATGGCGGGTCGTTTTAAAAAAAAAAAGCTTCAAACACGACTTTTTTCTTCCACGGTATTTAAGCAAACCAAACCTTATCCACTTAGTTACATAAATATTTGAAACTGAAAACAAGTCTCAACATATCAAAACAAAAATACATTCTCTTCACTCAGGTGACATATGCCGATATTAATAACAACTCCAAGGACATGAGCCTATGAAAAATAACCCAATTGAGGTACAGGTGTTCTGACAGAGATGATGGGACAAATAATTGAGATCACTTAGACGTAGTGCGGGAATGAAAGAATGTAGGGTGAGGGAAGTATGTCAGCAGAGTGATACGTAAAGAGGTGTAAGGTGTAAAGTGGAAGGGTGCGTATCAACTGATGATTTCAAGATTAAACAGCTTTTGAAATTCATAGGCTGATCACACCTGTGTCTTCCTTAAGAGTTAGGTAAATATGTGTCAATATGTTATTTAGAAAACAATACCTATCTCTCTTGTTGTAAGTTCTTTATGTGGTTAAAAAGCTAATGAATTTTATTGTACTTTACAGCTGATTAAAATTTAATGTTTATCATTGTACAACTTCTTAAAAGAATATCGGTCAAAATTTATATAAAATAAAACATTAAACATATCGTGTAGTACTTCACATGATTCTAAAGATTTATAAATACTAACGGTCGCCAAGTGGTCGAAAATCGACAAAAATTTATTTTAAATTTTAAGATTGGCCGTTTTGATATATACCGCGAAATTGCAATAGGTACTTAAGGTATGTAACCATAGTTACGAAGAATTGTACGACATCGACCGAACCATGCCGAAATACTACGAACGCGATTCGACTGCGTGTGACAAATGCATGGTTGTGTGCGTGTAGTGTTTTTTCATTAATTAAATGTATTTCTAATACATATTTTATAAAAATATTAGGATTCGCCCTTCCTTCTCCATATAAACTTTAACTGTGCCAAATTTCATACTACTCTACCCGCGCAATTTTCGTAAAAAGGGGTACAAAGATTTTGCATCACGTATTAATATATAGATAAAATATTAAGAATTTTTAATTTAACAACATTCAATCTAGAGAAATCCTTAGAACAAAAGTGTTGTAGGCTGTTCAATTATGTATTATTTAATGAATAAGGACTAACTTAAAATGTTAGACGTAAATTCTATTTAATACCAGTAAATGTTAAAAGTTATTTTTTAGGATAATTCTACTCTCCTTTAGGTCTACTCAATATTTTATGCTCATCTGTACCTTATTTTCTATGTTGAATATCATGCCTAACCCACTTTGTTTATTTATTTATCGTACGGCAATGTAAAGCTGTCCGTTGTTATTGTTTTGTTCCATAATATAATGGATCGAAACCAAAATAACATTAAATTTCATCGGTAGTTCTCTTTACCTCATTTCATCTTAGTTTTCAACTGAAGTTTACCTGTAAAAAGCAACAATAAGCCAGACTTGAATATTTTATTGTATGCCCATACAATACATGACAATTCTGATCTGCATGTATACAAAATATCCACAAATCCAAATTAATCCGTACGAATAGGAAATCCACAATAACTTACAATAATACGTAATGGTGACGTCAACACTCCTCCCTTAGTACGTACGCCTCCCTCCCTCATATCCCTTAATCAGGTTTATCGTCCATTAGCTGACGGAATAACCATAATGTGTTTTACTAAGGTATGCGTAGATGAATTTGGACATGTGGAAAATGGACAACATTTTTTGCTGTATAGATTGACGAAATATGAACAGCAAAGACAAGACTATGGAAAATTTTGATTTTTGGACATACCGATGAGTTGTTAATATTCAGAGTTTTCTAAACAGAATGTTACGTAAAAAAACATCCAAAATAGAATAATAGTATTTCAATATATTAATGCGTATAAAAATATAATGTTTATTGTCTTTAGTTTTAAGAATACTAATATTACTTTATCAAATTTTTATATGGGTCACATTGCCTGAATAAACAAATTATTATTGTTATTATTATTATAAATTTCGGCCCGTACGTCCGTCCCTCTATATATAGTTATTTAACAAGTTGATTGATATGTCAACAGTTAAGTTACAAATGCTGATAAAGCTTTCTTTAGTCGTGTCAGAACTAGTGTCTGAAGACTCCTACCGAGATGGGTATATGTATGATGGGCAGTGTTGTATCCCAATGTATTGTATATTGTACACTTATTTATCAAGAGATTTAAGAAACGTCGAAATGAAATATAATTGATAAATGTTTATCACGTGTGTATGTGATGTCAACATCTAGGAACATAACTATACCTAAATATGTATTTCGTAGTTAGAACTGCTTGAAAAAAATGTATACTATAGCTTAAGGTTAACAAAATCAAACTCCATTTTATTGTTTTACACAGATATCCCAATGGTGTTTTATATATGGGCAGACTAAACTTGCCACAACCCGTATCATTCATTTTAAACCGTCACGTGCGCAGTATCAGGAGTTAGAGTCTAACTACACACGGTTCGTTTGCCGCGATCCCATCTCGACAAATCGCATTTACGTCACAGACTATCACGCTGATTCCTCCACGGAAAACATTAGAAACATTGGAATTTTGTTAAAAAGAGGGAAATCCAACTGCTTCGTGGGGAGTGCGGATTATCTGTAAGAGTTTTCATATGTTTAGCTTTTATTTTGGAGGTGAGCTTTTGAGCGAGGTTGAGATGCTTAGCATATGTTATAGTTTTTCAATGTATAATTTCGTCTACTAGTTTTCTGTTATTTTTATTAGTAATTAAAATAATTGCTTAAAAGAGAAACCACAACCACACCGTTAGGTGGTTAAACAAAAATAATTGCAATAACAAAAGTTTCTTTTGAAAGAAGAGTTTAATATTGTTCAGTAGGCTTTAATTCAATTAATGATGACAATATGACGAGCCACTACGAAAATAAAAATAATAGTGTCACTTTTGTTTCACGTTAAATTCTGCATTATTTGGTATAGTTATCGTAAGGAACTTGGTTGTCCAATGCCGCACGCCACTATGCACAATAAGCCTATATGAAAATAATATCCCAATTTAGATTCAGTATTCGGAGCATCCTAAAAGGCTAGGCTTTCTAGACTCTATTTATTGAATTGTTATTATGTGTTATAATTGCTGTAAAAATAAAACAGTGGCGCATCAAATTTGTTATTATACAGCTACTTTCTTTTCAAAACAAATAATTTCAAAGGTATTTACTTTTCCGCTTAAAGAAGGATTTCCTTGACTTTTATTTCGCTCAAAAATGACTCAAATATTTATATTAAACCATATCAACAAATAACTATAATACCAGCCGTTGTATTTCTTTACATCAAAACAATACCTTTGTTCCACAATTTTTGCACTCACAAAGAATATCCTGAGAGAGGTACACCAAGAATTGAATTGTGTAAAACCTTTCACAGGTTTATCTACGGGCGCGTCAGGCAAGCATGCTTTGAAATTGCAATAAAGCTGCAATCACATGTTCTTCAAAGCAGTCAAAGTGTCTTTTTATATGAGACGACAGTGTGAGCCTGGAATCATCGAAGATAGAAAGAAGCTGGAGACATCGGCTTCTGAATATGAGAATTATTTTTAGTTGACTTTGTCTGATATGTGTGATTAAACGTGGCAGTATTTGTTTCTTTTTTTATTATATTAGAGTTTAGTCGGTCTAGTTTAGATTAATCGTAAAGTGACATTAAAGCAAACACATTATTTTTCACTAGATGTGCCCGCGGTTTCACCCGCATTTATCGTTACTGCGCCGCCGCCCGCGTGGGTCGTAGCGTGATGTTATATAGCCTATGGCCTTCCTCGATAAATGGGCTATGCAACGCTAAAATATTTTTCAATTCTAACCAGTAGTTCTTGAGATTAGCGCGTTCAAGCAAACAAACAAAATAACTCTTCAGCTTTATAATATTAGTATAGATGTGGTTTTACATACCCTCTTATTTTTCAAATTGTTTAGACATAACAAATCTTACTTGTGGCAAGTTGTATATTGTGTATTTGTGTATCTCTTTCTAGTTTCATTAATACCTACTTTATATATAACGATTATCCGAATTATAGCCGTAAAACCAGTTGCAGTGGCTACTCGCGAGTTGCGACCAGTTATTCATTCTAAAGCTATGTAGACTTTGTATCATTATATTATTTGATGCTGCAAGTACCTGTGCTATAAATCTACAGTATGGTTTATACAAACAATATTATCAGTACATTTTATGAACTAAACTACAATCTTTTGTACAATGGAGAAACTATTAAAACAACATGATGACATTGTAACATGAAGTAGGTCGTGCACATAATTCAGTTTGCCATATCCAACGCACAAAGTAGATTGTAACTCTAAGTTTTAAAGCTTTTGCTATGGAAATTCAACGAAGATGCATGCTGAAGCGGTGCATAGTAGATTGCATGTAAAATTTTGATTCAGCACATCCTTTGTGCGAGAGAAGGTTCTACAAAGTCTGTGGATTTATTAGTGTTTGCATGTCCTAGATTGGGACTAATTGAATAGCTTTATTATGCGTTCGAACCCTGTCTAAAGTTTACTATATTTTTGTGTAAATTGCACATGCTTTTATGTGTAAATAGTGTTGCATAGTAGCATGTAATAATGGTAGTTATCCATAGCATGAACCTAAATAGTACCAGTCGAAAAAAATGTTCTGTGCTTTTGTTCTGTGGTTCTAACTAGTTTTATAATTGTGAATGTGAGTTTGTTTGTTACACATTCACGCCTTAACTACTTGACTAATCGTCATAATATTACACAAACATGGGTACAGAAAATAACATATTCGAAAACTAACTGTTTTCGAGGGATATCATACACATGGTCGATATGTCTTATACTCTGAGAGAAATTAAGTAAATATGAAGGAATAATACTATTTACGAAAAAATATGCTATGAAGTGTGATTTAAAATATCACTCACACCAGTAATTGATTTTTAATGTATTGCAGTATCCTAAAAATATTTAACTTATTGGTAACCGAACTAGGAATGCTCCATGAGGAAATCAAACTGTTCATTTTACTACACTTTCGTATGTTGGAACATAAAATATTAAAAATATTTACTTAGTTATTGTGCCGTCTAGTCTGGTAACACTGGCATTTATAGGTATATACCTTATACATACGTTGACGTAGTCGTCAGGTACTGGAAGCATATAGAAAGAAAGAGCCCTTACTGTTCTGGAGTTAGCCCTTAGGATGCGTATAAATGTTCAGATGTTTCTGTGTGACTAGCAAAGTGATCACACTTGTCCATTATAAAGCTATTTCTATAACGTCGTAAGTCGTGCGCAACAACACCCGCGGGCAGACATCGGACCATCATATTTACATAACGAAAGTATCAAACTAACATTAGTCACAATTAAACGCAGAACTAAAACAGGTGGGAAACTAAATGATATAAACATTGAGAGCAAGGGCCGCAAATTTTCAAATCCGTAGGGGCCTATAACTACGCCCTTCGGCAATTTCGATTTAAACTCGGCATTTCGGCAACGACTAATAATTCTAAAGTTGGCAATATGTTTGTTTCACTCGACGTCCCGCCGTGATTTCCTACTTGATTAATTGGTCTTCTTTAGTGAAGTTGTTCAGTTTGACTTCAAACCGGTTTAAGATTAAATTCTTTGTCGAGATTTGTTTTTGGGAGTTTGTTGCGTCAATTGTTAATAATATCCAGACGTAACTTTCTCCCATAAAACTTAGATCCAAAAATCCCTCCCTTCACTTTGCTATTTTAGATGGAGAGTTGTTTGTAAGTACGTCTCGGTATAAAGTTGACTTCGGTGCAGTGGTGGTTTCGGGTAAGTCGCTTAGCAACTCGTTAAAAGACGTTGAATTTAAAGGGGCTCAAAGCTTTGCTTTTGGTGCTATATTTTGAGTGGTATCAGTCTATACGTAAACGAATAATGCTGCATAATTTAAGCTAAGAAGTAATATCCTACTAAAATTATAAATATTAAAGTTAGTGAAGAGGTATAATTGTTTCTAACTCAATGACGGTTCGTTGGACGAATTTGGGTGAAATTTGGCACTCAGATACACTACGATCTGGATTAACATATGCTTTCTATCTTCGTATTTGTCTACATAGTATCGTCGCGGGCGATGTACTGGACAAAATTGAGAAGAAACTAACAATTCCAATTGATAAAAACATATATAAATAAGCATGTTACGAGTTTTATATACCCTTGACTTTT
The DNA here is from genome assembly GCA_963675205.1 of Catocala nupta. Lineage (NCBI taxonomy): Eukaryota > Metazoa > Arthropoda > Insecta > Lepidoptera > Erebidae > Catocala > Catocala nupta. The sequence continues at coordinate 8,790,444 of OY776091.1, read as the reverse complement.
AGCTTTATTGTATGTACTAGAAATGATGTCTGTGGCTTTATTGGCCAAAGTAAATATGGCGAAATAACCTGCATCTCTAAGAGTTTTATATAATATAATCTGAAATATAATATAATCAAAGGAATGTATTATATTTCAGAATAGACTGGTCGAACAATGATATAAATGTATACGTAACGTACGGTACAAGTAATTGATCTGTAAATAAGACTATATACAGGGTGCCCAGAAGTCGACGTCAAGCAGGAATCAGGCTAAGTTATAATAGCTATTAGAAAATATAAGAAAAATCTACGTTACGTAGTTAAAAATCAAAAAAATCTACACCCTGTGACAGTCTTTTCACTCCTGTTCCTACAGATATTTACATTTTGAAAAGACCGTCACAGAGAGCTGATTTTTTTCAAAAGCTTTTTATTTTTAAAATATGTTTCTTAGATTTTATTTTATATTTTTCTAAAAGAACGTCTTATGGAAGACAGTTATAAAAACTTCGCCCTAAGCCATCTATAATAATTCGATATGTAGCGAACAGTATCCGAAAACGAAAGCTGAATAACATGGATAGTGGTGCGATATGTTCGAAAATTCTTCCTTTATTTTAATTTCGTTATTATAAATCTGGTATGCATTATAAAATCCTTTATATCTTAAGTTAGTCTTCAGAATGCTTATTTTAAATAAAGGTATAACTAGTTGAGTTTATGTTAATGTTTTTGGAAAGCCAACCCACACAAATAATTGCATACAATAAAAGCAGAATAAGAAAAACATACCAAAAAGAAGATCGCGTTTGGTCTCAAAGTACAGTAATTAATGCTGGAAATGGTTATAGATTATATCTATACTGATTCTGCATTAACTTTTGTTACCGATTTCAAATTATTAAACATATTTAGGTTTAAATTATTAAACAGATGACTTTGAAATAATGATTAAATAATAATCACGCTATTTTTATCGATTATATTAAGTCGGAGCTACCAATATATATCTGTGATATTTTTGTAGTTTTCCACGAGAGGACAACACTAAACGGGCCGGTGCAGTTTCCCACGAAAGGCAAACATGGCCGCCCTTATTGAAAGCAAACACCATTAAACTGAGCACCTTCGGGCGTTATTCTTTAGAGCAAAGCTTTTTTTGTCTGGAGCTGCGAAAGAAGCGGGTGAAAAACTTAATTAATTTAAAAAAGGTTTAGAAAAGAATTGTTATCTTAGGGTGGCTGTCTGTTGTCATTGAAGACTATGATCGGGATCCTTTTGTAATCAGTTAATTATAGGCAAACAGTGTTATGTAAATCCCTTTGAACATCTTGAAGTTAATTGACAATTTATTTTTTATTCGGTAGAACTTTTTGGTATAGTTGGTACTGTGGTGACAGGGTGACTGATGTGGAGTGAGTGGTTTGGATCAGCCAAACTGTTATAGATTTTTCCGTCAGACAGGGCACAGCACGTGAATGCTGTATTCCTATTACATGAAACCGAAATATGACTGGAAAGTGTGTGATATACAGGGTGATTTTGAAATCGTGTAATTCCTTTTAACCACGCATTCTACTGGTGATATAGAATAACCCTGACCATATTTTTATTTAATTAGAATTCTTTTTTTTGAAAAATTATTGTACCGTTTTTTTCGTGAAATGGTGTCAGATAGTCATATGTTAACCACCCGAGGCAATTTTAATTTTTATCTAATTAAAATAAAAAAGCATATTAATAATTAATGTCGTAAATAATAACGGGCGGTCCTTTTTATTGCCCCTTATTATTTACGATATCAGTTATTGTTATGTTATTATTTTTAAATTAGTTAAATATTAAGATTGTGTCAGATGGTTAAAATATGACTATTTGAGGGTTATTCTATATCACCAGTAGAATGCGTGGTTAAAAGGAATTACACGATTTCAAAATCACCCTGTATAAGTCTTAACTTCTAGCGATGTTCTACAGAGGTGTGTAAATTACTGAACCTAAATAACAGTAAATCTCCAAAAAAATTGACTACCCACAGAGAAGGCAATAACTACTTACTGTAGAAAAGAGATAGGTACTAATAAATAGTCTGGGTGGATTGTTGCAGTTTGTATATGTATTTACACTACTATGGATACTGGTCAGTTAAAAGTTATGGTGCTAAAATATAGAAAAGTAAAAGCCCTCGCAGTAGAACAAAATCAGCGTGTGTATCATTTTGTCTGTTAACCAGTGAGCCGCGTTTTTCTTGGCTGCACCAGAAAAGCAGTATGTTGGTTTTGCAGGACGCACATATGTGATTTTGTAAGGTTGCGTGAGAGGTTTTGGGACTATTGAGTTTTATGTTAAAATGATTTGATAATATTTGTATGAGAAGAAGGAATATAAGTTTATTTGTCCTTAATATATATTGAAATAAGTGTATTTAATGACGATGGTTGATTTAATGGTGAATAACATGATCTCATTAAAGGTAAAAGGAAGGTGAAAATCTTGACGTACTTTTATTCAACATATTAAAGAAAAGTACTTAGTAATTGTGTATGTTAATATGAAAGCAGAGAGTAAATACGAATGGCGATTTATTTATCAACAGAAGCAGTGATCTTATATGATAATTTTTATGACATTTTACACAACTACAAGGAGTATGACTATTGGCTATGATCGCTTGCAATACCAGGGTTATTACTCGTTGCTGAAGTTACACAAAACGAATCAACGTTGAGAAGACAGGATAGGAATGAGAGCCTTCGGGCAAAACTCTGTATACAGTGTTACTATACTTTTACCGCTTTCCCTAAATAGAGTACCTATTTCCCAGTTAGATATATAACTGCTAAAAGCCTTTTCTCTTAAAAAACACTCACTTCACAAAATAATAAATGAGGTAATTAAAAATTCGATTCCGATAACATCGAAACTAACCTAATCCAATCCGACACATACACATAGAAATTGGTAAAATTACCACTTTCACCAATATAATATGTAGAATATAATATATTTATAAACTCTTTTCAGTATAATAATAATAATAATATTCTATCACGTACACAACACCGTCTAGCCCAAACTAAGCAGAGCTTGTATTATGGGTACCAGAGAGATTAACATACATATATACGATTTTTTGTAAATACATACATATTATATTCATGTTCATGCACACGAATGGCTTGTGCGGGAATCGAACCCGCGACCTCATGCGTCGCAGCCGATTACACTAACCACTATAAAAAAACAGTAGCAGTGCAATCAAATAAAATTATTAAGTAATAATACTAATAACGCTTCACTAGATGACGATTTTAAATCTTACTTTCAATATTTCACGATGGCAAAGCCGGCGTCCAACATTATACTCATACTTTCACTAAAGGTTTGTTTCTAGGCTTTCCTTTAGGTAGGTAACTCTTTGCGGAACTAAAAACGCTATTAGTGTACATTTTACCTGTACACTAATAGCGTTTTTAGTTCCGCAAAAAGTTACCTACCTAAAGGAAAGCCCAGAAACCTACCTTCATAATCCTAAAATATACAAAAGAGAAAATTTTCAGGATAAATTCATCCGAGTTTTTATCTAAAAACTAAGGCTCTTTTAATTTACTTAGAACCTAAATTATGTAGCGGTGACCGTTCAGCGCTTGAAAGATAGCAATCTTGAGTAGTAAACGTGACTTTTTAAAATTAACTTTGTAAATTTTTCGACTATCTGGCCGTTTATTGGTGTCTCGAAACACTCGGAGATGCCTTTAGACATTAACAAAGAATTTTACTTACATAAGTAATTTAAAATACTAATCAAGACAACTTTTCTAATTTCTTTCTTCTGTACTTTAGAAATAAAGGCTTAATTTTTTTTGGATAGTTAGTTATATTTATATAAATAGTTATATTTGAGAATTTATTCGTTAGATGGAGAGGTCTGGTTAAACTTATTGATTGAAGAGGTTAAGCAATATCATTGTGATCAAGTATTAGATGCGTGATCTATATAAAACGTGTGGCAAAAGGTCTTGAAAAGTAGGTATGCATTGAGAACATAGTGTTGATTTTCGGCTTTAGATGTTTTTACAGGAAACACACCTAAATATATACACGCAACGAGTACGTGCGAGGAAGCCTCGATCTACGACATCGCCGACAAGATGTAGGAGAGTAGGCTGAGATGGTATGGTCACGTGAAAAGAAGGCCACCAGACTACGTCGGAAATTTGGCACTACAGCTTGACCTCCCCGGTTGGAGACCTAGAGGTAGACCCAAGACAAGGTGGAAAGATGTAGTGCTAAAGGACAAGAGGGAATGTAATGTTAATGACGATGATGTCGAAGACAGAGCGAAGTGGGGGAGAAAAATAAGGAAAGCTGACAGCGACAGAGAGACACCTAAATATGTTCCCTGAATTGTGGTTTGAAAATGATGCCAGACATTGTAGCCTTTGTAGCTCTTTACATGGTATATTCTTATATGTATGTATATGAGCGACAAACAATATTACGAGTTTAGAAGTAAATTATATTATTTTATATTTTTTTTAATTTTTATTATCTATTTTAAAAGGCAAATTGTCTGTTAGAAAATACACTCACATATTAATACCTAAAAACTTAAAACGTATTATGCTAAATTCTAAGTAAAACATTTAATTTCGATAAGGTAATTCCCCATTACATATAACGTAGCCTAATAATTGTCAGTAAAACACGCCTATTACTAGAATCACGTCATTAATATAACGTAGGCACGCCCAATGCCCACTGTTGCCCACTGTTCTAACTCCCAGAAGCGCCGTTGAAAAACGCTCGCTTTATTAAATATGTAGTGGTCACTCACGAATTACTGCCCAGGGCGACATTAAAAGTGCTGTAATAATGTCCTGTGACGTCATACCGTGCTGTGACGTACCTACATATGTAGTTAGTTGTGAGTGGCGTAATGAGTTCCTCTTTATAGCTAGCCGTGTTGCGCAATAAAAATAAACATTAGCTCTATTTTTTATTGTACGCTATCAAGGGTTGAAATATATTTGTATGCTCGGAAACTTATTTAGATTCGAAAAAGGAATTTTAAAAACTTATTTCGGTTGTAAAAGAACAAATTCGTTTTTGAAATCCTTTGTTCGAATTTTGAAAACTATTTGTATTCGTGTTGGAGCACAGTTGTATTTATAAAAGGAGGTTTGAATTTAATCATTCGAATTTTAAAACTAGATTTGTTCGTATCGTGCAAGTCAAATCCAATATATAGTTCTATGCGAAATCCAAAAGTAAAAGCCGGCAAAATGGCAGTTGTCTTTAGGCAATCTGTTCCCGATTGATCGCCAAAAAAAGTATTATCGCCAGCGTGTTTAGGTAGGTAAAGTTAAATTATTATATTGTACAATGAATGGAGTTTTCACATTAAGTACATGAAAATGGAAGATTGAGATGAAATATTTATAGGATAGTACGATTGAGCGCATCAGCGGCCGCACCGCTGCCTGCAATATCGTCGTAGGTCGTCAGGATAACCAAACGCATGATTTCGGTCATTTTTATACAGATATGACGGCACTTTACTTTTTTTTAATACATCAGTTTGCTTGTAGTGCTAACACACTATCCGACTTATATGATATTTGATAAGACGAATGGCGCATTGGTTTGAGCGGTAACATCACCAATGCCAGTATACCGAGTGCTTGGATTCGAACTCAAACTGCCACAATAAATAACACAAATAAATATTATAAAAGAGCAAATTGAATAAAAAAGAAATCGAGTGATTTTTGTTCTTTGTTTGAATGTCTGTCAAATCTTTCGTACTTAGGCATATTCCTAGTGTAGAAGATGTCTTAAAAAGTCATCACGTCTTTATTCAATACATTTGATTTGGTAGTGGTAACCAGCGGCTTGATTGTGATTCCTTGGATTTGCTTCTGTGATGTTAACAAAACACAACCATGTCCATCGTGGTTACCCCTTACCATCCGATGAATCGTAGGCCTTATCTACAACTAGAAGCAAAAATCATTGACGTGGTAACATACTATCCGGCGTAAACAACACATAGCTTACAAGAGTCAAACATTCACTTTAGTAAACAGTAAGTGCTGGACCGTAAAAATTAGTAGGTAACACTATAAAATATAAAAACATGTCCTGTATCAACACAGCTCGGCTCGCACGAGGGCCTCGTAAATGTTCACGTATGTTTTTGTTCCATTCATATTAAAGCGTTATGTAATCCTCTTCGACATGTGACACGGATGAAAAGAATTTTTAATAGTAATAGCCTGGGAGTGGCGTTGTTTTACATGTTTTAATCATTGGGCATACAGTATGCTGTATTGTAGCACCTCATTTATTGGTTACGATTTTATAGTACATATATAGATTTTTGCCTTTTTCCCTAAGTACTAGTAGGTATGAAGTTTTACTTGGCTCTTACTTCATTCCTTTTTATTGTTTAGGGTATTCTTCAGATGGCCATCCGGAAAGTTTCGTATATCTCTTTCGTTGCTGTCTGCCCTATTCACATTTGCCTTATATACTTTTTGTTTTATCTCTTGTCAGCTATTTTTCATATGTTGTAATGCATAGTAATATATTTTTAAGCCAGTTATGCATTTATTGCAGCTAACATGAGTAAGTAGCGTATCGTGAAATGAGTTTCGTCAGTTTTTTTTGTGCCTAAAGGCTCTAATACCTTATTAGTAGTACTTTGAAGATTTCAATTGACAATCTTTGACTTAAGGAGTCTGCCCACTACACCGTCTCATACCATGACCGTGCTAGGAACGTATCAGACATGAAAAGCAACACGATACGCCCTGCTATAGGAACTGCTGGTTGGTGACGGAATGGTCTAGTGGGCATAGTCTTATACATTTCCTTACAAAGAATATTTTTTTCCTGACACGTTCCTAGCACGGTCATGGTATGAGACGGGGTAGTGGGCTGACTCTTAAATCTAGACAATTATGATTAAAATATAACAAAAACCAAAATTGACGCATCCCTATTCATTTTGAAATGCACAATAGTAAATGTAAGACAGGTCTGAGAAAGAATTAAATGCGAGTACATGTTACAAAAGGTCTACCTAACCCTTCAGAAACAGTCCATGTATGTAAATAAAATAATACAAAGTGACATGAACATGCTTTGTTTGTACTTCAGAATCCTACATACAAAACGATTCAATGACTGAAACTAAAAATTAAATATGTTCGTATCCACTGTATTATTCGAGCAACTTTATTAAGAAGTTATTGTGAGTAAATTCCCGTGTAGTCAGTCCAATATATTCAACTACTGTCACACAGGCCAATATTTAAACGCACGCTTTATTTCACTTAGTGACGTAGAGTTATAACCCTTAATAATTCGAACATAAATGGAAGGGGGGATGTGGAAATCTACAATTTTCACCCTCGCCTGCCACGTTGGACGGTATTATGCAATGCGCCACAATTGTGAATAATGAGGCCGAGCCACATGCGTCACAGCAGGTCGGTGACAGCCTTCGTGTATTCACTTGGTAATTTGTACTATTTCTATCGTTAAATTGTATGGAAGTTCTGTCTTGGTTCTCTGTGAGCTTAAGTGCTAAAAGCTGCGGTCTTATGTTATATGTATATATATCTATATTGTTGTATGTTTTCTAGAATGCACTTAGTGGTTATTAAGTTTGAATTCGTAGAGTACGCTTACTGTACGTTATATACGTATTTGTGTAAGCTGTATAGTTTTAAAAAGAGTGATATTTAACAAAAAATACTCTGTATTTTTAATTATCATATGGTTTCTACATGCGAAAACTATTTTTGTCAAATTTGGGACATTATCAAAACATACTTGTTTGTTTATTTTGTTTATGTCTTATATATGTAGGTCTCGGTCGAACCGTGACCTACTGGAAAGCAATCGTATTTCTGAAAACCCGTAGATATACATATATATTTTATGTGCATGTGGTATGATTGTTCTTTTCAAAAAGTGGCACCAATGTAACAAAAAACACAGAGGATTTAGTGAAATATTATAAAAATGTTTTGGTGCAATGACGAATTTGTTAAACCTTTTTCGTTAGGATTGGTGCACCTTTTTGAAAAGAACACTCAGACTACATGCACATACGTATATTTTTTAAGTAGACAAAATCAATCGCTATATTACTCGTTTTAATTATTAGAAGTGTTTGTTTCTTTACTTTGCAATTTTATCTGACCTTACTTTATGACAGCCAAAAATACAAAGTTTGTTCAAAAGGTCTCATAGCTCAAAGGTATATATTTTTGTAACCGTCAGGATGGCGTTATGCGCAACTCCACAATCGTGAATAATGAGAGGTGTCGCGTTCGACATACATCACACCGCAGCACAATTTTGTTACGGTTTAATATATTTACCGGTTCACACACACAATTGGCGACAATTTTGTTATGACTGTATTTGCAACAGTTGAATATTATGAACAGAGTTACTTTAAAAGTTATGATTTACATAAGATGTTGGTTTTATTAACAAGCTTATTTAAACTGAGAGTAAACAAAACTGCATCGCGCTGCTTAAAAGTGCTTTTAGCTTTTTAGAATTGAAGGCGTTCATCATCACTTCTGAATAGCTCAAAGCATTTTTGCATACGCTATAGGACCAGTAAAGGTCTTAGATATACTTCTGGTGTGGTGCACCGTGCATACGATTATTGACTATACCTGTAATAAAAAAAGTTGTCAGCAGCTGTCTAGTAACAAGTACGTCGTTGGTCTACTGGCAAATGACTTTTATATTAACCCCGTGGGATTTAAAAACAGCTGGTGTAATATAGATGTCATATACAGGCAGATATGCATTCCTAACCGCTCATAAGTTTGCAAATATGATGCTATGCCATAATTCCTTTCTCCACATTAGGAAGTTAAACAATTCTATCACATCAATCAAATATCTACTAAACCGTCAAATCCCACGCGACAATTCTAATTTCTAATACAAATACCGAAAACCAGGTACACAAGTTTGACAAATGGCCGAAAATACCCGAAATACCTCACACCGAACGCGGAATACCCAACACAGCGAACCTCCCGCTGTTGCTCGTAAAACCGAATTGACAATTTAAATTTAATCTACTTTATGGAGCCGACGGAGTTACGCCTTACATGCACTATTACAGTGTTATACCCATCACGGTATACTTTTATTTTGATTATGTGAGTGTTTCGAATGTGGGAATGAGGTGTGGGTGTGTGGCGGTTTTTCGGAATTCACCGCATGTGTGTACTGGGCTTATTCTTAGTTTTATTGTTATTGAAGTATTGTGTACGCTTTTCGGATTGATTATTATAATATTTTATATGTGTTAAGTACTTGTTTGATTGTACTGTTGGCGTGGTGGTTAAAATGGTCGTCTCGCTGTTGCTACTACGTTGAGCGTTGTGGGTTCGGAGATGACCTCCGGGACACATAAATTAGTTCTTATATAGAAGTTGTCTTCTTGGATAAGAAAAATAAGAGAGAGGAATATAACAAGCGCTGCGTCTACAGTAAGCAGCTTTCGTCTTGCTTGCTCTATGCGATATCTTAATTCGTCGGCCTCGATGGCGTAGTGGTAAGTGTAACCGATTGCCACGCCTGAGGTCGTGGGTTCGATTCCCGCACAAGTCAAACATTTGTGTGCATAAATATGGCTGTTTGTCTTGGTCTGGGTGTTTCTATGTATAATATGTATGTATTTACAAAAAAAAAAGTATATATGTATGTTTATCCATTGTCTAGTATCCATAATACAAGCTCTGCTTAGTTTGGGCTAGATGGTGTTGTGTGTATGTGGTAGAATATTATTATTATTAAAAAAAAATTAAATGAGGGTTGATGCAATCGTAATTAATAACAATTTATATTCTACAACTATCTGAAAACCTACTTAGTACGGATAATTAATCGACTGATTTATTGTTTTGTAAGCGTAGTTGAATGTTTATTTAGTATGTTTTGAATAGATTATAAATAAAAACTGTTTTTGTTAAATTATTATGAATGTTTTAATAATATAGATTTTTTGTCTTGTTTTGTTTAATCATGTTTTAGTGTTTACTTTTGTATAATAATTAATCTTCTCACTAACTAGATTTTACCCGTGGTTTCGGTTGCTTGGAGCCAGTAGTTATTCTGGATAGAAGGTACCCTATGTCCTTTTTGTGGTCCTGACAATGTAAATGTATGCGTTTCATGGTGAACGGTCGAGTATGTAAGGCGTGAAAGCGTAACAAACTAACAAACTCACATTCACATTTATTATATTAGTTAGGAAGTTAGGATGGCGCTTAAGTATACATAATTTAATATTACACATACATACATAATTTATTATATATTGAGCATAAAATGAAATCTAAATTGAAGACGATGTGTCCTAAACTGGGATATCCTGTCCCTTAAGTGGCTGTGTATTTATTTGCCTATGCTATGTATAGATACAGTATGAAAATGCTATAATACATATTGTTATGTATTTATCAGTTTATTGATTACCGAAGCCAAACGTGAATATAGCAGTGTAAAGTAGGCTAGGTCAAATGCTAGACGAAGCATTGATAAATTCTCCAGTCTAGCATAGTACGTGAGTTGCTTATATATATCTTGTAACCATATAAATAATTTGATCAACTTTGTTTTGATCCTAGAGAAAGGTCAGGTTAATAGTACCAGTAGGTACCCTTAAATTATGAGAGTGAAGCAAGAGTATAAATATACATATATAAATGAAAATCCGTAGACTCTGTCTACTCTTCCTGGAAACAGGAATGAATCTGTGTATGTATGTCAACTTGATCAATCCTGATTGTCCACAGGAATCATAAATATACAGTCAAAACCGGATATAACGACATTGAAGGGACCATATAACTTCGGACGTTACGTCCGATAGTTGTTATAAACAATATGCAGAAGTATGTAGTCATATTAATTGTCATATGTAATTTTAAATATGTACAATTATGTAGTACTGGACGTGCCCGCGGTTTCACCTGCGTTGATCGTTACTGCGCCGCCCCCGTGGGTCGTAGCGTTACGTTATACCTATAGCCTAAAGCCTTCCACGACAAATGGGCTATCCAAAATGAAAATAATTTTCCAATTCGAACCAGTAGTTCCTGAGATTAGCGCGTTCAACCAAACAAACAAACTTTTCAGCTTTATAATATTAGTATAGATTAGGTTATGCTTAAGAACTTGTTTAAAAATAAAATGTCGAAATAAGAAATAAAAATGTTATTCTAAAAAAACTTATATACAATATATGTATTAAGTGTAGTCTATAAGCTGTATTCAGCATAAAATATTCCTTCATAGATTGGAATAAGTAAAAGTTTTTATAATTAAATTGTTCGTTTTGTTTTGTTTTGCTGGAACAAGTAAATCGGTTGGTCGCTAAAGCCGATGAATATCGATAATGTTTCGTCGTTTTAAGCGATATGTCGCTGTATCCGATGTTGTTATAGGCGGTATGATTACTTTATTGTTTATATAGGGATTCGGTCTGGACCTTGCCATTTGGTTGTTATAACCGATCCGTCGTTAGAAACGATGTCGTTATATTCAGGTTCGATTGTACTTACATATACTATACATATACATGACTCACTTACCTTGCCTCACAACTTCTATTTAGTATTCAAGGCTTAATAAGCCAAGATCAAAATTTTCCTTTTTTTAACTAGCTTTTGCCTGCGACTTCGTTTCGGCACAGTAATAATTTAATAATAATTATGATTTATTTATATCAGAAAACTGGTTCCATAGACATAGTTCCATTCATTAATATATTCGTTATTATATTATCACACGTAAAAATCATAAATAAAAATTAAATTTTAAAATCACAATAAATATATAGTCTGTAATATTATTTCATTCACTAAATTAAATTAAAATAAATAAATGAGCTATAATTAACCATTTAATTAGCTAAAATAATACATGTCATATAAATTAAATCAAAATAAGTAAAAAGACGTCATAAAATCAGATAAAATAAAAAATAATATCAAAACCAATTTCACTGTCACAGTTCGAATTAATAAATTAAACAATAATAATTATCGCCTGCTCCGTGCCTCGGAGAGTACGTTAAGCCGTCGGTCCCGGCTGCCATGAACATCTATGGCAGTCGTTATTGGGATGTCAGTACCTTCTAATATCCTGACACTGGTCTAGCCTTAGGGTATCGTTAACCTTCGGGTTGCGGAGGTCAGGTGGCAACCGCTTCGTGTAAAAACTGATATCCAGTCAAATCCAGTTACACTAGAAAAGCCGACCCCAAGTGACTTGGGAATAATAAAGGCTAGGGAGAAAATAATAATAATAATATATAAGCCTAACCCAAGTTCTTTGTTCTGGATGATAGATACCCTATGTCCTTTTCTATACCACTGACAACGAGTAAGCAAGATTTGTGATGAAGGCTTGAAACCGTAACAGACAAAGAAACTCACATTCGCACTTATAATTTTAGTTAGGATCATAAATTAATAATTCTTATTTCACTTGTTTCAGGTAACTTACAAATACATTAATAATTATCTACATTGATGTAAGTACTCAATCGTCATAACTCTCACGTTTAAAAGGTATTTTCCTAACAACACTTTCAGTGCAGGATAGATGTATTTGATAGATGTATACGTGTTGACGATAGATATATTCTCACTAAAAGTGTTGCTTGGTATACAGCAACAGCATAAAATGAACGGAATGCCTGAAAATCTTCCCAGTCATCAAAACTCGTACTAAAGGTGTGTCAAATACGAAGTGAACTGATGTCGAAGTCACTTGAAGTCAAGTAAGCGTGGTAAGAGGCAACGTGGATTATGTCAAGCGTCTAAGCAGCGGAGCAGATAGCTATGTTCGTATTGTGTGTATTGTGGTCCGTTAATATATCCAGAAAGCACTTCAGAATCCACCTTGGAGGTAAATCAGATGTATAGAATGACTATCTTTTAGTCAAGTTGCTTGCAGATTGCAATATTGTAATTGAATGTTTGTGTCCACATGTATATGCCTCTGTAGCAGAGCAGTAATAAATGCGACTGCTATGCATGAAGTCTCGGTTTCGAATCCCGTGTCGGGCCAACAAAAGTTATGGGATTACGCTTTAAGGAAATTCTTAATAGCAGTTCGGAGTTTGGAAGGTGGTAGTATTACATACCCGTGGCGTGGAAAGCACTTAAAGACGTTGATCCTGAGTCTGAGCATTCGGTCGTTTCGGATTGCCGTCCCATCGGACTATAAGAGTGAGAAAATAGAGAGTGCATTTGTGCTTGCGCTCACACTTGTGCACTATAATATTTCCTACGCTGATGGCCAGGCTCCGTTAAGACTAGCCACCGTGACCAAAATTCGGCCTGGAGACCATTATTATTATTGTGGTGCGTTTATATGTCACTAAACAATATAACCTGTCAAGCCGTGGAATGCACGACATTATTAAAAACCTATTGTGTATGACAGCCAGTGTGCCGCTACAACTTTACAGGTTAAGGATCTATCTAGAAGGTAGCTAGGAGGTATTGAATACCTCATCAGTCAAGCTAATTTCTACCGTTCCAATTTTGATTCCTGATTGGATAAATTGTGTGTGTATTGTCCTTTGCCCATTATATCTTAGTTAGCATGCTGACTTCAGCCCTCTAGCCAGCAGGAGTGCATTACTACTAATATTATGCTCAGTAGTCCGTAATAATTGGGTCACTCATTATTACGTGAGGCTGACGTAATATAGGTGTGAATCAACTCTGTTTATTGCTTCGAGGGTATGCGGGTGTGATGATATGATATATTAACAATATCCTCGTAACAAGATAGTATGCGTATATGCAATTGTCAACACAGTTATGGTTATGGCTGTTGTGTTGAACGTCTATTAGTGCATTTTTAATTTAGACAGGCATTTTAGAGTCTAATGGCAAATTGTGCCGATTGCAAATTTACATAATATTTAGTATATATTTATTGTATGTATAGATAGATATAAAATCCGCTAGCTAGATATGTTCACAAGAAAATTTTGTAAATTTTCTTTAATTAATAGAAAAATGGAAGAAGATTTTCACAGTTATACACAGTATTATTTATATCCGGATCTCTTTCTGGTAATATTTGCCGAGATAGTAATAATTAGCCAAAATTTCAGGATGTCACGTTGACGTTTTACGATGATTAATTTGATAGGAATGTACACTGCCGCATTTATGTGAAGTACTGACCTTCTAAAAATAAAGTCTCAACTTAGAAACCAAGTATATCAATTTAATCAAAAATTAAAATAAATCACGTGTATGTTATTTTTTGTAAAATTACATTAAACATTTTTTTTACGTGTGCTTTGACGCATACCTCTCCACGGGGCGACGGACAGGTTATGTTGGGTTTACCGGGGGATACCCCGGTAATACCGATTAAACCTACCACGGTGTTCCTCGATAAATAGACGGCGGAGCCGTACGAATCGCTTTCACATGCAATCGCGACCCCGCCCCGTCGAGGTTAAAACAAAAACACTTCCTCTACTGTTCTCTTGTGGGGGGATGAGGACATGTCTTAGAGGCGCGCATGGGAACACGCACGCCGCCTCTCGGACCTGGTGCTGATCAGGTTGGTGAGCAGGCCCACGAAGCCCACCACCCCCAGGTCAGACCCCAGGGTGGCTGGAAGTCATCCCTCGCCTTCCGGCGCCCGGTTCTGCGGTTGGGGAGAGGGTTTAAGCAATCCCTCTCCCGCTCTGCCGCCTTCTTGATGGAAATTACTTACTTACAGTAAGAGGCGACGGCGTTCCACGATCTCTCACTCCGAACCATGAACTGAACCACGGCCGGGAGCGAGAGAGCAACCAATCCGACTGCCGCGAGCAACTTACGACGCCATGCCCAGGCGGAGCAATCCGCCAAAGTGTGCAGCGCCGTGTCCACAACAACATCGCGGCAGTCGCCACAGTGATGACATCCGGTCGTCTCCTGCCGGCCTATGCGACACAGGAACGGCCAAAACAACTGTGGCTAGTTATTACCTGTGACAGTCGGAAGGTTAGGGAGCCATGCCGCATCTTCAGTTACTCTTCAAAAACGGGATTTACCGCCATAATCGTGGCGTGCTCGAAAATTACATTAAACTTCATTTAACTAAAGAGAATTATTGCGTATCTGTTCCAGAAAAAAAATGTTATTATGCTTCGCATCCAATTTCTACAAAAAATACTGTTTCGAACAGAAAAGCAATCAGCTGATGGAACAATTGTATTGAAAGCCCATTTTTTTTTAACAAACGTTCAAGACCACATCTCTTGTATTTCCAAAATTGATAAGTTTTCATATCAACTGAAGTAGCCGAATTGTTTATCTTCCCTAGCCAGACTTGGGTCTAAGTCTGCTTTGACAAATGTGGCGCCGGCATTCCGTTTGACTCACCGCTCATGTCTAATGCTAACGTTTGACGGTAAATCACGAGTATTACAATAACAAATTCTTTATATTACATATACTTGTACATTTGAACTGACAACCACCTATGGTTTTAAGTAGTAGCATTTTAAGAGATGTAGATTACGTTGTTAGTTTTGGAAGTATCTGGTCATAGATTTGGCGTACGACGGAAGTACGTATATCAAAAGATTGAATAAAGAAACATGTATGACGATTCTTAAGGGGACAGTCTGATCAAATCAGAGCCGTTGTAGAGGCAAGCCAGGTTATTGATGAGCATGCATGACTAATGTAATGTGAGTGAGTGATGCAAAAGAGACATGTCATGGCAGTCGTAGCACGTGGAAATCTGTATCCTCTGCCAACAACTCCAATAATAGTGAATAAATAAATCGTCAAAAGTCCGCACTTCGTGTCTGTCAACAAGCTATGCACTAAAGTATACTATGTGTTAAACTCATAAGAAACTACGCCACGAATTTACCATGCTGATCATATTTATACATACGTCGTCCTTAAACACAAATAGCAGTCTCTAGACACACGGTTGATAGATTAAAGAGTAATTGAGCAGGTCATAGCTGTAGAAATGGATGTCAAACACATTTCGATGAAGTCCATATGGCAGAAAATGGCAATGCAGAAAGATATAGCGCGATAAGCTGGACGCCTATATAAAGCATACGTCTTAACTGGCACAAGACTGAGAAAATTAGAAAGTGGAAAGACAGGCCTCTTTCATGCACTCGCATGAAATAGGCTTATAATAATAATTGATGTATGTACAAGACTACAAGGCCTATTTTATCCTCTTTTTTACTACATAGTAAAACATAAGACGCCGCCTGTCGTTGTGACAGACTAAAGTAGAAGAAGAAAACAAAGAAGGCTGACCTCACCATGTGGGATAAATAGCCAGGAAGGGAGAGAGAGAGTAAAAAACATAAGACTATAAACAAAGTTTTGGAATGTTGTCAATTGAGAAATCGCTGTCATCTCATGAAAATTCCAATGATATCTATTTCTATGCAACAAAACTTACAGACCAAAAGTTTGTGGTACATAAAGCACGTGATTTGATTGTGAATGACACCAACCGAAAGGAATATTTTCTTATTCAAGTATTACGCTCTTGTGATACTACAATGTGTCTTATTTTTGTAGCTCAGAATATTCTAGAGCAACTTTTAGGTTTATATTTCTGTGTTCAATGAGCTGTAGCTTTTCGGTGAATGCTATTTCTTAACAAAAGGATACTTTTTCTTCTTTGGACTTAATACCGACTTGTAACAGCAGCAATCGTCTGGTAAAGAATATTTGTAAGATAAACTGGACTATGTCTTACTTTACAGAAACCCACTGCACTGACAAATATAAAAACTGAACCCATATATTCAGTTTTTATTATTATAGTACGGAGCCCTAAAAATGTTTTGTTTTACCAAGTGTAGTTTACAAACTGATAACGTAATGGTTTTTGTGATCACGTCATCACTGCCACTGCGCTATTATGTGTTCGATTCTCACACAAAACGAACGATTGTGCGATCCAAAACATCTATAGTTGTTCCAAGTTTTGAAAATCGTGTGTGCTATGAAATCTTTTTTATGTCTAAATTTCTGGCAAGCCCTTTTTATAGAAATTATTCTTAGTGCAGATGTTGTCTTTCTCAAACATTACTATAGTACAAAGCTAATAGTTCCCATTCAGACCGCAACTTATTTTCTCATACTTCATTCAATAACATGAAAAATACATATTAATTCCACTTGAGCACTCAAATGTCGTATAAAATTCTCATCGGCAAGGCAAAGATCTTAGTGGCAAAGGACAGAGAATAGGTTATCTGCAAGTAACGAGCTCCACACTGCGTTTTATAGTCGCGCCGTTGTGTTTCACAAGTGATGTGAGAGGCGCTTGGAACGTAGATAAGCGGCCGGTAACTTCAATATAACAGAAAAATTGTGATTGTAGAGAAAAGTTGATTGTGAAGAATAATGGTGGAGAATAGTTAATTGTGTAATAAATTTAGATAAATATGTCATGATATATGACAATTACAGAATCTGTTATTTTGGCAAACCATATCGTTCTTTTATCGACTAAGCTGGGCATGGTCGTATGTAGGGATTTAAATTTGCTGCTGTATAAACACTGTGTTACTACTCATATTTTCTTGACAGAGACCTTAGAATAATTTACCTCATTTGGATATCAAGCCCCCTAGAGTGCTGATGTGCTGAGTTCTCTAGGGGGGTCCCTAGAGAACTCAGCACATCACGGCGTCACCGAGGTAATTATTATTAATTTTAAGTACTTTCAGTACTTTGTTCTCAAACTTATGTATCACAATCCTCTACAAGACAACATATACCTTTTTTTTTTTTTTTTTGATTCCCAGGAAAAATGCTTCATGCACTACCCGCCGGCTAGGGGACGGCACCGGCGGGGCGTGTGGGACTCCCAGCAAGAATACGCGCTGGTATACCCACTAAAAAACCTGGGGTGTTCCCTCTCTCACCCAATGGGGGGGGGCCAGTTGGGAACTTAAAAGATTCAACCATAGCAGGCCCCCCCGTGTGGGTGCCGGCCGGGTCATTTTTTTTGGACCCGACCACCTCTCGTCCCCAGGGGAGAGCCTGACTGCTCTCCCCTTTCGACATCAGAAAGGCGCGCGGGAACACCGCGCGCGCCCTCTCGGGGCTTTTAGTTTACGGGTGGCAGGGTCCCCTGAGGCCCCGCCACCCGGAGCCCCTAGGTGGGGGGCAGGAGAGCGACATAAGCGCGTCTCCTGCGCCCCCTCCTCCGGCGGCGGACGTCCGGGGCGTAAGGATCGTCCTCACGCCCCCGCTCCGCCGCCTCCTTCTGCGAGATGACAGTCTCGCAGAAGGAACTCATTGCGCCCCAGCACCTGTCGTCGCCGACCATCTTGGATATGACGGTCGGCAACGAAAGGTCGGGGCCAATCACGGTGACCAGGGCACAGCGCTCCGCGGCCCACGCCGGGCACTCCTCCAGCGTGTGCTGCGCCGTGTCCCGGTCACACACCTCACAATGGTGACATCTGGTTGTCGGCTCCCTACCGGCTATCTTGCAGAGGTACTCTCCGAAACACCCGTGTCCGGAGAGCACCTGAGTAAGCCGGTAGGTGAGCGGTCCGCGCCGTCTGTCCGCCCATTCTCTTAGTACTGGACGGACAGCCTCGACTGTCCTCACCCCGTAGCGGGGCTGGGCCAGTCGCTCATTCCACCTGGCCTCCAGGACCAGTCGAGCCTGGGACCTTCGCGTCTCCACCGCCCTGTGCGTGGGCTCCTCGCCATGGAGGCGGAGGTCAGCGCGCCAGTAATACACTGACGCTTGGACCTCCGCCTCCAAATCCCAGGGCGGCGATGCCGCCAAAACGCACGCCGCCTCATAGGAGACGGTGCGGTACGCCCGCGACACCCTGATCGCCATCGCCCTCTGAGGTCTCCTTAGGAGGGCGACGTTTCGGCGATTCAGGGCGCCAGCCCAAATGGGCGACCCATAAAGGGCCATCGACCGCACCACCCCCAAATAGAGGCGGCGGCAGATGACACTCGGCCCCCCGATATTCGGCAGCAGAGAGCTAAGCGCTCCCGCCGCCGACATCAGCCGGGGGGCTAGGCGGCTAAAATGGACGCGAAAGTTCCAGCGGCCGTCGAGGTGGAGCCCCAAGTATTTCATACTCGGCTCCACCCCGATGCGGACCCCTCC
Organism: Catocala nupta; assembly: GCA_963675205.1. Lineage (NCBI taxonomy): Eukaryota > Metazoa > Arthropoda > Insecta > Lepidoptera > Erebidae > Catocala > Catocala nupta. Next base: position 8,771,257 of record OY776091.1, on the reverse strand, counting down.
AACAATGATGTGGGCATCTGGTGGCGGCGCCCTCCGAGGCCCGTGAAATAGAAGGGCCCCGGACTTTTCCAGCGCCACCTCCAGTCCCAACATCCTAATCCTGCCGACAACCAGAGCCACTCCAGCCGTGGCAAGACGGGCAGCTGCCCCGTAGTCCTCTCCCCGGGCCGTAACCAGCGTGTCGTCGGCGTAACAAGTTACGCCGACGCCCGGGGGCAGGGCGCCCCGCAGCACCCAGTCGTAACCGATGTTCCACAGGAGCGGACCCAGAACCGATCCCTGTGGAACACCGCACGACACCTCCCTCCGGAACGTCTCTCCGTTCCGCCCCACACAGAATACACTTCTCTGGTGCAGGTAGTCCCCGACTATTCGGCGCAGGTAGGGAGGCACCCCATGAAATCGGAGCGCCTCCCTAATAGTCGCCCACGGCAGGGTGTTGAACGCGTTGGCGATGTCCAAGGACACCGCCAACAGCACCCCGCGCGAGGCGACCGCCTCCTCCGAGAGGGCCTTGACGCGACTGATCGCGTCAATCGTCGATCGGCCCTCCCGGAATCCGAATTGGATTTCGGATAAGCCGGGGCCCACCCGCACCAGGTGTTTGGAGAGGCGGGCAGCCAACACGCGCTCAAAAAGCTTGCCCACCTCATCCAACAACACTATGGGGCGGTACGCGGAGGGAGAGTCCGCGGGGCGGCCCTCCTTTCTCAGGAGGACCAGCTTGCCCGTCTTCCACATGGAAGGGAACCGTCCCGACTCCAAGCAGGCGCTAAACAGCCTGAGGAGCCGGTCCCCTAGGGCGTCAAAGGCCAAAACCCAGGCGCGGCCAGGAATCCCGTCCGGCCCCGGAGCGGTGTTTTTGCCCCGGAGCCGCACCATTGCCGCGCCGAGTTCCGCCATTGTTAGTACTGGCACCCCGGCATCGGCACCGCCCTCCTCAATTTCGGGCGGCGCCATTACGGGAAGACAACATATACCTAGTGTTAAATGTCTTTTTAACAGTAACATTATTTAATTTAATTCATCAACAATCAACTTCAACTAGAACAATCGAATCTCACCATAAAAGCAAAGTAATTACACAAATGCTTTTCATCACTAGTATGGCACACAATAAAAAACACAATGTAACATTTCAATGACATTTCCTTTACAATCAGAATGTCTTCGCTCCTCAACTAAAGGAAGCTATCTTTTATGTAACGTAAGGGAAAGAAAAGGAATGTTTTAAAGAAATCTTTCATCGCAACGCCAGACCAACGGCGGCCTATTGATCAAATAAGCTGGGTGGCATTTTTCCCTATAGATATTCCGTCAATTTTGACCTAGTTACGTAGAGGTTGGGGTTACCATGCCATCGTGGTGCGTGGCTGTTTGACTCCGGATATGTCAGGAACAGGATGTTTTGGGAAGATGATAAGTGGGACAATGGAATGTATTCAGTCTTGATTGATATACAGGTGTGTAGTTAATTAGTATGTATCAGAATTGTTGCTAAGAAAGGTCCTTAGGTATATAATATGTCAAGAGGAAATAAATTGTATTTAAAAAAAAATGTCTTATAAGATCCATTCTAAGACTTATACCTGCATGTCACCAAAAAGGTATACAGAGTTGTATTATAAATGGATGGAAAATACATATTTTTTATGCTTGACTGCCATGTTTTTAAGTACCACGTAAAAACGGATCCTATGGCCGTGTACCGGACATATGTATATTCAGACTCAATGCTACTACTGAAATTTCTCTAGCCAAACATTCTGATAATACTATGCGTGACTCGTGAATTGAACCCACGATTGACGGCAAACATTTACGCAAACTCATATATCGTCACCAGTAAGACAATTTGTTCTTTAAAGAAATCATTTAATATACTCCCTCAACCTCATACCTGCAGAACAGTCTATCCTTTTGTTAATCTTCAAACGATTTTTATACTCAATGATTTATCATTAAACAATAGCAGAGTTCCATTCTTATTTATACCAAAAAATCAGATGTATGCCCACAATAATAGGATTTGACTAAATTCTGTTGTTCTGGCTTTCCCTTTTTCTTTACCTGGTACTTCTTACGTAAAGGCACTTTCTTCTCCTTTATTTTAAGATATTTGCCAACCAATCCCGACCTACTTAAAGGGGATGTCATTAAAAATCGTATTAGGTCGCGATCAGGGTTGTCTGCCGAAATCACTAGCAGTCAATGTACTGTATGTGCGACAAAGATTCATAGCTAAGAACTGGATGTGAACCAATAAAACTTTGTATGAACAGAGTTTTAATTTATTACTTCTTTTTATCGTTTACGCCTCATAAGGTGTGTTTAACATAGCATTGCGATTGTCTCATACAATTTTATTACATACTAGTTGTCTTCCGCGCTTGCACCCACTTTTATGATTATTGCGTGACTCGTAGCGAACTTTCTCTATTGCCTATGTTACTAAAGTAGCTTTATAATGGTAAAATATTTTTTTAAATTGGTTTAATGGTTTTTGAGTTCATACATACAAAAAAAACACAAATACAAAAATGAAATTATTTTCTTTATAATATCTGGATGGATAAAGTTATTGTGACGGCTTCGTTTTTTGCGCAATGTTTATCGTAGACTTACTTACTTGCTCATGGCATCTTGAGCGTTTGCTACGTGCGTCTGACGCATAAAAGAACCGAGCGCTTTAATATTTAGTTATTTCAAAGAACTTGAAAATTTTAAAATTTTTGGTTTCGTTGTACTTAACATGAGTTCAAAGTATTATGAAGACTTGATTGCTCACAAAAAAATTAATTAATGCCAAAAGCCTTCTACTATATCTAGTAGAATAATTTTGGCATAAATCAAATTCTTGTAGCGTGATAACGTTAGTATATTCTCTATATATGTTTAATTCCACGCTCCGAACGCAGTTTTATAGCGTCGGACGTTCATTATGGTAATAGGGGGTTCGGTTTCATCCGCCCCTCGTCTGTCACTGAGTACTAGTGATTTTTTGAATCCAGTGACGCCCAGTGACGTATATACACGTCGAACGGCGCGAGATTGATAGTGTATATAACTTGGCTTTTTTGTGTAAGGCTATGGGATTTACTTTTGAAAGTCGTTCTTTAATAAATTTAGGTGTCTACTGTAACAATTACTAAAGTAAAATAAATTTTGTTATCACATAATTTTCTTGTGCGATAGTGGGATAAGATTTCCATGCAATATTTTTATAATTCATTGAGCATTTTTTTTAGATCGTTCTTAATTTATTTCTGTGTTACCGAAAACTTTATATTCATTGAAACAACGAACACAAAGTACACCTATTTTTGGAACGACTTGTGGATCATACTTTGACACTTATGTGAATTAAATAACATATTGAGAGCACTGGCAGTGGCGGGCCGATCATTGAGTCCACTGTGTGATCCTTGCAGACAACATTATTTTAACTTATTATATTTTAACAAAATCTTAGTCATTATTTGATGCCGGCTTTATCTAACTTTTAATTACATTATTAAATGTGAACATCGGACGTCTTTTTTTTTTTTTTTTTTTTTTCGGGGTTTTTGTCTAAATCAGACATATCAACCCCATCATACCTTTTAACATATGTAAGAATTACAAATTAAGTACTGCTATCACGTCGCACATCTTTTTAGCAGCCTCTGAAGACGGTACAGCCAATATAGATTGCAGTAACCCCACATCTAATCTATTTAAGTTAAATTCATTTAAAACTCGCTCTCGTTCAGTTCTATTTCGGACACAATCCATCAGCAAGTGTTGTACATCCTCAATTTGATTACAAGCAGAGCAATTTGGTGAATCATTTTTTTTCATAAGAAATGCAAACTTTGCCGATGGATAGTGTCCTGAGCGGAGTCTTAACATAATTTTCACCATGTGTTTACTTAATTTAATATTATCAAACCATGGTACAAGCGACGGCTCGCTTTGTATACTACGGTACCAAATACCCTTTACTTGTGAAATATGAATAAAATGCTTTTTCCATAAATTAAAACATTTTAGTTTAAATCTAGGTATATATTCCCAATAATCGGGTATATAATTTATAAAAATGCCATTTTCTACAGCCATTTTGCATAAACGATCAGCTTCTTCATTACCGTATATACCAATATGCGCTGGAATCCATTGCAACTTAAATTCTATATTATTCTTTCTCAAACAAATAAATGCTTTCAAAATTTCATACGCTATCGATGCACCTCTGCTATATCCAGAGGCGCACCGAGCGATGTGTTGCAGCGCACTCTTACTATCTGAGAAAATTACAACTTTTTTTAAATTCTCATTCCCGATATACTTAATTGCTTGAAAAATTGCAATGAGTTCCAGCGACATAATTGATATATTTATATCACAATTAATTTTAAAACCCAACCTATTTCCTAATGTTTGATCAAATAATCCTGCTCCTAAACCGGTAGTGCTTTTAGAACCATCAGTAAATAATTTATGCCATCCGCAGTAATCTATATTTAATTCATATAACACGTTACTTAATAACAAATTTGGATTATAATTAGATTTAGAACTATTTAAACATTTGAGATCAATTTTTACTATATTTTTCGGAATGGTTGTAGTCCAACTTTCCAAACTAAACATTTTAAGAAATGGCGAGGAAACAATATTATTATGTCTTAATTCATTGTGTATCTTTGCTAATAAAGGTTTTTTTTTGGTAACCCAGTATGAGGATTGGGAACATATACTTAAATCTGAGATTAAATTAACTGTAATATTATTTGACCAAGACATTATTTTCGTACTATATTTATAAGCTAAATATTCTCTTCTAATCTGTAAAGGGGGAATACATAGATCTGATTCCATAACATGGATTGGGGTACTTTTGATGTATCCACCCACTATTCTCATTGCCTGGTTTTGTAGTTTATCTAATGTTGATACGTGAGATTTTGCACTGCAGTCATATATGAAACATCCGTAATCAAATCTACTCCGGATTATAGAAATGTATAATCTACGTAAATGTTTTGTATGTATTCCCCAAGTACTCCCCGATAGTACTTGAAATAAATTCAAAAATTTTGAACATTTACTGTTTCGTTTATTTGCTTGCCCCACCTTAGACTTCTATCCAACCACAGCCCTAAATATTTAGTGCATTCTGAGGTGACTAGGTTTTGTTCATTTATTTTGAGATTGGGTAGTATTCTTCGTTTACCCCTACTAAACAAGCAGTATGTAGATTTTATCGGTGACAATTCTAAGCCCAACTCAGCATCGGACGTGTCAAAATAATAAAAACTTTATCGCGTTGTTGAAGTATTAATATTATTTTCTAACCACATAGAGAAGAAACATTTATTGTTAAAATTTAAGCAATTGTGCAATGAAGACAACTCGTGATTATGGACAGTTCGGTTAAGCTTTCTTTTGAGTCTTATTCTGAATTCTGGTTTAGTGGAATTCGATAATTTACTTACTACATTTTATTCAAACAATTAGATTAAACTACGGACTATAATCACGTCTTGTCTTGATTATTTATGTACATGTAAGTGGATGCTCCTATTTACCATACTGCTGCTTTAGAGGCTACCATCAATTTTTATCAAATGCTTGAGTATGTTGAGTAGTAGTTCATGGAGAAATGGTTGCAGCACCTTACAGTTATGATTTGTAAACGAAATATTATTGTACACTTGGCCATTAAAAAGAGTGGCTACGAGTTTCTTGCCCGTTCTTCTCATGAGACCTACACACCCTTGCTTTGCTGAACGTGGCAGTAAATGTAAATTCACAGAAAAAAAATTTACGTGTAACTTTGACATTCATAAGTGTTACCTTGTAACCTAATTTGAATAAATTTATTTTGATTTTGAATTAAATGAAGTTTCCACTCAAGAAAAGTCAATAAAGACTTATTTGAAGAAACATCCTCGAAGATGTTCAAAGATATTTCTGCAAACAACGTCCAGTTTAATCCGATTTCTTATAGCTTAATAATAGTTTAAAACTAATATTAATATATAATAATAAACTCATAGGAGTTGATTGCGTTGAGTCTAGACATCGTCACGTTTTCCGTAATGCGCGTACGTTATAGTGGAACCAAAATGTTTGTAGGAGTTTTCGATTGTCCGCATTAGTATGTAGTCTGGGTATGATATTTTTAATAGAAAATAGGTACCTACTTTGACTACACGTATTTTACCATCCGTTGATGGTAAAGCGGTGTAAGTGATCGTCTTACCACTGGCACTATGCCGAGTGTTGTAAGTTCGAATTTCATACTAAAGTTTGTGTCCGTTGTTTGTATGCTTGTAAAGTAAAGAGATGCCGTTTTAAAAAAGAAAATAGTTTCCTTAAGAAAAACATAACGAAGCGGAACGGAATTGCGACTCGGTAGCACATCGGTTTTGAATGCGACAGCTATGCATTAGGCTTAGGTCTCAACTCCGAGGTCAGGCAAAAGTGTTATTAGATTTATCTATCTAAAATTCACTAGGCCGCCTAAAACGGAGGTTGTATACTAATAGTGAGCCCCATTAACGTCAATAGGCTCACTTTCTTTTACGTGTGACCTTATACCGTAGCTAGTCAAATGTGGGTGTAAAATACTTCTACCTACCTTTTCAAGGACATTGAGACTATGTATTATTTTCGTAAGTATGAACGGAAAATGTTTAAGCTTTATAGCGAAGTTTACGTGACGTATCTCTTCATCGTTATCGAGTTCAACAACGAACAGACTAGCGGTTTTTGTGATTAGATTTAGAACTTTGTCTATGCTATACAAGAATACATGGCACCGTATCAAAGTATACGTAATAAGTAAAACATAATAAATTATTGATGATATGCGTGACGTAGTAAATTTAATGGATACGTAGCCACCGCAGCAAGCTCTTGTGCAAGACGCGGGTAAACATGCAAGTTAAGGCCCGTACGCGTGCTGCATACGTCGTGCAATCAACCAATGCGAGACCTACCCGCCCAAGTACCTACATTCCTATGGTTTTGGGTCTTTTTAGTTTCATCGTCACATGCAATAAATATTTACGGGTCAATAGCTAAATAATATAGGGTTAGGTTGTTTATAATTTGTTTCAACCCTTTTTTGTGTAAAAAAAGACAACTCCGGTACTAGGAATATTTCCTGAACCGCGAGGAACTTTAGAAACATTCAAACAAGGGACACAAAGTACTTATAATTTTGCTTAGTAAGTCTAAAAAGCCGACTATAAAAAATAAATATTGGTATGTCAAATTTATTTATATTAAAAAAGCGGTATTAGAATATTGTCGAAATTCAGTAAATTAAAAAAAAAAAGAAGCAACTGCCATAATTTATATCTGAAAACTATTTAATACCGTTATAATAAACACGACAGCTGTAATAAAAAGTGGATAAACTAAATGAAAAACAATCATAAATAAACTGTTTATTCATTTACGAACTAGACACATTTATTACTTGGATAGCATCGTTTACGGTATTTATAACAAATAAATAAATTCTTTATTATGAACTCGGTGCCATATTTATTTCCACGCAATTACGCGCTTTAGGGCAGGTGCAATATTGACTAATAATATGCCGTTATTTCGGTAGCTACTAAATCGGAATTACGTTTTAATGCTTGAAACTAACTCATGTTACTTTTGATTATAGTAGTTATATTTCTTATTACGTATAATAATACTAAATAAATGTGTTAAACGTGTACATGGGGATAAGGCAAAAAGATGATATATAGTGGCAACTATGCAAAATACATATAATTATATCAAACGCAAGAAGTGACTGTTTTTCTTTATTGTATTAAATTATTCATTGATCGGCGTGGGTACACTATTACGAACTATTTTATCGCTGAAGTGCGTACCGTACGTACCAAGCTGTCAGTTAGTACGGAGTTTGCTACAAACAGTTTGCCATATCGAAACGCGTCCTTAAGGCAGTATTGAATTAAGTAATGAGCAAAACTTGGAAACCTAGCCCGAGTTTTTGTGTTATAATATTGGCTGGAGTAACCCTCCGACAATTTTTTCGTACAATTTATTGTGAAGTCACATGCAGTGGTGTGATACGGTACTATTTGTCATTTTTGGGTTCACCCGTGGCGGGTACAAGTTGTCCAATAATGTTCAATTTGGACGCCGAGTTTTCCATTGGTTCAATGTTATTGTTCACATTTTTCGGTAATTAGAGCTTAGACACGCATGGTTGAGGTAATTGTACGCTTATCATAACAATCTTAAATGGTATGATAGAATTTTTTCGTAAAGGTATGCTCTAATTTGGTCTATGCTTCATCGGATTAATAGTCGTTTCGGTTAGTGGTCTTACTGTTTTTCTTTGTATAATTTAAATTAATGATCGTTAAAATACTACTCGACTGCTATGGTATATTTGACAGTCCGTTTGTAAGCCTGGCGCCTGTGCATGAGGTCTTTGAATTGAGGGTCAGCTAAATTGTTATTGGGTTTCTGTATCAAGTGATGAGTATCAGTTTTACGTGCTAGCTAGAACGTATTTGGCGAAATGTGGATGTACCTAACACAACTCTGACGAACCGATCACTATGCTTATTCAGCATACATGTACAAAATAATCAACTTATGACATAATAACTGTCTCCATGGCGCAGCGGCAGTGAATAGAACTCGCGTTCGAATCCTGGGTCGGGCCACCAAAAAGTTGTTAAGTTTTTTTGTTAAGAAATCTAATTATCAGCCTGGAGTTAGGTTGGTCCTGCGCTTGATCTCTCTCCGGTCGTGTCGGATTGTCGTCTGATCGGATCATGTGAGTTAGGGAACAGAGAGAGCTTGTGTTTGCATACATACTTGTGCATTATAATATTTGCTGCGCAGATGCCCAATCTCACGGCGGTCACGGCGGCCAATCGGGCCACTGCACGCCGTGAACCAAAACCAAACCATGTGGGTGTGAAACACTGAGAATCTATTCGGCGACAAGCCGCCGCCCGTCTTGACGTTAAGAAAAAATAATGTTTTCGTAGAGTATTGTTCTCGATTGTATTACAAACATGATTCATCATGTTAGACACAAAATAAGTAAGAGTTCCCACTTGTCTTAAAAAGGAGAACAGCCTAGGCTTCGTGCCAATACAGACCCGCCCTGACAAGTTAAGAAAAACAAAATATTTATTTGTTTATGTATGTTGAGCAAATGAATACTCTTATATGTCATAAGCCGTTCTATATAAAATATGCAAGTAAAAATAGTGTTTACAGAATATATAACAGAAACAGACAGTGGCCTTGCTTAAAGGGCGTGATATACATGTCTAAAAATTATGACTAATAGGCACGTCAGAACAAAATAGATAATAATGCTTTAGCTTATCTATACTTATATTATAAAGCTGAAGAGTTTGTTTGTTTGTTTGCTTGAACGCGCTAATCTCAAGAACTACTGGTCCGAATTGAAAAATTCTTTTAGTGTTGGCTAGCTTATTTATCGAGGAAGGTTATAGGCTATAATATCACGCTATAATCCACGGGAGCGTCGCAGTAATCATAAACGCAAGTGAAACCGCGGGCACATTTAGTACGTAATATGATGGTAAAGATATCAAGTTCGAAATATTTTACTTTCATAGAAAAGTTTTAATTCATGAACATGGTAACAAAATATCATCTTCCAGTAAGGTAGGTCTGTGTCGAAAACCTTGGGGCAGGTCTATGCCCAGCAGTGGACGTCTTTCAGCTGAGATGATGAATTCCAGCAAAGTACTTACCGCATATACTTTTGGGTAATCTCGAAGTATTTAGCATATTTTATTAAACATTGTAATTGGTTATATATATTTGTGCATTAATTACTCCATTTGTCAAACATTATTGGTTTACATCTCGGTATATACACACAAATATTAATCATCACATCATTTCCCTATTTACCTCTCAATTTACCTACATATTATTGTTAGTTAGCCATATTGTGTTCAGATGCTTCAAGCAATCACTTCATCTATAGATAAAGCTATCTATCTCACTATCAAGCAGTCTATTAATCAATGTATCTTATAATCTTGGTCTAGATGTAGCTATGTATATTAAGTAAGTTAAACGTGAGCGTCAAAATTCTGTTTCATAGCCACTATAATAGTCAAAATCTTTACACAGTAATAATGGTCGTTTAGACTCACGACTCCATACGCGTGGAATTTGAAAGTAGGTACCTCCTATCTACATTTTTTTTGCAAGTGAGTAAAAGCTGATCTACACACCCAATACTTGACTTCTAGGTGGCGTATCAAGATGAGACATCCACAAGACTTTAAGTGAGGCTTCCAGCCTTACAATTGTTATAACCGCATTAAATTTGGTGTAATAGTTTTTGAATGATGCCCGTACAAACATACAAACATACAGATATTTTTTTCCAGTTTTAGCTTATATAGCTTTTATAAAGACCAGACACTTAACAATTACAATTTTTTAATGTATAGTTGTGAAGAAGCTACTCTTACATAGGCAACGAAGTGTCTTATAATAGTTAGAAATAGTTAAATACTGTGTGATCCCTTAAATATTGAGTCACTAGGTAGCCCAAATATTATGGGAATATACCCACTCAGTGTATGGCTGTTTATAAAATAACATAAACTATAAACAATAATCCTATCAATCAACTATGTAATCTATGTAACCTGCTTGCTAATCAAAGTACAGATACTGTAATATACCATTTTTGTCTTCTTTAGTCTAATATATATAATCCATAATATGTAATAAATAAAACTGACACACCATCATAATCCGATGAAACTTATTGTTACTTGACTATTATAAGCGCGGACCAAAGCCTTCGTGACAATACACTTAAACCTTACTCTCGATGGCGGGCAATAATATTTTTATTTGAAGCTTTGTGCATTATGTTGTTGGATAAAGGAGGATATTCGAAATGAAAAGAAAACTTGCTATATTTGTCTATGTAAGTGTTGTATACGAATACACGTTAAAGTGCGATCCAGTGTATCAATATTATCTAATATCGATACTTATGTATCAAAAGCAAGAATATCATCTATTTCATTTGCTAACTTTATACAAAACTAGCTGACCCGCGTAACTTCGTCTGCTTCACATAAGATAATTTTGTCCGTTGGTGCAACATCTTTCATTGATGCTCCGCTTCTATTGGCCGTAGCGTGATGTTATGTAGTCTATGGTCTTCTTCGATAAATGGGCTAATAAACACAAAAATAAAATTTCAATTTGAACCAGTAGTTCCTAAGATTAGCGCGTTCAACCAAACAAACAAGCCTTATAATATTAATTTGATCATTATTAAAATTTTAGTAACTTTTTGTAAAAACACTCAAAGAACTGACAGAGCTAGTTTCGAATTTATAGTTTTAACCAGATACAATAGGTTTTCAATTGTCTGGCATTCCAAACATTGACAGGTTAATTATAAATACGAAAGTAGTCGTTTGGAGTTAGCTGGAGCAGGACAAATTCACTTTATAATATTTAACATAAAAATAAAATAAAAGTTTTAAATGAGTTGAGCTGTCATTAGCAAGTAAATGTATAAGTCAAAGAGGTCTACTCAGATTGGTTATTTTACCATATACAAAAGGCTATAAACAATTTTATATTATATATTTTTATTGCCTAGCCTACACCCTGTAGCTTTCATCCCATGACACCCCGCTCTAACATTAAACCTGGACACGTCTTTTTTCATCAAACAAGATTAAAATATATTTTATCTCTGTCACTCAATCCGGTCGAAAATCCTTCCAGTTGTCGTCTACGTCTATTAATAAAGATTTTCTTAGTAGCGGCTCCTGTAATGCGCTGAGCTTGCGACGAAGGCTTCGACGCGATGGCTTCGCTTATAGTGAAGCATAAATATCGGGCAAAGTGCTCGAGATTAGGCGCCCGAGTAAAATTGAACTGAACTTGATAGGAGCGTTGTCTAGATAAATGGAAGTAAATTAATTAGAAGTTAGTTTGCGTTACTCACGAAACTTTGGTAAGCAAACAGTTTAGTTAAATTTAATTTTTATTTGGAAAATGGATAAGGCATTGCTTAATGAAAAATAAGTTAAATTATAAGAAAGAGGAACTATCTATTGTCATAGGCAACAAAGTTCAGTATTCCTATTTTCATTAGTAAGTAAAGAAAGTATAGGGTAATGTGAGTGGGGCCGTTGGAAGGCAAAAAACTAGCCGAGTTCCTTGCCTAGAGTCCTAAAGTCCTAGAGAAAACTGCTTTAAGAGTCCACTAAACCAACAAGTGTGCAAGAAGAATACGACGAAAGTGAAAAAGAGATATTTCAGGATCGTTGAATATAATAATTTGTAATTTTGTTGTTTTCTACCTTTTCTCCGGCAAATAGACAATAATATATATGCATGTGTGTGATTATGACTGAATTTGATTTTAAGTAACAAACAATCATGTTGACATCTTCCAGGTATCATTTGAATCCCTATCATACCGAACACTGTCTCTTAAGATACAGGTATTACTGCCTAGTTTAAGAGACAGGGCTAAAATAGTGTACCTACTAAAAGTGTACATAGTTACGATATTATAATAATTAAATTGTGCACTGTACCAGTTAATTATTGGTGATAAATAAACTTATTAACTTAACTTATTAGGAAGTGTAGCAGCGAATAAACGAGTCATTTTAACGACCTAGAACTATTCTCATATCATCATATATTAAATCATCCATCGATAACTGTTTTAGATAATTCATTCATTTATGGTCGTAGTATACAAGAAAGTTATACATGGTAATTAAAAAAAAAAACATATCTCAGGTAGTAGTTAGGATAGACTTTTTTCATATTTTTTTCTGAACAGCCGTCAGTTCTACTATAAGACATTTCCAGGTTATCCATTAATTACCGGACACTCTGTATGTATGTATAATAGAATCTTTAACTGCACGGACAGCACAGCGAGCAAACGGTCGCTTCGCAGCTGCCGACGCGCTGAGTATTGAGTGTTCGAATCTCCAACAGCATCAATATTTGAGTGATTCACAAATTATTGTTCTGAGTGTACTTTATGGCCGTTAATTATTTTGTTGTAAAGTATTCGCAACAGATGGCTTGATTTGTACTGCAAGATTTGGCGTCTTGACGATAAAAAGAAAAAGTAAACATAAACTTTTATTTTTTTATTTGCTCCATTAAATGCAAGCTTTAAAAGTTTTGATGAAACCAAAATCGTTCCTGTAGTTTCACAAACGGAGAAGACAAATAAATTGCCTAACACCTTTTAGTTTATTACATTAAACGACTCTGTGGAGAGTTTTACAGCCTTTCAAAGCTTCTGGGGAATAAAACCATTACCGATTGTGAATACTGTATGAAAATACTTCGCTTTTGTAAATGAGATTATGGTGGATGAGGAAGTTTGTACAATATGTTGATCCTATTCCTAAGCTAGATAGAACCTTGTATCTTAGGAAGTATGTAAAGTGCTTAGCCGTGAAATTGGATCTATAAACCGTGAGCTTAACTCTATTCTACTAGTAGCATTCTTAACTCATATGTATAATGAAATGACTGCCATGGTGATATTGGATTTATGTGTAAAAAAATTCTCTGTAGCGTCTAGTGTCCATTATACAGCACAAGGCTCTCGCCCAATTACGTGGGACCTGAAATCTTAGTAAGTGAACTGATAGGGTTACCCATATTTCCCTACCCCTTCGGGAATATAGTATTGGCGCTATGTTTATATGTATAATGAATTATATAAGATGACGTGATTCCCAAAAGCTCTTTTCTATAACTATCTTAGAATAATATTAATATCCAAGCTGCATATGAACCAACTACTGTAAATTGATCCAGCGCAACAGTCTTAACACTGCTTAGCGTTACGACTGTTATTTATACTTTGTTACTGTTATGTATACATACATAGATTCACGCCTGTTTCTCAGAGGGATAGGCAGAGTCTACAGATTTCCACTTGCTACGATCCTGACACACTTCTATGGCTTCATTCATTTTCATCACATTCTTTAGCGTTAGCGTTAAGACTGTACACAATAGACTGTGTACGCTTGTGCGTAATACATAAAGATGTTACTTATATACGTATGAATAATAATTTTGTTGCATCATAATGGTATGATACTTATGTAAATGGTATATAATTAAGTATAATTGTTACACTAGCTAATGTTTCTATTGATTTAATTTTAAGTTGCCTTTGTATAAGTGTAAACAGTTGTTGGTTAACCAAATAAATAAATACAACTATAATAATTAAATACAAATAACGATATAAAATACCTGAATTTCTATGTACTTTGTGTATAAATGTGCTATTTGCTTGACTAATGGATTTATTATCGGTATATTATGTGCTTTATGTATTCGTAACTTAGTATCTTAATAAAAAGACTACGCTGTGTCTAAAAAATATCGTACATTATGCGTACACCAAATCCAATTATATACTACACATAACGCTACCTTTTCATGTAAACCACACATAGTGTTCTTTACCTTGAAGATATTTGACTATTGTTACTCAATATTACCGATAGCGCGACGACTAATAGTCCTGACAAAACTTCAAAAAAACTGAACCCTGTACCTCTCGCACTCATATCGTAACAAGTTATGTTATGGTCCAATTTGCCGATACAAAATACCGATACAGTATCGGTACAAATGGGCCGCTGTGTCCGAACCTCCCCCCACTTATCTGATTGTGACAGTGTTATGTTATTTACTTTATGAGCTCACTAGAGGGGGAACGGACTGATGGAACTGGACACTCGCCATATACAACATACATTTAATGGATAAAAAAGATATGGGAACGTGAAAGAAAGGCGTGTTATGTAAATACCGCATAGTGTGAGTTGCAGTCGATGCACGACGTGATTTAGCATCACGGTAGCGTGTTTGGTCCTAAGATAGTGACCATTCAAATTTTGCGTTATACTGAGATCCTTATCTCGTATGTGGTTAGATTTCTGAGTAACTTCGCGTAATCAGAAAAAAAAAGCATTTCTTTCTGATTACGCGAAGCTTAAAGTTTCTACTTCAGAAGTTGCTGAGGAAATGTTGTAATTCACTTCTGTATACTATAACAGAGGAAAATATAATTCACTGCTGCCTACTCCTTCAGCAATATATAGTATATATCTTTAGTAATAATATATTTAGTTTTTGATATTTTAAATTATTTTATACATAATGTAGGTAACTTGTATCGCAAGTCAGATCACAAAACACTTGTTTTTAAATATCCTATTGTGCAATTCTGTAAAATCTCACCTTCACACTCATTTCTGAAACCGCTAAATAAAGTAGACTCTTCTATAGAAGTTATAGAGGCTTGGTCGTGGTGATAGTTCAGTGCGAGATGCAAACTTTTGCAAAATTGTGTATCTTACCACCACTCTTACTCTTTATACTGAAACTCTATAACAACTTAACCAAGTAAAGTACTAGTCGATAAACTCAACGCCGTAACACATGACCTAAATAAATTCCAAATACATGCAGTTCTTTACTCGCACGAGTTTCCAATTTTCCACCTCATTGCTGCCAACACTCCACTAGAAGTTTTCATTAACATTTCGCATTTACTCCATCAGACCATTAAGGTGTCCATAAAGAGAGACACTCCACTCTGAGTACCAGCGTAGGTAATACCTATCTTCTTAAATCTCGACCGAAGTGAGCGCAGGGTGGGATTTGAAGAAGCCAAGCGGGAAATGCAACTGGCACTACATTTAATCCTGTTGAAATATCAAATAGTATAGTATGTCTAAAATTTAAAGATGCTTTCTTATCTTCCGTTTTAGACAGCCACTAAAAGATGTCATAATGAAATGGACGCTATTGAAGAACAGTATGAGTAAAATACTTCTCAAACTATAACTTCTATAACTTCGATACCTTATTTTAATGGACAGTAAGCAAAAAAATAAGATATGTTTGTATAACAATTTATTACTATTGTTTTTAAATAAAATTTCATGCAGATTAGTAGCAACGAGGAAAATAAACAAACAGCGGTACACCCCAATATCTTTGCTAATAATCTTTTAAAAAAGCAAAATAGCGATATCTACTGTAAAATATCACCATTGCTAAATTGTCTAATTCTTAGTGCATACCGTAATGAAAATATTTTACAAAAACACAGTTAATTGTTTATTGAGCTTTTAAAATGACTAAAGTAAAGCCTGAATCGCATTGACAAGTAAAACACTAAATCCAAATACGCAGAGCCGCTTTAACGTCCCAGGCCGGCCCTGCCCTGGCGTTCCCTCAGGACGCTTTACTGTTATTGCCGCTCAGTGAAAGCTTAAATATATGGTCAGAGGTAGATTTCTTTACTCACGTGATGTTTGCGAATTTCACCGGGAGATATTCTCACTTTAATTAAATTGTCTTGTTCCGCATTTTTGCTTGTCATCACGTAATAAATATTTTATACTTAATGGGTCTATTTCTTTCAGCTTATTGTTGTTGGGATTATTCTATGGTCTGGATTAGATAGCACTTTTTTTCGTATAGTCTGCTTAATTATAGTTAAAACAAAAGTAGGTGTCCATAGGCAGCTAGAGAACGACATGACAGCCACCTGAAAAGAGAAAGGTCGACGGTAAAGATAGGTTGTCTACTGGTATTTGGTGGAAATTGTCGACAAACACCTCTGGCTCTGGATTCGACAAAGAAGGTTGTGCGATGCAAATTTTCTTTTTAACAACATAAACAAGAAGATATTGATAAAACTACTAATATACATATCTTCCAAAGAAAGCACGTTACTGTTTACTATCCGTTACGCGGTTAGCTCTACCTCGTACTCTTGACCAATATTTTCCTATGATAATAATAGTATTTATGTATACCACCATTTACGTATATCCAACAAAATTAAAATCTGTACTTCTAATGTCATTTCTAACCTCAATTTTACTTCAACTATCTTATTCAGGCATTTTTATTATACCACAATTGATTCCCATCCTTCTAATATTGTTAAGTTACTATAAATAAAATGTAGGGAATCACAGTCATGGGACAAAATTCTCGAACCACCGTTACATATTGACAGACCAATCGAAAATCTATATTAATAGCCGATTCGGAATCCAGAAACAACTAATATAACCTGACCTCTGTTAAGCTAAAATTGAATGAGATATTCGTAATATTTGAAGGTTTTCGGGTGTCAGTGTAAAGTGGAAGCTGTTCATTGTTCATATAGCTGACGTTGCATTCAGAGGATTATTGTCCTGGACCAAATTTACCGGGGGAAATCTGAGACGGCGGAAGGTTAATTTAGGAATAAACGGTATTTTGGCAATCGAATGGAATTATAGGCGATATCATCTGAGTACTTGGGTTTGAGTAGTTAATAGTGATTCTGATTTTGGATCTCCAATTGTCCGAGTATATTACATGAGTGAAGATTTCAAGTTTGGTTGTATATTTATAATTGCGGTAGCACATGCACTTTGATAATTGTCAATTATATGGGAATGTTTGTGTTGACCCTGTAAATATATAAATAAATAAAATAAAAATAACCTTGTAAGAAAATGATAAATGTTAGTATATAGTATTAATAGTATAAAAATTCTGTTTATTCGTTTGCTAGTGAAACATACATGTCGACGTTTCAAATAAATTACAGCAACAGAAAAGTCGCGTGATCCTAACATATTTGTCTAGGTGATTTTTGCGTTAGTTAATAGAATGTTTCTGAATGTTTCCATAACACAAGGAATACATTAGAGTACATGTCTTTAAAAAAATGTAAGAACAATTTCATGTAATCAAGATTTAACAACATTCCTTAGCGGGCATGACGCATGGGCATTGCATTAAGTGCTAATGGTCATTTAGATACAAACTCATTAATTTCTATTGCTCCAACCTAGTACTAAATAACTAGCTTACACTAATACCACTTATAAACCCTTATTAAACCGACTTCCTATCTGATTTACTGCCATCTCCTGCCACCAACCAAAAACTACTCTTAATTGTTTGTCAATAAAATACAAATTTCAACGTCATCGCTTCATAAGTATAGTCAAGTTGTCGGTAAGATTTTGTCCAAGATGACCAGTATAAGGTGACCTCCTATGTCTCATACAATGTTCTGTTGTTAGTGTGTTTACATAACACGAAGAGGTCAAACATGATAGGTGATAATGTAGTACTAGTGAATCCCAAAGGACGTTTAACACAGTATTTGGACCTTATACTCAACCCCAGTAATTGTTGGGGACGGTTTAGTGTATTTTGTTGTATACGTTGGCTTACTGAATGAATTATTTAGATGACCATCGTTAAGCTTGAGGTCCATCCTGGGTAAGTAGGCGTTGGACGTAAATGTGGTCGGTAGTTCGTAATATTTGCAACTATCAAAAGTCTTAAGAAGTTACAGTTACGTAACTACAATGATAATGATAATCTTATTGCATGGTACCAAACTATGCTACTTGCGACGCGCAATATTGCATGGCCTTTGGTTTAATAGTATATAAAAGCACATAAAGGCTGTCAATTTTTTTTAGCTCGGTGACGTTTTGTGGCTTAACTTCATTTTTAATGTTACCGAATAAATTGGACTGATATTATTGTACGTAATGTTTTCACGAAGTTATTGTGTTTATTACGGTCTTACAACAAACCTATTTTAAATTGAATCTAAAGCGGATTTTATCTCTGAACATTTCATTTATTACAGCAGCCACGGTCCAGTAAAACACAGAAATGAGTTAATGTAAACAATGAAAAAACTCAATAAAATACATTTTAATTAGTGTAATTTTAATTTAACTATAGCATTCTCGTAAATGCAATACAATACAATGTTATAGTTAGATGCCTAGCTGTACATTTTCCAAGACGTAAATATATGTATATTAAAACGTGAAAGTCCCTATACTATGCAACAAAACAACGTAGACGATAAACTTGTGCTCCCTAAAGAAACTATGCAGTGATGCCTCAAGCATTGTTTTCTAATCTCGTGTTACTTCGCCTTCGACGTGAAACCCTGTCTATCTCGTGATGACAACAGCGTGAAGTTAAAACATTTAAGCGACATTGGACACATACTTAGACATTGTAAACTGCGTTGTAAGGTTCTCTTGAGTTACTTATCTGATTTTACAGTGTTCTTACGTTACAGGGGTACACTAAGTGCGAATGGAACCAGTTATATAAGTTCTATTTGTATGACATCCCATTTATAGCCCGAGAAGACGTAAGGTACCTCATAATGAGAGGGTTATGCTGAAGCAAAATAAAATAAACAAATAACAGAAGCACCTCTCTAAGAAAGATGCCATGGGTTGAAAGTCGAGATCTCTGCTTGGTAGTTTTCATTTTTATGTTATGTGTGTTTCTAGCCATAATTATATATTTAATATAGTTTGTTTATATCGCTAGCATTGGCTTTAGAGCAATATTGCCACTTGCAACTTGTGTCTGAAATAAAGAGTACTTCTTACTCTTACTCTTCTTCTTACTACTTAGAGTCTCAAAGGCAAGTGAACTCTGCCCGTTCGTGCCAGGTGGGCCAGCGTGGCAGATGGCCTAACTTTCACAAAAAAAAGGCCCATGCGCATCAGTGTAAAATTTTATAAACAAGATTTAGTCATATATCTATCATAGATTGAAATCCACAATTATATATATGCGTATGCGTAATAATTCGATGCTTGTGTGGATATTTTAATCGAAGGATTATTATGCAGGGTTTGTCAAACCGCATGTTTGATTATTTGTTTGTTTAAAATTTGTTCGAAATGTTAAGATAGCCATACATAGCATACAATGCAGGCCATTTATTTTTTGTAATCCTACAATACTGGCAGTGGAAACTGAAATGTGGCGTTCTTAAATAATGATCAGCTCGTTGTGTCTCTTTCCAGCACTAAGCGGATTGGGGCTTAGACCGTGCCTTATTGTTTTCACAACAATTGTCTGCAGATTACTGGTATTTTTAGTTAATACCCTTCGAGTCTTCTTTGTACACAATTTGTTGAGCGTAGATGAGTGCGAATTTACTGATTGGTTTGGTATTTGGGTCACAAGGAAAATGGTGGCAAATAAATATGCATTTGTTGGGGGTTTTGGTTTGTCATTTTGTCTTGTTATCGCTGTATTATTTATGTTATGTTATAAGTAGATATTTCCGAAGAATATTTGGTACAAAATCTTGACTTTCGTTATCCTTTTTGGTTTATTGAAAGTGCAGACCTGCATAAACTTTTTAGATTACTTATTTTTGTTTGCCAACCATTAATTCTAGGTTTTAGCTCGGGAGCTAAAAAGATATCTAATAATTTGTAAAGCGATTTTAGCCTACTACGGGTAGTAGGGTATAATAGCTTTATAAATTTATACTCATATTCTTAAAAGTAGATAATTTTGATTATTTGGGCTATATGCCTAAGACCTATACCTACATATCGCTGAAAATCCTTTTAGCGATATGTAGGTATAATATATTCTACCTATCCAAGCAGAATATATTATACCGAAATTCTGCTAGCTATGTTTCAACTTTTACGTGATAGGAGATAAGTCTATTGCTGACTTCCGCGTTTATTGCCAGACTCCAAGTCGTATATGAAAAGAAAACTCGACAACTCTTTCACCAATTCAAGAATCGAACCTAAGATTTCTGATTCAATAGTAAACATGAGCGAAAACTTATTTCACAAGTCCAATATGACGATCTATTCAATTCTAACTTGGCACAGACCACAACAAAAGCACAGAAAAATATTTTTATTTTTTGCTTTTATCTACGTCTGTACTCATCTAATTACAATCATAGGGCCCTAAAGCACAGTTGTATGCAAATATAATGTACCTATCTCCAGCAACGATAGAGTGAACCGCTGCCAAAAATACGTTTGATCGTTGTTCGGTCCTAGTTAATCATTCGTGAACGTCGTTATGCCAAAATTATACGAATATTATACGAGACATGGCTGCTTCTGTGGTTTAGATGCTCTGTGACTTTTTTTTTGTTGACTGATTTCGAGGACTGGTTATTATATTTTTCGCGTGTATATGTAAAAATAATGTCCTCCAGACCGAATTTTGGTCACTGCGGCCAATATTAACGGAGACCATCAGCGCAAGGGATAAGTGTGCAGAAGTCTACTCCTGCTATTCAGATTTCTTGGCAGAAAAGCCCAATAACAATTGTTGGCCAGACCCGTGATTGGAACTTAAGACCTCAGGCGCAGCAATCGCATTCACCATCGCTGTGCCACGGAGGCAGTACATACATACATATACACTCATATATAGTCTCATGCATATGTCCATGAACAGTTACTCAGAGGAGTATGACACCCACATTTTATCAGCTATAATTTATTCCACGTGATATACGTTAAGCTGTTGCAGTATTTCAGGTATAGTTTCAGACTCCGAACTACTACAGAAAATTTCTTGACCGAAAACATCATCATCTCATGTTTACTCTTTGCCTGATCTGGCATCTAACCCGAAAATTCATTAGTGTATGATATCGGACTTACCATCGCTAGGCCACCAAGGCAGGTAGATTTTCTAGGCAAAATAAATATCAGTGAAGTATAAAATATAAAACGTTATAAAAGACTGTGAACAAAATAAACCGTAATAAAGCTGCATGAAGTAACCTTATATTTAATACTAAAACGAGTTTATTATTTGTGCGAGATAACTCGTTTATAACGTATTGGAAACTATGATTGAGCACATTTTTCACTTCATTTTGCAATTGAAAGCGTAATTTATTTATTAGTTTATAGTGTGCTTGTATAGCTACTGCATAGTTAATAAATATGAATTTGTTGAAATTAAACTACTATATACGAATTTTTATCGCGTTGCTTATTTATCACTGTATTACATAATTTTGAAACTATTACACTACTATTACTACTATTGAATTTTACTAATTTATAAGCTAATAAATTTATTTAAACTATGAAATCTATTTATATTTAGGTTTACACTTTCCCCGGAGGAAGCTTATAAATTAGTAAAATTCAATAGTAGTAATAGTAGTGTAATAGTTTCAAAATTATGTAATACAGTGATAAATAAACAACGCGATAAAATCCGTATATAGTAGTTTAATTTCAATGAATAACATTCGCGTAAACAGAAGACAATATTAAATATGAATTTTCTCTTTTGTTGGGATGTTGATCTGAATCACTAATATTTTATCAACAATACTAGTATTTGCATGGTATGGGACTTTGATGGCAAATGTGTTGTTCTAATCTTGTATCACAACGTCTGTATAAACCACATTTTAGTAAATAAATGATTTGATTTGAATTTGACAAGATAATCGTCCGGCGTGCCTAATCGTAACCAGCTTCTTTCCTTTATTGATGATTCCGACTTGCAAATTAGAAGTAGACTTGTGTCTACTGATAAAACAAGAGCATGCTTAGGAGTCCTGAAAACTGTACTCACCGCAGGAATTAATATCATTTGCCTATGATCTTCTCTAGGGTAGCGGTAATTCCTTAGGCCAAGCCATTCTTCAGATTGTGTGGGAAGGTCCATGTCTTTGTCGTGGTAGTAAGAGCTTTTAAATATTATTTTATAAACGCACTAGCCATCTGCGGGCTTATTTCTGGTGTGGTGAACGATATAAGGCAAGGGCAATGATATAATATTTTAAATTAAATATATTACCAACATAGTAATGGATTTCGATAATCTCGGGCGCAGTGTATTATGTTAATAAGTTACATAAGTAACCCAATAGATATCTAAGAGTTTATCTGAAAGGGATAGCTATAATTTCAACAATTACTCTTTAATTGTTTGGCAAGGGATTTTACAGATGCGATGATTTTATGGCGACTCCGTACAGACGAAGAAGTTCAGCCTACATTTAACAGATGGCGATACAATCGCTCTTCACATGACATCATACTATTCTGCATCGCACAAGTGAAGTTTACACAGCGACTGAGTATATATACAAGCGCCCGACATCAACCGTCGGGCCGCGGCTCGCCAGGCACGATCAACCAGCCTGGTCGGAGGATCCTCCCTTTGTGTTGGAGGGACTTCACACCCTGTTCCTCCACATTGGTGACCCCGACGTGATTGAAAGCAACCTTCACGGAGCAGATCAGCAGCAGCAACCATCGCCATCGTCTTCACTTCTCTCACACAGCACTTCTCCAGATGAGCAGTAATCAAGTCGCAGCCAGCCAGCTTCTTCGGCCTCAACAGGGACACCACCACACGCCTGCAGCGAACGCGCAGCCTGGTCTTCCCTACGGCCTCACCAGCGTCAAGGCTCAACTCACTGCACACACGGTCCACGCAAGCAGGGTACTTCACTCACCGTCAACGCAGCAGCTAGCCACGACGCAGCAACTACGCAGAATCAACCCTGACTCACTGTGGGACTCACTGCAACGCAACAACCCCGACTCACTGGGGCATACGCACCGCTCATCGCACTCAGACCCGACTCACTGAGGTCTAGCGACACACAGTTCCGACTCACTGGAACTAGCGGCATACAGTTCCGACTCACTGGAACTAGCGGCATACAGTTCCGACTCACTGGAACTAGCGGCATCCTACACTGGCACTGGCAACGCTCTTCAGCAGCATCGACAGCTTCTCATCAACCTGATCGACCTTTGGTCTTGGGGGGGAATACTATGGCGACTCCGTACAGACGAAGAAGTTCAGCCTACATTTAACAGATGGCGATACAATCGCTCTTCACATGACATCATACTATTCTGCATCGCACAAGTGAAGTTTACACAGCGACTGAGTATATATACAAGCGCCCGACATCAACCGTCGGGCCGCGGCCCGCCAGGCACGATCAACCAGCCTGGTCGGAGGATCCTCCCTTTGTGTTGGAGGGACTTCACACCCTGTTCCTCCACAATTTTAAATCTTGTAGCATGACGCCCCGATTGGCCCTGACCTTTTTTAGCTTGAGTTCGTATGTACTAGTAACATATGTGCTTCTTTTTCCTGTATATTCCATAGGACTACAGTAATCGCAAACATAACACATGCTTTATACTAGCATCATTACAGTATTAAGACAAGATCAATTTTATATTTGTATTATTTGAAAGCTAATACCAAAATTAGGCACTAGTCAATTTAACGTAGTATTTTTTTCTGTCGTGGCAACACTAAAGTAAATGCCAAAATCACGGCGTAAACAGCGCACTATCGGGTGTTAGTACATAGTTACACGGGCCGGCCCTCGTAAGTATCCCGGCGCTGTACTCAACACGTAGTTGAATTAAAATACCTTGCGACCCTTTTTCATTAATAAGAGATCTTCGCCCCACACTGAATATTTATGCTGCGGGCTTGGTGCAAGTGTACACGTGTGCTGTTTATATATGGGGTTATCAACTAAAAAAATATGTATTAAATTAATAGGTACCTACATATATTAAATTTGATTTAATAATATTTTTTGCGGCCTATAGAGGCATACAAATTGCACTCTTTCATATACCTACTTGTGGAGACTGCCTTGTTGAATGTGTGGTAAAAGTTTTCATTTATATTGTTTTCTGCCGATAGTGAGATCCCGGGTTGGGCAAAATGTATCCGAGAAACCACATAGTTTGGATAGATGACAATTGTCTGCTCCATATTACATGAGACTTATAACATATATAGTGACAATGCAGTAACCTCAGCCGTTTTTTATGTGGACTTATGAAAATACTAAATTACTAAGAAACATGTTATTATAGTTCCATACATTAAAAAGTATGAATAAAACGCAATATGAAGATTTAATTTGCTGTCAAATTGTCATCCATTTTCCAGCCGACATTTTTTTTATTGTTGTTTTTTGAACAACGCTGCCAACATTTATCCCAAATACGAAAATAGAATATTGCTTTCAGGCTAGCGCAATATACTTTACAAAATTAAATATACGCACACTCCTATGAATTAAGCCATACGCCATTACAAGAGACGCGTGGAAGCGGTTACTTGATTTTTCCGATACATTTTCATGAGGTTAGGAGTACAGACGTCGGACCTCTGCTAGTCGTGATTGGGACCCTAAACGTATTAACTCTATCTGGTCGCGTGTCACTGTTGTTTCTACTCGGTTTGTCTTGTTGGAACACGGAATAAAATGGCAAGTTTAGTTAAAGTGGCATTGAATAAAAACTACTTTTATTGTGAATTTGATTTACATACTTGATTATTATTTACTGTCAAGATAAACTAGTAGGGATAAATGAAATATAGATTACTAGATTTTGCCCGCGGCATCGCTCGCGTTTTAGTAACAGTACTTTTTTGTGAATTAACGGTACCCTATCTCATATTCTATACCCCTGACAACGTCTATGCGACATTCGTGATGATCGGCCGAGTAGTTAAAGCACAAAAGCGTAAAAATCAAACTTACTTTCGCATTTTTAATATTAGTTAGGATAGGTAGACCATTAACATGATACATCAGAGATTTTAGGTTAACATTTTAAACATGAAGAATTTTCTTTTTGTAAAATTGTAGTTGAAGACGATTGCTGACACTTTAATAGTTTTTAACTCATGCCTTGAATTATGATGAAGAAATACATAGTAAGAAAACATACATCTGTAAGTTCTCTAGAATTCCTAGTTTGTATAATTATGTTATCTTTTTCATGGCCGACAGTTAAACACTTTATTACTGACATTTTCAAATTGAAAACATCTCAACTAAGATAATGCTTAGTCCAAAATTTATTGAAGTACTTTCAGTTAGTAAAATATCAATACCCTGGTTGACCTTTATATAAAAAATATCAATACATATCTACTTAGTGAATGACAGCGCTTCAATAAAAGAAAAGAATCATGAAATATATCGCCCACAAAAGTATCAATATGTCAAGTAAAACCATTCATATATCGGTAAAAATATACCGAACAAGTTATCAGAAATGAAATAACTTTTCTATTACTCGCCAACGATCCTTCAACATAAAGTTGGTAGCTCTCAAGACCTGTCATATAAAGGTAAAGAAACATCTCTTATTTTCATCTTAGCTACACATGAAATGAAAATGTTTATCTACGGGTACTTTATTTATTTGGGTTAAGGGCCCGTGTAGATGGACAGTCCGCGGTGTGGTTTTATCTTTTGTTCTTTTGATTCAGCGGTCAAAAATAAGTTGCCTGAATAAATATAAAGAACTTTTGGAACTTAGGTCATCACAATATGCAGGTACCGCTTCCATGTATACAGAGTTTTTTTTTTTCCAATGTGCATGTATATGTACATACGATATATGGATGGCAATTTGCCTAATTAGACTTCTTTTTGTGTTTTCTTAAATATGTTTTGAAAACGTAATTTAGCCATTATTGGCAAAATAAGTCAGCACACATTGGTAAATCAAAGCATAAGGCGCATTGGGAGGACCAATCCTTAAGGTCTTTATTACCTATATTATTTTGATAACACAAATATTTTTATTTATTTCTTTTCTTCACATGTTATAGACGGAAAAAGGGAATACTGTTTGTAGTGTCTTTCTATACAAACAAAAGAAAACATATATATTTTAATATTGATATAAAATTGAATGGCATTATTTATATTATACGTGAATTTTTGTTTGCCACGGACCAGCACTAGAGTAATTCGTGTACACAATAATTAAGGCAGACGTCTTAATTATTGTTAAAGCATATAAGCGGTTCATTAGAATTGCTAGCATTATTGTCCAATTAGGAACTGGGAGTAGGCTGGATTTTTGGCAAAGATTGTTGCCTTTTTTTGTCTAGACTTGTTGACTAGCTGTGATCTAATAGTAGGATATATACTTATAGTAAAAAAGTGGCAAAGAAAATATTATGTCTTAGAAACTTGACTTCTTTTGGTATTGGGATAGAACACGCTATTTAGCTTCGTCTTATACTATTTTGAAAATGAGAAGGTGTCAAATGTTTTTTTCTTTTTGTGACCCTGTCAAATACTGCAAAATGTCCTCCCGTTGGAAATTTAGTCACGGTGGCAAATCTTAACGGCGACCAGCCGTCTGCGCATGAGAAATTAAAGCTTATAAGTATGTGGAGTGTGTACTCTTTACTCCGTCACTCTCATAATCCGTTAGTACGTCAATCCATCACGACCGGGGGAATATTTGACGCAATGCCTACGGCTCTACATATTTTTTTAAGATACAGAGTATGATTCAACGACAACTTTCTAACTTTGGACTTCTGCTGAGAATTCCTTGACAGCAAAACCCAAAAACTTTTTGTTGAGCCGAATCAAAGTACGAATCGGGTCCTCAAAATGAGCAGCCACATATATACGTACAGCCACCGACATGGTAGCAAAGTTTGTACCTACTAACCAACAAGTACGTGCTAGCACGTTACCTAACCTATACTGGTAATACCTCGCTGATAAAACAGTGCTAAGGAGTTCAATCACCTCTACATATTATACAGATATAAGTTAAGGATAATCCGAAACTCTGGCACTTCTGGCGTTTGCTGTGCTCTCCAGAACAATAAAAGTAATTCAACTGAACATCGGCTATCGTCGTTTTCACGACATTATTCAATGTAGTGTATTCCAATTTCCACCTGGACGTGATAATGACCAGCTAATGAACGAACACGTCAACTAACCTGGTTAGCCTGGTTAACGTGGTTACGGATGTGGTGCGCGGGCATGCCAACTATTTAAACTCCTAACTGAATCTGGCGTGTTAACCGATTTATCTGTCGACGTACTTCCGATACCGATTTGCTTTGGTGACCTGAATCACAATGAACACCATCCGTATGTTGCTCTTTCCTTCATCCATTAGCGTGTTTAAGTCTTAAATTTCGACTGCTGAATGAGTTCCTCCTTTTTAAAAGGCGTCTTCTGTACTCAGAATAAGTTTGTATTACGAGGGACTTTTCATACATTCAAACAACGAATACAAGAAACACATTGACTCGGTTCAGCCAATTGTGGAACATTCACATGTTTGCCCTGTGGCCATGCCGCGGCGACCACTTAATAATCCAATGCGCTCTCCATGCAGTCAATTGTTTGATTCTTTTGTGTACTCCGCAGACAGTATTAATTGTATGTTTAACTGTCTTCAATATCAGAGGTGGCACTTAATTTAAATATTTTAAGGCCGTAATATCTAAAATTATCTGTTAAATAACCCAGGTGCGCCAAACCCCGGGCAAAAATCCCTCCGCCCGCCCCCGCGGAGGGATAAGCGTCATTGCATTACCCCAAGTAAAAAAAAAAAAAAAAAGGTGCCCCCAAACCCGGACCAAAAAATAAAAATTGATTTTGTGAATATTTTAAACATTTTATTTCTTTATTATTTTAAAAAT
Source organism: Catocala nupta (assembly GCA_963675205.1). Classification (NCBI taxonomy): domain Eukaryota; kingdom Metazoa; phylum Arthropoda; class Insecta; order Lepidoptera; family Erebidae; genus Catocala; species Catocala nupta. The sequence continues at coordinate 8,742,868 of OY776091.1, read as the reverse complement.
GCCGCATTAGTCGTTATTAAAATTATATCTGTTAATTTTTGGATTCAGCCCGAGTCAGCTGTTAGTGTTTGAGAATCGACAAGAATGTACGATATTCTCGCGGTTTTCTTTGAACAGAGGATATATTATGTTATCCTTAAATATGACCACACCTTTCTGTTACACGCTGTATAAAATAAAATAAAAACTGTTCGTTTATATTTGATATAGTATGCCCATTAATCTCTTCTTTCTTTCACATCAATACAATTCATCTAGATTTTTCTTAACACCACTAAATGCTGGAATAGCTAGCTGGAGTCTTGTAGTGTCGAAGGACCATTAATATTCACATTCAAGGCTCTCGAAAAGTTTTACAATAAGGATTTATATCGACTTATCTAGAATTATGCACTCGTATTCAGGTCTCAGTGCTTTAATTGTACCTGATTGATAAATCGGTTCGAGGTTTAGGTGCTTTTTCTAAATCACGATGCTTTTAACCCATTCGCCCTGTAGCCCGAATTAATATTTGCAGCCAAAAACCATTTTCTACCATTTACAGGAGAAATAGAACTGATTTAAATTTGTCATTCGTTAACACGAATAAAGGGTTAAATTTTGCTATGGGCTTTTTGGTTCGTTGTTTTGCTGTTTTGTATTTTAATAGATATTTTTTTGTTTCGGATTATTGCCAGCGTTCATAGCGCCATGACTATGGATGTACTGTAATCTTCAATGTAATCTAAAACACATATGCTAAGTAGTCAAAAACTCGTCTGAAGTAACTAAAATATTGCACTATTCCCATTCCCACCATGTATGCATGGAGATATCCGTGAAAGTTTAAACTTGGCTCAAATGAATATAAAATGTTAACTAAGATATATCACTGGGACTTCAATCCGCGTATTAGTTTCTTCCAAACTTCTCATATTACTTAAAGTACGCTCGAACGTAACCTAGATAAAATTCTCGGATACGTATCACGACTTAGTGTTGGAAAACTATGAGTTGTCATTGAGTACTCACGTCAAGTAAAATATGCAGAGTGAAAATAAAATGAGAATGTGGACGAGACACTTTAAAGCAAATGTTCTTTCTTTTAAAATGATATGACGTTTTATACAAAAGCATATTGTTTGAGTACTTTTAGTTGATCATTAGCCGTTGCTACGTCTACAGTGGGCGTAAAAAATTTGACCATATTCGGTGGAGTTTAAAATTTGGATTCACACATAAATATATTTTGTATTTACTTCAACAAATCATCTAATCATGTAAAGTTTTTAGACGTTGAGAATCGACTGAACATACATGGATGTGCATAGGCAAAGCGCTCTATTGGTAATAGATATTTTTGATACGCTCAAAGAGTTAATTTCTATTTCTCTGCATTTTGTTTCCGTTCGCTTGCTTGGATCATGTTTCAATGGTATTAGATACATATATGAATGTGCAAGAAGTGACAGTTTATTCCTAGGCACATTTCTGATTCTTGCAATTTTAGTGTCACTTTAACCTGCTTCGAATAATGCAAATATCCTTCACATCGTTACACACGTTTGGTTTACTAACTAAACTAGTGAATTTCCAGCTCTGTGACCAAAAACTATGGTAGGGGTAATGCAGTCGACATTTCGGTCACATATATGTGCGGCTTTTTACTTGGTCCGTCGATGTTTTAGACTTCTCGTTCAAAACTGGAATACGGTATATTGAGAGCTCGAAGTGGGCCAGCTTTTGCAGCTCGGAATGCAAAGAGCTTAGAACAATCGTCTTGGGCCGCCTTTGTGTGCTAGTTCCCACTAGGTGTTTTGTGTTCAGGTTGGTTTTGAAGAGCTATTAAAGTCTAACTTACATTTCTAACTAAAAATAGCTGTTACTTAAATATCATAATGTAGCATTAACATCGTTCCTGTTTATAAACTGTCCCACTGCGGCACGGGCGTCTTTTCAATATGAGAAGGGATAGGCCGTAGTCCTAATATTGTCTTATGTTTAAGCGAATGTTATACATTGAAATTAAACACTTTATACGGATTTTATCGCGTTGTTTATTTTACTTTAAACACTGTTATTACATAATTTTGAAAACTCTAACACTACTATTATTGAACTTTACTACTACCTATTTAAGCTATATATTTTCTAATTAATTAATATTTAAGTTTACACTTTGCCCCAACGTTTCGGTTGCTTTACAGCAGCCATGTTCACGGGGAGACTTAGTCCTAGTAGTGTTAGAGTTTTCAAAATTATGTAATAACAGTGTTTAAAGTAAAATAAACAACGCGATAAAATGCGTATAAAGTGTTTAATTTCAACCGATTAGGGGTCTTAGTCGTGAGCGTAGATCCCGAAGCATCGCCGTCATAGCACAGAACACCAGACGAAGGACACTAAAACCCTAACAACTTTTTAGAAACGCTGCCCCGTTCGGCAGATGACATGTTTTCAAATGTGGTGCTAATATGAGCGTGTACTTTGCTTTCATACAAGCATAATTCCAGATAAAATACTGCTACTTACTTGACAGAAAGACTAAAAAATACTTAGCTCGACTTTGGGCCTTAAGCCTTAGTAACTAATAAGATAGACAACAACAATACATCTTTTGTTTTGCCATCATTTTAAAGGGCAGAATATATGAAGGACTCATATCTTGAAGTCAAGATATGAGGCTAAAATTTCATACTTGATATTGCCAACAAGCTCTAATAATCAAGGTATAATGAATAAAATTCCTGGCAATATCAAGTATTAAATTTTAGTATGTGAACATTACCTCTGGGATTTAAATAAGAAGAAAGGTTTTGGCTAACACGAACAGGGTAGTAAAGGTAAACGAACCTTTATTAAAATATCGTATAGTAGCGGGTTGGTCCTATGACAAAAGAGCCCGAAAAGTTTCATGTATCGTGAAAAATAACGCCCCTTAATAAAATATGTAGTAGACCTAACAGGATATCTTTTGAATCATAATGTATAAAGAAGTGAAAATCTTACTACAAATAATGTTATCGACCAAAATCCTCGTAGTAAATATTCTAAGCTAAACCACACAAAGAACACGACATACATCCATATTCATCAAACATTAACCTGTAATGAAAAAGCGCAGGTTAATCCAAATTCACGTGGGGTGACACGTCTCGTGTAATGACAAGAGCCACAAAGCATAATGAACTATGTATAAGATTATTTGCCTCAGACAAATGAATGGGACACATACATACACACAACGCTTCATTAAGAATGTTGTTTCTTGTCTTGCATATGCTGTGGATAAACAAAATTAATATAGATAAAATCTTCTGTTATTTTAGGTGACATTTTGTCTTAAATAAATAATATTGTCTTATGTTTACGCGAATGTTATACATTGAAATTAAACACTTTATACGGATTTTATCGCGTTATTTATTTTACTTTAAACACTGTTATTACATAATTTTGAAAACTCTAACACTACTATTATTGAATTTTACTACTATTTAAGCTATATGTTATTTCTAATTAAAATTATTTGTATTTAAGTTTACACTTTGCCCCGACGTTTCGGTTGCTTTACAGCAGCCATGTTCACGGGGAGACTAAGATGGTAGTTGTCCCAACGTTCTGAAGTGTAGCTAGTTATTTTAAAGTACCCGAACATAATTTAATCTTTGTTGTTCCTATTTACGCAGAATGAGCTCAAAGTATCATGAAGTCTAGCTGTGTTTTGCTTCTTCTTGGGTTTGACTATTTGAATGACTGGATCCCAAGCTGGTGGTACATTCCAACCATCCTCTCTATTGAAATTAGGATGTTTTTTAATTTCAATAGCCTCGCGAAGCATCCTTGGTAGGAATCGGTGTTCTTTTGCGAGTGTATGTGGTTTGTCAAATCGTAGGTAGTGGTTGGTCCCCTGTTGCATATGTTCACACACAGCAGACTTCAACGAGCGTTGGTGTTTAACATCAGCTATATGTTCTTTTAAGCGGGTGCCTATGCTTCTCTTGGTTTGCCCAATATATGAGAGTCCGCAGTCACAATCTATTTTATAGACCCCTGCATCTTGTAAAGGTAATTGGCACTTGACGGATGGTAAAAATTGACTTATCTTCGTTGGCGGCTTGAAGTATGTGTTGATTGAAGCTCGCTTCAAGATGTAGCCAATCTTGTCAGTGACACCCCTTACATATGGTAGTATGGCAGGCTGGCGCTCGACTGTGGCTGGCTTTTCTCGGGATCTGTGACGGCGCGGCTGTTGGAGCTTGTTGTCTTGCAGTACTTGCTTGACATGTTGAAGCTCGGCGTCCAGGTGTTTCTTGTCACAGATCCCGTGGGCTCTCTGAAACAAAGACATTCCCACGGTAGCTAACTGTTTAGGATGGTGGTGAGATTCACCGTTTAAGTACCTGTTTGTATGGGTCTTTTTCCTATACACAGTGTGGCTCAAAGTATGATCAGGATTCCTGATGACAAGTACATCTAAGAAAGCTAATGAATTATTTGCCTCTAATTCCATAGTAAATTGGATGTTATTATTAATGGAATTAAGATGTTTTAGGAATGCTTTTACACTATCTGTTGGTAATATTGTGAAAGTATCGTCTACAATGGGCTCGCCAGTATCGCCTGTTGTTGCCGACATATATATGGAGGACTTCGAGGCTCGAGCTTTGCAGACTACCACCATCACACCCAGGATTTATAAGAGGTATGTAGACGATACTTTCACAATATTACCAACAGATAGTGTAAAAGCATTCCTAAAACATCTTAATTCCATTAATAATAACATCCAATTTACTATGGAATTAGAGGCAAATAATTCATTAGCTTTCTTAGATGTACTTGTCATCAGGAATCCTGATCATACTTTGAGCCACACTGTGTATAGGAAAAAGACCCATACAAACAGGTACTTAAACGGTGAATCTCACCACCATCCTAAACAGTTAGCTACCGTGGGAATGTCTTTGTTTCAGAGAGCCCACGGGATCTGTGACAAGAAACACCTGGACGCCGAGCTTCAACATGTCAAGCAAGTACTGCAAGACAACAAGCTCCAACAGCCGCGCCGTCACAGATCCCGAGAAAAGCCAGCCACAGTCGAGCGCCAGCCTGCCATACTACCATATGTAAGGGGTGTCACTGACAAGATTGGCTACATCTTGAAGCGAGCTTCAATCAACACATACTTCAAGCCGCCAACGAAGATAAGTCAATTTTTACCATCCGTCAAGTGCCAATTACCTTTACAAGATGCAGGGGTCTATAAAATAGATTGTGACTGCGGACTCTCATATATTGGGCAAACCAAGAGAAGCATAGGCACCCGCTTAAAAGAACATATAGCTGATGTTAAACACCAACGCTCGTTGAAGTCTGCTGTGTGTGAACATATGCAACAGGGGACCAACCACTACCTACGATTTGACAAACCACATATACTCGCAAAAGAACACCGATTCCTACCAAGGATGCTTCGCGAGGCTATTGAAATTAAAAAACATCCTAATTTCAATAGAGAGGATGGTTGGAATGTACCACCAGCTTGGGATCCAGTCATTCAAATAGTCAAACCCAAGAAGAAGCAAAACACAGCTAGACTTCATGATACTTTGAGCTCATTCTGCGTAAATAGGAACAACAAAGATTAAATTATGTTCGGGTACTTTAAAATAACTAGCTACACTTCAGAACGTTGGGACAACTACCATCTTAGTCTCCCCGTGAACATGGCTGCTGTAAAGCAACCGAAACGTCGGGGCAAAGTGTAAACTTAAATACAAATAATTTTAATTAGAAATAACATATAGCTTAAATAGTAGTAAAATTCAATAATAGTAGTGTTAGAGTTTTCAAAATTATGTAATAACAGTGTTTAAAGTAAAATAAATAACGCGATAAAATCCGTATAAAGTGTTTAATTTCAATGTATAACATTCGCGTAAACATAAGACAATATTATGTAAATCAGTACGGACTGGAAACTGCAAACAAAATACGCCGGTTAGAAGATCTACAAACTAAGCGCGCAAGATATGTAACATCTTTAAATTTCTTGAAGAGATGTCGTGATCATAATCTCATTCCTACGTGTGTCAAGATATCATCCAAGAAAGACATACGAGGAAGCGCTAAGATCTTAAAACAGGCAAGTCAAAAGTTATTAATACAAATTATTCGAACACATCGCACTGACTTACGCAGCATAAATAGGAACGTTGAGATTTTATCTAATGAAATACAGAGATTAATAACTCCATTTGATTTTAACCAATGCATTAATGCAATGAATCACAGAGAAAGATCAAAATATAATGCGTGTAAAACAAACAAAATTCAAAAATATGAAAAGTTATTATCAAAATCAAATGACAACAGCAAGAAACGAAACGTCAATGCACGGACCAATGACACGCCGCCGTCAACCCAAAGACAAGCAGTTATTAATCTGTCAAAACAAACTTTAGATAAAACAACCGAAAAAGTATTGAGTAGAGGTTTAAATTATGCTATAACACCAGCTAGGATACCGTATGAGGCCATTATTTGCAACGTTGAGGACTGCCTAGTCAAGAATAACGTAAGAAAGGAAGATTTGGAGGCTATACGTCAGGACATTTCATCAGTCTTGCGTCGAAGTAAAGTGCCCAAACCGAACCTTCCCAAAGATGAATTCGTCGCATTGAAGAACTTGCGAGCTAGGCCAGAAATTACAGTACTCCGTGCAGATAAAGGAAACGCTACGGTCGTAATGGATACGTCAGATTACAAACATAAAATTGAAAGTTTACTTTCGGATGAAACTACATATAAACAGGTTAAAACAGATCCTACAACCAAGATAGTAAAGCAAACCAAAGATATCATCAATAAATACTCCGAGAAACTAAATCTAGACGTAAAACAATTAATACCAGCCTGCATAAAACCTCCAAAACTGTATGGGTTACCAAAAATACACAAGGAAAACGCTCCCCTACGTCCTATTGTGAGTCAGATCGACACACCAACTTACAGACTGGCTCAGCACGTAGCGAAGATACTCTCACCACTCGGAGGCAACTCGAGAGCACATGTGAAGGATTCATACCAATTTGTGAGTGAGATTAAACACCTACGTCTCACAGACAAAGAAACAATGGTTAGTTTTGATGTGCAGTCATTATTTACATGCATACCTGTTCGTGACTGTATTGATATAACTAAAAGAAAGCTAATAGAGAACAATATGCCTGAGGAATATGCAGAAATACTAAACCATTGCTTAACAACTGGCTATCTGTTGTGGGACAATAAATTCTACATACAAGTGGATGGTGTGGCAATGGGCTCGCCAGTATCGCCTGTTGTTGCCGACATATATATGGAGGACTTCGAGGCTCGAGCTTTGCAGACTACCACCATCACACCCAGGATTTATAAGAGGTATGTAGACGATACTTTCACAATATTACCAACAGATAGTGTAAAAGCATTCCTAAAACATCTTAATTCCATTAATAATAACATCCAATTTACTATGGAATTAGAGGCAAATAATTCATTAGCTTTCTTAGATGTACTTGTCATCAGGAATCCTGATCATACTTTGAGCCACACTGTGTATAGGAAAAAGACCCATACAAACAGGTACTTAAACGGTGAATCTCACCACCATCCTAAACAGTTAGCTACCGTGGGAATGTCTTTGTTTCAGAGAGCCCACGGGATCTGTGACAAGAAACACCTGGACGCCGAGCTTCAACATGTCAAGCAAGTACTGCAAGACAACAAGCTCCAACAGCCGCGCCGTCACAGATCCCGAGAAAAGCCAGCCACAGTCGAGCGCCAGCCTGCCATACTACCATATGTAAGGGGTGTCACTGACAAGATTGGCTACATCTTGAAGCGAGCTTCAATCAACACATACTTCAAGCCGCCAACGAAGATAAGTCAATTTTTACCATCCGTCAAGTGCCAATTACCTTTACAAGATGCAGGGGTCTATAAAATAGATTGTGACTGCGGACTCTCATATATTGGGCAAACCAAGAGAAGCATAGGCACCCGCTTAAAAGAACATATAGCTGATGTTAAACACCAACGCTCGTTGAAGTCTGCTGTGTGTGAACATATGCAACAGGGGACCAACCACTACCTACGATTTGACAAACCACATATACTCGCAAAAGAACACCGATTCCTACCAAGGATGCTTCGCGAGGCTATTGAAATTAAAAAACATCCTAATTTCAATAGAGAGGATATTTTCATATTTTTCATATTTATTTATTCAATAACAATTTACATTGTGTGTGAACATACAACAATAATTATAATACTAATATAATCAAATAATTATTTCAATAAAATTAACATTACATCAAATAACTAATTCAATTGTGATCAAAATTACATATTTATCTAATTAAAAATAAATTAATAAATTAATTGCAATGTCAATGCCATGGATGGTTGGAATGTACCACCAGCTTGGGATCCAGTCATTCAAATAGTCAAACCCAAGAAGAAGCAAAACACAGCTAGACTTCATGATACTTTGAGCTCATTCTGCGTAAATAGGAACAACAAAGATTAAATTATGTTCGGGTACTTTAAAATAACTAGCTACACTTCAGAACGTTGGGACAACTACCATCTTAGTCTCCCCGTGAACATGGCTGCTGTAAAGCAACCGAAACGTCGGGGCAAAGTGTAAACTTAAATACAAATAATTTTAATTAGAAATAACATATAGCTTAAATAGTAGTAAAATTCAATAATAGTAGTGTTAGAGTTTTCAAAATTATGTAATAACAGTGTTTAAAGTAAAATAAATAACGCGATAAAATCCGTATAAAGTGTTTAATTTCAATTAAATAAATAAGGTTTTCGTATAATACTTACTCGAGTCCCAAGATTTTGAATTAAGTTTAGTGATGAGTCTGTGTTCAAGCGGCTTGAAAAGCTAAGTTACCTTTTAGAATACTAGTATAGCTGAATAATTATGTGAAAATCTCGACTCGAAAGTAATTTCTACAGTAACCGTAGCTACAAGTTCCTCTGTGAAATCAGAACTAATTTCGATAACGAGAACTTAAAAAATAATACGCTAAGGCAGATTTTTAACTAGAAAAACACGGTGTATTTGCTCCGAACAATATTCTATTTAACGTTACAATAAAGACAACAATGCCAATGCTATAAATCTACAAGCGCCACTAGATGTCGCGAAAACAATATGGCCGCCATTGTCAGTGCCGGGCGCGTCACATCCTGTGCAACCGTTTCCGTTACTGCGTGAAACTTCACTGCATAACATATTAATGGAATGATTTTATTTATTTATTACTATATTGACACACCAACAGCTTTTAGGCGATGCAATCACAATAAAATTAAATCCAGCACCACAGACTGGCCTACGAGCTAATAATAGGTGTGAGACAGCATTTTTAGATGACAAGTAATTAGTGAGAATTACAAAATAAGGTTAAAACACAAAAAAAAAATAAGAAATTGAAATGAAAAAACTCTTCAGAATTGGAAGTATAAGCTAATACAACATTGGTTTACTTAAACTGTGCTATGGTTGCAGTATTTGACGCTTCCATTGGGATAACGTGTCCTTAAAAATATCTAAATTAAATGTCTTGTGAGAAATATTGTATCTGTATTGGAGTCTTCGAATAGGAGAAAATTTACCGACATTGGTTCTGCTTCGAAGAGACCGGAATGTATCATTGCAGGATAAACGACTATTAATTTTTGGAACGTTTAAATTTAGATGGGCCAATAAATGCGGCTCAGCTACGACCCCATTAATCAATTTATGCAAGAATGATAGTTCAAGATACGAACGTCTTTTATGTAATGAGTTCATTTTAAAATATTTGAGTCTCTCATTGTAACCAGCCCGCCAGTTAATACGATCTGTGCCATTACCACTTTGCTTATGCACTAGGTATCTTGTGAAAGATCTTTGTACTCTCTCCAATCGATCTATGTGGACTTGATAGGTTGGATTCCAAACTTGACTGCAGTATTCAAGACGACTACGAACGAGCGCGCAATAAAGAATCTGTAAAGTCTTAATATTTTTAAACCGTTTTCCCACACGTTTTATTAGACCGAGCATTTTGTGACTGTCCTTTACAACATTATCAATATGAGTGATAAAATTCAGTTTGCTATCCATAGTGACCCCGAGGTCTCTTATGGTACTAACTTCTTCTAGTATAGTCTCGCCTAGACTATATATCGAACTATATGGAAGTCTTTTTTTTGTAAACTTAATATGATAACATTTGCTGGGGTTTATTGTCATCTTATTCACGACGCACCAGTTGTGAATGATTGTCAGATCTGCCTGCAACAATTTAGAATCCAACTCTGAGCTTACAGTCCTATATAACTTTAAGTCGTCAGCAAAAAGTAAGCACTTTGAATGCTTTATCTGTGTCACTATGTCGTCTATAAATAGAACGAATAATAAAGGCCCAAGGTGTGAGCCTTGCGGCACCCCAGACGTAGCTTTGTAAGGATCGGAAAAATATCCATCTTTAACAACAGTTTGATACCTATTTGATAAATAACTCTTAAGCCATGACTTGACATTACCAGTAAATCCAAAATTGTGTTCTAATTTGTGTAATAGTATATTATGGTCCACTTTGTCAAAAGCGCTGGAAAAATCAGTATAAATTGCATCTGTCTGAAGTCCAGAATCTAATGCCGAAGATATGTCACTGACGTAACACATCAAATTTGTGTTGGTAGATTTTTGCGCTATAAATCCGTGTTGGAAAGGTGATATCATCTCCTTAACGTGCCAGTACAATAAAGGGTGGACGAGAGACTCGAAAACCTTTGAGAACACACACAAGAGAGATACCGGTCTATAATTTTTTACTACACTGTTATCTCCTTTTTTATAAATAGGTACAACATTCGACTTTTTCCAATACTCAGGAAATGTGCCAGTTTTTAGAGATTTGTTATATATTATTGTGAGAGGAGTAGAAAGACTTTGCGCGCATGATTTAATAAAAAGAGGAGGAATGCCATCGGGACCGGAACTTTTGTTCACGTTTATAGCTTTTAATGCCTTTAAGACGGACTTTTTCTCAAAATGCATGTTTGTAATTACTTGGGGACATTTGGAATCAGAAGATATGATCGGTGTATCTTGTGAGTTCAATAAGAATGTTGATGAAAAGTGTGCGGCAAACATGTTACACATTTCTGCGTGGGTTTGAACAGATTTATTTTCTAAGTACATAATAGGCGGGTAAACCGATTTTCTATTTTTTAAATCTTTCATAAAAGACCATAATAGTTTAGAATTAGACAAAATTCTACTTTCAATGGTATCTAAATAACTATTATAATCCTGCCTTATCCTTCTATCTACTCTCTCTCGTAATATTTGGAATTCGAAGTGATCACGAGGGTTCCGTGTCACTTTATATTTTAAACGTTTCTTATTTTTTTCACTAATCATCCTAATCAAAGCTGAAGAAAACCATATGGGATATTTCCACTGTCTTTGTTTTGACTTTGAAACATTACATTTAATACACTCACGCAAGTGAACGTAAAACACTGCAACCATTTCATCTACAGTAACGCATGCTGCCAGTTCATCATGCCAGTCTATCTTATCTATATAAGCGTTGATAGCATCATAGTCTGATTTCTTATAGTTTAACGTACCAAATTGATTTGGCACTAAAGGCCGTTCACGAGGGTGACTGGCATGATCAACCGTCACTTCCAGTGGAGGGTGATGATTGTCGATAGTACACAGGGGGCTTAACGCTTGGGTTAGAGTTAATCCTACAAAACTACTTAATACTAAGTCTAATATTCTGCTATTTTCGTTTTTAATATAATTTAATTGATTAAGATTATTTTGAGAAATAAATTCAAACAATAACAATGCTGCTTGCGATCTGCATTCTGAATAATTGCTAAACAAACCCATTTCATCCTTCCTCCACTGTATAGATGGTATGTTAAAATCCCCAAATAATATAAAATCACACTCACGTGAGCTTAATTTTTCATTGACATTTTCAAAAAAGTTACCATATACTGTAGAAGCTACGCTCGGTGGTATGTACACTGCACCCAGAACAACGTTTCGGCCAGGTGAGACTGTCACTGATATCCAAATGTCTTCAATTTCACTCTGCCAATGTAGAAGTCTGAACGATGATAGATGCTTGGAGACTGCGATAAAACATCCACCTCCTTCCTTCTTTGAGCTGTTGCTGGAGGCTCTGTCGCGCCGGTATACCGTATATCTCGCATCCAATATCTCATTATCGTAGATGTTGTCATTCAGCCATGATTCAGTTACAACAATGACGTCATAGTTGTTTGTCAGAGTATTTAGGCGAAACTCATCTAGTTTCGTTCTAATTCCTCGCATATTCTGGTAATAAATATTGAATTTTGTTGCTTATATATACGGTCTTATTACAAACGGAGGGCATGCATACTTATATTTTAGAGATGTCAGATTTGTTTCTGATCAGTACTGATGGGAATTCTTTGATGATTTAGTTTTACATGGTTTGTGTGGCATTCTGACTAAGTAAATGGTATTAAACTACATATGTTACGCCCATTACGCTTTTTTAAGCTGTCTTTTGTTCGAATGCCAGAGATAATTGAAAACTGTTTCTGGCCGCCTGTATGCCGCTGCGACTCAAAAGGCTAACAATATTAATAGGAAATTTAAAGTAGTAAACTTTGAAATCAAACTACTATATACGGATTTTATCGCGTTGTTTATTTAACACTCTATTACATAATTTAGAAACTGTTACACTACTATACTATACCATTAAACTTTACTAATTTTAAGCTAATTAAATTATTAAAACTATTTGTATTTAAGTTTACACTTTCCCCGACGTTTCGATTGCTTTTCAGCAGCCATGGTCACGGGGAGACTAAGATGGTAGTTGTCTCAATGTTCCAGTGTAGTTATTTCAAAGTACCCGAACATAATTTAGTTTATAAATTGGTGTTTCTATTTACGCAGATTGAGCTCAAAGTATCATGAAGTCTACTAAGTAATAAACTTTTTGATTTTTATTGAAGTGAGTGTGAATGGTAATCTAATTCAGTCATAAGGCTTAAACTGACTTATATTATTTATGCAAGAGAGCCTCGAGTTTCCAATCTAATTGGGATTCCTAATTATGAGCGCGATGTGTGGGAGTGACAAAGTTAGGTGCCGTACTGCTCGTCTAACGAGACTTCTGACATGTCATGTCATCTGCCGAACGGGGAAGCGTTTCCCAAAAGTTGTTCGGGTTTTAGTGTCCTTCGTCTGGTGTTCTGTGCCATGACGGCGATGCTTCGGGATCTACGCTCACGACTAAAACCCCAAATCGGGTTCGAAATTAGTCGCATAAATCTGTATAACACACGTAAGTCTTACAATTTTATTAGCTTACAACTTTTAAAGTTCTCGAAGACGTGTGAAGTCTGCCAACCCGCACTGGGCCAGCGTGGAGGTGCAGGACTATGGCCTATCCCTTCTTATATTGAGAAGAGGCCCGTGCCGCAGTGGGCAGTTTATAAACATGATGATATTATTACTAGATTTAAGATTTATGTTAGGATAGATTTTAGTAGCCTATATGTATGTTACTCTGATGTATAAACAGTAATACTGTAAAGTTTCATCAAAATCTGTTCAGTAGTTTTTGGGTGAAAGAGTAGCAAATAACCATCCATCCATCCATCCTTCCTCACAAAATTTCACATTTATAATATAATATAGTATATATATAATATAGTATAATATAATATAATAAATAATATAGTAGGATTAGTAGGATTATTATAACTTTTTTAAGTCCGCTTGGTCTCTCCTATCAATCATCAACTTTAAGGTTGTTGTTGTATACCACATTGCACATATTATTATAATCTAAGTGCGTGGGTCTGTTATACACCGCTTACGTTACGGTTTGGATGTTTTTCCACTCGAACACCTTGTTCAACCGTTAACATGAACTTATAATTTGCAACACACAATGGGTATTATAAGAAGTTTCAGACTTTACGTTTGTTCAGCTTATCAGTTTCATGCAAACTATGGCATATCATACTCTCATTAGCTTTAGCTAGAATTTTGTTTTATTTTTATTTAACTAGCTTTTGCCATCGGATTCGCTTGCGTATATCCTATGGGCAAGCACACTGGGAGAAAAAGTATAAATGGCTGTGAAGATATTCGAATGCCTGTACTGAAAGCTACTGACAGATGGCACTTGGTATACAGATAAACCACGTGCTGGTTGTAGATATAGGATACAAATCATGTGTTTTATTATTTTTTATTTTAATTGGAAATCTCTCGCACTAGCATGTGCAACACAATGAACACCCAAACTCAAAACAATCAGTTGCAGATCACATAAATGTTTGTCCTGTGTGAGATTCGAACCACAACACTCGGTGTAGAGGCAGTGGCTAGGCGATCACTCTCACACTCATGAAAACTTTAGCTGTCGTACATGATATCATGTAACACATATTTGAATGGAAAGCTGCTTGATAATTTCATCGGTCTGGCTAAACTTCAGCGTCAGGCAAGAAAATGGTCGTCATCATAGAACTTGACAAACTGACTGACAAAACTTGCCTGACTGAGTTAAATATTTTACAAATTAATCAACCTACAAATAGATTGATTAATTTGCAAAATATTTAACTTGCGAAGAAAATAAATTTTCAATTTAACAGTCGCGGTCATAATCTTGTATCTTATTAAATACTACTAATTTGTAACATGATCTTGCTTTCCTTATATTTTTGTATAGCCAAGTATATATAAGATGATATCAAGAACCAAGTTTAAATTATAAAATGAGTGCACAAACGTCGGTGCACGTGGCTCCACCAGATGAGAGTTGAGACAGCATCACGTATAATGTGGATCCTTGATTGTATGGCGGCGCTTCCTTTGTGTCACAAATGAACGTACCACTAGAGGCCGGGTGAAGATTACTCTGATAAGAAAATACATTTGTAGCTTATTTGTGAGAAAATTACTGTGTCTTAAATTAGCGTCTTAATATTAGTTATGTTGTTATTGACATTCCACATATTAACTATGGCTGTTTGTTTCTCTTCACGTCTGTATATCCATAGAGGTAGCGTATTACGCCGACATTTAGCCAGCAGCGGTTTAAAGTTATGTACCCTACGTGCGTACGTGCACTTTTCGATAAAAATCGAATGATTCGAATAATCGATAATTATTCGAATACATTAGTTGCTGATATTAATTGATTGCATGCGGTATGAGGCCATGAAAATAAATGATAGAAAAAGTAAAAAAGGCTTAGCGGCCATTGGCCACGTGCGTAAATATATTTATACATTGTGACTGTACACGAGATACACAAAGATATAGAAATGTAGGGATTTAAAAACAAATAATATAAATAATTATTTTGTCCGTCGGCACTAATAATCGTTACTATTATCGACTCGTCAGCTGGGACACTATTAAATCAAGTCAAGTCAAGTTCCCCAAATATTAAATATTATTTTCATAGGTATATCTAATAAAAATACTTATTAATATTCCGTTGCCATTTTCTTTGGAAGTGATACAATAACCGTAACGTCGAACAGTAATGTACATCATCGATGCATTCAATTAACGCCAGCGTCTGTGCCTCAAAGAAACTGAAGATATACTTGGATTATATAACATTGGATAAGAATAATGGTAAACATCGTAATTCGTATTTACGGAGTTTTATCTGTGTACAAATACTATTCGATTTAAACATTTTATATTAGATATGGGTTGATTGCCGCATTGGTCCCGTGGCATATGATTGCGGTTATATTCATTGCCAACTGGGCCCCAGGTTAGATAACCGGGCGGTAATATATTGATTTATCAATCATCAATTAATGTAAAGTCAAGAAATCGTATACAGTAGACAAATTACCGTATTCAGGCTAACATTAAACGCTTTTATTTAGACTTAAACGTGGCTGTCGAAACGTAGATGTTAAACACCTTTGACAAACATGCCGTGGATATTCAAACGTAAATTTATGTTATTCATTAAACTGCTAATAAGCAACATGAGTAATTACGTAAAACATGCAGTGAATAATTTAATAAACGTGCGTAATGCACCTTTATGAAGCCGCTGTTTGTTATATATTAATATATAATGTCTGTTTCGTTCCCTTCGGCACTTTATTAGTATTTACCCTAATGTGTGTTTCCAACAAAATCTGTAACAACATTTCTCCTTAATTTCGTATTCGTTTACAATGGATTAAAAAGTTTTAAATTAATTTTTGGTTGTTTCGGATTTAACTTCTAATTACCTCAGCTGGTTGGGTGATGTATTCGTTGCTATTATTGAGTGCCACATACGATAAGTTTGATGCTTGCGCTGAGATAATGTATATTTATTAGATTTATCCACCTATATATATATCGTTATATATATCGTGTGTATCGGACATGGATGTTGTATTATACATTATTTATTGCCTGTTTCATATGTACCACAACTACACTACAACCACAACCACACTACGTGGACGGGCGCAATTTTGTATTGAAAATGAATAGTAGAATTTACACAAACCACAATTTGCCGTCATTATCGATCACGAGAATGATACCACATCGCAGACACAACGCTGCGTGGACGCTGACGTCGTCTTCTTCTTAATAAAATCCATATCAAGGATAGCAGCAACAATGTTTCCTCTTCAAATTCCATGAGTTTGTTCAGTCAATGTGTGTTTCCTCAATGAATCATTTTGTAGGAACCACAACGCAACTGCAAAAAGCTGCAGCGACACTATTCACACGTAACCACTGCCTGATTACCTTTTGTCGCGTCGATTTGGTGTGGTTGTGGTACGAGTGAATGAAGCCTTAAGGGGCAAACAAGCAAGCGGCCAACCTGGTAGTAACTGCTAAACGCCGTCTATGAACTTTAGCAGTCATGAGTCCATTCGTTTAATTTGTTGCCAAGGGTGATAGTAGTACTCTATTTAAACCTCATAGCGCTAGGGACACACCGATGCAGAAAATTTATTTCTCGCCGTGCTGGACAGAAATGTGGTTATAATGCTGAATCCTGCTGCGATGTCTAGTCGTTTTATTTATTCCAAAGCTATTTTATAGAGCAAGGTTTTTTTGAATAATGGACATAGAAATGTGTTGTTTCATACTTGTTCGCAATTTTATTAATATAAGTATTTTCCCTTACTGATCATTATTGGAATCAGCTCTGTATTTTAAGAAATTGAGGCCCGGTGCACCATGGATCTTGAATAGCAATCATGAAATCCAAGTGCGAGCCATAATATGAGACGACCAGGTTTGTATTGAAACATCCCTTGCTTCGCAGAGTGTCGTTGAGCACAGCGAGCTTTTTAAATGTCAGCTTTATCTCATATGGTTTATGATTATAGCATTCTTTTGAGACGAATCAGAAATCTCTTAAACTCACATCTTTCTAAAATCTGAAAACATGTAAATTATACATGAGCAAAAGGGCAATGCATGAAGCAGGACCTAACCTGCAATCGTGACATCGCTTTACTTATTAAGCTATTCATGGCCCTATGTTATCCTGGGCATGGGAAATGATTAAAAAGAAATCATAAAAGTTTTGATCAGGAAATACTTTTCTGATGGCTATGATATGGTCACCAACCACGCGAAATAACAAAAAAATATCTCTAATCACATATAAGATGTTAAGTATTGCTAATTCCATATCCACAGCAACATAATCTAAGGAAAAACCAATTATCTAGGGAGCCCGACTCCGTTGGATCACAGTTCTTTCACAAGTCGTGCTATTAACGCTTGACATTTGTTATGAATTGCTTGCAAGGTGCAACAATAGTCGGTTTAATTAAGAATTATTGAGGGGAGAACTTTCTTTGGTATCGGTACATTCCTTTCCGTGCTACTGGTACTTTCGATTTCGTGTTTTCTTATCATAATACTTGTTTTCTATAGAAGTTCGGTAGTTTGTTTGAGCGCCATTATTGTAGTGGAATGGGCAATCTATTGTAGATTTTCTTAAGTGATGATTTGTGGGAATTATCGTACTCAAGGGAAAATGGCGGTATTGGCCAGAGTGTATTTATTTATGATAACTCGACAAAACATTTTTACTATACTGCCTAAAATTGACAGAAGATTTGTGATAAAATTTGAGAAGGAATATGTTGCATAGGCGTTTTCGTGAGATATATAATAGAAGAAGTGCACAAACGTATGGTTGTCGAGGTAGCTATTGTGATAGGCATAAAATAATGATTAAATTACTTTATAAAACATTAATATATATTGTAAAAGTTTATAGTTTATATAACTCTTTTAAGCATTAAAATTAATATTTAAAATTTACTCATTAGCACAATCCTTTTTGAACCCAACACTTATTAAAAATGCAAACAGCATTCAATTTATATTATTATATGCGTTTTATTTTTGTTGCAGGTAACATTATAATTAAATTTGAAGCTCGCTGACAAATTTATGATTGTAAGTATTTTAGTTTATTTTTCATTAATTATACATGATCTTTTATTTTACGTGTTGTTTTAAATAAAGGTCTTTGTTGCCTTAAACGAACAATTTACTCAGGACTTGTAAGTTATGCATTTGAATTGCAAATGTGAATTGTTTTATTTAATTAATTACATGTAGTTGCTCATCTTATTTTAATTTAGAAGAATGTATTCAACAACCTTGTGAAGTTCAAACCTTATTTTACAGAATTTTAAGTATATTACAACTTCTAAAGTAAATTATACTTGTGTTACATTCAATGTTTTCTTTTAGTAGTTTTAAGTATTATAGAAGACATTTAAATATTCTTTTTACCTTATAACCTTTTACGGCTAAACTATTAAACTGATTAGGATGAAATATGATATGAATATAGCTTATATTCTGAGTCAAATCACTGCGTATCGTAACAAACGCGACGAATTTACGGTATAGTTATAAGTATTCTGGAACAATGACTAGTTTATCTGCACTCTGTTGCATTACAAGTTCTTAATAAACGCTTATTCTAACAAAAACTATGAACCTATTGAGTCGAAGCGGCACACCGTCGGCCAGATATAATAATAATAATATTCTATCACATACACACAACACCATCTAGTCCAAACTAAGCAGAGCTTTATTATGAGTACTAGACAATGGATAAACATACATATATATATTATTTTTGTAAATTCATACATATTATACATAGAAACACCTAAACCAAGACAAACATCCATGTTCATGCACACAAATGTTTGACTTGTGCAGGAATCGAACCCGCGACCTCAGGCGTGGCAGACGGTTACACTAACCACTACGCCATCGAGAATCCAACATGATTGTTGGAATGCTAGACATAACAATTTCAGGACAGTTTTAATCTGTCACAGTGTCAACACAGATTAAAACAGTCCATAAATACGATCGCTACTTTCTGTTACAATATGAATCAGTATTCAAAGACCAGTCTATGCATTATATCTAAATCATAAAACCAACCTATTTTATATATAACTCATCAAAAAAGTAACTGTGTACATCAAAAAGCGAACTCAAATGTTTCCTCAAACCGTATAACGTCTGGAGACATGGTCCGACCCGTCCTGTTGCCATGGCAACGCAGTCGAGCCTTTAATTTCGTTCAACAAAGACCCGTCTTGCCTGTTATTATATACATCATGCTCCAATTATTGTCGTCTCGCTAGAATAGACCGGAGCGTGTGCTTTTGTGTACTCTGATTTTTAGCTTTTTAACGTCCTTGTCCTTGTATTGAAAATTCACGTACAAAGAAGATTATTTTAATGTCTAGCATTTTCTCGCGTTCTTTGGAAACAAGACTCTTTTTATAAACTAAAGTAGTAACTTTATATGACTGTACTGCGTAGTGATTTCAGTGGCAGTCTCGCCACTTTCCATGAGTGTTTAGAATTTGATCCGACACGACAAAACATTGCACTGTCCAAAAATAGTTGTTCCTAGTCTAGGAGTTCTTTGTGACCATTCCTTCAATAATTGTACCTCCTCGCATTGGTATTTATCCTAGTGCAGGCCTTGTATATAAAAAAGCATTACAAAATCACGGCTGCTTATACCCACTAAAGATTTTTCCTCGAAGTCTCCGTCTGCGTGGTACTACAGATAAAAACAAAACTGAAAAATAGAAGCATTAAAGTTCTTGTTAACAGAGATATAAATAAAATATGTCAATGTTATTGTTCTGTTCTCTCGATCAATGTTTATTTATTTTAACGTTTAGAACAGCACACGGCCACTAGAGATCGGCACCGATAGGTTTTCTATTGTATCAGCTGCGCAACGTTTGTTTTGAAGAAAGCGTTTCTAATAGAACCAATTGTATAACGTTTAAGTTATTGCAATTTTGTACAGGAGTGCATTCGGGCATCATGTCTCATGTAATAGAGGATAGACCTAATAATATCAGCTCTGTATTAAACTGTCCCATTACTGGGCACGGCCCTTTTCTCAGTATGAGAAGGGTTAGGCCACAGTCTATCACGCTGGCCCAATGTGGGTTGGCAGACTTCACATATCTTCGACAACATTATAGAGAATTCTTAGTCATGCAGGTTTCCTCACGATGTTTTCCTTCACCATTAAAGCAAGCGATAGGTAATTATTTAATACGCATATAACTTCGTAATGTCAGAGATGCGCGCCTTGAGCTCGAACTCGAGACCTCTGCGTGGCAGTCCAGCGGTTTCCCACTAGGCTATCACTGCTCATATCGCTGAGGACTAGAAGACCTATTATCAGAAATTGCCGCAATTGCCAGACTCCTTGTTGCTACCAAGAATTTTTCGATATTTAAACCCGCAATCGAACTCAATATCTCATACACAGCAGGGGTAGTCACTATCCCTTTACCATGAAGTTAATTCTGTATATTTTTTTGTTAAAGACCTCTCTCGCTCTAGGAGTAAATCCTGTGTTGCGGGGACTACAAACATTCAAATAATGGACACAACGAACATCCAGACTCGGAACATCCATTTGTGGATTATACAAATTTTGGTCCCGGATTCGAACCCATAACACTCGGCATAGTGACGAGGCGACCATTTAAGCCAATGATAGAGACAAACATGCGGGGCAGTCTTTAGGGACTGCCGATAGAAGTAAAAACTAAGTAACTAGCGTGCGGTGACGATAACGCGAGTTTCACGCTTATTGTTCACCCAAAAGTACACGTATACTTATAGCTCATGGAAAGCGTTCGGTGACGATGACGCGAGTTCCATGATTTTTGTTCACCCAAAAAGTGTTCAACGTGCCTAAAGAAGTTTTCATTTAAAAAATTGTCAAAATGGTAATTAACTAGTGAATTAATCTATCTTTTGTCTTCCATTGCTATAAGTTTACGCATCTGCCAATCGTAACTTCTCGTGAATTTTCGGACGGACGATGTGATATTGGCTATATACGTTAGTAAATTCTTGGTGATAGCAAATGCCTGTTTGCGTCTTGTAAATTCGGATACGATAGACGATCACATCCATATTCCATATTCTACAGAGTTCAGCAAGATGTGAGTATAAATATTGCTACCAAACCTTTCACGAGTAACAGCCGTGATACTATTCTATATTACTTCACCCAAAAAGTGGATAAAAAGCAAATTTGTCTTCGAATTCGTGGTTTTTATGATCCCTTAATGAATATACTTTTATTCATTTCGGTTTCTAAGAAGTTACAACGTAAAACGTACAATGATCAATCGTGAATATAATTTACGAAAGTAATGTTCTGTGGAACAGTTTGGCAGCTTTGAGAAATCTTTATCCCTGTAATATGGTAAATAAATATGATTTGAACGAAATGAATGTGTGCGTCAATAGAAACAACTAATCCTAACAAATATTATAAATGTGAGTTTGAATTTGTTTGTTTGTTATGTTTAAAGATATTTATTCTCAATAAAAACATTTACATGTCACTTACTTCAGAACAATTTTAAACATAAGATATAACGATTACAAGTTCGTCACCTGTACTCGTCTAATGCCTTCAAGGATTTTGTAGCAAATATTTACTTAATGCCTTCTTAAAAGCATTAAGCGAGTTTACATTTTTTATATTTAAAGGTATTTTGTTATAAATTTTTGCTCCTTCATAAATCATTGTTTTGACGCCATAGTTATGAGTTCGGGTCTTTGGTAAAACTACAAAACTTGCTCGACGACTGCTGCGATTTGAAATTTGTTTAAATTTGGTAAATATTATGCTACTGTGGATATTATTGTGCAGAACTTTATAGATAAATATACATGTATTATAGATATATAATTGACTGATATTCATTAGTTTTGTTTCTTCATATACTTTATTTGTCGGTGCTAGGAATGGATAGTTGAAAATCGCTTTTATCAATTTATTCTGTACCACTTGTAGATCTGCTATTCGTGTTTTAGGGGCAGTCCCCCAAATTTCAATAAGGTATGTTAAGTGCGGTTTAACCAAGGTATTATACATAGTGTATCGAAGTTTGTGCGGTATACATCTAACTATATGTCGAAGAGATCCAAGTAGAGAGTTTACTATTGTTACGTTTTTACGCCTTAATTACTCGACCGATCATCGTAAACACATTGTCAGAGGTGCACAAAAGGACATGAGGTACTTCTCATGCAGAAAAAAGTATATAGTATTTCCGAGAGATAACCAGTATGGAAAATAAAATTAAACTTATAGCATGCTAGGTGGTACCAGAAGCTTAATTTAGGTTGTAAAAGTTTCTAAAAAATTTTGATTATGTGCTGCTAATTTTCTTGTTAAAACCTTCAGTTAAGCTTACTGCAAGTATTAAAAGGAAATTCATGCCTGTATTGAGTAGGGATAATTATCTATGTATGTAAATGTATAGAAAATTATTCTTCACAAATATCGCTATATACATAAACGTAGACGTATGTGGTATGACCATATACGCCTGTATTACGCCAAGGGGGTAAACAGAGGAGTAACACGCAAAAATTATGCCATCTATATTTATGTTGCCTTGTAATAGTGGGTCAACTTATTGCCATCCACAAAGCATATTTCCAGACTCCGTACTGCTGGTAACAATTTTCTTAACAAATGCTAAATATTGAACCATGAGCCTCAACGATCGTACGGCAACATAACCGCAAGCTTATACCAAGAGACCAGCAAGGCAAAGTTATCTATATATATCCTATTTACTATCTGAACATTGCACTCCCACATAGCTAAAACACGGAGCGGTCCTAAGGGACGTTGTTATAACTGCCACGCTTGGCGGATTAGCTATTGTAAGATATCCTTAATATTATAGTGTATGCCCTTTCTGATATTATAATTAACAAAGGGTTATTCCTTGGGCCGTAGACATTAAATATACTCCATACAGTCAGTAGGGATCATTAGGGTGGAGACAGCGGTCAAGGGAAATGTTGTAAGTTGACATGCCAAAGATTTAAGAACTTTATGAGTGGTAAAGCCTACTGTTGTCAATTAATATTTGTTAACATTACGAATGAGCTAATTCTTCAGAGGAAGAAGCAACTTCTTACTGGTGTAGGAGAATTGTAATGTACTACCAGCTGGGGATCCAGTAATTCAAATAGACAAACCCAAGAAGAAGCAAACCACAGCTAGACTTCTTGATACTTTGAGCTCATTCTGCGTAAATAGAAACCAATGATTAAATTATATTCGGGTACGTTGAAATAACTACACTGGAATATTGAGACAACTACCATCTTAGTCTCCCCGTGACCTGGCTGCTGAAAAGCAACCTAAATGTCGGGGAAAGTGTAAAATTAAATCTAAATAGTTGTATAATTTAAATAGCTTAAATTAAAGTAAATAGTAACTAGTAAAAGTGTAAAAATAGTAGTTTTTAGTTTCAAAATTATGTAATAATAGTGTTTTATAAAAAATAAACAACGCGGTAAAATCCGTATAAAGTTTGTTTAATTTCAACGTATAACATTCGCTTAAACATAAGACAATATTATATGAAGTACTACTGTTACTACGTTTTGCCGGGTGAGTAAAGATTCAAGGTAAGTACCTACATCTCCCATTCCGTTCTTTAATCCTATCCTTATTTCCTTTTGCTTTAGGTCAAGAATGCAAGAGTGATGCCCTGGTTTTTGCAAGCAATCATAGGCTAGTATTATTTGGTATTTGTTATGCTGTCAGTGCAATAGGCGATGACCACACTAATCTCAACTGGTAATGACGGACTATAAAGAACTTGAAACACCACAATGCTTTATTAAATAACTCGTTTTTGCCCGCGGTTTCGCTCCCGTTATTTTAGGTTATGTCAATAAATTTCTATCTCTTGGGATCATTACTTTTTCCGTTTCTGTACCCATGACAACGTGTATGCGATATTTCATGATGATAAATGGAGTAGTTAAGGCGTGAAAGCGTAACAAATACACAAACAAATAAACAAACTTACAATCGCATATATGATATTAGTTAGGATCTGGAATCCCACTCATTACAGGAACACCACACCCGGTTGTTTTTCGATCTTCTAGCGAAACTCGATATTAAAGCGCGGTTGCTAAAAGGTTTATCAATGACGTACTGAAATCAAACTCATGTCATGTGATTAGCTCTGTTACTAATTCAGTTAGCCAGCAGTTGATATCCGCTGGACTGTCTGTAAATACATTTATATGTCGATCTGCCATTTAGAAACCTGCAGTTGGTAATATAAAAGAAGGGCCTAACTTGGACTGAAGCAACTTGCTCGCAACTTACTTTAACTAGCGATGATAACTTATGACGGAGCTATTTGTCCTTACCTACGGATAGGGGACGTAGGCTATTAAGTCAAGTAAGAAGGAATTCGTGCGTGCATACATGAAGTGTTTGATTTATTTTCTATTTCCCCTTACTATTTTCGATCGTAAATTAAGAAATTACGAATGTAAACAACGTTGACCATTAAATTAACCGCGAATATGGCGTGTTGCATGCAAACATTGTGCAAGGGAATGTTAAAATGTAAAAAATAAAATGGCAGACGATTTATTTAGACGTCAGTTCCTACAAATATTGTCGAAACAAAAATGTACACGAAGGATTTGCTTTATGTTTTCGAAGACATTATTAGTACCGTTTTTACGTGTTTCGCTGACGTAAATATTGTTCTACGTATGGTATGTTGTACGGATTAATAATATAAGAACACGTAGTCTGTTTATTTTACTTGAACAAGGTTCAAATTTAAAGCAGCATACAAGTATGCTTGGTTATTTGTTGTTTAGTTACATATCTTTTTAGGATTACCTTTTGTTACAGACGTCAATCTAAGTTCGTGATCATAATGGTGGCAAAGTAGTCTAATTTGCGGGTAAACAAGGTTGTTGCGACAAATGGTGTGGGTTTAAATATGAGTGTTATTGGTTTCCGTTGTTTCAATCAAAATCAAAAAATCAAAAATAATTTTATTCAAGTTAACACAACACAAGGTAACACTTATGAATGTCAAAGTTACACTTATTTTTATTTTTTGGATTTACATTTACTGTAACATTCAGCGAAGCAAGGATGTAGGGCTCATGAGAAGAACGGGCAATAAACTCATGGCCACTCTTTTTAATTACCAATGTTGTTAAAGTTCTAATCCACGGTCTCTCGATGGCACGGTCAATGCGAGTAGATTAGGATCAAATCCCATACAGTGCGCTACTGATGTGAACCAAGCGTGCGTGTAGTGTTTTTTCATTAATTTAATGTATTTCTAATGCATATTTCATAAAAATATTAGGATTCGCCACTCCTTATCCATATAAACTTTAACTGTGCCAAATTTCATACTCCACCATCCGCGCAATTTTCATAAACAGGGATCCAAAGTTTTTGCTTTACGTATTAATATATAAGCTTTAGCAACAAAAATCAGTATATGTATATTAGATGTATATCAGTATATAAAGAAAACTACACAAAACAAACGCGTCGTTATTATACCACGAGCAGTATACCAAGACGCAATAAGAAGTCGTTTACAAGTCGTGCGGCTGCAAGATACCGATATGCAACAGTATTAGAGGTGTATTATTATTGTCTGTTGCGTTCAAACGACCGCGGTGTACTGCGAGGATAAAATAGATGTTCAACTATATCTACATACGGTATTGGATAAAATGAATAAAACACAATTTATGTTTAGCGTTTTGAATTGCTCTTTACTTAATCTATGAAATTGTGGTTATAGATAGCAGGTCTGTCAATGTGAGGATTAAGTCTTTGTTTTCCAGAGCTTCTTTAACTATCAATTCTTGGCATGCTAGGTAATATAAAAAGCGTTTGTGTCTGACCGTCGATATGCCGCTGAGACTTAATAGATTAAGGAGTACTTGTTTATTTCAAATTGGTTGTTAAATGTTTATTTCATGGTGCACGTTGAATTCAAACGTGCACCTTTTTTAACGTTTGAAACGTCCATGACTCCTGCTGTGAATTCAAATAAAACGCTAGTTTTGCGCGTCCGTGACCCCTACGAGTCAAGAAAACTCGTTGTAATTGGTCGCGAAAAAAAAATTAAAAATTTAGAAACTCCCGACACAAAATTCATTTGATACGCATATTGAGAGGTTTTAATAAAAACATGTAATACGCCATTTTGTGGTGGCGGCCATCTTGGATTTGAAATTTATCATAGTTTATAGTATTCTGCTAGTCAAGCTCTTTCATTTAATACTCATATTGAGGGAGTTATGAAAAAATATGTAATTCGCCATTTTGTGGCGGCGCGGCCATCTTGGACCAATTTTTATCAAAGTTCCCGATTTTCTTAGTTATAAGAACACTCCCGATTAATTTACCTTTGTAACAAAAAAAACTAAATTGAAATCGGTTTATCCGTTCGGGAGCTACGATGCCACAGACACACACACACACACACACACACACGCACGCACGCACGCACGCACGCACGCACGCACGCACGCACGCACGCACGCAAGCAAGCACGCACGCACGCACGCACGCACGCACACACACACACACACACACACGTCAAACTTATAACACCCCGTCGACCCCCTCCGATCAGTACAAAAACAAAACAATCAAGCATTTTAGAATATAAGTAAAATAATTTTCAAAATTCATTTCATCCGGGCCATGTCAATACAGAAATAAGAATTACAATACGTCAATCATGTGTAAAATAATAAAAATATCAATCATGTATAAAATTATAAAATAAAACATTTATATTTATAATATTAGTAACATACTGCAGTCAGTAGGTATGTTACTAATATTATACATTCAGATGTCATGTAAATATTGCCGCCGTGGTGCAGCGGTAGTGAATGCGATTGCTGTGCATGAGGTCTTTGGTTCGAATCCTAGGTCGGGCCAGCTAAAAGTTAAATTGGGTTTTTCTGTTAAGAAATCTCAATAGCAGCCCGGTGTTAGGAAGTTGGCGTTGTTAGTGCCACCCCAGTGCCTCAGAAAACTCGTAAAGCCGTTGGTCCTGCGCCTGATCTCTTTTCGATTACCGTGCCATCGGATCTTGAGAGTTAGGGAACAGAGAGTTCATTTGTGTTTGCGCACACGCTTGTGCACTATATCTCTTGCGCAGACGACCAGTCTACGATAAGATTGGCCGACGTGCCGTGACGGAAATTCACTCTGGAGGACATTATTATTATTAAATAATGTATATGGTATGTATATGATGTAAATATTGGCGAAATGTGGACGTAACGTACCTTTGCCTATGTTTTCGAGGATATAGCCGTATGACTATTAATGGAAGTTAATCTGTTAGCTTGTTAAGTTTTCAGGTCTAAATCACTAATCCGCTTTTGACAGTGGTTAGATTTATCACATAACTAGACTTTCAAAGCCAAACAAGATCAAAAGCAATTATTTAGTCCAGATCCCGTTGTGAGTTCACCCCTATGTCAGAAACAGTTCCTTTGATTAAGCTTCCTGCCTATCTTATTCAAATACAAAACGTATTCACGTCGGCCAGGTGTTAGTTCATTCAAAGACTTTGTATTGAGTAACAACGTTACAGCTCTCGGTGTTTGGATAACCTATGGATTTTTAATAGTGTCCAGTTTATAGAGAAACTTCGACTTTGTGTTATTGGCTGTTTAATGTTCGGTTTCTTTAAGACGCGGCAAAAATAATAAAAGAGTATTTTATCGAGAGCGAAGCTTGTTACTAATATGTGACCCTATTTGGATTGTATTGAGATTTGGACCATTGGACTGTAACGATTACGATTGTATCGAGATAGAACTATTCGATTATAACTACTCATAAGTGATACTCGTATGTTGATAGACTTCCATACCTTTGTCGCTATTGCAGACAATAAACGTAATAGTAGTGGAATTGATTCGAGTCACACTATGTACGTTTATATATATGATATGTATGCGTCGAATTGCTTTCATGAAGAGTCAGCAACACTCAAGGCTACATTGAACAGTTACCATCAGGCGTTCCACATTTACCACCTTAGTATACCAAAAAGCCAAAGCAAGACTAAACTATAGCAAATTTATTCATTCGAACAGTCAGCAATATAAGTCGTAAAACATTTCCAAGATTTTGAAGTGCTTTTTCATACACAATAATTGTAATCCTCTTTACTGCAGTAACATTTAAAGGCTTTCTTGATTGAAATTAAACACTTTATACGGATTTTGTCGCGTTGTTTATTTTACTTTAAACACAGTTATAACATAATTTTGAAAACTTGAACACTACTATTATTGAACTTTACTACTATTTAAGCTATATATTTTCTAATTAAAACTATTTATATCTAAGTTTACACTTTGCCCCGACGTTTCGGTTGCTTTACAGCAGCCATGTTCACGGGGAGACTAGTCTCCCCATCTATATAGCTTAAATAGTAGTAAAGTTCAATAATAGTAGTGTTAAAGTTTTCAATTATTATGTAATAACAGTGTTTAAAGTAAAATAAACAACGCGACAAAATCCGTATAAAGTGTTTAATTTCAATGTATAACATTCGTGTAAACATAAGACAATATTATGTAAATCGGCTTTCTTGATAATATACTTAATAACTTAAAGGTTTACTGCAGTAAATTTTAACCAGAATTGAATATTATAGAATAACTAGTCTATTTACATTCATAAAGTACTGTAACAAATTTTTTTAATGTTCTGACTGCACAATCGAACAACACAGATCCCTCAAAAGATTCACGTGACATTAAACCTTAACACAATAGTCACTTGTGAGGACACTTGACACTATATTTGTTCAGTCCATTTGAACACGCAGGCACAACTTTAATACGACGCCTTACGTAAACATGTTATGACCAGCAGATATTATTCCGAAATGCATTTAAACTTTGCCATTTCGACCGCAACTCTGAATAGAAATGTCTCGTTTGCGACGAAAATGTATTTTGGGCTATAATTTAGGAATTTATTTAAAGTTTTCCTATTAGGTTAGTTTGTACGTGGTAATTGTATCTCTGGCTCGATATTTATAGTAGTTTTGACTTACATACCCTTTTATACCATTCTCATACTAAGAAGATGACTGTGCCCAGCAGTAGGACAGCTTAAATTCAGGGTCAATATTATTATTACTAGTTTAGTTATATGTTCGAAGGATGGGGCAGAGTTGTGACAAACTCACATTTTATTAGCTACTTAGCTTTTACGTGATGGAGGTATATGCAAGTCGAATTTTCTAATTCAATATGATAAGGATGTTGTAGTAGGAAAGTATACATATAGATACTGTTAAAAAGGAATGGTCAAATTAAAAAATCACGGTCGAAATAAGTCTTCATTAAATGCGCGTAAAGTAGTACATTTTTACTTTGTAATACTTTGCCTTATCCGGTAATCGAATATCATCTTTAACCGTTAGTGTACACGCTAACATAAGTCACAGATAATAACACAAGTAGGCAATAGGCATCTTAGCTAAATAAAAGTGTTTCCAAATGCGCTCTCTAGATGAGATTTCTAGAATAGTAAACATAGTTCTTCTTAAGAAACATGTATCTTTACTAATTTGATTCAGTAAGTTAGATTAAACTTTTCCAAGCCTATTGGTAATCAAAGAAGAAACTCTATATACATAGGTATATTATTTCTCAGTATCTAAATGTGTTCAATATGTATGTTATATAATAAATTGAGTGATACATAAATAGTTGTTGAAAGTCTGTGTTCTTTTTGTGTCGTTTAAATATTTCTATTCCCTCGCGATACAGTACGTTGACGTTTTTACAAAACAAAATATTTAAATACCTAAATAATCACATTCTTATAATATATAACGCCGAGAGGATAGTCACATATGTGTTACTCTTGTTCTGTCAGCTATGTAATAGTATATAGATACATATAGCAATAGATACTTGTAATAGATCCTAGGTTACTACGTTGTATTTAAAGTAACGAGACCCTATTACGGTCTACAAGGCACATTTTCAGGTTCTGTGCTGCAAGCGAGAGTTTCACCATAAAAAACCAATAACACAAACGCGACTTAGCAGTCGAACCTGAATTATCTCGATCTCACGTCAATAATACATATGTGTCACTGATCAACGCCCGCTACAATAATGTGCGAAAACGCCATGAAAGTAGTTTAAACGTAAACCCAATATGTATCATTAGTACTTTTTCTGGATGAAGTGTATTCTATGTTCTTTTCTGTTCCCGACAACTTGCATGCGAAATTTTATGAAAATCGATTAAGTAGTTAAGGTGTAAAAGTGTAACAAACAAATAATTAGTTAGGATTGTATGGATCGTTTACAGTAAATACATTGATACATATCGTATAATATATATAGGAGGCTTAAATAAATATACAATCATATATTAAGCAAACATCGTATGCACTATATAATATTTGGATGAACTAGTGATGTATTAACAGCATTATCTTTTCATGCATGCATTTTTATAAACAACATAGGATACAAATATTAGTAAGTTATAAGTTAAAGACTTGGCAATAACACGTTTAATGCCTTCATTACACCAGCCTCTGTGAGAACTGCAGACGCTATTACATAAAACGGCACATAATTAACAACTTAACCTGTCAAAGGGTGAACAGGATATCCAATTACACGGAGGAAAGTGTAAAATGTAAAGTGCTACTCGTTGAACTTGATAGTGCAGCGAAGAAATTATATTTTAATATATGTCTGTCTCGCTGGTGCAGTGAGTTTTGAGATGATGCGATCGTGAAGTGCCAGGTTGGATGCCTTGTCTTATTAAAGTGTTATTAGGAATTTTTGTTAGGGAATTCGAGAAGAAGGAAGAAGGAATTTTAGAACTCAGAACGCTAGAAATATTTACGGGAAACAGCAATAGCCTCGCTCCCTATTATTAAACTCGCTTCTTAATGTCGCCAACTTCACGCTTATTGAGAAATTGTTAACAAAACCTCAGGTTATTTATAAGTGATCTCAGGTTATTAAGTGATCTGAAATTGCTACCTAGATCTCCAAGCATCATCGTCATTGTATTATAATAATAAACTTTATTAATCCAAAAATAGGTACCTACAGTTTGTTTATCTTATTGTAACACGTAATGGACAATGCTAGATTTTCCACGGAACTGATAAAGTAAAACGACCGATGTATGATCCTACTGCATATGTAACATGAGCTATGTATATTCCATACTTGTCTTATTAACTAAACTAATACAATGTACTGGTAGTCAGACACAAAACATAGACACCCATGGGGATGGGTATAATAATAATAAATTTATAATTTGCAATAATATTCTTTTTATTCAATAAAATATAAACGTCATTATAAATCGTATTACCGGCTAGTTATAGTATTAAATTCACATTAAAACTATACTTAATCTAAAGGAAAACATTTACAATTTAAATATTGGACACAAAATCTTATTTGTGAATTCTGTTTTGTACATAGTATTGCCTGAACTGGGTCAGAGACCTGTGTTTCAGGCTGTATGGTGTATAGACTTTTCTTTGTTTTTCATCTTTATTTAAAAAATAATGAATATAGTCTTAAAGCAGTAGCTGAATGTTTTTATAATAAATTGTTTGTTTGGTAAATAAAATCGACGTGAAATAGAAATATAATTCCTGGTGTGTTTCGTTCGGTGAGTGAGAGTGCCGGAGGCTCAATCACCGTCTTTTCCCCTTCCCGCTCCTTCTCCTTCCCACTTCCTTTTTCCTTTCCTAAAGGGTCGGCAACGCGCAAGTGATGCCTCTGGTGTTGCAGGCGTCCATAGGCTACGGTGAACACTTACCATCAGGTGGGCCGTATGCTTGTTTGCCACTTAGTTGTATAAAAAAAGTCACAAAACAAACTACGTAAAATATATTTATTAAACTAATTAGAAGTAGAAAAACAAAGGCTTATTTAAATAAGAAGGTACTAATTTAATTTATTCTAATTATATACGATAACGTTATCGTGAATAACTAAACTAGGTAGTTTAGTTTGAATTAATTATTAGAAGCAAAGGCGCTACAGATATGTCACCCTGTCTGACATTTTGACTAATTTGTTTGAACAGTGACATTAACAAAGATTTTAGTCGTAGTTTTTGTTAACAAAAATGTATGTCGCAATGCGGGCAGATTACATTTTGTTGTTTAAAAAATATATGGCTTCCAGCTTATGTAATTGGTCGCCCGCTAAAGGTATAAGTTTTTTTATTTGCCAGCATTTCAGTTACGTATTCAGCGCACCAAACTATTATAAATCTTCTTTTAAAATCCGGACCAAAGATGTTACCAAATTCAGTGCTAAACATGTAAAGGCAAATATGTGTATAAAATAAAATAAAAGTGTGAAACAACAATTAATTTTAAAATTATGTGTTTATGTCCAAGTAAAAGGTAAACTACCTTCAGTGCATGTTTTAATGTGAACATGTTTTGTTTTTTATAACGTATAGTGTTCTCGAAGGTAAGTGAAGTCTTCCAACCCGCACTGGGCCAGCGAATAGAAAATGGCAAACTTGTAACACTGAGACAAATGCCTGAGCCCATGCCTAGCAGTAGGACAGTTAATCAACTGCGGCTCTGTTTATTTAGAGGGCTGATATTAGTATGATATATTTATCACATACTTCATACTTCTAAGCATTACATACAACCGGAACATTGTTCTATTTTACACCATAAATCGTCTTATATAACTGAGAACCTAACGCCTACACAAACCTTACATATTTGCCTTTAAAGAAGCTTGCTGTTTTTCACAACAGGAAGGGATAAATCACCCTTTTGTCGTCAAAAAATAGGTTACACTCTGACATATAAATATCGTGGGAGTTTCGCGAAAATATCGGCCCCGTTTACATGATCGTCGTTATTTTAGCAGTGTCCGCACAAACGCGTGTTTGTAACACAATTTATCATGGCGCAAATATCAATAACTTGGTCTTGCGAAGTCGACAGATACTAATGGCGCTGTCCCTACTTAGCGAGCTGTAGGCGCGGCAATAGGTATAATAGGTACTCGATATTTGTTTGATAAACATTTTCTTTGTTTTTCGTGGAGATGACGGTTGAAATTAATGTTTGTAAATAATGAGTTATAAAGTAGGTTAGATTATTATATTGTTTGCTTGCTTTTATGCAGTCGATGTGTTAAGGTATTGATACTAGCGATATTTTGTATTGTGTGAACTCATATTAACGAATGGAAGACGTCATTTAAAATGAGGTACAGTACGCTTTAATGTATAAGCATTTGCAAATTAATAATACTGGCTCTTCACATTTATAATTCATGAATCAACTTAACTTGACTGACAAGAAAACAACAGTTTCGACTGCACGGATGGAGCAATCGTTTAAGGTGGCCACTGTGCCGGGTATTGTGAGTTCAAATCCCATAACAAAATTATTATGTACAAACGGTTGTTCTGAGTCTAAACGTTCTTTGTGTCCATTGTTTGAATGTTTGTTATGTCCTCCGTGACCCAGGAATTGTCTCCAGGATGGGAGTAATCTTTTAAAAAACAGATACTCAGAAAACAGAACTAAAAGATCATATAATTATTGTTATACATTTCATATAGCAAATTCTATCATACTTAAAAAATGAGTTTATGTATCTATCATACTTAAACTCATCGGCAAAATAAAAGTGTGTTAGCTGGTTGGGCTGAATAATGTCAAGGAGTAGACGAAAATCGCGAGAGCGAGCGATGTAATACATTTCGCACATTGTAAGAGGAAGTTTGTGAAACTAGTGTCCAGCCTTCACTTCTTGAAGTAGCCTAAGGACGTAGAAGGATTGTTACAGTCACTGACAAAGAGCGAAACTTTCGGGAGTTTGTATTGAGAAAACTGCAGATACAATTATGTTTTCAGTTACGATTTTATACTATAGCAATAATAGTATGGAAAATAATCTGGCAACACAAAAATAAAGCCGCCCGCCACGGAGGCGTATGCGTCAAATAATACCTCCAAGTAAAAAAAACACTTTATTTGTTAGTTAAATCGGTTGTGTAGTTTTATGTTAAATTCTTACAAACAAACAAAAATTAAATTTGTCCTCTTTATTATATTAGTATAGACGTAGTTATAATATTATTTCACATGTATTATAGACTGTGGACGTTCCACTCTATACTTAGTTGATCATTGTTTAACCGCTTTAACGTTATCTCGTTATGGCGATATGAATATGAAGTTTAGTCTTGACACTTCAACTGAAATGAAACTTAAATGATTTATAGGAGTTCGTCTCGCTTCAACTAGACGAAGATTTATCTTAGATTGTAACGCGAGTGGTTAAGCGTATTAATTATCATTAAGAGGTTAATGGCTTAACACAAGGAATGGAAACTGTTTTGGAGATTTGTGCAGCTTCATTTTGAAGTATTAAATAGAGTTGTATCTTGTCTGTATACCACTGGTTACGTTTAAGTTTAAAGTAATAGCAAGTGAGCATAGTAACAGTTATCGAAAAGTCTCTGAAAGTATCATAAATCCAAATGTCTTGATCGGAAATACGATCCACAAATCTAAGTATCTAAACTAGTCCATAATGCTTATTACTTCGTACATACATATATATTTTTTCATAGGATTATATAAATATATAATAGTCTCCAAAAAGCCATTTAAATAATTTATATCTAGTATAAATAGTCTCCAAAAAGCCATTTAAATAATTTATATAATAATAATAATAATATTTTACCACATATACATAATATCATCCAGCCCAAACTAAGCAGATTTTGTACTATGGGTACTAGACAATGGATAAATATACATATACATACTTTTTTTTGTTAATACATACATACATATTTTGTAAATACATTATACATAGAAACACCCAGACCAAGACAAACATCCATGATCATGCACACAAATGTTTGACTTGTGCGAGAATCGAACCCGCGACCTTAGACGTGGCAGTCGGTTACACTAATCACTACGCCATCGAGGCCGACTTAAAATTATTAGTATTAAATCTAAATCTTGTTTTTAAGCCTGTCGTCTACAAAGACGAAGCATTAAATTTTATGTGTTTAATAATATGCTATTTTGTGATTGTTCTCACTGTTTACCTAAGACAATCTGTTAATTGCTGGAATAGTAATTAAAGAGCAATTGACCGACGAAAGCAGTTCCATATCAAAACGTTAATATTATACATTAAAATTATAAATATAAGTTTTACTAAAATTATGTCAGTCGCGGTATAGGATTTTGTTCTATTCTTTTCCCTAATATTCCCTAATATATTTAAGTTTAAACTTAATTATATATGAATGATATCAATTTGAACAATTATTTACAGCTACTTTATACCTAAAATATTTTATAACAGAAATAAAAAGAAGGAAGTCCTAAAACTAAAACTCTCTAATAGGCGTCTTAAAATTTCTTCGCGACACAGTCGACTGGTAGTGTACCCAGAAGACTGGAAGCATTGCCACGTCAATAACAAAAATGCAAAATAATTATTTATTTTAACCTTTATCATTAGAAAACTCAACGAACAAGATAAAAAAGCAAGAGTGAAACATTGTCCTGCCCACAGCATCGTACGTCAACAGATATAAAAGTAAACTCTTGAATCGCTAGCTCCCCTCGCTAATGCATCTTGAGAAATACCTCCTTAATCACAGTTGAGATTTACCTCATGCAGGGGCCGAACACAGGGTGCTTTTGGTCATGAATTGTTATAAAAGAAGCTTATTTATATTTCGTTTGTCTCTTATGAATATATATTAGTTTTAGAATTACTTGTAACTATATTAATAGCAATTGTCATTGTATTAGTGTGTTGCTACTTATTTGGTTTTAATCGGGATTGACAAAATCTGGTATAAAGTGAGGTTGAGTTTCAGACTACTCCTCGACTGGAGTCGTACTTCTCCGCAAAAAAATCACAGCCTTCAACCATATGACCAAATACAACCTTACGCCCAGTCTATTATGTGACCATAGGATTTAATTAATCTTAGTTGCATTAGATCTTTAGCTATGAAGTTACCGTTTATGTCCTACATATAATTTCGTGGTTTATGTACAAAACGCAATAGGTATATTAAAAGTTTATATTCCAATTCCATAAGATAAAAGTCTCGCTATCTCTTTTCTTTAACCTAACAAGAGTGAGACAGCATGCGATTTATCTTTCGGATAACTTTAATTGATAGATGTGAAACTGGTCATTAGTCTCTTCTAATTAGTTGTTTCAATTCGCCATAATTACAAGACGGTTAATATTTTTGTTAATTTAAGACAAACCATAGTGGCATACACTAGCAAATATAGATGAAAAATTGGATTCAAATTAGACTCCCAAAAATATTTTTGAAATAGTATGAAATTTTATATATTTATTCTTCATACTAACCGGCAACTTTATATTGAATTCTCTTTTATTATAAAGTGGTATACTTTAAACACATCACTTGTTTTGTGACAAAATTAATTGGAATTCGGTTCGGTAATTATTTTACAAAATAATGTTTAGCAACATTGTTACAACATATTGCACGTGATCAAACAGTGTGCATTTAAAATTTAATTCCATGTTTGTTGCAGGCTCGTTTGAAGGCACAAAAGGCTTATATTTTAGTAATATATTAATTAATACGAAACGTCATTATGTAAACTTATATTAGTAATTGCTATTCATATTTGAATTACCAATATTATATACATGATATGCTATATATATGATAGTAAAATATATCTGCATAGCCGAGGATGCCATATTAAAAACTTATCGTTGTCTACCAATACTTGCAACATCAGGGATAACACTTATATGTTGCCAATTCCTCAAAGAGGTTTCGCTGTACTCTCAACGCAAGAGCAAAGCTTATAGAAGCATATGAAATCAGTGCAGCATATCCAAAGGAGTATGGAACAACCCTGCTTACCTCTGAAATTTAACATAGGGTCGTTTGACTGCGATCTACTGCACGAGTTACGCGTCTATTCTAATTTTAGCAAAAGCCTAGGTTCAGGCAAACATCTCACGGTTCAGTAGCTTGCTCTACATTGGCTTCTTCTTCTACTGCCCACCTGGGCAGTATAAAAAAAGCGAAGAAGCCAAGAAGAGAAGAAGAACAAAACGACTTTGTGGGTATGCGATGGTAAGCGATTACCGTAGCGTAGCTTGCAACACCAATTCACAATTCCGACACTTCATACAAGTGAACTAATTTTAATACCAACTACTTTTACGAAAGCACTTGGCTAATCATCGTAGGGCTGAGCTCATTGAGCTGGACAAAGGCAACGCTATACGTAAAGAACGTAGTAGTAAATACTTCAAGCATGCGCGAGCGATGCCAGCGGAAAAATAACGGCGCTGTAGTACTGCCAGAAGTACTACTACATAAGTTTGTGTCGCTTCTTTACCTAGTATAACCTACTTAATATTCTTTGACCAAGGTAACTCGTGGATTGCGTGCTTGATCTGCAAACTAACTCTTAGCATAGTTCATATAAACCCACTATACGTCACCTTTGAGGAGTTTATTTACACACAGCGGGCCGTAAATCCTTGCTGTAGGGGATATCTCATTACGAAGTTTTGTTAGGTCGACCAGTTAACGTGTTCAGTTACCTTCTTGTTATAACTTCAGCTGTTTACTTTGTTTTCGTTACTTGTTGGTCAAACTATTTTTATGTTAGTTGTTTGCGATTGCTTGATTTTTCGGTTAAGGTGTTTAGAATTAATTAGAAGAATATAATGTTATGTTTTTGTTTGTCTGAAGAGTTTCAACCTGCTAAATCTACGTAGACATTAGATATTTAATCGTTATGTTATTTTGATTTATTAACATATCTTATGAATTAGATTAGTCTTGTCTCGCAGGTGATGTTACAAACAAATAATATTAACGAATATTAAGTTTATTGGTGGTCCATACCAATTATCACGTGTGAGATTCGAACCAACAACACGCAGCGCGATGGCAGCGGCAACCGCTTTTCCTATATATTCTTGGAGATTCAGTTAAAACTGTATAAGACATATATAACAACCATATTGACCAGCTATGTTTTAAAGTCCCATGTAATAGCGGGCAAACGTAATAATCTATCAAACGTTGTTGACTACCGATTTTTCAGACTGCGCGCTGTTAACGAAAATTTCCTAAGAAAAATCCTATAACCTTTTACTCAACCCGCATCATAATGATTACTAATAAACATAAACTCAAGCCGCGAGTTCAAGACTAGAAAAACTTAATATATAACATATCTCAAGTTGAAATGTTTCGATTGTGAAAATAAGTTCTTTAATATACCTCAACTAATACCATAGAACTACAGCAATTATACACAATTACGGACACATGCAAGCCATGTCAATACCATGGGGTATTGCTTCAACTGTATCGCTATCTATTTCCTCAATAGCCACAGTTTAAAACAATAACCATTTGATTCTAGCACAACGGTTAACGAATCGCAACAGGTACCGAAGGTTCAACTTCACTGCTTTCATTAAGCTCTACCAACACAGGAACCATTCAAAACTGACCGTAGGCAACTACTAGCTCGAATAACTCGCCTATTCAACCTTAAAATTCGAAAACCACCATTCAATTTAGTACTCTAAGTGATTGTTTTAGAGTTGAAATTTCAGTAAGAGGGTGGCAGTTCTTTGTGAAGTCAAAATGAAGCGCGGATCGGAGTATTTCAGTAATGTATTGTTCGATATGAGTTCGTCTCATGCTTATATGAACGTTTGTTGCGTTCCTGCCTTTATAATTTTGTGCTGCGCATTTCCATACGCTTTTTTTTGTATTAACTGCTTGCGTATTTGTATAGTTTCATGTTACAATGGAGAGATAACGATGTCTATTTGTTATTTAATTGGAGCCAGTGTTTTGAATAGTCTCTGCTACGGATATTTCTTTCCCTTGTTAATCTTTAATGAGAATTCGAAGATACAGTAGTAAATGCAACTTCCTGTTTCTTTTACATACATTTGCCTTAGGTTAATTGTTATTATTATATTATTACTAAACAAAGTCTTTTTCCTTCACTTTTCTCGAAAAACACATTGCTAATAAACTGTGTTTCGTAATGAAATGAAAATAAAGACCAATAGTGTCATATTTATAATATTTGTAGTCTTGCCATTGAGCGTAAATGCAAAATGGGATAAG
Source organism: Catocala nupta (assembly GCA_963675205.1). NCBI lineage: Eukaryota > Metazoa > Arthropoda > Insecta > Lepidoptera > Erebidae > Catocala > Catocala nupta. Next base: position 8,703,167 of record OY776091.1, on the reverse strand, counting down.
AGTATGTAGAGCAAAAGATAAGAAATAATAAAGACACTAATAATACCTTGAACAAGCATAGTCCTTTCGAGACTTATAATGGAATTTATAGATATTGTTATTGTTATTATTAGGTATATTTTTGGTTGTTCATCTCTCGTTTTTTTGCCGTGTGGAATTCGTCTGCAACAATAAAACAAGCGTATTGGCAGTGACAAGGAAAACTTCTTCGCCATCTCTGCAGTCCATAAAATTTGTGTTTAGACCGAAGTAGCGGCAATAGCCACAAATTAATTTTGAAAATGTCTCTATTCAATGACGAAAACTATAGTTGATGTTATTGTTTAAAAGTATTTTCTTCAGTAACTATCCGATGTAAGCCCTTTGTAATGGCTTTTTAGTACTATAAACACCAGTCTATATAGACGTAGAACTACTTGCAATTAGGAAAACGTTAGAGATATATTTCGACAATGTTCTACCAGTCATCTTCGCCGTTTAGTTTCAACAACAATATATTTTATGTTCCACTTAACGTCTTGAAATATTTACCTTACGTTTCAGTTTATGACATGAAACGGGCATTACGTCACAACATTGTATAGACACTTAGGAGTTCAACATAAATTGTTGCAGTGGACCACTCAACTATTCAGAAGTATTTTTGAAGATATCATTGTTTATATTGTTTGCTTATATTAACAGATCTTACTTTGTATGGGCAAGAGCCGTATAAATGGGTCCAAATAAATAGATTATTTTCGCAATGTGACTTAGATTTTTCCATGTCAAACATTTATTGAGATTCTGGCAAAGTGTGAGTGCCGAACGAGTAAATGTCTTCTCTGGTAAGTGTTAACCACCAATCATGAACACAGATGGGTTCTATCAAATTCCAAAGGCCATTAATTTACCATTAATACTACATAACTGCGAGAAAAGCGTCATTTTAGGCTTTAACGCAGACCAAAAGAATAAACAATGCATCTGAACCAGTTATACACACCAGTATCTAATATATTCTTGAAAACCAAATTTCGTTGACCTAATCTTACTAACGATATCATAAAGACTAAATCTCATGGACAAAAAATCTAATGGACTTATGTCCACGAACTAAATCACGTGGATTTTGGACGTTTCACGTAGCAATTCTTTCGAAATGTAATGGACCAAATAACAGCGACAGCAGAAACACGTGATCTCATTGCGGCATGCTTTGTTATGATACTTAAACTAATAATTTTATTTAAACTAATAATAATGATACTTAAAATAATTATATTTATTTTAGAAAAATAACAATAACGACTTCACGACTAAACCTACATGTAAAAACTAAAAAGTTAAAAACTAAAAGGTCATCAATATATACCTACATATTTTTGCATTATTTGTTTTTCAAAAATCAAATATTATATAAATGAATCAATTTTCATTTCATAAATATGACATACCAAAGAACGAAATAATTATCAAAATTAATTCATAATTGGCGGAGTAATCGCGTCACAAACATACAGTTCAACTAAGAAACGCCTCATTTTTTTAAAAAGCCTTTTTGTTGGTTACTCCTACACCACCGATACTGGTATACGAGTATACGCGTGTCAACATAAACCTGTCAATTCATATCTCCTTACAACGATAATTCATAATGTTTATTTCCAGAAAGTTATTAAAGTAGCTCATTAATGAACCGACATAAAAAAAGATGAAAGTCAAAATACATGAAATTTTTGTTAAAAATATCAAAGCGTTCGATCCTTTCCAGGCCATTGGAGCGTGAGAGATAAATTTTCTAAACTACAATTATAATCCATTCCAAACTTGACGTTGATTCTCGCCGAAAACTCAAAAGTAGGCCGACCACTTGAAAAAGTTATTCACGAAATATTATTACAAAAATTCGTCAGATGTTTTGAACGTAAAGAATTCACAGGAATAGCAATTCAAGTTTTCTAATTTCGTTCGAAAGGTCCCTTGAAATGTCTCAGTTTTAATTATCACGGCGTGGAAGGCATTTTTGTACAACGGCACGACAGGTCGGGTTGATCGACCATCAAATATTAACGAACTTGTCTGCAGAATTAATTTCTTTGTAGACATTGAGAAGTGGACACGCCTTGCTTATATATACCTGTAGATATTGAAAAATGTTTGAAAACATCGTTTAAAATATTTATTCAAACTCAATAAGATTAACGTGTCAATTGTTGAAATGCCAGACATAATTGTAAACCTATTGTCTTGCCGCCAGTGTGCCGTTACGATTCAATTGATTATTTATTAATATAACAATGAGGTCCACATGATAGTGAGCCTATTTTGAAATTAGACTACTATATACAGATTTAATCGCGGTTTACTGAGCCCGGTAGACGGCTCTGTGTTTTGTAGAACCGTGTTGTGATAAATTTAAAATGACTTCAATGATGGCCAAAGTGTTATTGAGCTTTTTAGTCAAAAAATTCTCAATAGCACCACGGAGTATGTAAACATGTCCAGAGGACGGTAATAGGTTCGCATATATTTATATAGGTCCCATTTACGTGGAATCCGTAATTGGCGAAATGTGGGAATAATACACTTCTGCTTTAGCCTTTGAGGATAAAGGCGTTAGACTATAGACGATAATCGGACATCAAGTGTTCTGTAATAAACATAATATTATATACATACATACATACATAGATTCACGCCTGTTTCCCAGAGGGTTAGGCAGAAACTACGGATTTCCATTTGCTACGATCCTGACACACTTTCCTGGCTTCATTCACTTTCATCACATTCCCATAACTATAGACATATTTGCCTATAATATTGCATGGATACCGTATGGTCTAAATTTCTGTGAACACTCGAATTAGGTTGAACATGAATAACCTAGATGGCGTTGTTTTATAAATTAGGGCTATACATGTATCGACGGTACACTTCTAGTCAAATGTAATTCTTACTTACTTACTTATTTTAGTAAGTATTTCATCCCCAAAGGCTAAAGCGGAATAATAACATTGAATAGAGATTCAAAAATTTATTAAAGTAAATTTAGCAAAATTGAGGTATGAGGAATCTAAATTTTTTCAATTTTATAGTATTTCACCGCCATTTTTTACGATATAGCTAAACTACTTAACAGTTCTTATATCGATTTCCGTTAGATGGTGTCAAATACCGGCATAGACCATTTTAGTTTACCCATTTTTGCAGCTCACTGTACATAGTATTTAGTAACATTTGAAACAATGTGAACACTTCCATATATAGTGCTCGCTATTATTGAGTATGTAAATGCACATCACATTATATTATTGCTGCTATCGAATCGAGGTAGCGGCCAGCAATTAAACTCCAGTCAAACTCAATGCAGATTTGATGTCAATAAACCGTTGGTAACATTTTCATGTTATACCTACATAGATGTAACTAAACGTCATCTATAGAGTATTGGACGAAAAATAGTATTGTGATAAACCCTTTCAAAGAGAAAGAGAGCCACGCTGCAACACGTATGGGCCGGCTCGATCGAAGTGATACCACGACCTTACAGAAAACCGGCGTGAAATAGCGCTTGCGTTGTGTTTCGTCGAGTGAGTGAGGGTACCGGAGGCGTCTATGTATATATAGTGACTGCACGGATAGCGTATTAGTCGTGGGTTCGAATCCAAACACGGGTAAAAATTGTGTGATCAGCAAATGGTTGTTCCGAGTCTGGATGTTCTTTGTGTCCATTGTTTGAATGGTTGTTAAGTCCACCGCAACAGAGGAATTATTCCTAGAGCGGGAGTTGTCTTTTTTTAAACCTTAAAAGAAATTCTATGGCCTCGATGGCGTAGTGGTTAGTGTAACCGACTGCGACGCCTGAGGTCGCGGGTTCGATTCCCGCACAAGACAAATATTTGTGTGCATGAACATGGATGTTTGTCTTGGTCTGGGTGTTTCTATGTATAATATGTATGTATTTACAAAAAAAAAAAGTATATATGTATGTTTATCCATTGTCTAGTACCCATAGTACAAGCTCTGCTTAGTTTGGGCTAGATAGTGTTGTGTGTATGTGGTAGAATATATCTAAACCTAGTGTATGATTGCTTATTTATACACAAGTTACCATGAAGTTTATTTCGAATACATTACTTTTCTCTATATTATATCAACAATTCAATGAAAGGCATTTCTACTCTCAATTTTACGTGAAAAAGAATCTGGAAATCAACATGCGTCACTGCATCGCACCATCGCTTTTTCTTTCGCTCGAGTAATGCGAAAAATATGTCGAAGCCAGGGCCGGCATCCATCATAAATCACTGGCGAGCCCTGTGCCTTGCAGAATGCGTTCGCTCGCCCACACTTAATCCGGCCCTGTAGTCATTGTACCTATAGCAGTATATAACAGAGATTGTTCAGATTTTCGGGTGCTATTGTACGAGGTATGAATAAGAGTGCCAACTCGACAGTTTTATCGTAAACATCGCTATTGAAGAAATCTCACCGTCGGGTAGTTGAGACTGAAAATTGTAGTGTATTTTCGTGATTGTTTTATTTTGGAGATTTTGACTTTAAAGCGTAGATATACTTACTGTATTATTAGCGGCCGTTTGAAGAACATATACATACGTAGCAAATTCAATACATATTTCGAGTAAAAACCAAAGTAATACACTTGAGTATTTTGCTGTGTTTTACATTTTATTTCGCTGTGAGGTCCCACATAATTGCTGTCCACTAGGCATATTTGCAAACTGCATTTGATATGAAAATTTCCTAACAGAAAATCCCAGTAACACTTCTCTACACGGGAATGGTCCTAAGATTATTCGTAATATAACTTATGTCACGGGAACAACGAGGCAGATAAAAACAAATTTGTAATTGCAGAAATACTATCACGGTAGGCTACGGTTTAGCTGTGTCGAAGCCTGACATTGCTAAAGTTTATATGCGGCAGTTGTCAACACGCGACAAGTGCGCGTGAGTGGTCGATATATAGTTCTTTCGATCACGGCAGGATTCAGAAATTGTTACTAATTGACAAAAAACACCGTCTTTTAGAACCTTGATCTTCTTGATTGAGCCGGGTCTGCCGCTGCCTCATCAGCTACTAAAGGCAATAATAAATAATATAATTCATTTGTATATTTTCTGGTCGTGCACGCATTGCAGTTTCGTTTCTGATAGAAAAAATCTTTATTACATTCGTAAAACAACTGCATAGACTCCTAAACTACGTTTGATGTCGTGTCCCTTGCATCGTACGATAGCAAAACGAATTTGACTAGCTTGTCCGTCTATTAAGTCAAATTGTTATCTAAGTACACTTCAATAACAATTCATTCAAACGACATAATGAATACATAAATCCACATAAAATATCTTATCTTTCCAGTAAAGTACTCGTACCATCCCATTACCCTAACATACATTGCGCTTAATATATTTCGGATAACTCGAATTTGATTTCTTTGCGAAAAATCTCAACCCGACTCAGGAATTTATTAATATAATCTATAGAAATATAAGTACCCACTCGCAAAAAGGTATTCGCTAAGATTTCAGATTATTAGATATGCCTACCCTCTTACATTTACCAGATGGGATTCCCACGGATAAAAATATTATCTGTTAGTAATCATGTAATTCACCGTGTAACGTTAGGTTCTCAAATCGTTTTTAATATGTGATGTACATATTCGTATATCTTTGAGATTGGGGTTTTCTACTGATGTGGATTTATTTTTCAAACGGCTGTCATTTATACTTATTAAAAGATTTATTTTAGAAGATAGTATTGTGTTTTTCTTTAAGTAAATTTTACATCGAAATTAAACATTTTATAACAAAAATTCGTTATAAAATCAAGGCTTATTTTTACAATTTTTTTTATTATTTAACTAAAATGGTCCGGTACAATAAAAGCAGTTATAAGTGGTTTAATTACAAAGGTCGTTTATAAATTACTTTTGTGTTGTTCTAAGAAACATAATTTGTATTTGTAATATAAATTACTTTTCTCAGAATCAAATAATATTATACAGATTAGATTAACTAACATGCTCAGTAGAGTGTGATGATGTAATGCGAAAATAAAAAGGTAGCATTAAAAGAAGGGTGCGCATTGCTTTATTTGTGTAATTAGTATATAATGCGAAAACTTTTATTGTAGGTATAGACAATAAAAGTTTAGTTTTTAGTAGTTTAGTTTAGCTATACAATTTAATTAGACATAGTGAGACTGATTGTCTTGTGATCCAATTAAAGAAAAATAAAATATTTATTTAAGGCTACTAGATCTGACTACTAGCAATTTGTGTCACAAAACAAAGCTAGAGTGTTTGTACCACAAACACTCTAGCTAACACTCTAGCACTCTAGAATAGGCTCACGTACGTTATGTAATAAGTGGGATTCGAACCCACGATCACTCGATCGCAAGTCTAATGTTTAATTTATGGGGGCTTGATGAAGTGATGACTTCAGCTACAGGCTAAAATTAAGAAGATATTTTTATTTTGATTGCTAGAATACCTAAATACAGCGGTAGGTAAATAGGATAATGGAGGCAATACCTTACCATTGAACGGATTTGGATAAAATAGAAAGGAGATAGACCATGTCCTGGAGTAACACATAGAAAACTTTCTATCCCAGTACCTATGTGTTCTCGTGAGTTTCACGTAAGCGAAGCCGCAGGCAGAAACTAGTTTAGTCATAAATAAAAGGAGAAAAATAATAATATTTTTTTAAAAACTTAGCTATTAACATAAAACATGATACAAAGTATATTCCTATACAAACGGTTTTACATCCCCATAGTTTTTCCGCGCTATTCAAAATAAATTGCGCGCACATTTCCATACAATTCATACAGAACATTCAAAAATTCCGGCTACATCTTGTGTTAACACCATCATAAAATAAACTCTCGTTTACAATCCAAAAAATAACGTTCTACACACAACATATCTTGTACAACATTTATTCGAGAGAACCACCTTTAGACTCAACCAATTCTTCAAGATCTCCCGCTCCCCTCTCTTTAATCTATTTACGAACTCAAAGGTGTCGTTGTTATGACATCGGCGGACCTTGTTAAACTGGTGGTGTTGTCTCCAAAGCAGTACCATAAGTTACCATCAAACGCCCTCGCGTACTTAGAATAAATTTTCAATACTGTGGTACACAGATCGTTAGTTCTATTCAAAGGTTTTCGTAAGCCGTGTTTTCTGTATGTTCATCGTCAACATTTAACGAAAACATTGTAACATTAAACATTTATCGATCTTATTTTAAATGTGGATTATAGATAATACCAGGTTCACACACGCTTTCTGAAAGGTTGATCAAAACAAATATGATTTAACAGGCGCTCAAACGATTGTCAACTGCTGGGATTGGCTGATTGAATTAACAACAACTCATCAAATCACGTGAGTTCGAATTTGACACATCGCTGGTTTTAGACTGAATCAAAAAAAATTAAATGAAAAATGGAGCTTCCCCTTTCGTTCTGTAGTTGCAGAGATAAACAAAATGTTGCCGTTTAATAATGTGTTTTTAAATAAGAAATATAAACATATTTGGTTACCAAAACAAAATGTGTACGTGTTTTTGTTGAATGTTGAAGGGACACACGCGGTTGCCAGCCGGCTGTAAATACGCACGAGGTACATGGGACGCATAGGGACTCAACGAATGCGAGTTAACAAAAGTTTCCGTTCCTAATGTCTTTTTAATACTTTATTTAGCTCAGTCTCAAAAGATTTGGTATGATTGATTGTTCGGCCAAGATTCGAATGTAAATATGTGGGTGTTGTGAGTTGATTACTTATTGATAACGGTCGGGGTTTTTAATGTTGCTGTGAATAATGTGGTGAGATATTGGAGTAAATGGACTGTGTAATATCTGCTGATTCTATATTCAAATAAGAGAATATTTCGATATTTCATCTCCATACCTTGGATGCTACTGTTTGTTGTCAGAAGTCAAGGAAAAACTTGCGAATTGAAACTAGAATCTCAATATTGCCAGTTTTGTATGTCTAACGAGGTAATTAGTATATTATTAATGTTAATATTTTACTGTAATTATAGTTTCGATGGTTTAAAATTCAACTGCTTTTTAAGGCGCGACACAGGGAATTCTGAAACACTGGTTGGTCTTGTACTATGATTTAAGATCATAGTACAAGATTCTAGAGATTATATTTATAGCAGTAACTAGTAGATTTTTTTTGGATGGTATCTGGAAAGTACTATCCAGAAAATATCTGTACCTACCCTACTTACCCTGTGTACTTTTATTTACCCCTGACAACGTTAATGCGAAATTCCAAGATCGGTCGAGTATTTAAGGCGTGAAAATGTAACAAACAATAACACTTACATTCTCATTTATAATATAAGTTAGGATAGGAAATGTGTGATATAATATGTGATATAATGTGTGATGTAAATAATGTATACATACAATTTATTGAGCACTTTTTTATTTTATTTTCCTTTGCAGATCTTTCTGTCAGCTGGACTGTTCGTTCGACTGACGGTGTCACTTGTCGCTTGGTTTATATAGTCTATATAGGTACAGACAATACAAATACATGAAATTGTTGAACTGTCAGTTACTAGACACGACTATTACTAATTTATTACCAACTTTCGTCTGTGGTAGACGCGACACGTGGTTTGCCGCAGTATGTGCTCTCTAACAATATTTAACTTTTATTCATTTAAGCAATCTCAAGCCATTAGGGACTTTACTAAGACAACATTCATACTATGTTTAATATAACTTTCTTTGTGGTTTCTGTGACGTCACATGAAGGCTTAATGCCTACAACATCAATATTTGGAAGCAGGTGTGTATATTACGCGTTACTAGGAGCGGGGTAATGAGGTGTACTCAGAGATAATGCACCGAAAAGCTGATGTGGGAAGTTATGGGTGAAGGGAGAAGATTTTTGTGAGCTCATCGAGCCTAAATATTGCTGAATTATCTTTCGAGATATTGGTTAATGGATTATGAAGATTATTGATAAGTTTTATCCTAACTGATATTATAAATGTATGTGTATGTGAATTTGCTTGTTACGCTTTCACGCCTTAACTACTTGACCGATCATCATGAAATTTTGTATATACGTTGTCAGGGGAACAGAAAAGGACATAGAGTACCTTTCATCCATATAAAAGTACAGTTACTAACATAACCTAGATCTAACCTAACCTATATTTACGCGAGCGAAGCCGCAGGCAAAATCTAATTTTATTTATAATTTTAAAATTTAGATTTTTGTTCACACACTGGATGAAGGCGCTTACATTCCATAGACTAATTGTATATCTTTGTAGTAGTCTTGTGAACCCATGATGTATGATTTTTTTAATGTTTGCAGCTAATCATAGGTCGGACAAAGTGTTTCTAAGGTTTTTTGCTAGCCATTCAGTAGCTGTACGCTGCTACACGGAGTACGTATTGTTTCAGTCCACAAATCTGGGAATAAGAGTGACGTAACAAATTATAGACCTATTTCTATATTATCAGCGTTATCTAAATTGTTTGAAAGGCTTGTTCATAATACAATATATCCTACTTTACATAGTGTTTTGATGGGGGAACAGCATGGTTTTGTACGAAATAGATCATGTATCAGTAATCTTTTAGTTTTTACCTCTTACTTGTTCGAAGGTATTGATAATAACCAACAAATTGACGCGGTATATACTGATTTCCAAAAAGCTTTTGATAAAGTGGATCATGAACTTCTTTTGAATAAGATTGCGTACAACGGCATTAGAGGTGACCTTCTCCGGTGGTTTATTTCATATATATCAAATAGGACACAGAAGGTCGTAATTAATGGCTTTGAATCTGCATACATTTCCGTTACTTCAGGAGTCCCGCAAGGCTCAATTCTGGGTCCTTTGTTATTTATTTTATTTATCAATGACATCAAAGATTGTTTTAAACATTCCAATATTCTTTTATATGCTGACGATTTGAAAATCTACAAGAAAATTACTAATCTCTCAGACTGTATTGATTTTCAAAGTGATTTGGACCGTTTTTCATCATACTGCACGAAGAATAAACTACACCTTAGTTTGGCCAAATGTTCCAGTATAACCTTCACTAAAAAAGTTAATATCACACCATTTGTATACTATTTAGGTAATACCGCGTTAAGTAAAGTATCCTCTCTTCGTGATTTAGGCGTTCAATTAGATTCCAAACTTCATCTTGATATCCACGTTGAAAAAATAATAAATAAAGCTTATCAGATGTTTGGTTTCGTCATAAGATCGTCCAAAGAATTTAATAATTCAGCAACTTACTTATATTTATATAAATCAATAATTCGCCCTCAATTGGATTATGCAGTATGCATTTGGAATCCCTATTACAAAAAGTATATCGAGCTTATTGAAGTAATTCAACGTAAATTCCTGCGTAGTATGCAGTTTCGATGTTGCCGTTATAAGAGTTCCTCTCAAAGCTTATTATCAAAGTACAATCTTTTAACATTACAGTCTAGGCGTACTTTACTGGAATTAATGACTCTGTACAATTTATGTCGTAATAAGTTTGACTGTCCTGAACTAGTTAATAGTTTGAGCTACCTGGTCCCTCGCACAACACACAGACGAGAGGTTCGCACGAGGCATCTGTTCGTCGCCTCTCGATGTCGAACCAACTCTGGTTTACGCTCACCGCTACATCGTATGGTTGACGATTATAATAAGCGGTTTAGCACAATAGATATATTGTTCTTGAATAAGCACACATTCAGAAATGATGTTTTCAAGGTACTCCAAAAACAGCATTAGATTTTATTTATTGACTCTGGCAACATAACTTTATGTACATTTTCTCTTTTTGTATTGATATGTAGTAGATAGTCTAAAATTAAATTCTGTTTGATCCTTACAGTAAGCAAGTCTTTTATGTAATCTGTGGATAACGTTATGGGTAGTGTATTTTTTAGTTTTAAATGTATTTTTAAGCATCGATTGTTAATACATAATATACTACTGTTTGTTTTCCTTAATAAAATAAAATAAAATAAAATAAAATACGCTCACGTGCATGGCAACAGGATCAAACCTCTTCATGTGAGAATGTTCCTAATACGTAGCTCTTAAAAACATAAATGTGGGTGCATTACACACCTACCTATCCCTCCGGTGATGTATAGGCATGAACGTCTGTTGCTACTTTATTTCGACAAAGTGATCTCAAACAATATACTTTTAATCGCATCTCAAACATCAACATAGGTATAAGCCTTTTCTACCTTTAAGAACATTTCTAAATGGTTTCATATTAAACTTAATACCCCTTTGTCTCATATCTTATAGCTACTAAGCTATAGATGTCTTACAAGTTGATTACAAAAGACGGATCAAATGCTCTGCAACCGAGTAGACATGAATTTCCTCCACGCAGCACGTACGTCGAACTCGATAGACATGAACCACGAACTATACTACCAATTGAAAGCTACCCACCCGTGATTCCTCCTCCATATCCTTCAATGTACTCCACAAATTACCAGCATAATCACTTATTTATACGCAATGTAAAATGAACTTTGTCTTACAAAGCATAAGGTTGAATTTTTGATGAGGACGATTAATGATTTAAGGCCTTTTGGTAGATATACGTGTAGTCTTGCAAGCTTCAATATTGTTTGCTTCGTTAGTGCTTTGTTTTGTTATTAATTGTGTAGTATGAACCATTGTTGATATCTCGTTTGATACAGTAAGCTTTAATCGGATAATGATCGGCTCTTTGAGCAGGAATACTCGTTGAAATGTGCGATGCTTTTATTCGGAGCATTGAATATGTGAGATTGCCTTTATGAATATAGGAGATGGTTGCTTTATGATTGATTTTTAAAGTTTTATCTCAACTAATATTATAAATGCGAATGAGAGCTTGTTTGTCTGTTTGTTACACTTTCACGCTTTAACTACTCGGCCGATCATCATGCAATTTCACATACACGTTAAACGGATACAGAAAAGTTCATAGAGTACCTTTCATCCAGAAAAAGTACTGTTCTCAGAGGATGAAAATTTATTGATAGTATGTACATAAAAACGAGTGAAGACGCAGATTTAATCTAATATTTACATAAATTATATAGTAAAGGGGCTATTACTCGCGTAGTATGTGGTCAACAATTTGTTTAGTTCCTTCGTAATATAGCTTATTTTTTGGTATTTTAAAGAGGCAATTTAGAAATTGCCTCACAGAACATTCAACAACAACAGTTCTAGCAACATAAGCAAAAATGTATTCTGACGCGAGTCATGTATGTATGTATATGTTTATTTGTGTTTATTGTGAAAATCTGACAATAACAGAGAGCTCTTGATTTCAGTTTTACATGAATATTTCCATACGAATTGCACAACCCATATTAATATGTTTCGTTGAATGAATTCATATTGGTTGTTTTTGTTACAGAACTGAAATAACAATAGTATTACTATCTGATTGGACAGTAGCTCTACCATTTATTTAGTAATATTCGACTACACGCATCATATTTTAAACTACCATGGTACCTACCAAACATGTATATCTCTGATGGCATACGATTATTGTCGCTAATGATTGTTTGCAATACTGATGTAGCTATTGCAAACAAACATTGGCGACAAATGTTCGCATTCGCAAGTATTCGCATATTTTTGAATATTCGTATTCGCAATCGCATTCAAATTTATGCGAATAAAATATTTCGAAAAAATTTATGTCCTGAGATAGATTAAACAAAGAAATATGTTTTTCTTTTGATTTTTATTATAAAACGATTATTGTTTTAACTTAACACAGTCTAGAAATTATATTAATTGTAATCAGTTTAAATTGGGCATTGGTTTTGTGTTATAATTAATTAAGTTTTAATTAGACATTCCAAAAAAAAAAGAAGTATACAAATACGAATTCTTCTCTTAAGGACGACTTCCAGTCCTCGTCTCTACCAGTCTTTACATAAATCTGATTTACTTTAAATTAAAACAATATTCTTTTAATACAAAACAAGTATCAGTCATAAATCTTCTTAGATTTAAAAATAAAAATAATCAGGCAGCCATAGATAAGTAGCGCCAAATTTAAAATTGAATATTCACATTCGCTGTCGCGAATATCGGCGACAGATATTCGCATCCGCATTCACGAATGCTTAAAATTTATATTCGTTACATCACAGGTTTGCAATATCAGCCTTAATTCTCGCGTGTTAACGTCGCTAGATAAAATGAGTTATCTATGCTTATATTATAAAGAGGAAAGATGATATTTTTTGTTTGTTGATTTATTTGTGAGGATTTAACTCATAAACTACTCAACCGATTTAAAAAAATCTTTCGTCATTAGAAAGCTATATCATCACGAAGTAACATAGGCTTTATTCTATTTAAAAAAAGTACAGTTACTAATCTAAACTAGTTTTACGTGAGCGAAGCCGCGGGCAAAAGCTAGTAATAATAATAATGAAATGCTTATAAGCCTTAACAACCCGTTGGTCTAAACGCAGTAACACTATTGCTAATCTTAATTGTAAAAGGAGGAACTATCCTTGGCAAGCTTACTTGTACAATCACTATTTCTTTTTTTTTTTATTGCTTCCAACGTTAGGCTCTCAACACATTGAGTCACCAAATATGTCGTAATCTAAGACTTGACCTTTAACCTTCTCAGTAGCAGCACGTAGTTTTCAAATGCACTCTTGATATAACAGAGACTTAACTCGAAATTTGAAAGTAAGGCAATTTGGACTCTAATAGTGTGTCAGATCAAATTACCTAACTTCCAAATTTCGACTCCGGTGACTCTGACGATGACTCTGTTTTATTAAGAGAACGATTAATGTGTCTGCTAAATAGCAATAGGCTCGGTCCTTATTACATTTTATCAAGACCGATCTGTTTGGAATACCATGGGGAAGCTCATGTCTAGCGGTGGACTTCTTTTGATTAAGATGATAACAGCTGGCGAAATGTGGACGTAGTATCTCTGCCTACCCCTAGAGATATACTACTATGCATCAGAAGAAGAATATCAACTTGAAATCTAGTAGGTACTAGTAAACACAACAGCAACTTACTATAATGCCTGGTAAATTGCACGTGTCCTTGCATACCCCTTCAGTCAAGAAATATGGTAAGTTCAGTTAAATAATTTAAAATGCGTGCGTGCTTTCATGGTAAAGGATGCTATCCCCCTTTCCCGCGAGTGTTGTAAGCGACAAATAAATAGTTCAGGGAGTCAACAACTGTGAAAAAATACTTTTATACACTATAACTAACACGGCAGCAATATATTTATCTGTTTTCTTTTTTTCTATAAAAATAGCTATGACGGGCTAAGTGGATATACTATTGAATTTAAAAATTCTACGCTGTGGATTCGACTTTACTTCATTAGCAATTCTGGTTATTCAAAGTTATGTGGAAGTTTGTGAAGATGTTTAAATGTTTGTTATTTAATTATGCGTAAACAATTTGATGTCGCAGTGATCTAAATGGTTAAGTGGCCACCTCGACAGTGCTACTGTGCCGAGCGTTGTTGATTCGATTCCTACAGGAGACAAAAATTTGTGAGATCCACTAATATTGTTTCAAGTCTGGGTGTTCTTTGGGTCTGTCGTTTAAATGTTTATAAACTAGAGGACATCATACCGCATACATACATTAATAATAGTGGCCTGTTAAAATAAGTTTTTGACCACATTTGGAATAGACCATGTCCAGGCTTAACGAATAGGATACTTATTATTAAAAAAAATGCGTTCCTGCGCATATTTGTTTAACTTTAATGTGATGACGTTGCCTAGCGTGTGAACACATAAAGTGGTGCTGCTTAAAACAACTACGCTACTATTCTACCCGGGAATAACTTTTCTCGGTAGCTTACGTCAGGTTTTACTACTATTACGTGAAAGTTTATTAAGATGTTTGCAGGTTTGGTGTTTGTAACTCAATCACGAGTAAACACGTTACACTTATTTCGATGAAATTCTGTAAACTGCTATCAGTTATGGTCTATACCAGTAGTTCCCAAAGTGGTCCAGGTGGTCCCCCAGGGGTCCACGGGACACTCGACGGGGATTTACGTTGGCGTGACGAAAAATTGGAGTTCACAATTCGTAAGCAGGGGAGGAATTCGTAAAGAATACCACTCGACGAAGAACTGCGAATTTCTAAAAAAAAAGTTCAGCCCGCCTACCGTGGTATGTTTAGTCCCGAGAATAAAAAAAAAAGTAAGCCCGTAGAAATTTAAACAAATTTTTAAATTTTATTCTTGGTATATGGTAGAAATGTAGCTGCAGGGGGTCCACCGGAACCAGCTAAAGTTTGAAAGTGGTCTATGAGAAAAAACGTCTGGGAACCTCTGGTCTATTGGTATAGACCAGAGGTTCCCAGACGTTTTTTGGGTTTTTAATTTGGTATGCGTTTACGTGGGATTTTCGCGAGCGACCAGTGCATTTTAGTAAACGGCGCCTCGGCGGTGTAGCAGTGATGAATGCAACTGCTGTGCCTGAGGTATCGGGTTCGATGCCCGAGTCGTGCAAAATGTTACTGGGGATTCTTTTACTTCTTGCCTGGTAGGTGGCAATACGCTCATTCCTTATTATGTAGAACCTAGAAAAATATAATTAAATGTGAGTGCAGTGTATCCCTGCCAACTCCCTCGGGGAAAACAAAGCATGTGTGACTCCACACCGATCATACAAGAAATATTATCCTAAGTTATATTATAAATGCCAATGTTAGTTTGTTACGTGTTCACGCCTTAACTTCTTGACTGATCATCGTGAAATTTCGCTTACGTATTGTCAGGGATACAGAATTGGACATAGAGTACATTTTATAAAAAAGAAAGTACTGTTACAAACCTAACCTAACCTAAATAAACGCGAGCCATGCCGTGGTCAAAATCTATACGTAATCACACCAAACATGATATTACATCTGATATATCCGTCGAATTCTCAACGTTACTAAGTCAAAGATATTATCATAAGGGTAAATAACCACTGCAGTGTAATATTGCAGCATTAGCTATCGTGCACAGTTTATGTGCTTCTGTGCAATATTGTTCGCAGTCGAGGGATCGTGGGCTGAGAGGTGCTTATCGAGATACTATGTTGTGCATACATTGTGATCTAATTGTGAGCGAATAGACTTGTGTAGAGAGCTACGTGTAGGTACATTGAGATAATTCCTGGCTTAATGAAATCTTAGGTTGTGTTGCTTGTAGGTGTAGTGAATACCACGGCTATGCATGAGATCTTGGTTTCGTTTCCCAGGTTGGGCAATGTGTTATTGCACTTGGAATTTTTTTTGTTCGACTTTCGTGGCATACAAGCTTACGGCTCACCTAATGGTAAGTGGTCACCGTAGCCTATGGACGCCTGCAACACCAGAGGCATCATTTGCGCGTTGCCGACCCTATAGGAAAGGAAGTGGGAAGGAGAAGAAGCGGGAAGGTGAAAATGGGGTTATTGGGTCTCCGACACTTTCACTCACCGAACAAAACACAACAGTAGGAATATTGTTATTTCACGTCGATATTCGTGAGAGGGTGGTCCTTCCCCGGTCGAGCCGGCTCATCCATGCTAAAATCAGCGAGCCTCTACTACTCGTTAGTTAATAGTAATACAAGGCTGGCGAAATGTGTTCGTAGTACGTAATACCTATTTGTCGCCAGCTATGTTTTCGATCCTCTGCATACTCCTTTGAGGATAACAGGCGTGAGTCCATCTTATATTATGTGATAATATATTATTTAAGTGCTTTAAAAACAACATAGGTACATGTTGTTTGGATGGATATAAGTATGTATTTTCTTGGCACGCATAAGGTATATTATTTTCAGGCAAAATGAATATACATATATCAATACATTGGAATTTTTCTTGTGACAAACCAACAACTCATCACCTGTTTAAGATACAACTTAATAGAGGGAACCCACTGCCATTTATGTTGCCCGTTGGTGCCACTGGGAATTTTCTGATATTATAGTTCAGAGTATCTTGACACAATCCAAGAATCGAACCGACCTCATGATCGGTTAACAGCACATACTAATAAATAAATTTAAGCAACAAAGCAATCAATAAATGTACTTTTTATTAGGTAATCCAGCTAAATAAGATATAAGACTTTAAGACTAGCACGAAACTAACTTGCAAAAGAAACAAAGTATTTATTGGCATTTTTAACTAAAGAGTTTGTTAGGAGTTGACCATGCATTATATTTTGTCTATATCTTAGCTTATGTAATGTACACTCATCACAAAGTAAGTGGATTATAACATTGTAAAAAACGTATAGATCCTACGCTACGAGCCGCCTACGTAAGACTGCTACGACCATCGTAGCGGTCTCTTATCGTAACATTCATGGCGTAGTCCACAGAACAGGCGTAGGCGGTAGCCTGAAAATATACAGACTGTATGATGACGTAATGTAGTACTTGCTTTTTGTATATCTGTACCTTGGATATTTTTCTGTAAATTTAAAGTACTTTATAAATGGACGGTATCGTTTTGTTCCGTTCGGGATAGCATTCAATAGTTCATTCAATCAATGCGCAACGTTAAAATTGATACGATAACAATAAAATCAAAATATCAATTGTCATAATGTGTTATGTTAAAAAATATATTTGTGTATAGACTCATGTTATTATATAAATTTAAAATATCTGTGGCCGTAAAAAACCACAAAAATAAATTTGCATGCCGTTATACGGTGATACATGCTGTGCTATCAATAAATGAAACTGCTATTAACAACTTTCATGTAACCATGTTTCTTGCAAATAAATGTTCTTGTTCTTGTTCTTGTTCTTGTTCATAACGTTTATTTAACAGTACTTTTACATATACGTTAACGTTATGTATTATTTTGATTAAATTATTATCTTTTTGAATAATAATTTAATCAAATAGCTAAGCTGACCAAGTTTTTAATATCTTAATAATTTCATTTGATATAAGATAGGCAGTAGCATAGTTTAGTGGAAAAGCGTTCGACAGACGCATCTTTGACTTTACGAAATGAATAATTAATTGCGGGTCGCTACAACAGTAAACATTGTGGGGAAACCTGCACGTTTAAGAATTCTTTTTAATTTTAAAGATGTGTGGACCACTCGCAATGAGATAACGTGATGGACTTTTGAGGCCATCTATGTTCGTAATCCTGTTTCTTTTTAACCCGGGTAAATGATTTTTTTAACGTGCTTGTTCGTAATCCTAAACCTTCTCATAAGAAAAAGTCGTTAACCCGATATAAACAATATATACACAGAGTTGATTTTAGTTAATCAGATTTGACAACTTGTTTATTATTATATCTTTCTACAGTCTATTGTTAGCAAAATCAATATATAAATATCTCAGATAAGAAAAATGCAGAACGATTGAATAGATAGCGGTTGATTAACGATCGTCCTTGGTAAACGTTATATTTTGTATTCATGAACTGATTTGTATTTCGTAGAAGTTATTTCCTATTCAGAACAAGTAAATTAGTGTTGTTTAAACGGACAATAAATAAATTATGAGCAATACGGAATGCACAGTTATTTATTAATAGGACCACAAATAAAAAAAATAAGAATTCAATTTAGTATTTGTCGCGAACAGTCTCCTTAATAAAAGTAAAATAAATAATTAAAGAATTACTAAGTAAGAAAATTATAATTCTCGAAGAAAATGTACACCAATCTTTTTTGTAAAATGGTATTGTACCCATAACTGACGATAACTAGGATATTTCTAAGTCACGAATGTTTTAAATATGTTTGGATATTTGTTATTCGTTAATCGTTCAATAGATTTTGATTAAACTTGACATGCAGTTAGTCCATGTCCTAGCAACTTTTTATCCCGTTGTATGTTCCCGTTGGTATCACGCGGATGAAATCGCGGGTAGAAACTAACTATAAATATTAAAATAGTTGCCTTCCATACTTTTATAAAAACAACATTTAATAAATCTCCATGAAAAAGACTATTACTGTTTCATTGGTACTAAATTTTTCTGCTTTAAAATGTTTGCTACAATTTCATATGTCACTAAAACAGACGCTAGAGATTATATATAACTAAACACATCTTTCATCATTACTCGAACTTTCCAACTATTCATCACGCAAAATGTGTATTTATATTTGTTTACTAACGGTTTTTGAAGCCAAATCGCCAACTTATGGTGTTGACTATGCCGTGCATCACAGTACACTTTACACTGTACAGAGGAACAGCAATAGATCACGTGTAAACGTATTTGATCGCGTCCCGCGATAAAACTGCAATTTGGGCGCACACCTTTATCGCTGCACTAGCTAGCGTATTGTCGAAGGAGTGCATCCTAGCGAATGTATCGATACCGCCATTTTGATTTATATGAAATAGTTGTTATTATTTAGTGTTAAAATGTTGGTTATTCTATTGAGAGATTTTTACATACACACTTAGATCGGTTTCTCTGGCTTATTGGTTGTTTTTATTATTAAATATGCGTGTCATGTTGTTTTTCAGAATAGGACTTTTCTTTTTTATATATACGCTTGACAGTGAGCCCATTATTTACGTCTACTGATAACATTTATCGTATTAATACAAATATTACCTACACATTGGAGGTTACAGTCTTTACATATTTAATCTCACTAGCTCTGCAGGTGCATAACAAAATTCTAATCCTAACTTATTATGAATCCGAAAGTGAGTTTGTTTATTTATTGCGCTTGCACTCCCTAACTACTTGACTCGCAAACACGTTGTCAGGGGTACAAAAAGGGACACAGCATTACCAATCATCGAAAAAAATTAAATGACTTTATTAACAAAATCTAGACTCACTCGGGCGAAACCGCGGGAAAACTTGTAGTTAAACGAGATGGGTGTAAAACCCAGGATTCAATATTGTCTTATGTTTACGCGAATGTTATACATTGAAATTCAACACTTTATACGGATATTGTCGCGTTGTTTATTTTACTTTATAACACTGTTATTACATAATTTTGAAAACTCTAACACTACTATAATTGAACTTTACTACTATTTAAGCTATATATTTTTAATTAAAACTATTTATATTTGAGTTTACACTTTGCCCCGACGTTGCCCGACGTGTGCCCGACGCCCACAGTCGAGCGCCAGCCTGCCATACTACCATATGTAAGGGTTGTCACTGACAAGATTGGCTACATCTTGAAGCGAGCTTCAATCAACACTTATTTCAAGCCGCCAACGAAGATAAGTAAATTTTTACCATCCGTCAAGTGCCAATTACCTTTACAAGATGCAGGGGTCTATAAAATAGATTGTGACCGTGGACTCTCATACATTGGTCAAACTAAGAGAAGCATAGGCACCCGCATAAAAGAACATACAGCTGATGTTAAACACCAACGCTCGTTGAAGTCTGCTGTGTGTGAACATGTGCAACAGGGGACCAACCACTACCTACGATTTGACAAACCACATATACTCTCAAAAGAACACCGATTCCTACCAAGGATGCTTCGCGAGGCTATTGAAATTAAAAAACATCCTAATTTCAATAGAGAGGATGGTTGGAATGTACCACCAGCTTGGGATCCAGTCATTCAAATAGTCAAACGCAAAAAGAAGCAAACCACAGCTAGACTTTATGATACTTTGAGTTCATTCTGCGTAAATAGAAACACCAATAATTAAATTATGTTCGGGTACTCTGAAATAACTATACTGCAACATTGAGACAACTACCATCTTAGTCTCCCCGTGAACATGGCATGGCTGCTGTAAAGCAACCGAAACGTCAGGGCAAAGTGTAAACTCAAATATAAATAGTTAAATTAAAAAATATATAGCTTAAATAGAAGTAAAGTTCAATTATAGTAGTGTTAGAGTTTTCAAAATTATGTAATAACAGTGTTATAAAGTAAAATAAACAACGCGACAAAATCCGTATAAAGTGTTTAATTTCAACCCAGGATTCAACTTCTTCATCTTAAATGCAAAAGTAATGAAAAGAAATGATCCCTATATCTTGGGGGTCTTTTGACCCACAGTACCCATATTCAAACTCGACCGAGGTATGACCCCAAGGTGTCTGCACACCAAGTTACGAGATCTTAAATGTAAAAGCATTTAAAATACATGTGACTTTGTGACCCCTATATCTCGGGTGTCTTTTGAACCACAGGGCCCATATTTAAACTCGACTGACGTATGACCCCAAGGTGTCTGCACACTAAGTTACAAGTCAATCGGTCCAGTGGTGCCGGAGTTATGCCTGTTACTGACAAACTGTCACTAACAGGCAGACACACAGACCCAAATAGTGTTTTCATAAACCTCTTCGAAGAAGACTCGGAGATTAATAATTTTAATAGTTGAATAGTTTTCAAAATTATCTAAAAGCAGTGTATTTTAAATAAACCGCATCAAATATCCTTGTAAAGTATTTTAATTTTAATGTATAACAATTGCGTGAACGTTAAATAACAACGTATATGCCGCAGGTGTTTTAGACGCGTTGGCAAAATAAATTCAAATATTGTAAACCAAATAATCTTCGACATGTTTATGTTTATGAAAATTATTTAAAATAATTAATTAACCAGAGCATTTGCTAACACTTAAC
Source organism: Catocala nupta (assembly GCA_963675205.1). Taxonomy (NCBI): domain Eukaryota; kingdom Metazoa; phylum Arthropoda; class Insecta; order Lepidoptera; family Erebidae; genus Catocala; species Catocala nupta. Next base: position 8,681,519 of record OY776091.1, on the reverse strand, counting down.
TTTCTGACAAGTTAGTTTAGTTACATATGTAAAATATTTATGATTAGCAGTTTATATTTAAATTTAATGTTTAAGATTCAAAATGATATTCTCTAAGAATTCTCAGACATTGCTGTAATATATGCTGGTATCACGAAACCGCTGACCGGGTTTTCCCAGTAGTTTCTATTTTGTTGTCATGGAATATTTTATTCCCTCTATTTCCAACTGATTTCCATTCAAAAGTTTTCTCTGTTTATATTTCGGAGTTTATTGGTGGACGTGTGTATTGAGGATTGTGAAATCAACCTATTGTGAACTAAATATATTTGAGATGTGCCTTTTGGAATGGACAATAGATTTTTGAGTTATTTTTTCAAGATTGAATACAGTTATTGTTCTTTTTGTAAATATACATATTATAATATTTAGGTGATAGTAGCCTCGCTGATTTTAGCTCATTTTAGCCAGCTCGACCGGGGAAAGACTACTCTCTCACAGAATATCGACGTGAAATAGCAGTATTCCGATTGTTGTGTTTCGTTCGGTGAGTGAGAGTGCCGGAGGCCCAATCACCCTCTTTTCCCCTTCCCGATCCTTCTCCTTCCCACTTCCTTTCCTAAAGGGTCGGCAATGCGCAAGTGATGCCTCTGGTATTGCAGACGTCTATAGGCTACGGTGACTACTTATCCTCATGTGGGCCGTATGCTTGCTTGCCACCTTAGCTGTATAAAAAATATATATATACACTTTTCCTTTTGGGTTTGACTGATGCATTTTAAAATTATAGCTACGGAGTGCATACTGTACGAATCGCGTGGAGGTTAAAATGGTCGCCTAACCGGTACCATTACGCTAAGTGTTGTAGGATCGAATCGCACACGTGACAAAAAATAGTGTGATCGACAAATGGTTGTTCTGAGTGTTCTCTATGACCGTTATTTGAATGTCTGAAGAGTCCCCCGCGACATGGGACTTATAGCGGAGGTATTATGTGCGGCAGAAGAGTTTTAAAAAAGGAATATACCAGGTAGGTATTTAGTTTATATGATTTTTTTTGTAAAAATATAGCTTTGTAATTATCTATTTGAGTGTGATATTAAAATACAGTAAAATATAAATAATAAAAAAATAAGCACATATTTTCAGCATACGCATCGTCCAGCAATACCTTCCCTTGTAATATAAATCATTCATTAATTACAAACTAGTGTAGGTTTTATTCAGAAAATGATATATAGGGGAGGTGTTATCACCTAACCCGCTAATTGCATTTCTACGGCTGAATTATTGCCCAACGGTGGGCAAGCCCAGACGCAATAACCAGACTTACTCTTGTTTTATTCACGACTATTTTAATGTGGACATGGATATGCAATACGTACGGTCAAAAAGCATACGAAGATGATTATTGCTTAAACGTATATGTTTATATTGAAAGATAAAAACGAATGGCTTTTTTTTTCGTTTATATAAAATATAGGTAATATATAGGTATCAGCTAAATGTCAATAAGAAAAGGCAATTAATATTTATTTTGCGTCTTTGACTGTACTTGGTATGACATTTTGGAAGTTATAATATATTTTTATCATAGAAAGTATATATTTATAAATATTCATTAATCCATGTTTGAAATTGGAAACCACGTATGGCGATTTTCTTGCCAGTCATGTCAGATTCAAGATCGCATGTACGCTGAAATGCGAATGTGAGGCCTCTACGTTACTACACCACAGCATAAACTATGCTAGAAATGTTTTACAAATACCAGCTGAAGAGCTAAACCGATTTGCTTGCATGAGGAATATCATAAGAGTGAAGAACCCAAAGAGATATTTTAGAACATATGTGCAAATCTAAACAAGTGGCAATTTGTAGGACATAACCATGACGTCACTGCAAATCCTTCCGAGGATCAGGTGTGAGTTTATTTGTATACACGAACACTTAAACGTGTATGTGTACGCACACATGCGCAGTGATTATTGGTAACCATTCGGCGTTCGTTTTTTATGAATGCATAAGAAAAGTTTTGATGAGTTGCAGTCCGAGTTTGAATTGTGATTCAGTAGCCGCCACAGGGCTTTGTATTCATGGTTGTTGTGATACTATAGTCTGGTACCTTCATTGTGTTGTATTGGCGATCATAAATTGTGACGTAGCATGGATGTACTGACTCTGATTGAAAAAGGAAGTACTTATTACATACTCATGTCTGCATGTCCTTGAAGCGGTAGGCACAGGTGTATTACACCCATGGTGTTTTTCACTAGCTACGTTTCATAATAGGATATCCCAATGCAGTTCTCCTCATGTGTCGAAATGACCGAACATTGAAAAAAAAGGAAAAACTTGTTTGGTTGAATTTGATAGTGGACGTGTTTATCATTTTTCTAAAATATTTTTCTAAGTTTACAAGCCGATTTAACCTTTATGCAATAAAGCTTATAAGTTCGTAATTAGTGTGCCCTGTAGCAAGTACAATTCGTGATAATTGTTGGCACAAGTCACCTCGCGGCGGCCGCGCTTGCCGAGGTACGCTCCCCCTCACCTCGAGTAAAAGAGACGGGCTGCTTGGATAAATAATTCGTCCTTGTCGCACCAGTACACTACGCTCTTGCGCTGACACAAGTAAGTCACCGATACTGGATTTATATAAACTAGAAACACCTACCTACACTATCACTTTAGAACAAAATGCAATGCTCTGCCTGTCAATCGGATATCAACGATCAGCTGTTTTTAAAATGCCGTCTGTGTTTTATGCATTATCACAACCTGTGTGTCAATATATCAAACAAAGAGTTTAAAAATCTCACTAATGACACCAAGTCAAAGTGGACATGTCCAGCTTGCCGTAACAAAGCTCCTAAAAGTGATAACTCTAACACGCCGGTCCGGCCAACGTTATCACCTGGCTCGCGTTCTAACGTTAATGTCGCTAGACGCGGAACAACAGAGTCGCGCGCCACCAAAGAGGATATTACTTGCTGCTCATCCTCATGTGTATCAAGATCGGACCTCCGCAGTATCATAAAGGAGGAACTACGCGCTTGTCTCACAGACTGTATTGCGGACTTTAAACGCGACATTAATGAGCAGTTGCGTGAGATGAAAAATGATCTCAATAATTTCAAAGGCTCGTTAGATTTTTTTAATGAAAATTTTGAAAAGTTGAAGGCCGAAATAAATACCTACAAAAATTGTGTGGACAGCATTAAGAGAGAAAATGAAGCTTATAAAAAAGAGCTCATGGCTATTTCCGCGCGATGTACCCAGTTAGACCAATTAACCCGATCATCAAATTTAGAAATACAATGCGTACCTGAGCAGAAGACGGAGAACGTGATTACAATCGTGAAGCAACTGGCTAAAGTAGTAGCATGCCCTATTAATGACGCAGATATATCGTACTGCAGTAGAATTGCGAAGAAAAATCCTGATAGCCCACGGCCCCGTGCCATCTTAGTCACAATGAGCAGCCCTCGTTTACGTGATACTCTATTAGCAGCTACTATAAAATACAAAAAATTAAACCCTAACGACAAACTTAATTCAGGTCATTTGGGCATTGGTGCGAAACAGAAGTCGGCCATATATGTGACTGAAAATTTATCGCCAGAGAACAAGTCACTTCACGCAGCAGCGCGGTTCAGGGCCAAGGAACTAAACTACAAGCACGTTTGGGTGCGCGGTGGCCGCATCTACATGCGTAGAACCGACACATCTGAGTATGTCTACGTTCGCAATACGGCAACCTTAGACAGACTAACTAATTAGCATATTTTCCATCATATTCATTTAATAAAATCTTTTGCTTTTTACGATGTCCTTTTGTTACTTTTCGTGTTTTTAAATGTATACTTTCAAAATGTAAGAGGATTGCGCACTAAGACTTTAGACTTGTATAAAAATGTTCTTTGCTGTGACTATGATGTAATTGTATTATGCGAAACGTGGTTAAATCAGGCTATCTTTAGTTCAGAATTATTTTGTAATCGTTATACCATATACAGGCGTGACAGAGAGACCAGTGAATATCACAAAAATAAATCAGGTGGCGGCGTCTTGATTGCTATTTCTAATCGTTTCAATTCGCGTAGACTGACCCAATTCGAAAGTAGTTGTGAAGACTTATGGATGGAGCTAGATTCACGTAATGGCTGTAACTCCCAGACAAAACTGTATATATGTGCCGTTTATATACCCCCTCCAGTAAAAAAACACATACTTGAACATTTCTTAGATAATACTAATCGAATTTTAGAATCATGCAGTAATACACTAATACTTGGGGATTTTAATCTTAGCTCTATAACATGGCATAGTAATGATAACCCTGCATCTTCATCTAGTTTTTTATCCAGCCCGCTCGCACATAAATTACTCGATTTTATAGCTTTTAATAACTTAACGCAACATAACAAAGTCCTGAATAATAAAGGCAAAATATTAGACCTGATCCTATCAACTGAACAAATTGAACATTTGCAGGAAAGCAAGTACGTCCTCAGTAATATAGATCCTTATCATCCACCTCTGGAATTTGTATTAACTCGCCATAGAACACCAGGTCTACCTCCTAGGATTCCTAGTGACAAGTTCAATTTTCATAAAGCTGACTTTAATAAGATAGTTTGTGAGCTAAAATCTATAGCATGGGCTGATGAGTTTTCAGACATGGTAAGTGTTGATGAAATGGTGGACAGCCTGTATAAGTATATCAGAGAAGCAATTGTAAAACATGTACCTTTAAGCAAGACGTCACATCAAAGGTATCCGATTTGGTATTCTAAAGAACTTATTAGCTTACTTAATGAGAAGTACGAAATTCGCAAAAGATTTCGGAAATACAAAAATCCGTTGGATGAGCTGTCTTTTGTATTACTAAAAAAGCATAGCTCGGCACTAATAGAATCATGCTACAGGAACTATATCAGTAACTTAGAGCAGTCCTTGTCCAAAAATCCAAAATTGTTTTGGACCCACATTAAAAACAAAAGGCAAAATAAGAGTACCTACCCATCGTTAATGTATCTCGATAACAAAAGTGCGAGTAATGGTCCTGACACTTGCAATCTATTTGCGTCTTTTTTCGCGTCTGTCTACAAAGTAGCATCACCCTCATCAGCATACCTTTCTGACACCACAGCTCCAAACGTTTCAAATAGTAATTGTTTGGTGGGGATGAAGTTTTCAAACAATGACGTACTCATAGCCCTAAAAAATTTAGATCGCAACAAGGGTGCCGGACCAGATGGCCTACCTTCTTTATTTGCTGTAGAATGCCGTGACGCGCTTGCCTTACCGCTTTCAATTATATATAATGTGTCAATAGAATCAGGCTCATTTCCTTCTGCATGGAAGGAATCTAGGGTTGTCCCAATACTCAAGGGTGGGCAAGCTGCATCTATAAAAAATTACAGGCCAATTTCAATATTACCAATTTTCGGTAAACTATTCGAAATACTTATGAGACCCATTATAACTTGGCACATAAAACATATTATATCGCCACAACAGTTTGGATTTCATAAAGCCCGATCTACAACCACTAACCTTACATCATTTGTGACATTCTTGACCGACTCAGTTGACTCTAACGTTCCTGTGGACACTATTTACACTGATATAAGCAAGGCATTTGATACCGTGGACCACAATATTTTGATTTACAAATTATCTACCTTTGGCATCACAGGCAACTTACTAAAATGGTTCTCGTCATATTTGAGCGATCGTACTTCTAGAGTCGTAGTTAGTGGGTATTCATCCAAGTTGTTTTTTAATCTTTCTGGCGTTCCCCAAGGATCCGTACTGGGACCAATTCTTTTTAATATGTTTATAAACGACATAGTGGGACTATTTAAACACAGTAAGTGCTTTCTTTACGCAGATGATTTAAAACTTGCGAAACAAATAAATACTGAGCATGACACGCTGCTGCTGCAGGAAGATTTGAACCGTCTGGTAGATTGGTGTAAAAGAAATAGCCTTGATCTGAATATAGATAAATGTAAATACATTCGTTTCACACGTAGTATTCATCCAAAATCACAGATGTATTCCATTAACAACAAAACCTTGGAGGAAGTGGCTATTATCAGGGACCTGGGAGTACATTTAGACAAAAAAATACGTTTCCATACACATATTGATAAAATAACAACCAAGGCATTTCAAATTCTGGGCTTTGTCATAAGGAACACCAAGGACTTTAAAAATCATAGAACTAAAATTACACTTTATTCGGCGTTGGTGCGATCTGGTCTTGAGTACTGTTCTCAAATCTGGTCACCACATTACGACGTTCATATTAAACAAATAGAGCGAGTTCAAAAGCGTTTTCTATGGCACCTTTCGTATCAGAGCAACAAAGCAAAGCAATTGCCCTCATATGAAAGTCGTTTAACGTATTTCAAATTAAATACTTTGGCTGATCGGAGAAAATTATTAGATAATATTTTTTTACACCAATTAGTTAACGGTAACTTTGACTGCACCATTCTTACAGAGAAAATAAATTTATATGCGCCTGCGAAATTACCACGTTCATGTAAATTTGCTCCTTTCGCCGTAAAACATTCAAAAACCAATCTGGGTCAAAACGCAACTATGAATAGATTATTGGGTCAGTATAACAATCTAGTCAAAAAGCAGTTAATTGACATTGACATTTTTTCCAACAGTCTTCCAATTTTTAAACGCAAGGTTATTGCGTCTTTTAATTCAGCTGCGCATTAAGAGTAAATGCCTACCACCTAACTATCCTGGTTTCCTGATCACGCCGCGTCTATAACCTAACCTTGTGTAGTAATTGATAAATTTTAATGTATATGTTCTTTATATTCTTTGTCTTCAAAAGTATCTTCTATTTTTTTTATTTTTTAAATAATTATATTGCTCATTTAAATTTTTATATTTAGTAATATAAGTGTTAAAATAAAAAAACCGTCCCTTAAATCATGCCGTGGCAGCTTGTAAGTGAAGCATCACTTAACTAGAAACTTATAAGTCATGTTTATATATTAATGTGTGGTGTATGTTTTGTAAGTTGCCCTTAATAAATAAATAAATAAATAAATAAACATTCGATCGATACTGAGCTTAAACGCAATAAAGACAGTTAATTATACGAATATTCGGTCCATGTAAACGTTTAGTTATATTTACGGTGTAAAAACTACTATGAGAGATACGCATAAATAATATATGATAAAGGATTATGGTTGAGTAATATTTAATTTAAGAGATTCATGGCTTTTGTAATAGAAACGATACACTCACGCCTCAGGCACCGGCAAGTTTTATGACTCAACAACTACTTTACAGACATCGTTATCACTGCCTCTTTCTTAAGGATATATCGAAGGCTTCGAAGACAGTGGTTTACCAATTCATCATTTCACCAGCTGTGTTTCAAATCCCAGATAATTGGACACGAGCTTATTCACATCATCCACATCCATGTCCATATTTCGAGCTGCAACTGCACATTTTACTTCACCCAAAAATTATACCCTATTCCTCACGATGTGACGTAAGCATAAACGCCAACTTACACTACGGACCTTGAGCTACTCCTTAACATGAAATAACAACATATTTATTATCATATCTACAACTAAGATGAAGACAGCGTCTCTTAAATAGGTCGTATAATAACTTCGGAGGCATTTTATATAACCAGCATCTTATTATTCTATATTCTGTATCACATGCCAATGGTTCCCCATTACTGAAAATGTAACCCTGACTTTCCTCATCATCCTCTTGAAATCATTACTGCATCATTACTGATAAGTAATACGTTACTTAGGAGACGACATGGGCGGTTCTCTGCTCATATATATTATATATACCTACCTAATATCTTCCTCTTGTTTTGCGCTAATTCGATTAACGAGCTATATCATACGTTAAGCTTTAATGTAGCAAAGAAGCTCTGGCCCGCGGTTTCGTTCAAGAACAGTACTTTTTTTTGGATTAAATTTTTCTATGTCTCTGACAACGAGTATGCGAAATTTTATATATCTAGTAGTTAAGGCGGGCAATTCTAACAAAGAAATAAACTCACATTAGCATTTAAGTTAGGATAGATTAGGTAGGTTAGGATTACCAAACTGTCAGTTTACAAATTGGATCACAGATTACAGTTTAAAAAGTTGTAAACTCAACAAACCGCGGTAAAATAATATAAATTGAGTTCAGTTCTAAACATTTAATATATCCAGTTGTTCTAAAATTACTTTTTTATTGTTATTGTTATTCTGTATAAATTATCAATCGAGTACTACAACTTTGCACAAAATAAATTTTGAAATCTTGCAAATGGTAATAAACTTATATTGCTCTAACTGCACAGTAAATAAAAATCATAGGAATGTGTTCGGTTTGTTGAGCATTGTGAGGAAACTTACTTCAATTTACTAGATTGTATTTAGATGTATGCAGCCTGAGATGCAATTCATTCTTTATTTTCTTTTTATTTAGTAAAGCGAGACACCAATACATAGTTTTACATCAGAAACAAATCTTTAAGTTTCAAGCGATACAAGAGAGAGGCTATCACTCTTTAATTTCAATAAATGTTCCTAAGTTAGTAAAATAAAAGTATACTAGTAAAATATTAAAAGAGGACTTTCTCATTTAAGTTGCATGTAATTTTTGGTTTGATTTATTTATAAGCAGGTTGTGTTCATTTTCTTGGTAAATAGTTCCAATTCAATTTAATTATTGATATACTTACGCAGAGTTTCGTCGCGTAAGTTCTTAATAACAAAAAAATACATATTAGGGTACGTATGGTAAATATTGTAGTGAGGCAGCTACAATTTGTAAAGCATTTAATATCAGAACGTAGGCTTTTAGCGTTAGTTTCTTTTCTGGTAATAATGCTGATAAAATATCATATAATATAACGTCATTACTAGTCGTGGCATTTCCTTATATATGTGTAGGTTGTTATGCCACTTTCGGAATATCGGATATAATATATAATTAAGATCCTACACTTTTGAAGTACACTAACTGCTTGCCATCAACGTGAATAAAACGCATAATTATGAATCCTATTAGGCTTGAAAATAATAAGATTTAAAATTATTGTGATCTTGAACGATTACGACCAACGTCTTTCTGTATTATTATTCGATTGAAGTCTCTCAAAAACTCCTAAACAACAAATAATGTATGTAAAAGAGAGCCTTACTTTTTAATACAAGGCCACACGTTCTTGAAACGGTGAAAGTAAGTGGGACGACATAATTCGAGAGCGAAACATGACACCTCCATTAGTGGCAACTTGTTATAGATGGCGCTTTAAGCGCTCACGAGATAATGGCGACTTTTACCCTGTTCGGGGAAAATTGATCCAGACAATAGGTCTTTTAAGGAGGAATATTTGATGAAAATGTACTTAAAGGTGACATGAAATGTAAAAGATGTTTATTTGGATTTCTTGAGAAGAAGACTTAGGGCAATTAAAATGGTAAATATAATAAAATAACAGGCAATGTGGATGGGTTGTCAGCTAAATTGTCAGCTAAATGAAGTGGTGCATTGTGAAATGATTAGACTAGTTACTTTAGTCGTGATTGAAGACATACATATGAATTAAAGGCAGGCATATACTTTCTTGAAAGTGCTGAACTGCATTACACCCAAATGTGTTTTATTTCATATTACTATTACGTGAAACTTTCACGTAGTAATGGACTCTCTTATTGCTGTTTACCAGGTCCATTTTTTATATCATACTGCTACTGAGATTTTGTTATCAGAAACTATGATCCTTGGAGCGAATATATATGTCCTCACCATCGGTTCTAAACAAGCGCAAATTTATATCATAAGACCAACGACGTAGGTTCTACTTTTAATAAATTTCTAGTTACTAAGTCAATGTTCGATGATATAGGTACATAATTAAAAAGTAAAGTCTATTGCACTGATTGGTTTATAAAATAATTTATCGACTATAATTTTGATTAAGTAGATACATTGAATTAGAAACATTTATCTTGACGATCTATTAGGATGGATATGACACTATTTTTATATTATCTTATCTTATCTTATGTGGGGGCCAGTCAGTACAGACCAGCGACACTTCGACCCAGTGGGATCTTTTGTGTTGACTTCCCCAATAACGACTGCCATAGATGTTCATGGCAGTCGGGACCGATGGCTTTACGTGCTCTCCGAGGCACGGAGCAGGCGATAATTGTCAATCAATACGCACATAATTTCGAAAAGTCATATAACTTCCGAAAGTCAGAGGTGCGTGACGTGGGCTCGAACCCGAGACCCTCTGCATTGCAGTCTGTTGGTCTTCCCACTGAGCTATCGCTGCTCTTTTTATATTAACTTGCATGTATAAATCTTGACGGCACACTAACAGATTGATAAATAATATATATAATATTCTAATATTCTACCATATACACACAACACCATCTAGCTCAAACTAAGCAGAGCTTCTATTATGGGTACTAGACAATGGATAAACATACATATATACTTTTTTTTTCTAAATACATACATATTATACATAGGAACACCCAGACCAAGACAAACATCCATGTTCATGCACAGAAATGTTTGACTTGTGCGGGAATCGAACCCGCGACCTCAGGCGTGGCAGTCGGTTACACTAACCACTACGCCATCGAGTGATTTAGCTGTTTAGGTTTTACTATGAATTGTGGTGATACCTACTGATTTAAATAACATAAGCCATATCTCAAAATTAAAACGTAATACCTAATAATCTCATCATGTATAGGTAAACAGATTTAATTAGAAATAATTAGCATAAATTGGATATGTAGTAATTTCATTAATCCATAAATATATTACTTACCACTGACATAACGAATTAACAATATTAATTAGTATTACGGAAAACCACATATTTAACACTGCCAATCGGTCATTGTGCTCAAAACAAACATTGGAACATACATATATCGCTCTTCTTACGAGCCGTAAAGTACTCAGTTCAAATATCAAATGTACTTAACCGATGCGGCTCAGAATTAATGTCATAAGCGACAAATCACTTTTCCGTCAGCCACGCAATAAATAACTATTCTGCAAAATATAGCAGAAATAACGTATAATAATTCATTTTAGAGGTAACGTCACACTTAATGTATAGTCGCATATGCTACACTCAAAAATTGCAAACGCATGTAGCTTCTCGCCCTGGATTCTCTATGCACTGTGCGTTGGTATCACACCCTTTAGTGTGGCAAGTAGGTAAAGCGTTGCAATTGATGCCATTGCCAGAGAAACCAGCGCGGCACCTATATTGAAAACCGCCAGCGTGGTTGTAGCAATCAGCATTGTGATCACAGTTATGTGTCCCCGATACGCACTCATCAATATCAATACAGGCTAACACATCCTCCTGATAGATGCTTGTGGAACCAGATTGGCAGATACATGTAAAGGAGTCTCCTTTAGCGACACACGTGCTGTGTGGACTGCAGCTACTACGACCCTTGATACAAGGGTCTTCTTGGCCTAAAGGAAATATCTTGTTTGTCATTCCATATCTGACGATGTTTTGCCGGGTTTCATAACCTAAGTAGTTCTTGTTTATATGCACTTGGTTTTGGTAATCGTGGTATTTGGAATTATTTTTTGAGTGTAGCATATGCATTTTAAAACCTAGATAAATTCATAGTCCTATAGACTCGAAGAGGCAGAGGAATATGTCACAAAATTTTCGTCAACCAAGGCTTTTTTAGGTCCCACGTTTATCGGACCTGTTCGGAGCGGTTGCAGGCGCCGTGCTGTAACTGAGATGTTTTGACAGCATAACACATCAACTTCTTTCCTTACTCAAAAATCGAACGCGCATGCACTCCCATTACGCCTCCTTATTTATATTTAAACAGGATCCTAATTTCAAGACGATATCATGAATATATTTTAAGCAAGAAGCCTATAGCCCCGTTATAATTTAAAGGTACACCATCTAAGGCTTTCGATAGTTATATTGGTATTATGTTGGCAAGTCTCCGAGGGCTAGAGCCACACTGGCCACCAACACGCCTGGACACGTCTGTAAACAATCAATATGCTAATTTAGTTAGCCAGCCCCCAGGTGCCTAGGGTACAACGGTACATACAAATTTGGACACGCAAACGATTGCATTACAGAAGTGATTTAGTGCGTATTCAGTTTGGAGTGTAAATATATTAAGTAAATTGAACTAGCTATATTGACTTTAAACTGGTTTATACGGATGTTATCGCGTTGTTTATTTTGAAACACTTTTATTACAAAACTAGCTGACCCGCGCAACTTCGTCTGCTTCACATAAGAGAATTATACCGCGTTCATGCAACATTTTTCATTGATGCTCAGCTTCTAATTATAAATAGGCTATCTAATACTAAAAATAATTTTTAAATTCGAACCAGTAGTTCTTGAGGTTAGCGCATTCATCCAAACAAGCAAACTCTTAAGCTTTATAATATTAGTATAGTTTAGATTTTGCCCGCGGTTTCGGTCGTGTAATTGTAGGATAGGTTAGGCTTGTAATAGTATATTTTTCTGGATGAAAGGTAGCCTTTTCTGTTCCCCTGACAACGTGTATGTGAAATGCGGTCTGGTAGTTAAGGCGTGAAAGCAAAATATACAAACGCGCGTTCGCATTTATAATATTGTAACGTTATATTTGGTCAATCACGCCTTAGGGACGTGGTTGATCAGGGAATCTATTTAAATAAGATAATTAAAAGATATACAAAACGATTAAAAGGTTTTAATTCTAGATACCAAACTTGTTACAATAAAACAGTAATTTATAATCTAAAATTTAACTAAACGTTAAGCACAAGATTAGGGCGTGGTTCTAGAAGGCTCGCTACGTGGTTTGGATAGCTCCAAAGACCACTTAACTTAGATGGTAGCAGCAGCAAAGCGGGCCGGGACCAGGACGCGGCTTATATCTCAGCCACCGCCGGCAGGAGGGATAGAGGGGCGCCACCCACCACATCAGCTCGCACGCAGCCGCCATGGCGTGAGCAGTCCGCGTGACAATATTAGTTAGGATTCAATTTGGGTGTAAATATATTAATTAAATTGAACTGCCTATACCGAAATAAAACTATACGGAGTTCATAGCGTTGTTTATTTTAAAACAGTTATCCTAACTAATAATGTAAATGCGAATGTTTGTTTGATTGTTACGCTTTCACGCTTTAACTACTTCATTCTTTGTTTGTGTATTTTTTAATTATTTTTAATTTTGATTACATATTTTTCTTGTTCTGTTGGATTTGTTTTTGCACTGGTAATTGTAAACTTTAGATATAAAAATTATGCATGCTGTGTTTACATATAAGAGATTGTTACGCTAGTAAATGAGTTTAATGAATGTATCACATCTTGTAACAGTGTAATCAATTGTTGGTGAATATTATTAATAAAAAAATTACTTATGAAATTTCGCATTCACGTTGTTAGGGGTACAGAAAAAGACCTGTTCCAGAGGAATAGAAAATTAATATAACCTACATTTTCGCGAGATAAGCCGCGGTTAATTCTAGTATTACATAATGTTGAAACTATTATACTGCTATTGTTAAACTTTACTAGTATTTAAGCTATTTAAATTATTAAAAATATTTAAGTTTACTCTTTCGCCGAGGTTGCTTTTCAGCGGCCATGTTCCCGGGGACTCAATGTATAACATTTGCGTAAACGTAAGACAATATTATCTACTTATTTTTCCCCGTGGTTTCATCCGCGTAAGTCTCGTTCCCGTGGGAATATCGGGATAAAAAAACCTTTGTGTGAATCCAGGTCTCCAGCTATCTACATACCAAGTTTCATCGCAATCGGTCCAGTAGTTTTTGCGTGAAAGAGTAACAAACATTCATACATCCTCACAAACTTTCACATTTATAATATTAATAAGGATTACACATACAGGCTTGACATAGTTTAGGTATCATTATTCAATATTAAGTTTTTACATAATTTTATATACAAGCGGTCGCCTAGGGGTCAACATTCGACCAAAATTCCTAAGCTTGCTACTTTGTTTTCTGTTTTTCTTTATTATATATAAATAAGGTATAGGTAACCATAGTTACAAAGAATTATACGACGTCAGACGAACAATGCCGAAATACTACGAACGCGATTCGACTTCGTGTGTCAAATGCATGGTTGTGTGCGTGTAGTGTTTTTCATAATTTAATGTATTTCTAATGCATATTTTATAAAAATATTAGGATTCGCCCCTCCTTCTCCATATAATCTTTAACTGTGTCAAATTTCATTCTCCTCCACCCGCGCAATTTTCGTAAAAAAGGGTACAAAGTTTTTGCTTCACGTATTAATATAATATATGACAAGAACCTACGCAATCCTAAAGTACCTTCAGCCCTATCGGCCCTAATACCCTAAGGCCCTAAGCCTACCATACACTATGTGATATATAAATAAATAGATAGATAAATTCGGGATGCCCGCACCATATTGTGTCCTGAGGTAACAGATTGAGAGTAGACGGGATGTCCAGGTTGTGGATGAGAACTCACTGCCAGTCGAGCAGACTCACACGACCGATCAAAGATGGCTACAGGTGTCTCCGCCACAGTGTGGAGTTAGTAAGGTATTGAGTCAAATTGCTTGCGTCATAAATAATTATAATAAGTATTACCGAATAATTACTGAATATTTGTTGCAAGTCTAATTATTATATAATATACTAGCTTTTGCCCGCGGCTTTGCTCGCGTAAATCTAGGTTGACACCACCTAGCGGTATTAAATATTCTTTAAGACCTTTTCTCATACTTACCTAATACACATAAAAAAATCATAAAAGTCGGTCGAGTTGTTTCGGAGGAGAGCGACCACAATCACAGTGACACGTGGTTTTATATACATAGATTATAAATAAAGTTTGTTATGATTGATGTAAGGGCTTTCTAGTATTAGTTATTTACAAATTAGAAGCGAAGGTAGCCTTACGGATAAAGGAAATTTAAAATTGAAAGTGCGGATGTTCGATGCGTACCCATTGCTATACGGAATTGAAACCATTCTTAAAGGAAGCATTTAAACTGAGCCGTAACACTTGCTGCAAGCAATTTTCTATTGCATCAGCTACACATCGTTTAAACTTTTTTAGAACTTATAAGTTATAACAACCATCTTCCGACCGCACAAATTTGAATCCTCCGTTGCGATGAAACCAGCGCTTTGCCTGTGGCCAAGCAATCTAATAAATCACTGCAATGTAGGTATCATTTATAAATAGCAGTAGTAAGCACAATCTGTGTGAAAATTTTGTATGATACTTATATTTTAATATGTTAATGGATAGAGTTTCTTTTTTATGTCTCTAATAATTTATATTTCTATATTTTTCTATCATCCACAAAACAATTACTATGACCTAATTTAAAATATGTACATACATACCTAGATACGAAAACATTAAAATACAAAAACTATTATTTTTAGTAATAATACTCTAATATATATATAGAACAACATGAAATTATTAAAGTTTTTTTAAAAGCATCGTTATATTTGCTTTGCAAATAAAAAATAAAGCAATAGATAAAGTGTCGTCAAAACTGTATTTTATTCAAACATCAAAATATTTTATAGCTCAGTTAAAACATCATATTTCGAACAATTCCAATCATTATCATTTCGACGAAGTTTACCCCGTGTTGTTTCATTTTTCTAAACTGGTACGATAAAAAGTTCGCTAACGCCATATAAAAGTATCATCAACGACCACCGTTCATTTCACAGTACTGCTAACTGCGTTACTGGAATGCACAAAAATCATAAAAGTTTATATCCTCTGCGGTCGTTCCGTGCACGCGCACGCATCGCACCGATACTTTTTTTATTTCTATTTCACGCACGTGGCGGCCATTTTAAATCCAAATGTAATTGAGAGTTATGTAAATGCGGCTCGGCCAGCCTGTTTACCATTTGCGCGGAATATCAGGATTTGGTATTTTGTGCAAAAGGAAAGAAAAAAATGTGATTCGAGAGTAGACGAAAATGTGGATTTAGGTGAGGTTAGGCAGACGTGTGCCGTTCAATTTGTTTGCAAAGATATTTTCCCTCTTTTTGATCGGATTAATCCAGGTTCTTCTTGAAATATATTTATTTTCATTTTTCTTCAAAGTAATGACAAGAGATCTGCTTGCGATATTGTGCGGCATATTATCATAGTATTGAATGCATTATTTAAATATTATTAGATCAATCGTAATTATTTGCTGAATTCGGTCCAGTTTAGAAAGACCGGCGTCTGTTTTCTGCGGAAGTAAAATGAGACTATTGATATGTATTTTGTTGTTGCATTCTTCTTAATTCGTTCTTCTTGCGCGTTTCTATGCATAG
This sequence comes from Catocala nupta, assembly GCA_963675205.1. NCBI lineage: Eukaryota > Metazoa > Arthropoda > Insecta > Lepidoptera > Erebidae > Catocala > Catocala nupta. The sequence continues at coordinate 8,665,140 of OY776091.1, read as the reverse complement.
ATTACTTCTAAACTTTCTGAATAAAGGAGTTTGCCCACTACCCCGTCTCATACTATGACCGTGTTAGGAACGTGTCAGGCAAAAAAATATTCTTTGTAAGGAAATGTATAAGACTATGCCTACTAGACCGTTCCGTCACCAACCAGCAGTTCCTATAGCAGGGCGTATCGTGTTGCTTTTTGTGTCTGATACGTTCCTAGCACGGTCATGGTATGAGACGGTGTAGTGGGCAGACTCCTTTATTTCTGATATGACCAGAGAGTCCTAGAGTTTCCTCTTCTGACTATGATACTGATATATTGAATATGTTGAAGTAAATTGTGTATAAACGCAAAAAATAATATAATTATAAAGTCCTGGTATTTTGTCAAACAATTATAATAACATGGAACTGAATTAAATCAGAATCTATTATTTAAATACGTATATCTGCAATAACGCATTTTGCATTCAAATATTAAAATTTGACTCGTTTTTAATCATAATATTCTTGACTGTATACGATTATTTAATATTTCATTATAAAACTACTGATATTTAAGCTGGAAGAAATTAACTTCGAGAGTTGAAATGCATAATTCAACAACATTATCGTGAGTTTCCGAGCCGTTGGCCACCGCCGCCAAAATAGCTAGGTCTTTTGCACAATCTTTATTAGCACGATAATAATACAAACTGAACTTATTTAGGGTTCAAGATAAACTGGCTAGTATCCTAACTATCTAACATTTATAGACCTTTCACAGTGCTTACAAAACGGTTTAATAAAAGCGTTTGTGAAGAATTTAAGGGTTCAAATTAGGTTGGTTAGTGGTCTTCGGCTGGAAATGACATGAGAAATGAATTGGAAAGGATGGGATGTTGGGTTTGACAATGGTCATAGTGTGCGGACATTAGTACCGGTTCATCAAGTCCTTGTTCTATGAGGACATTGTTCGGTGTATGTGACTATAGAAATAATTAATAATGCCGATGTGTTAGGTGAAATTGCTTTTGTGCTGCCGGATTATTTTGTGTCTGACTGGCCATTAATGTATGTGTATGTGTGTATATGTTTGTGAGTTTATAAGAGTTATTTTGATACCGATGTTGGTAATACTTTGGCATTATTATAGTAGTATTCTATTAGGACTGTTAAACGCAAAATTGGATATCTCCTGTATTTTAACATACGTACTGGGCGACTTTATACAGGATGTCCGGTAAATAATGGATAACCTTGAAATGTCTTATAGTAGAACTGATGGCCGTTCAGAAAATAATACGAAAAAATATCTAGCCTAATTATTACCTGAGATATATTTTTTTTTAATTACCATATTTAACTTTCTTGTACATATATGAATATATAAAACCATAAATGAATGAATTCCATCGGTATTCTGTTTTTTATTATTAAACAGTAATTATGCTAATAGGTAGACAGTCAAAAGTATGACTAGCTATTGCACTATTTTAATTTGTTTTTGGATTTTTTTTTCTGAAAGGCCATCAGTTTTACTATAAGACATTTCAAGGTTATCCATTAATTAACGGACAGCCTGTTTATCGTAGGTGACTTTACATACCATTGGCGCTTTTACAAACATTGAAAGAATAGACACAACGGACTATCAAATTCGAAATAATTGTTTGTAAATAACATAAATGATTGTATAGGGATCGAATCCACGATATTCAGCGCGCTAACTGTAGCGAGGCAACTACTTGAACTGCTTCGTCAACTAGTAATTATAATAGTTATATAAACCTAACATAATGTTTCCACTATTATTTACCTAGAATCAATAGATTTACTTATATTGTCTTATAAGTGATTTACTATATAAAAATAAATTTTGTCTGATCGTATGTAAGGATTATTCTCTAGAACTACAGAACCGATTCTAAAAACGCTTTCTGAATAGAATAGAAAAATATAAATCTAACTTATTCCTGGGTATCATAGACTAATGTTTTAATCTATCAAGTCTTAGAATACCAGACATAATAAAAATCTATCGTGTCTGGCCGCCGGTGTGCCGCTGCGACTCAGTAGGTTAATTTATAACATATCAGGCGAGCTCGGCAGCTTATCTTCAATACACTTGCATAAAAATAAATAAATTACTACCATCTATTGAAAACATTTTATTGCAATAGCCAATGCAATGAAATTATTCATAGCTTAAGCCCTTTGTTATGTTTTAGGTCTTGGCGATACAAGCCTTGAGCTTAGTGATAATACCTACCACTAATAACCAAATATAATCTAATCAAATTAAATTTTTGATGCAAAAATAAATGATTCCTTTTATTGAAGAAATATTACCTATAAATGACGTCACGTTACCCTTTGCCCCAGAAAATAAAAAAACACTAACCAAACTTTTTTCTTAGTAATTAAACGGACAGCCCGAAGCCATTATTGTCCCATTTTTCCTTATATGCACCATGGTGGTCGGTTACATTAAAATTCCATGTAACGCAAGATAAATCTTCACCCCATTACCCGCCGGGGGACAGGACAGGTGTTGGTATTTTTCACCCGGAAATTGGGTGGCCACTTTAATTTTGGTTACATTACTTTGATACATGCATCCTGGTGTTGGATGGTTATATACGATAGACAGCCAAGTATTTTATTGATGACAAAAATGTGGAGGAAACAGGAGATGTATTGTAACAGAGTTACAGCCACACAGATTGACAAAAGATATTTTATTTAAAAGTTAAAACTTAAAGGAGCTCTTAAAGTTGTTTAAAATTTAAATAATAAATCAGCAATGTAATTGCTAATTAAGAATGATGTATTTTATTTTAATTATATACATATTATTTGCAATATTATTTGCCATAAAATAAAAAGAAAAGTAATCCACAATAAAGTTCTATTAAACTCAACATGTCTTGTGGGAAATTAAAAAGGATATGCCGATTCATCCAAACATTTATATTTAAAAGGAATTCGACATGTATAGTTATTTTATTAAAACTACATATGCTCTTCATATGTATTATTAAGATAGTTCTATAACAAAAACAGAAATTGTGTGTAAATGTACTTATGGAAGGATACATAATATTCATAACTAAGATGTCAAAAGTATTCGCGCAGATTTAAATGTGTGCTAAAACTAAATAGTATTAAAAAAGTAAGTAATTATATTTGATTTAGTTATGTCAAACTACCACTGACGACTAATTATAACGTTATACGTCACAAGCTCTTCTTCATATCTATATAAAACTAAACTAAATAGAAAAAGGTATGTTAAGCTGGTTTGGGCATGTAGAAAGAATGGACGAGAAAAGACTGACTAAGAAAGTTTATAAGGCTAGTGTAAATGGAACAGTTGCAAGGGGAAGACCTAGGCGAACGTTTATTGATCAGATCGGAGATGTTCTGGATAAAGGCCAGGTTAAGAGCACCTTAAACCGGCGAGCGTGTATGAGGAATGTTATGAAAGTGAATGAAGCCAGAGAAGTGTGTCAGGATCGTAGCAAATGGAAATCCGTAGTCTCTGTCTACCCCTTCGGAAAAGAGGCGTGAATCTATGTATGTATGTATGTATAAAACTAAAAATAATTTACTCAATTATCATTGCTGGTTCCTTTCAGGATAAACCTTTCTAACCCGTGAAAATGACTGTCCGGCAACGAAACAACGTGTCACGCTCGCCACTTAACCCTTCACTGGCATGTTTTTGTATTAATGTACTTGCACGAGTCAATTTCGTTCACAAACTACCATTAAAATTTGCTTATCAAGTAGGTATAATTATCTATGTATATTCGTCCGTATCTTTCAATAGTAAAATACTGATTCTATAGATAATATTTATAAATAATAGATGATATTTGAAATGTACCTCTCTCTCTGCCTACCCCTCTGAGGAAATAGTCGTAAGACTACGTGTCCATAACTCGATAATAATAGACTAGACTAACTTTGAAACTTTATTAAACAGTTTATTATGAAACATCTAAAAATAACCCTTCTAAATGAACCTAACACAAAGTTCATTATCGCATAAAGTAATAATATCACGGCGCGACATGACGTCACCCGCATGTACGCTAGAAATATCTTTAGCGATAACTGAACGGTAATTTCGTTGGCTCTTACAAGAGCAGAGTGGCGCAGTGGAAGCGTGCTGGGCCCATAACCCAGAGGTCCGTGGATCGAAACCACGCTCTGCTAGAAATCACTTTTTGCAATTTTGTTCATTTATCTGAATTTTTATTGGTGATTTTTGTACATTATCTGAGTTTTGTTCGAAAATAATGTTACATAATATATTAAGTAAACATTATAATGTCTTTGTAAATATAGTAGAGTAGTATGTGGCTATACGGCTTTCTACTTAACACAAACCTTGCCATAATATACTTCTAGCCGCATTACATTTTATTTGTTAGTAAATTAATAAATGTACTTAAGCACAATTTTGTGCTAAACTGCTGATAGCCATATTTTCGCTGACTATCGAAACTATAATGCCACGGTAACGAGGAAAGTTGGACCAATTAAACCGCTATCACAGTGTTTTAATCTGTCCACAGAAATGTACTATAAAGTGGTTAATAGGTGCTCCAGCGCCTGGCTAATTGGCAGTACAAGCTGCTAGGCAAAGTTTAAAATATTACTCGTTGAAGAGCAGCTGATGTGGGGTCGTAGATATAAGAGGGAACGATTTGATTTTAGAACCTGCCAACGCCATTTTAAGTTGCCGTTTGTACTATGAATTTACATAAAAAGAACAGCATTACTATAGCAATGATAATATTAATATGGATCTTTAATTGGAGTTAATATTGATAATGATGTATATATTTCAATAAAGCTATACTATTTTATTTACTTTGTACTAGCTGGCTTGGCTGGCGTTGTACTGCTCTTGCCGGTAGGTGGCGCAAAACAATTGCATAAATCGACAAATACAGCTTGTTATTATTTTTCTTATCGTTTTACCTTGTTTTACGCATTATAGTTTATATATACCTACTTAAATGTTATGTATTACATATACAAAAATAATTTACTAGCAATGTTGAGCTCGACCTTTTATTAATGCTTATACTAAAGATATGTTAATGCTGTGTCTATTATGTGTATATATAATTTACTATACCGAGTTTGATGCGGCAAAGATATTATTGATAAATGTTAATGTTGAAAACAATTTGCGAGGACTTGAACAAAATTTATTTCGGGTGGCACATGGACATTTCTATGTAGTATCCATTATCACGGTGATTCTATTTTAGAGTACATTTTGATTTTAAATTACTATTCTGACACTCGCACTAAACCATATCTTCATATTAAATATTGTATATATGTATACTACCTGCTACCCTATATCTACTAATACGAGTACACAACCTTACAAACTGAAAAGGAACATTGGTTGCTTTTTACAAAGGTTTGTCTTGTTCTCGAAAGAACGTGGATTCTTATAGAAACAGGAAAGAGTGACGGTTCATCATTAGGAATCAAACCAGATGGACTTTACCGACATATAATTATTGGACACACCATAACCATACAACACAATCAAAGTCATGGCTAATTACAAATTGAAAATATTTCACTCATTTATTATATGACCCACGAAACACTGCCAGACTAGCAAAACTTTATAACACAATTTTCAGTCTATAACTTAACCCGTTATCCAAAAACAGTTTCCGTGAAGGCTAGACATCGTACAATCTCAGTCTCGCTTCAGTTAGCTAATCTGCTAACTTATGCATAATTCCACTGTACGGAACAACGTATTCAATATGTGTTTAGGCGCATATTGTACTGAATTACTTAGTGTTATGGTGGTTCTGTGCTAGCTAGAGAGGACTAGTTTGAGGCTTGTGTGCTCTATGTTAGTAGAGTACGATTTACTAAAGGTGGAAGGACAATTCCGTTAAAACATAACTTACGACGGAGTTTTTGGTCGTCTCGGTAGCGCGTTGGTGGTGGTTATAAGATCGGGCTAGATATTCAGGTCCGGCAATTGTTGTTTTCTGTTAAGAAATTACTAAAAATAGAAGAGAAAATATGAAGAGTCTGGAACTGTGCACGGTAAACGAAGAGCGAACGTATTACATACAGTCGCCCCGAATAATGTTAGACCCAAAAAAGAGTTGGAGTTGGAGTTGGAGAGAGTAGTTGTTGGTAGAATATGGCCTTTGACTGTTAAAGGGGTTTCAGCGAATAGATGTTGCAATATGTATGATTGTTTGTATATACTCTTCTTTATTGCATTAATCACCCATACTCAGTATCTGATTGGTTTCAGCTCTGTTTGTACTCGGTTTGCACTCTCGGTTAAGTGAGTAATTTGCGACGTAGTTTGAATTTATTAACTACATATATGATGTATAGTATATAGGTATTATACGTCGTATATGTAACTAAACTAAGACTTATTATGGTCTTAGATCAGTTATATATTGAGCGAAGTAACCTAAGCTAAGCCTTTAAGCTTTTTCATAGCGAGATGGGCCCACAGCACCCGTTGCTATCTACCACTACTATTCTACTATATATGTATGTTCCTCGCAAAGCACAAACGGTTGTGTATTCTCAGATATTTGTCTTTAGCTCTTTGTTGACTATATGTGTTTGCATGTCACTTAGCACGTGTCGCATCTATCGGTAAACAACTAAGTCTATGTACAAGAAAGAACACAAAAGCCCGTGTCATCTTGCTTGTGTTGCTTTCACAAACACTTATATGCCAGAAGCACAACATCCAAAGCAATATACCATTGAATATTAATTAATAACATGACAAACACCACTTTCGATCGGACAACTTATTTGTCACCTCTTAAAACGAATCCTTATCAAGGGGGTAAAATTAGAAAATTTGGCTGGTCGTGCCGTTGCTAGGCAACGAGTGACGCAGGGCGTTGAGGACAACGACGAGGGCTTTTGTCCAAAATATTTTTTTAAATTGGTATATTATTAAAATGAGTTGAAGATAAAAGGAAGTATTTACTCGGTTTGGCAAGTAACAGATTTTGTGACGAAAACGTAATTTAATAAATGTTTTATGACAATTGTTTAGCTCGTGGCTCGTGGCTTTTCATTAGGTTGTATTGATGTTTTAATCTTTGTCAAATAAGATTACTTTTAAGCCAGTAAAATATCATTTTCTGTCTTAACTAAAGTAAAGTATTTTCTTTATGAGGAAAGCTTGCCTTTTGTAATTTATCAATTGCTGAAGTACTTACTAGAAATAATTTAAAATAATTTGATTCTGTGTACTGGCGGGCCGCTGACGCGGGTCAAAAGGTTAAATTACTATTAAGGTGTATAGGGCACACACAGGCAAATTAATCTGGTCTCTAGCTTCAAGTGCTTCTATTGTCCAATATAGTCACTATGTTGCGTGATACCACATTCCGCCTCACCACTTGCCTAGGTACATTTGCTTAGATGTTTCGTATGGTTCTCCGCATCGTTGTCATTATAGAAGCTTCTAGGTACATCACCAGTTAAGATCGATGCTGACGAATTCCGCGACATCAAAACCAGCTATGTAAATATTAGCATTTTTATTATAATTTTATTTTTATATAAGTGTAAATATTTAAGCTTATTTAGTATATAATTAATAATGTATACCTATCTATAATTGTAAAAAAATATTTATAAACATATATGGAAATCTTACTCTTTATACTATTTTAATATATTTGGCGTATAGACTGAGAATTACTGCGATTGGTTGTGTGATTTGAAAATATAATAATAATATAATAATAATAATAATATCAGCCCTGTATTAAACTGTCCCACTGCTGGGCACGGGCCTCTTCTCACTGTGAGAAGGGTTAGGCCATAGTCCACCACGCTAGCCTAGTGCGAGTTGGCAGACTTCACATATCTTCGAGAACATTATGAAGAACTCTCAGACATGCAGGTTTCCTCACGATGTTTTCCTTCACCGTTAAAGCAAGCGATAATTAACTATTTAATACGCACATAACTTCGAAAAGTCAGAGATGCGCGCCTTGGGTTAGAACTCGAGACCTCTGCGTGGCAGTCCAACGGTTTCCCAATAGGCTATCGCTTGAAAATATACATTTATAAAATTTTGATTGCCTTTGACAGCGATAGTGAGTGGGACTGCTACACATGCCCAGCATTCTGCTTCAATTTCTGGGTCAGACAAACTGTTGATGGGTTGTTCTATTACGTAATTCATGCAATAGTGGATCACGTGGGGTCTTAAATGAGGGTGTAAAAACCTACATTCGCTAGGTTCAGGTCTTGGCGAATATAACTGTGATAGTATATACCTATATATATATCATTATGGTTCACTCAACATATGAACTTATATATAGTCAGTATAAACATACCGGCAGTTGGACTTCACTACTAATAAAAACTATCTGTGTTCGCGAGTTGTAATAAAAATATAAGTATCTAGCTCATCAACACTAATAGATGAAATAACAGCATATTGCAATGTTCCTCGGACATTTTGCCACAAATACTAAAGCTTGAAAGCCCTATGCAACTGGTTTGGTTGCCAGCCAACCTTTGGACATACAAACCAACACTATGCACTTAAATACACCCTTATCCTTATAAAAATAAGATCGAATATCAAGTAGCTATGTACAGTTTAATTCGGTCAGTTGTTTATCCATGAAACTGTGAGTATATAAGAACGAGTATTATTAATTAATTTAATGGGCTGTACGTAGAAATACCTTTGCCTTTCAGTTAGACTTGTTCCAACGGTTTATAGATTTAAAAATTTATTCTTATTGATAAACGAAACTTGATGTGACATTTGATTTATAGGTTGTAAATCTGTGTTGCCTTCGGGTTTTATATCTTTCGTAATTAGAAAATACTGAATACTAAGAAATATATAGTCACGCTCTAAATATAATTAAAACTTTTCTACTTTAGTAAATTTCTATCGTATATTTTTTTTAATATAAATGTATTCTTTATGTGATTAAAACAACTGATTTATGGGTCCCATGTCATAAAGTTGCGGCCAACTGTAATGTCCTGGTGGCAGTTCCTAGGTCGGGCAATATGTTATTGAGTTTTCTTTTAGGCAATTTACGGAATATGACAATAAGCTCGCGTGACGCCTATTATGTGTGACCTAAAAGTGTAGTTTGCGAAAAATAGGCTTAATACACCTCTGCTTACCCCTTCGGCAATGTCGTCAGTCTGTGTTTAAAATGAACAGCGTTCTGCATCAAAGATAATAGCACTCAAGTGCTCTCATTAATTTAATGTCTTCTAAGCGAATGTTCCGTCCCAGGATCGTTTAAAATACAGATTTACTAACAAAATAAGGTATCTTTGAGTAACTCCAGTTTTATACTAATTACTGGATATGTGTTTTGTGCAGTTGTTATTCAGGTTATTATTAAAAGACTTGTGCTCATTTCTTTTAAAAGCAGCCCATGCTCTTCTTTAGGACTTAAGCTGTCTTTAGGTATTCTTAATTAATCGAAAATCGTTGATGAGAACTAAGGGAGAGACTGTCGTATATGACAGTTTTAATATTATAAATCTGAATGTTTGTGAAGATGTTTTGAATCGTAATCACGCGAACGGATTTGGATGCAACTTGGCATACAGATAGATTATGTCCTAGATTAACACATATGTAGGTACTTGAAATTCCAGTGTGCGTTCCCGTGCCCCTTATGCAAGAACAACAGAAAATAGTTTATAATGTATAGTAGCGTGCCTATTAAAGCCTGCGTGATTTTGGAGTATAGAGGACTTTATGGGCTTGCCTAATCTCCAAAATCCTACATTTTAGAGATAACGGAAGCCCGATATATTTATAAGCATAAAGTCAAAGTCAAAGTCAAAATCATTTATTCATTTAGGTCACAAAGTAACACTTATGAACGTCAAAATATATAGGTTAGTGAGTTTACTAAGTTACTGAAGCTACATTTAGGTTAGTTGCTAGGTTTAGGCAATGGATTGAGCCTGTAAGTAGAAACCTGCAAGAAACTCACGGCCACTATTTTAAATCGCCAATTAAATATAATTTCTGTATTTTACAACTCATATCAAGAAGGTGTTGCAGCCAATTAGCCATATATTACTAACTACATAAATCTAAAGCTTATAACATAATTTTAAATTAATTATGATTATTATTCATTTAAAATTATTACATATGATGTATTAACAGTAAATGAAATTAAATTCATCGTCATTCATTAGTTCCTCCTGCATGTCGTGGACGAACTTACTAAAGCATCCCTTCATTCTGTGAACGCATGCTAGTGCTTAAGTGTTGTGCAAGAACTTTTTAGCAATGTAATGAAACTGACAAAATATTTTTGATGGAACATTTTGATGTAAGAGTCGAACATCTAGGCTGATTGTAGGTTATACTGTAAGCATAGAAGTAAAGGCATCAGAAAAGAAATCTGTTATAGTTATAAGATTGTCTTTGTATTTCCATACAATATATGGAACTCTGATTGCATGGTGTGATTAAAAACAGTGTGCCACGTTTTTTATATTCTTAAACATTAATTTACATAGATTTATCGATACTTACTCTATATGTGGTACCAAAGTATCTATATAAACATAAAAAATAGGTACATATATCCCATTAGCATATTTATGTAGCCATAAAACACAATTTCTTGACTGTTGCGAAGCGTATGATGTACTCAAGGCCTTTGCCTAATACCTGCGTAGGCGCACGTGAACGTTCATTCATAGAGGCACTTACTTTTTACATGCTAATCTCAACCTAATCACATATATTTTAAGATCTAATTCACTTTGCACTGGATTAGAGGTTAACATCTGATTTCTTTCAGCGTTATCGTTGCATTTTAGACTTTATGTTCTTGACATTGGAGTTTATTTTACATTGTGTTTGTTTAGAGGTTAATATGTTATTGCGGCTATTGGATAATAGTGTCGTAGGCGATAGACACTTACACTTGCATAGCTATGACTCAGTTGAATAACAGTTTAATCGTAGCCGTGAACTTTTGTGGGAACATTTTTTTGGCTAATGGTAGGCGCCAACAAAATATTTGGTAACTAGAAACTCTAAAGCTTAACTGTCGTTAAAAATTGTGTAGGCAGTCGACTACGTTCTTATATAACAACTAGAATTTGCCCGCAGCTTCGCTGGCGTAGATGTAGGTTACTAACAGTGCATTTTATGGATGAATGATACCATATGTCCTTTTTTGTACCCCTAACATCGTGTATGCAAAATTTTATGTTAATCGGTTATGGCGTAAAAGCGTAACAAACAAACTCACATTCACATTTATAATATTAGTTAGGATGCAGCCTAGACATTACTGTCTAGGCTGCATCCCTATTATGGATATAAGTTACGTTTAAAGTAATAATGGATGTCGAAAGTGCCAAAGATTATTTATGTAGTTCTTAATATCTGCACACGTGGTCGAATTTAAATTGATCTGATATGAATAATCTTAGGTGAAAGAGATAGATAGATTTCGAACAATTGCGGCTTAAAAGATTGCAAGATATTTTGTTGAACCGATTTTGTTTTGAGTTGCCAGTAGGTAGCAAAATGTAACAACTACAACATTTTTAAGTCTTCACTTTTTCTTGCGCCTGCATCATACCCGCTTCTTTACTGTGTCTAATAACATTGAGTGTAGTGATATAAATAAATAATAAAAGAAAATGAATTTATAAATGAGTAATTCCTGCGAACAGCATCACTTGCTTGAATTCCCAGGGAACGCATACCGGCATCAAACTGTCCTATGCGTTGATCTAAGATCGTGAATATGTTGCCAAATTTGATGCAAATCAGAGTTCAGGGCACAATTATATAAACATCCAAGCTTGTGTATTTTACCAGTTTTACGAGACAGCAAAACAAAATACTTCGTAAAACATATTCTTTCACCCTAACTTAATATAATAAATGCAATTTTAAGTTTGTTTGCTTATTTGTTACGCTGTCACGCCGTAGCTTCTCAACCGATCATTATGAAATTTCGCATACACGATGTCAGGGGTACAAGCAGGACATAAGTTATGTTTTATCCAGTAAAAAGTGCTTTTTTCGAGGGATAGATATTTATTGATATAACCTACATAAACGGAATAGGACAGACAAACAGCGTAGACTTAGAGGAGTCTCTTTTATTCTTGGTATTTTAGGTGTCATGCCGTCATTTTTACACGAATCCCTATAAATATTTGAAGCTGCTAACAGATATTATGGAAATTGCTTTGTAAGCCTACTTATATTATAAATGTGAAAGTTTGTGAGGCTCGATGGATGTATGTATGGATGGATGTATGGATGGATGTATGGATGGATGTATGGATGGATGGATGTTTGTTACTCTTTCACGCATAAACTACTGAACAGATTGTGATGAAACTTGGTTTGTTGATCGCTGGCAACCTGGATTGACATATAGGATAATTATGTTAGGCGCAATTATCACTGTTACTGCTCCACCGCCAAACGCTTCATAGCTAGACTTTAATCTTACTTGAGCTAATCAATATTGTTCGTTAACGATGGTTCTAAAGCAATGGTACCTTGGTTTATGGGCAAGTTAGGCACGAAGCACTGGCTAACCTATTGATCGGTAGGTATCATGTCAATGATAATTATAAATTAATATTAAACAGACATTTGTTAAATGTAATAATTATATACTAGTAGTCGTCAAGCCGACGAAATTTAACCGTAATAAGTTTGTTGGCTTAATCTTTCTGAACGAGGAGTGGCGGAATACTAAGATAAAAAAATATATAATTATACTTTATGTATGACAAATCTCATACACCTCCGTGTGCGCAGTATGCTTACAAAGGAATACATAGCATTCTTTTTCACGTAGTAATAATACATAGTTTTCTATGAGTCGTTTCTTCATGACAGGATTAAAAAAGTACGTATACATACGCCATTATAATAATATCATAATTATGTCGAGTAACGTAGGTACATATGTCCGTATTCCGAAGGGGTGGGCACAAAAACTCCGGATTAGTTTTATCTACAATTCTGGCATACCTATCCCTCTTGCTTTATTCACTCGAATTAAATTCTTTTAACACGCTTGTCAGTTTAGGGTTCTCTTGCATGGCCTGACAGAAATTCTTTCAACGAGATAATGTTCGCATTTTGATTATCCTATTCACATTTAATGAATCTCAAAAGAATACCCGATAATAAATAGCAATGTGGACGGATCTTTTAATAGTATCTACAACAGCAGACACGAATAAGGCCCCTGGCCGAAATATGTATAAAGCATTCGTAATTACTTGTACATTTACTCAGTAACAACAGATAAACACCAATACCGATTGTTGGGTCAAACACTGGTCAACTATTCAACATTTCTCTGACCAATATTGGTGCCATCCCCTTTCTTAATCCCTTCAACCCTTTGCTAATGAATTTCTTAGTAAATCTGTGCTCTTATTGGTCCTGAACACTATTAGTGTATGATGTGCGGTTAGAATTACGACCGGCTGTGTGTTACGGCTTAGAGACATAATACCGGTACGACGCAGTAGTTTAAATAGCTATAATAACAGTTGCGAATAATTATATAAAAGAAATATAATTGAATGAAAGTCGCTTGAGAGGTCATGCGTTCGACTCACACTGAAGATATTTTATTTTTATATGCTTCTGATTAAATCATAATCGCATTTAAAATGAAGATTTCAAGTAAGACACATAGTAGATAAAAATTAGGAATGTTAAATTTACACTACTAAGATGAATCCACGCGTTTAGCTTAGCATAACAAAAGTACAAGTTATTTGTAAACCAAATAACTAACTAAACAATAGGTATAATCTTATTTGAGGAACAAATTTGGCGTTTCGATAGGTTTTGAATGGATCGAAAATCAAAAGAATATATTTCTTATGTAAGCTACTGTACAACCTAATACCACACAGCTGATAAATCAGACATTGCTAATCTTTAATTTTATCTGATATTTGATAGATGATTCTTGCTTTAATGTGATAATAAAAATAATATAAGTTTTATTATGTTTCAGGTAAAACACTAATAATAATGTACGGCTGCAACAATGGTAAGTTCTATGAATATAAGTAAGTAGTACCAAGTTAAATTGTCATTTAGGTTGAAACGGTGGCATTGACGTACATATACGAAATCTACATATAAAAAATACCACACTAGGAAGAACAATATCGGTCGTGAGAATTTTTACGAATATTTAAATAAAGTACACATAGACTTGAAACAACTTGTAGATCCCAAAAAAATGTGAAGATTTGTGAATATATGTATTTTGGTACTTGTTATTCAATCACACATAAATAGTCCAACGGATTTGGATGAAACATACAAATAACAGATAGTCCTGAATTAATTAACCCATGAGTAAATTAATGCTACTTTTTTCTTTATTAGAAAAGCAATTATATTTTAACAACAATTATTACGTTAAAAGAAGCAGTATAAGGACCCATCGGCGTTGAGGACAGGGCCTTATCTGCCGGTAGTTAGGATTCCAGAGACGTCTGTCTTTCCTTACAATGCCTATATTAATAATTTTAATTATTACTTTTCATTTTAATATCCGTGATTCACTTTGACTTTGTTTTGCGGGGAAGTCGTGGGCAGAAATAGTACGCCAAAAATAATAATTTCAATTTTAAAAAATTAACATTTCTTGGACACGTCAATTTAAATAATATTTGAATAAAATGAAAATAAAAAACAGCCAGTTCGTGGAGTGGAGCTTTCATGACAAAAAACTGGCAAGAAACTCATGTCCACTCTCTTCAGTCGCCAATTAAATATTATTATTCACTCATCAAACTTCCTAATTTAGCATGTTGTTTTATTTTTGTAATGAGCACATGAGACCTTATTTTAATTATGAAGATATATTGATTGAGACATTGTATATGACATTGTAAATAAATAAATTACAATATTTAACTTAAATAATATGTATAGAAATAGCCTCTGGGGAAGACCAGTTCTATCTCACTCATTTGTATCCTCTACATAATATTGTCTTCTGTTTACGCGAATGTTATTCATTGAAAATGAAACTACTATATACGGATTTTATCGCGTTGTTTATTTAACACTCTATTACACAATTTTGAAACTGTTACACTACTATACTACTATTAAAATTTACTAATTTCAAGCTAATTAAATTATTAAAACTATTAAAACTATTTGTATTTAAGTTTACACTTTCCCCGACGTTTCGGTTGCTTTTCAACAGCCATGGTCACGGGGAGACTAAGATGGTAGTTGTCTCAATGTTCCAGTGTAGTTATTTCAAAGTACCCGAACATAATTTAGTCATTGGTGTTTCTATTTACGCAGAATGAGCTCAAAGTATCATGAAGTCTAGCTGTGGTTTGCATCTTCTTGGGATTGACTATTTGAATTACTGGATCCCAAGCTGGTGGTACTTCCAACCATCTTCTCTATTGAAATTGGGATGTTTTTTGATTTCAATAATCTCGCGAAGCATCCTTGGTAGGAATCGGTGTTCTTTAGCGAGAATCTGTGGTTTGTCAAATCTTAGGTAGTGGTTGGCCCCCTGTTGCCCATGTTCACACACAGCAGACTTCACATTGGTGTTTTACATCAGCTGTGTGTTCTTTTATGCAGGTGCCTATGTTTCTCTTGGTTTGACCAATGTATGAGAGTCCGCAGTCACAATCTATTTTATAGACTCCTGCGTTTTGTAAAGTTAAATAAAATAATAAAGGTAAGAAAAATATCCTTTTAAACATGTTTGTTTGAAACCGTCTCAAATTATTGTATTGTTATAAATAAGTTATCTTCATAGTTATATCCATAAAACGTAAAATAAACGTATATATTTAGGCTCTGCCTTTCTGAAGGGATTTTTCACAAATGCTTTAAAAAACAATTGTTATACCGTTCTATAAATCTGGAAACAAAGATCTAGTTGCAAATTATCGACCTATATCCATACTCCCCTCAATATCTAAGATACTAGAAAGAATTATAAACACTAGATTAGTCAAAATTTTTGAAAATAACAATTATTTTTCACCCAAACCATTTGGATTTAGGGTTAAACTATCCATCGCTGATGCGGTTCATAGCTTGACTCATTATACCACAGAGGAACTCGGCAAAGGTAATCAAACTTTAGGCATTTTTCTTAATCTAAAAAATGCATTCGATACCGTATCTATTTCTATACTTCTGAACAAGATGGAGGCTTTGGGTATACAGGGTAATCAACTTAAACTTTTTACAAATTACTTAAGCGATTGACACCAATGCGTTAAAATAGATAATACTACTAGCAATTATGAGAAAATACTGGTTTTGGTATTCCCCAAGGAAGTATTATCGGTCCAACGCTGTTTCTGATTTATATTACCTATTTATGTAATCTTATATTAGAAAACGGCAAGATAATATCATACGCCGATGAAACCGTGCTAATATTTTCCGCTATAACCAGCAACGAGTTATACGGGAACGCTCAGCTTGGCTTTAATATTGTGAATAACTGGCTCCATCAAAATTTACTAACTTTAAATGCCGATAAGACGAAATATATTCACTTTTCTATGCGCAAGAATAACTATAGTATAACTAACCCACCTATATATGCACACAAATGTCCGCTTCAAAACCCCGCAACAAACATGTGTAATTGTCCTACTATCCTGCAAACTAGGAGCATAAAATATCTTAGGATCATAGTCGATGATACACTTTCCTTTAAACAACATATTGATAGTTTAGTAAATAGAATTCGTAAATTATTATATGTATTTAAAAACCCCAAACAGTAGCAGATATTAAATTGATTACTCAAGTTTATTTAGCTCTATGTCAATCAATTATATTATAATATTCAATATCGCATTACTTCATGGGGTGGAGCAGTGAAAACTACTAAGCTGCCTCTTGAACGTGCTCAGAGAGCAATTTTAAAAGTAGCCACCTGCCGTCCTTTTCTATTTCGTATAAGCTTATTATATAAATCCTGCAAAGTAATGACTATCCGTAAAATCTTCATTATGCGCACAATACTAAAACAACATGCGATGCTTACCTATAACGCTGACATAATTAATAAGTGACGGCAAGATATAGTCCACCACACACTCATGCTCAAAACATATTTTTACAAATAGATTTTTTGCATTTCTTGGGCCATTTTTGTACAATAGACTAAATAGAGAATTAAACATTTATAAATCAACTCATTTTAGCTGTAAAAACTTAATTTCTACTTATATTCTAACTCTGTCATATGACCGAACCGAGCAGTTACTTGCAATCTGTGAATAAAATTATGCTAATTTCGTTTTATAGTAGAATATTAAACTTATTTTAATTGTTTTTACATTATAAAAGTTATTATTATAATGTAATTTTATTTATACTGATAATAGTATGTAAGCTGTTTGTCGCTCGAAACACAGGTTTAACCTAGTTCGGGCAAATATCCATAACTGTACTTTATGTTATTGTTAAGAGCAATTGTAAAGTTAAGAATTTATACTGAAATAAATAAATAGTAATTATTATATTATTATTATATAATATATATCAGTGTTAAACTACTGTCGTATACTTGTTGTATTTGCTCATGATTAATGCAGAGGCAATTTGTCACCACATCTGAGGCGATCACCCTCAGGATTGAAGGTTTTCTGCCTGATTTGTGTATTGGCAGTTCGATGTTTATCTTATATTCACGGGTATATAAGTATACTGTTAATATTCTGTGGTGGCGGTTACGGTCATGTGTTGTTTATGGGTGTTGAAATATGTTTTTGACGTTTTCCGGTATGTTTTTATAAACTGCCTTGATACCTCTGTGGTATAATTTTGCGTTTAGGCTGAGATGTGTGGTTCAATTCCTGAGTTAGGTCAATTGTTATTGTGCTTTTATATTACGAAATTATTAGTAAAAATTAGTGATGTGCAAATTGGATTCGAATGTATAGTAAGAATGTTGATAAGTACCTACGTGTAAGTCCTTAATCATACAAAGTAAGTATCGCGTTCAGCGCAACTGTATTCAAATATCATTAGAATATAATTATGTTCTTCGTTAGTCAACAAGAAGTCTGGGAATCTACTCAATAGACGGCAGTAGGCTTGCCATCTATTATATGGAACTCAAAACCTGATAAAATATGGATTTACGACACCTCTGCCTACCCCTTCAGAAACATACAGGCGTTTATTTAGATATTTAATTTTTGAATAAGAAATGTTTTGAATAAAATAAAGTTTTTTGTTAGGGTATACTTTGTATAAACATTACTTCGACAACGCGGCAACGCGCTCGCTAAATGTTAATTAACTCGGCTCCTAACACGGGCAACCTAAAACATAGTTAAGAAAAATGTAGGTATAATACATCTCTGTCTACCTTTACAGATATCAGGCGTGAATATACACAGTTGCAGTACTGACTTTAATTAACTTGAATATAAATGATCGCAGGAAGTCCCACGTTGCACCCACTAAACTACATATTAATTTACGATCCTCTAACAAATTTATTGGTGCATGCTAATTCTTAAGCCAAGTACCAGTGGCATCCATTTTACGATTCAAGATACGAAGCACTTACCTACTGCATTGTGACTGCAATGCTCAGTGATTAAATCGTCATTGCCACTGTACCTTCTGTTATCTCTTATCTTATCTTGTATGGGGGCCAGTCAGTACAGACCGGCGACACTTCGACCCAATGGGATCTTTTGTGTCGACTTCCCCAATAACGACTGCCATAGATGTTCATGGCAGTCGGGACCGACGGCTTAACGTGCTCTCCGAGGCACGGAGCAGGCGATAATTTTCAATCAATACGCACATAATTTCGAAAAGTCATATAACTTACGAAAGTCAGAGGTGCGCGACGTGGGTTCGAACCCGAGACCCTCTGCATTGCAGTCTGTTGGTCTCCCCACTGAGCTATCGCTGCTCTTGTACCTTCTGTTAAAGGCTCGATGATCACGCGGGACAAAGAAATCAGACCATATTCTTCTTCTTCTATACTAATATTATATAGCTGAAGAGTTTGTTTAACACGCTAATCTCAGGAACTACTGGTTCAAATTGAAAAAATCTTTTAATGTCGGATAGCCTATTTATTAAGGAAGGCTATAAACTATATAACATAACGCTACGACCCACGGGGCGGCGCAGTAACCATAAAAGCGGGTGAAACCGCAGGCATAGATAGGCTTATCCTTGATATAACAATTCCCGCACTAAGAAGGTGTATGTGTTGTCTTGAACATACAAACAATGATCTCAGAGATCACACCGACTCTAAATAGCCGCTTGTGGATCCCACAAATTTTTGTACCATGTATGATTCGAACTGATAACTCGCGACGTAGTTGCAAAGGCAACACGACCATTTAAATCATTACGCCATCCGTAAAATCAATTTAATTTATAGTGATACTTAAAAGTATCCGCTGTTTCGATGTCTATAAAGTCGCTACTACAAAGTTCTTAGTACGGCAATCTTTATATATATATATATAAATCTTCTGTGCGTGTGTTTGTAATAAAATGCCTTCTAAACGGCTGCACCGATTATGATGAAATTTTCTTTGTGTTCAAGTGGATTCCAGAATGGTTTAGATTTGTTTTTTTTTTTCGTGTTTTCTGGACGATTGTCGAGACAGCTAGTTGCCTTATAAAAGAAATAAGTACCACAATGTCTGAAATGATACGCTGTTATTAGAAATGTAATCATGTTGTTTGATCCCAACACTGAACAAAATTTGCGTGGGCTTGTGTGATCTATATATATATATATATAGCACTTTTATTCCAGTGTGAATTACGGTCACTATTGTTTTTATATTTATGTGTAACATTAAGAAACGATGCTGAGAATTATATTTAGTCAGTGAGTTGTTACATTAAGTTATCCTAACTAATATTATAAATGCGAATGTGAGTTTGTTTGTTTGATTGTTACACTTTCAAGCCTTAACTACTCGACCGATAATCTTGAAAACGAAATTTCGCATACACAGTGTCAGGGGAACAGAAAATGACATAGGGTATGTTTCATCCAGAAAAAGTACTGTTACTAACCTAACCTACATTTACGCGAGCGAAGCCGTGGGCAAATCTAGTTGTCTATAAAAACAAAGATGTTCTGAAAAAGACTTGATAAAACATATAGCAGGCACGATGAATGTAAAAGGTTATTGTCAAGAGTAAGGGTTGGTAGCTGCCACTTTCTACAATCGGTTTAATATTCAATAAACTACACTTCGACATTCATACTCATATACATAGACTAATAAATTCATTAAAATTGCTTATCCGTACCAAACAGCAACAAAACTTGCATTGCTTATGCATACGCAGTCGCAAATGCATTTACTGCTAAGACTTTTGATATAAGCAACTTTGTATGAAACCATAACCGTCGTATACTAAACATGAGTTTGCACGTCCGCAACGAATCATATACCCTTAGCTACGAGCTACGGCGTAACGCAGCTACGGCCGCGCGGCTCGTAGCCGGCGGGTGCTATAGTAACGTAGGATCAGTCAGCGCCGCGGCCGCCGACCGCGTACACGCGCCCCATGCTACGAACCCTTCGCTCGCTCACGGGGTGCATTGCATTCCTCGCGAGACTTTTCCCCCTTTTTTCTCGTTCTCAAAATTCAAAGGTGTTTTAATTAATGGTGCCGTGTTTGAATTTGGTCTGTGTGATTCTTGTGTCGACAATTTTTGAGTGTCGTTTTCATGAATTTTCGTGTGTTTACTTGTGTGTTGTGTTGCTGTGAGAATCAGATGTGACGGTACGTAGCTGACCCTATGAAACATAGATGTCGTTAAGGTTATGCAAATATTACGTTAGGATGGCAACAAGGATGGGCTTACGAGGGCCTCATCATAATTATATTTCACTAGTCTGATGGTCCAATAGAGTGAATTCTATGAGGATTTGTTTTGTTATTTTTAGTAATGGTATTTGTTATTAATATTCTATGGCTGACAATGAATCTTTTGTTGGTATTTTATAATGATGCCGCATAGATTACTTACGTACATGAACAATGAAGATTAAAAACAATACGATGCAATTTTGATTGTTAGAAAATTGCAATATAATAAATTATATTTTGATGTAAATATTATGTTCACAAAATATCAGTTTTAAACTATATTAATTGACGATCAGGTGACAAAAAAAAAATGTCGAATTCAAAAAAAAATTTATAGACAAATTAAAATAATATATAGTACAATATTACGTTGTATAATGAGGTTTCTTGATGACCTTCAGACGATAGAACCTTCAGAGTTTAACCTTTACACCTAAACGGCACCCTGAACGCTACAAAACAATATCATAAAATTTAGTACTGCAGCGTGCTTACAACAAATCTCGGATATAATAATAAAGAATCATGTGTATTACAGCTGAAATTTAAATTCAGTTCTTTAGTTAAAGATGTTATAATTTGCTGTTGTGATTGTTTAATAATATAATGGGGTATAATTAAATTTTTGTGTGATCATTCCTTCGTTATCATTTTATGGTTAAAATTCGATCTGCAAAGGGGAATTTTGCTTTATGTATTTAGTATTAGTAGTTCTATGATGGGTCTTGGTGTATAAAAAGTGATGTTATGTTTTATTATATGACAACTTTTGGTAATTGTGTTTTCAGTTATTGTCGATACAAATAGGATTTTTTAACATAGAGGTATGTTTAGTATAGTGATTGGTTTTAAAATTTCAAGAAAATCTCGGGCGTGTAATTATTTTATTGTTTTGGTAGAAATATGTCACCAATGCAATAGATTTAGTCAGGTAGTTTTTGTATGGAAATATTTATAAGTTGATGGACATCAAGATTAATTTCTATCAACGGTAACATTATTATGTCATTGTTTGCAGAACAAAGAATACTTGTCATTTTAAGATAGACATTTTTTTATAATGATTTAACTATTGTGTTTTTAAGAGTAGTGTTTACTCTCTTAACATTCATTTCAATATTTTGTTTTAACTGTAATATACTTTTGAAGATTAATGCGTCCATTAAGGTTATTGATAACAAAGACTTTTCAAACAAAATTAATACATTATGCAAATTAAATCTGATGCATACTACTTTGTACGAAATTACACAAAGGGAATTTAGATCAGCAAACGAAACAATAAAAACTTAAGCTATTTTGTTTTTTTTGCTGAAACGATGTATTGTTTCTTCAACTGTGAATAAAAATATCGCGAGGTAACTTACATATCTAATAGTTTTCTATAATGTTCTCAAAGATGTGAAAAATCTACCAACTTCCACTGGTGCAACATATTAAAGTATCCCAAACCCTTTACATTCTGAGCGATGACCTGTGCCCAGTAGTGGGATAGGTACATAAATAGGATTGATCGATGATGTTAGTATATGCTACTTGATTATATATTCGATACCCAACCTTTAAGCCAATATTCAAAGCGAAAATCGTTAACCATACATATTAGTACTCTTTTAGTAAGAACACACGTTTGCATAGTACATTTACATATAATATTTCAACACACATAAATGTTGACTTTGTGTCGCGCCGTCGTCTTTTTTATTACATAAACACTTTCGTATATTATGAAATGTGCCTTCGTTTAGAGATAATACGCTATAAACTCAATGACAATGAAGGAACATAGAGATTTATTAGGCTGTATTCATGGCGTGATAGTTTTTAGGGTGTTATTGCTGCCTCTGAATGAGTTTGGATTCGATTCCGAAAAAAATAGTGTAATTAACAAATAACTGACTCAATAAAGAACTTCTTTGAGTCAGTTATTTTACTGTTTGGTAAGTCACCTGTGACTAAAGAAAACATTATTTTAAAAATATGTTCTGAAAGTCGCGCAAAGTTAAGTCAACACGTATTTGACCTACGTATTGGACCGTGGCCTATAGAAACTTGTTGGACTGCGGATGAAACAATTTATAAACAGTATAAGTGACCTTCTCAATTGCGCCACACTGCACCATTTCTGTAATTAGTTTTCTATTAAAGAATTTTCAATCCAATTTCTACATACATAGTCTCACTCCTGTATATTCACGAAGCACTAGGCATTTTTACTACGGCGAAGCCAAAAAGAAGGCTAATGATTTTTCAACTATATTTTAGAGTCCAGATAATTGGGAGCTTATCACCATCTATCGGAAACATTGCCAGAATTTAGCAACTTGTCCCGAAGCACTTTGTACCACCCGGGAAAAGGACCCACCATCTTCCGACCAGCTGTATACAAACACCAACTTACGCCGTCAGCAGTTAACCTAAATCTACGATAGGTAATTAGATTGTGACGTCCAACTCAAAGGTAATCTAAGCACCGTATGCAAATGAGTAGAAGCAATAATTCAAAATAGGAGAGCAATCGATTGTGCGGGAGTATTGTGCAAGTGACACGTATGAACCGCAGGCTCTGGTACCGCTCAGTGTGCCGTAGGATACATCAAAGGCAAGGCTTTGTATGTAAAGAGAGACCTTAGATTACAAGTCGATGTTGTATACAAAAAAGGACGCAGTATAAAACAACCTGTCAATAATTTTGAACTAGCTTCCTGTAATGTTCGTAACGTCTGTGTTATTATATTTGATGATGTATTTATGTGTTGATCTTTTCATTATATTTTAACCACTACCAAAACACCGAGTTTTAATTAAAGAACAGGATACACCTGATTTTCTTAAAAATGGCAACTACCACACTGTATAATCCCGGGAGATTTTACAAACATTGCAACAGCAGACAAAAGGAAACCCTTAGATCACCGAAAATTCTTTGTGTCTATTCTATTGTATTTATATTTATATAGTGTTTGCAACGCAGTGATTATGCTTCGCTATTCAGCTGCTACAAATTCATATTTTAAAATAGAAAATAAAGTAGAGATCGCTATAGAGGGAGAGAAAAGAATATGTTTTAGAAAATACCAATAACGTTTTAGTATACTCTAAAACTCTATAAAATGTAGTAGAATCACAAATAGTGCTATGTAATCTTATGAATGATTACTTGACATCCACTAGAGTCCTTTTATTTCTTTTATAGAAACTTGTTAAAGACTAAATTCGCTGTAGGGATAAAGGAAAAATAACTTTAAGGAAGCTTTAAAGAACGAACTTGCAAAGGAAGAAAGGATTTCACAGACAATGTAACAACAGACTCAATCAACAAGACTCGAAACAACTATGTGTGGGTCACAGATATCTTTGTCCTGTATAGTGATTGAACTCGGGACACTCGAAGTTAATTTCTAGACAATACTTTTCAAAGTTGTTGATCATAAAAGGGTCACAAAACATATGATTCACAAAATACTGATAACCTATATGAGTATATACCTTGTGTTGTGACTAAAACAACTCTGCAAATAATTCGACTGTACTTTTTTTAGTTTCGTGTGATAATTCTCTATGCCATTCCAATATTAACCAATTGAGTCGCACTGGCCAGTCACAAAAGGTTTTTATTCTAAGACTTCACATACTACGCGGCGTTATAAAAAGCAAAGCGCATACATAATATTGTAACCCTTTTTAAGTATAAGCCTATACTTCAGCATCAAAGAACTTCGGCACAAATTTCATTACATATTTTGTGCTGAATTTTTTTTACGTAAAGTCTCAAAAAGGCGCCGTAGGTCGTTTATGTAATTAATCAATGCAACATTGTTACGTTACATATCGGTAATACGTTTTAAATTATATACTGTACTGTAATGAAGTGGGTTTTACACGACTTCTGTAAAGGCAGGGTTAGGTTCCTGGGTGTGTGTATATATATTTATATGTATTTTATCTAAACTAATATAATAAAGAGGAAATATTAAATTTTTTGTGTTTGCTTGTAAGGATTTAACACAAAAACTACTCAACCGATCTTAAAAATTCTTACCCCATTAGAAAGCTATATTACCAACGAGTAAAATAGGCTATATTTTATTCAAAAAAATCTGTTAACATAGCCTACCTAACCTATTTTTACGCGAGTGAAGCCGCAAGCAAAAGCTTGTCTGATATATTTATTTGCCAAGTCTTAGAAATACCAGACATAATTATAAATCTTTTATGTCTGGCCGCCGGTGTGCCGCTGCAACTCAATAGGTTAATAAATGAGATGTCGTTATATCTCTCTTACATTTTACAGGGATCTACATTATTTTTGGCAAAGTAAATATGGCGGTGACTATCGATCTTTTAAGTGTTATGTACTCGAATTCTTGTGTTTTTTTAATTATGTATGATTTGTCCACATCACACGATGTATTCGAATATGATCAAGCTTATTACGTAAAACCACACACCAAACAAAGCAAGATGTGGATGTAAAACAGCCTGAGCTACACTTTGGATATAAAAATGATTGAGTGCAGTTACTTATGCTCGACTATGTAAGAATGGTTGAATAAATAATGATAACTTATTTCGTCATAATATGAAAAAACCACAACATAAAGCTGAATATATTATAACAAAGAATATAAATTCGTTCAGTGGTTTTTGCGTGAACTAAAATTGGATCAAATTCGGTCATTGGTTTTGTGTTAAGCTCCAATAAACGAACAGACATACATAAGAAAAAACATGAAACTTAATAAGTGGAAGTGTGTTTTTTATTAACATTAATGTACAGACACAGTTTATTTATAGTTTTATAATAATATATTTTAGCCTATCAGCATCATATCGAGATAAAGTAATTAAAGCATTGTGTTTGGACGTACATATTACTTACATTTTTATATTGTTTTGTATCTTATAATCCTTCATTTGATCTTGTTTCTTGATTTGTGAGTACACTAAAACTAAACATGTTTCACAAAAACATCGAGCAAAATTCTCGCTACAAAAACATGTAAACCATTAAAAACATGTATCACACAAATATATCGACGCATAAAACTACGAAGTTTTGGTTAAAAATCCATTCACCAACATTTTATACACGAGTTTTAATTGGAGCGCACTATTTACCTGCAATACGTCCATCAGACGTACATTTCACTGAGGCTTGTCCAACAGACAGACAAAAAGGACAGTGACGACAATGGAATGTTTCAATTTAAACATTTCTGTCCACCGAGCGCTACTAAGGACCCTTTTATATTTGTTCCATAATATAACTGACTTTCGTGACTCTTGTATCGGTTTGTCTAGCTTGTTTTTTTGTTAATAACGTTACTAGATTTTGCCCGTATCAATCTAAAGTTTGTAAATAAATTGCTATCCATCGGGAACAGTACTTTTTTTGGGTAAAAGTCCTTTTCTGTATCTCTGACGTGTATGCGAAATTTCATGATGATCGGTCATGTAGATAAGCGTGAAATCGTAACAAAAAAACTCACGTTCGTATTTATAAGATCAGTTAGGATAATATAGCTTTTCTTAAAATGTACAGCTTAAGATGATGAGCGTCGTGGCGGTAACAAGTTGCCCGCGAACAATAGATCTCTCTGAGCTTGCAAACTATGCCGACATTTTATCGACATATGTCAAACCTTTCCAAAAACGTGTTGTCTTTGACATTAGAGAAAACGAAAACATACAAATTTAATCGATTCATTAGTACCATACTTAGAGCAAAAAGAAGCTTTTTTGCAATTATGCCTTGATATAATAATACCATTAAAATTAAAATGGTTGCTATAAATAATTAGTTAACACATTTTTGGTCATTAGATCTTAACTTTACGTATCTACTAATTAACTTTAGATACCTTCTGTTGTTTGTGTTCAATAGTCAATTATTAAAACTTAGCCCAAGTAGTTGACGTGTAATGTAAGTTAATAAAAGTAAAAGTTTTGTGTTTTATCGGCGTCAGCAGTCTGATTACCACCTATATAATCAAACAAATTCTAGTTCCAGTTTTTGTAATTAGTGTAGATAGGTAACAAATCCGAGTCTCGAAGTAAATATCTGTGGATCATAGACACACCCGAAAATATTCGCACCAAGCATAATCATTGCTCTCGATATCCAGCATCTACATTTATAGTTAAAATTAAATATATGTTAGTCGAATGGAGATGTATATTGTCATATCGGCTGTAAAGGGGATTGCAATGGGGAGACAATGGGGTTTTAATTGCTCAATTGATTTGGCAAATGGGATGACCATCGGTCGATAGCAGTCAGACGTCTGGTATCGGTATACTATAATTAAAGCTAAGTACATATGGTTTTAGATTTCCTGCCTGATATCGAAGTTACGTATATGATATGCTCAGTAATTGGCAACTGTGATATTGACACTATTAGATGGTATACATTGTTTCAATGTGTCTATGGCTGTCTGAGATTTTTTTACTATTCATTGTGGGATGCTGGGTTTGATTCCTGTGCCGTTTAAATTGTTATAGGTTTTATTATGTAAGGTGATTTTAAGAGGCAGTATGGCGTATCCAAATGTTGTCGGTTCGACCTAAAATATAGCTAACAAAATGTGGATGTAATAAATTTCTACTCAGCAATCCGCAAATCTAATAGAAAGCGAGAGTCCAAAGTAAACGCTTACTGCAAAAGCAAAGCACATTCACAAGCCTTTGCTGACAAACAAACGCTATCAATTAATATATTAAACTCGAAATAAAATACCAGATTAAAAATAACGTGAAAAAGAAACGATTTCACCGAACCCATAGTACCTCCTAACAGAGCGCAGTCCAAGCATTGTTCAAAATTTCTTTGAAATACCCACATTTTCGTTTGACGATTTCAGCTTGACGTTTCATAAAATCGCCACCGCTACCCACCCTCTATTGTCGTGTGGCTTTTGTTTCAGTGACGCAGAAATGAGGGCCTGTCCAATTGAAATATTCCAACATATATATTCAGAATAATCTGTACACAATTAAGTGCTTTTGTGTCAGAAATAAATTGGTCGAAAACTGGAATGGTCGATGGTACTTGTGGTGTAATGGCGCATGTTAATGTGTCTAAATGAAAAACAAATGTAGCGAACGAATTACAAATATTTCAGTATATTTATTATTTCAAATTACGGACTGAAGGACTACGCTTTTTAGTGCCGTGGTATAATTTTATCCTCAGGTCTAGGTTAAAGTGATCTTAAGTCATATGAAACTTATTTGTAAAAATGTCTTAATAGCAACATCGCATGTAACCAGTATACGGTGGGGATTTTTCTTTTATGTATCATCTGTAAACACAGCTGTTTAGATATGGCTGTAATACATATACCTTAGAAGAAGTTAAAGTGATCTTAAGTCATATGAAACTTTTTTGTAAAAATGTCTTAATAGCAACATCGCATGTAACCAGTATACGGTGGGGATTTTTCTTTTATGTATCATCTGTAAACACAGCTGTTTAGATATGGCTGTAATACATATACCTTAGAAGAACAGTTGTCATCTTCGTATGTATGTAATCATTACATTTTAATGGAAAATAATATCATTATAATGAGACCTTTTTAAACATATGTATATAATCTTTAAAAAAACATCCGATACGTTCTAAATTTAAAAACATGCTTAACAACATTCCTTTAAAACATTCGATATTTAAAAAGTTGCATAACAGAAAATGTCTGATTCTAATACAAGTACTATCTACCCATATTACGCTTTTCGTTACGAAAACAGTTCCAAATTGCACTACCTACATGCGATCTCCTTCCATTATGCACGAATGACAATATTACGTTTCCATTTCTCGGCACTAAGTAAGCTAATGTAGGTACTTGTAGGTAGTACTACATATTATTTCATTTGCAAGAAGCAGGTATCGTTCCGTGAAACTTTATCCTTCTCGTACATTAATTGCACCAAGTTTCGTCTGAAGCACTTTGTAGAGTGCCGTATTTATTTTGAACCTGATTTTAATAACGCTTTTTATATGTATGTTTAAATGTTGAGTTCTTATAGTTAATGTGTGCGTATAAGATCTTTGTGTGCGTGTTGGATTGTGTACGAGACTAAGTTTGACCAGAAAATATATAGATAAGGATTGCCGGATCAATAAGACGCATGTAAGAGATGCATTTATAGATAGATGCGTGTTTTTTTACGCTACAAAGGTGGCAAAAGTGATGGTAAGTGGTCACCGTAGCCTATAGACGCCTGCAACACCAGACGCATTACTTGCGCGTTGCCGATCCTGTAGGAAAGGAAGTGAGAAGGAGAAAGAGCGGTAAGGGGTAAAGAGAGTGATTGGGCCTCCGGCACTCTCACTCACCGAACGAAACACAACAGTAGGAATACTGCAGTTTACGCCGGTATTCTGTGACAGAATAGTCCTTCCCCGGTGTGCTCTGTGGCATGCGATTTTGCTTAAGTTTGTGAATTATTGTAAGGTTCTGGTTGTGAATACTAGGTCAGGTAAAGTAGAGATTCTTTGTTAAGAATTTTCTGTACCAGCACACAGTTTAGAAATTATGTAAGCATCCATGTGAAAATTAAAGCATAGCCCTCCAGGGATAATCAGGTTTAGTAGCTAGTATATATATATTAAAGGACATTGGCACAAGTTATTCTCTGCCTATCAAATTTGATTATAAGCAGGTGTTGTATATATATAGCATATTTATAAAAAATACGAAATAAGAAAATTGGTACATGCGTTATCTTTGCACTACATAACGGTGAAATACAAAGGTATATGTGCCAATTTTAAGGTAGTATAGAGTGCAAAAACATTGCTTTCAGGAACTTCGCTTGTAAGACATCGCAAGCGAAGTTATAAAACTGACGTCTTTCTGCGGTTCCTTCTTAGCGATATTTAAGTAAGTTCTAAGCGATGCCAACGTTTGTGGGTTGTTTAATTTCAAAGTGCCACTGCTGGTATCGTCTGGACAACTTTTCAGCGAATTGCCCATACTCTGGTTATTGCTATGTTTATATACTCTCACTTACATTGTAGTGTACTATGTACCATCCATTGTGGTCATCTTGCCCTAGCTAATCTGAGTGGTAGTGTGGTTTCGAAACCCATACAAGACAAAAGATTGTGTGATACACAATTGGTTGTGCCGAGTCTTGTATGTATCTGTATAATCCAGCGCGATACATAAATTGTTCTAAGCTTGCAGTGTGTACACATTCTAGTAAAATATTTTATTTTTATGACTAACCTGCACTTGGTCTACGTAGATGACTATGGCCTAAACTTTATCATTGCTCCTACCGAATGGAAACTCGTACCCAGCAGAATACCAGGGCCGATATTATCATAAAAAGTAGTGATTTCTTTTTATTTCGATCTACGTTGTTAATAAACGGAAAATAAAGTCACCGATAAAAGCATTTAATTTTAGACAATAAACTACCGTTTATTGTCTGAAATTATCTCAAAATCCTTATGTAAGCGTTTAAGAGTTACTACTCATACATAAGGATTTTAGATTTTATTAGCTAAACCTGACTTCGCTTCGCTGTGACTTAGCCTGATATTTTTAACTAACTATTCCTGTGAAAACTTGAGGAAATAAACTAAATAAAAACACTTCAATATAGAAATGCAACGCTATGTAAAAAGATCAAGTCAATCCATCGACTACTTTTCGAGTTTGGCGAACACAAACATACGGAAGCTGAATTTTTATATATGAAGATTATGACAATATCACCATATTAAGTGCCATCAATGAATAATACAAGCGAATTGCGACGGATGCGGCACTATAATATCCTGTTCGTACCAACCGATAATCAATTGGTACGAACAATCAGTCTCTTAGTATTCGTCGAGCGTACCGCACGTGTCAAACTGTATTTTAAATTAGTTTATTTATAGTTATGTGGTCTAAAATAAAGGAGTCTAGCGTGTAGACGCCCGCTTATTTATTAGATACTACGTTTGCCCGCGGCTTCGCTCGAGTAAATAAACAATATAATAATATAATAGGTATTATATCACATACACACAACATTATCTAGCCCAAACTAAGCATAGCTTGTACTATGGGTACTAGGCAATGGATAAACATACATATATACTTTTTTTTTGTAAATACATACATATTATACATAGAAACACCCAGACCAAGACAAACATCCATGTTCATGCACATAAATGTTTGCCTTGTGCGGGAATCGAACCCGCGACCTCAGACGTGGCAGTCGGTTACACTAACCACTACGCCATCGACGCCGACATAAATGTAGGTTAGGTTAATAACAGTCCTTTTTTTGGATGAAAGGTATCCTACGTCCTTGCCTGTTACCCCGACAACTTGTATGCGAAATTTAATGATGATCGGTCGAGTATATGAGGCGTGAAAGTATAACAAATGAACTCACATTCGGATTTATAATATTAGTTAAGATGTGTATAAAGTGCCACACTGATGGCCACTAGCTTTTAAGTATGAAAAAAATTAGGGTATAGGTCACCACTTTAGCCAATTGCGGGTTGTTAGATTTTACATATCTTATATAAAACTGTTTAGTCTAAGACTCGCCGATTTCCTCAAAATGGTTCATTAAAGCGAGCAATTTGTAATAATAATTGAATACGCGCATAACATTACTTAATGAGCTGAGATACGAACTGTAAATGAAATTAAAGATCTCTGACATGGCAGTCCAACATGGGCTATCTGCTCAGAATTACAAAGCATAATTATACAGATGACCAGCTAAATACAACAAAGAAAACAGATACACTCGCACATAAAAACAAGCGAAAAGCAACTACACACCAAGACCGTCCTACACGGCACTCGATATTCGACCAACTTGATCTGAAATTGCTCTGCCATCTGTATTTATGTATTTTGTGTCCAGATATCATTAATCATTCCAAAATTATGATAGATAATTTAAAAAAAGTATTATAAAATTAACTAAGTATTGTTGTCGGTCTTATTTAAAGATGATTAATGGATATATCTGTAGTTGACTTACGTAATATTTTTAACAGGGGGCCATATCTGCATTTGCGTGTGGCAATGACCAGTCGAAATAGATCTGTTCAATGGATTGGTGAATCTTGTTGGTTGATTTTTTTATACTAGAATCTTATCCGTAATAATTTGAGTTATATTGTGTGCGGTTGTATGACATGTCAAGTAGATATAAAATGGTAGGTAATAAGAAAACATTTTTTAAGAGTGTTTCATTTATATAAAACCATAACTTAAAAATATAACCACACTAAATATAAATACTTGGTACCAGAAAGGCTTTTCAAACATTAAAACAAAAGACACAAGATAACACTCAAACGCAGATCAACAATTTGTGGATTCTAATTTTATTATATTCTGTGTGTGGATCGAATCTACAAGAGAAGGCGCATTGAGTAACAAAGCAGCGATTTCAGCCACTGTGCCACGCGTGCATTGTTGTTTTTTCATCGTTTGAGATCTCAACTTTTTTATTCAACATATCACTTCGTTTCCAACCAAGAACGCCCATTCGGGCGTTCTTGGTTGTGCAAGTGATTTTCGACTACCAAATGCTTCATTTTATGTCTATCCTCGTGTTAACTTTATTAAGTCACATCGAGGCACATGTCCAGTCCAATCGACATCACTAAGACATAAATAATACATGATTACTTAATACTAGCAGACGTTCAGTACGCCATAGGAATGGCAAATGGAAAGCGCTTCGACGCCGGACGGCCTCCGCAATAACGTAGTCTACCTCCACTGTAAGCTAAGCTTACGATTTAGATTTTTGTCTTACAAAAGCTAACCTTGGATTAATAAAGCTATATGTTCATAAATAATTCTAACTAATATTATGCGAATGTAAGTTTATTTGTTACGCTTAAACGCCTTAATTACTCGACCGATGATCATGAAATTTCGCATACACGTTGTCAGGGCAAAAAGGACATAAGGTACCTTTCATTCAGAAAAAGGAATGTTACTAATCTAACCTACAATTTTGCAAGCAAAGCTACGGGCAAAATCTAGTATTATATAAAGGTGTCTCTCCGAAGTGTTGAGTAGATTATATTACATCCACATTTCTCGCCAGCCATGTTTTCAATCCCCACGTAATATGAAACGTTCACTGTCTATTCGACACATTTTAGACTCCGAACTGGCAATTTTCTTTAAAACCATTCGGATAAACACTACCCGACTTTGGCATCGTGACTGGGATTACTATCGCATGGCCTCGATGGCGTAGTGGTTAGTGTAACCGACTGCCACGCCTGAGTTCGCGGGTTCGATTCCCGCACAAGTCAAACATTTGTGTACATGGACATGGATGTTTGTCTTGGTCTGGTTGTTTCTATGTATAATATGTAAGAATTTACAAAAAAAAATGTTTATATGTATGTTTATCCATTCATTGTCTAGTACCCATAGTACAAGCCTTGCTTAGTTTGGGCTTGATGGTGTTGTGTTTGTAAAAAAATATATATATATATATATATATATCTATATATGTAAGCGTATACTTAGCCAAAAGTCTAAAGAGACTGAATGTAGATCTTAATCTAGAGAGTATTAATACCATATTATATACCAGCACCATGCGATACGTAAGGACGTATCGGTGGTATGGCATCTACTGCCAACCATCATCTGGCATAGATTGCCAAACAGAGAGATGAATCGTTTTTCTTCCTTTAGTAAAAGTACACCATTTCAACACCCGCTTTACGAATAACTCCAGTTAAGCGACTGTACAAGCATTCGAACAACGGACACAATTGATACCCAGACCAACTACATATTTAGGAATCCAAATATTTTTTCCTTGTGGGAGAATCGTAACCTCAACACTCGGCACAACACATAACAAGTCGTTTTGTAATAATAATATTTAAAATCTGCAAGAAAATAAAATCGACGCTATATAGCTTACTATTATATCTTTTCTCATAGCTTTCTATGTAACCTGGGTCTAATGAGCGTGTAGGTGTTGTTGAATGAATGTAAAGGTTTATGAATGGACGCCAGACGACCGGTTGACTTGCAGTAACGATGCTTAGCATAATGCGTGGTACGAATCCTTGGCCTACTAGTTTATTTTAATCACATAGTCTTGTATTTTATTTACTTTAATCAATTATATTAATTACTAGCTTTGCCCGCGGCTTCGCTTCCTCGAAAATAGTACTTTGGATCTGGATCAAAGGTACCCAATATCCTTTTCTATACTCTGGACTACGTGTATGCAAAATTTCATGATGATCGGTCGAGTAGTTAGCGTAACAAAGAAACAAAACAATCTTAAATTCGCATTTATAATATAAGTTAGGTTGTAACGTTGTTTTGGGCATGGGAAAAGATTGGGCGAAGATAACACGTAAGTGGGAATGGGCAATTTTCTAGAGGAAGCCCGCGGCGAATGTTTTCTTATATGGTCTGGAGTTAGGCCAAGTCAATAGTACTCTCAAGTCTAACATGGATGACATACTTCTAGTAAATAAAGGAAACTATGTATGCTATGATCGTTTTAAGTTAACTGGTCTATAAGCATTGTAGTTAATGAAATTATACATATCATATGTTTTATCTACGAGTAGTGCTTTGGCTGATAAAAATGTCTGATATTCTGACCTTTGTTACATAGCCCCTTTAGATATCTGCTAACATTTGTATGTAAACCTAAAGTAAAACTAAATGCGAGTAACAACTCAATGAAAGCATAACGTTTATAGTACACTGTCATTGTATTGTCACGTGTGTTATATTTACTGTATAGTATGATATATACAAAGACTAAATTCAAGGACTACCTCAACCACTTTTAATGAAATGGAATCATGAAAACTCATACAACAGACTTGAAATCACACACATAATCATGTCACTTGATACTTACACAAGCTACAAGCTCGGTGATTACTTCAAACGCAAACCTCATCACGAAAATGAACAGCTCAAATGATCAAATTCCCTGTCTGTTTCGTTAGCAATCCTGTCAGATTATCACGACCAAAGCACAATAACCACGTGCGATTAACGTGACATTGTAACATGAACTGTAGAGTGACATTGCGGTCGACAATAGTTAGTTAAAAATGTCACGACTCCTCGTTAAGCGGTGACATTTGACAGCTATTCGAGCTGGAATGTGGCCGAAGTGTGCTCGCCAGTCTTCGGTGGATGTAGGGTTGATCAACTATTGTTTTGTTGAATTGGTTTTAAGTAGGTCTATATTCGTTTGATTTTTAAGTTTGTTCCTCTTCAAAAATGTAATGTGCTCTAACTTTTCTTACATTTCCATATGGTAAAATATTTATATATATTATTAGGCCTTCTACTTAGTAAAATCAATGAATGAATTATTTCAATGAAGAATGTAAACAAATTTATGTGATGGTCTCATGACGTTTACACGTGCGTGAAACACTTTTTTTAAATAATCGTAATGCCATGCCATTTTGTACAGTAGCATCATAATTACATCCTGTATTATTTCTTTTACATATATTATTAAGGTAAGAAATAAAAGTTTTAGTCTTTCAGCATCTAAGTTAAGGTATATATTATCTTACCCTTTTTGACAAAGAAAGGTTTAACAATCGAAGAACATTTTACATTGCCTATTTTCATTAGAAACTAAAGATAGAATATTAGGTAATAAACGGGTAAAATATTATTAAATTACCATCTACGTATTCTAAGTACGATAATTAATAATAAAAATATGCGTTATATAGATAGACAACATCAGGCTTGTGCTATTAAAAAACAAATTAACATGTATGGACATAATCATCCTTAGGATATATCACAATGAATCTATATTTATATATGAGTAGATAGTTTAAAAAAACAGACCATAAAGTAAATCTTAAGCAACCTTTTATTACTACATATATTTTACCCTAACTAACAAACATTTTCATAAAACTTAAAGAAAATTAATATTCACACAATCCATATTTAAGTCGGTAATATAACGCTGAACGGCGTCTCTACGAACGTGGCGCGCGGTCATTGACACTTGGCACTGGCCCTAGATTCCAACCCAGCGGGACCCGCACTGGAATATACACCCGTTGTAACCGTATATAACACTGTTACAATACCCTTGCCTTTTGTACTGCAAATTGCACCAGATGAGCTATCTTCAGTAATAGTCATCCATTTATCCATTAAAAGATTGAGTCAACTGTATCATTGCATGGAAAGTATAAATGTTGATAAATAGTTATACAATTACATAGAGCATTTTTTATGTAGTGTAAATCTGTACTTTTGTGAATAGTGGGAAGAAAGTGTTTTAGTCTGAAAGAAGACATTGTAACAGTAACAGAGTAGGGGAGAAGATGATTTCTTAATATTGTCTTCTGTTTACGCGAATGTTATTCATTGAAATTAAACTACTATATACGAATTATTTAGCTTATAAAATAGTAAAATTCATTAGTAGTAGTAGTGTAACAGTTTTCAAAATTATGTAATAGGTACAGTGTTAAATAAACAACGCGATAAAATCCGTATAGGTATAGTAGTTTAATTTCAAAGATGATTTCTTATTAATTTGCTTTCATAGGTTTTAGTTATTAGTGGAAACTTTATTGGATTGTGTGAAATCAAAATTTCGTAAAATCTGTTTGTGTTCTAAAGAGGTCTGGGCGAACGTACTGCTTGTAGCCTGATTCAAAAACTTTCAGATAAGTGATCATAGGGCACGATAAAAATATCCTTCTACCCGGAGACTATACTCATATAATTTTCAACTATTTATAATAATCAATCATAGAACTTCAATATTAATTAGAGACATATCGCAACAAACAAATTACAGACAACCGATACATATTTTAAAACTAAAGTGGTTTACACAGATTATAAAAACATACATATATCTTATATATGTAAATTATACATGTAATCAAATAGGTCGAAAAGTGATTATCCCCACGTATATTCTGAATCGCATTTCAGACTTATTAAAGAAAGGCCATGTTGATAATACTCCAAACTACCTTGCAATAAAATATAATAAAAATTAAAGAAGCAAGAGAGAGATGGTTAGCGAGTAGAAATCTCTACTCTATCTGCCTATTCCTCCAGAAATGTATAAATAATACTATACTAAACTGCCCTACTGCACAGTATACCTACCTCGTACGCGTAAAGTATAAGAACATAGTTTGTAACTGTTATGTAGCTTGACCTTTTAATATTATTAGTAGACCTTGAGTGTCTATAAACAGTCGGGTAAAAATATTAAATATCAACTATGTTGTTAAGACTCAGATCATTCTACCCACGTAAATCTAGAATGTATTGATAATACATACAAAAGCAGTCCGGTCCTTTCATAGAAATAGTGATTGATAATAATTGCATTCTAATCGGCACTAGTG
Source organism: Catocala nupta (assembly GCA_963675205.1). Lineage (NCBI taxonomy): Eukaryota > Metazoa > Arthropoda > Insecta > Lepidoptera > Erebidae > Catocala > Catocala nupta. The sequence goes on along the minus strand of OY776091.1, from coordinate 8,627,832 downwards.
AAGTAAGGTACCGCTGCTTCCATTATCAAAGCAAATAATAATTATAATCAAAATATTAAGAGAATGTATCATAAAATATAAAAGCAGCGATAGCTCAGTGGGGAGACCAACAGACTGCAATGCAGAGGGTCTTGGGTTCGAACCCACATCGCGCACCTCTGACTTTCGGAAGTTACATGACTTTTCGAAATTATGTGCGTATTGATTGACAATTATCGCCTGCTCCGGGTCTCGGAGAGCACGTTAAGCCGTCGGTCCCAACTGCCATGAACATCTATGGCAGTCGTTATTGGGGAAGTCGACACAAAATATCCCACTGGGTCGAAGTGTCGCCGATAAGACACAAGATAAGATAAGATCATAAAATATAAATATATGCCATACTATTAAAATTAGAAAGCTAAACAGTTTATTTAAACGTACTAACAGATGCAATTGCAAGTCGGAATAAAAAAATATTTTGCTTTTGATAGCCCACTTCGCTCTTCGAGGAAGGTTTTAGGCCTTATCTTCAGGAGCTTTATTATCTTCCGATCAGTAGAAGCGATCTTCCGATCATAAGCGTGGGATAAAAAGCATGGGACATATTAAAACAATAACAATTTAATATCCCCGTTCTGCTAACTTCTGATAGATAGTACGCATAGTAGGCAAGCATGCATATTCAATAACTTTACTGAGTGCCAAATAAAACCAATCTCATATAAAATAATCCAGCACTAACAAAAACGAGAGTAACCAACGAGTAACCCGATGTTTAAATTAACTTTATCATAACCTCTAAAATATTAAAAACAACGTAAAACAATGGGTACCGTATAATGCCACGTTAAAACTAGCCTTTTCTATACATCACTCAGGCAAAGCCGTCGGGGGCATCTACATCTAATATAATACCCCGATAGACGGCACTTAATACATTTACGTCACGCTATTTTCCCTATAAAACCGCCAGACACTTTCTTCAATATCGGCTCGTGTATGAACGTACGAAGCCCGGTCGGTTAGAGCAAACACAATTATCCTAGCCAAACACCTGAGATTCCAGGAGCCTCGTCTTGAGATGTCGTATGGTTATATGCTTATACAAATTTACATACTTTAATATGAATAACGTATCATCTTTCTATTGTTTGGTTTCATAGAAATAAGACAATACGAATATGAATATGTATTAATATAAATATGTATCTCGAATTGACATTAAACTACTATATACCTACTTATTGTATTGAGATTTTAACTAAAGAGATAAAATGTGATAACATTTATTCAGTTTCTAGAGTCTTACTTTAATATTAGAGAGGTGCAAAGTATTGAACAGTGACTTATTAAAAAAATCACACGTAATAAAATTAATCAGAGTAGAATGCTTGTTGAATAGTAGTTAAGTAACAGCGGATGGCCGTTGATCAAAACTTAATAATTTATTAAGGACTGAGAGCTCTTAGTTAAGAGGAAACTAAGTACGCTAAGTATTAGATGTCCACATTGTTGTAAGTGTTTGATGTTTAACATTCGTGTAACGTGTACGTCTGACAATACCGTTTACCTCAAAATTATTATTATTTTCTTTAAAATGCAATTCTTATTATAGTTAGTCCTATGCTGTGTGATAGGTATTTACAAACATTGAAACAAGGCATTCCAAAAATACCCAGGCTCAGAAAAAGTATTTATGGTTTATACGTTGCTTGCCATATACGTAGATAAAGGCACTTATCGATTCTTGTAGAAGCGAGAGAGCTATAAGCCGAACCAGCATTTTTGAAAAAATAAATTGACTAACAGAAGGAATTCAAAATAAAACATGAACGTTAATAATAATAATAAATAATACTAAATGCCTAATAAACACAAATTAATCTCATATATTCAATCGGTAACTCTTAAATATATTTTTAATAATATAAAATTAAACTTTATGCAACCATGAAAAAACGGCTACAAATGAGCCCCGATTACCACCAGATAAATCTTCAGCCATATTTCAGGCTAAGCTGGCTTCGCTTAGGTTAACAGCTTAACAGCTTATTCACGCTGGCAATTAGCTAGCTTTTAGCTTAGCTTACTTCATTAGTCGTGCGGGATACATTGTTGAAATACGTCACACGGTTAAACGAGGCTATTGGAGAATTTTGTCGGTATTTTGCACCATGCATAGGTAGCCTAATTAAGATAGCGAGGTGATAGTTTAACATGGTTTAAAAATAAGATTGGTAACATCAGCGATAGCCTAGTTGGTAAACCGTTGGACTGTTACACAGAGGTCTCGAGTTCGAAATTAGGTGCGTATTTAATAGTTAATTATTATTTGGTTTAACAGCGAACTAAACATGGTAATGAAAGCTGCATGTTTAGTTCTCAATAACATCCTCGAAGATATGTAAAGTCTGCCAACCAGCACTAGGCCAGCGTGGTGGACTATGGGCTAACCCTTCTCACACTGAGTAGAGGCCCGTGCTCAGCAGTGTGTCTGTTTAATATAGGGCTGATATTATAATACTTATAGAGTCCAATTTTTATTATTTACATGAATCATTAAATTCAGTCGCAACTCACCACAATTTTGTCGGAAACCTGGTTAGCTATTCGCAATCTCCAGAGAGACAATTCCACACATTATGTAGAATCCATTCAATGTTCGTTTTTGCACACATCCACTCTGTGATGGTTATTCTATATAAAGCTTATCTGCATACACATTTTTAAGTAAAATTATTGCTTTCTACAATATTCCTTTATAACTTATTATATTTGTTCGTTATAAAAGGCAACTTCCTGTATCGCTGGAGACTTTTAAAACATTCAAATATCGGATACAAAGAACACCCAGACTCAAAACAACAATTTGTGAATCACACAATTTTTTGTCTCATGTGGGTATCGAACCCTCAATACCAACAATACTGGCGATGCGAACACAATAGCCACTACGTCTTCCGTGCAGTCTAGTAGTCTAGTAGTCTTAATTCAATAAATATCTATATAAAAGCTATGAATTTTAAGTGAACACTTTAATTTCATTAGTAAAATATGTAAGGATTATTTATAGGCATACACTATTGTGAAGAAGGGTGGGGCTAAAGATGAACGGAAAGGGAGTTTTGATGCAAAATGTGTAACGTTAGCGGTATTAGAGTGCTCTCATATTCAAATTCAAATTATATTACCGTTGTCTCAACAATGTCGTGCTGTTCAAAGCTTTCTTTCAACTGTATTTGATGTTGTTATTGATATGCAACGATGACGAGCCAGTTTCTTTAGATCTTCTGTCCATCAACGTCATGAAGATCCCGAGCTGATATTTATAAAATCATTTACTCTCAGTAAATTCAAGCTGTCAAACACGCACGTTATAATTAATTAAGTTATTTTGGTTAATAATTAATTAATTTCTGTTTACAAAATATCACATCGGACTAAATTTTGTATCTCTAGTATATAACAATTTTCATGTTTTTGATGGCAGATTATACCTGCAACGCAGCTTGATCGCATAAAACACCTACAAATCAAATTAGCTAAGTATTTGGTCAGTCAGAAACAAAAATTACAATGTAAGCCACACTATGACAGGTTATTTATTATTTGTAAAATACTTCCCGTGCATTTGAAAGTAGAATATCTAATAGCATTAGAACAATACTACACAAACGAACATAAAACACCTAAGACACATAAGTATTGCACCAAACAAGTTCAGCAAGGGAAATATGTGACCCCCCTGTAACAAATTACTACGGCGAACGAACTAGACAATACTTAACTCCTGTAATATATAATAAAATAGATTTTATAAGAACTCACACGGAAGGCATAAGCAGGGTAACTTTAAAGAAAAGACTGAAAAATGAGATGTTAAACATTATTAATAGTTAGGCACAATACAAACCATTGTATTATGAATACACAAGACCATAATTAATATAAATATATATTTTGTTTTAAGCATAAATAAAAATTAAAGTAAGTAGAGTTTATGTAATGTATGCAAAACTCCTCTAACATAATAATATTATGTCTATAAATTATAATATAACTAGAATTAAGAAAGAGCGCCTCTTTCGCCAACAAACTGTGTTTACAGTTTGGCGAGTTTGTAAACAATGTACCACATTTTAATTTTATCGAAATAAACGCAATTAAAAAAAAAAAAACAACAACTGCAGACTACAAATTCTGTTATATTTCGTTGTATAGCTAAGTTTGCAAAACTTTGCATTTGCATGTGTGAGAATGAAAGAAAATATTATTATTGCGTTTACACGCATGCAATAATAACACTTTAAAATATAGTGAAACTGAAACAATGATATACGTTGCCTTAAATTGAATATGGTACCTTTCTTATTGCTCAATAGATTTCAGCTTTAAGATCATGTAACTGCCACAGGTCGTCCAAATAAACAAATGAATACAATTCGAATTTAACCTAAACTAAATCAAACTTACAAATTTTGCAAATATGTATGCGCTAGCATTCTACCATTACTTATTATGTGCTTGAATTATAACCTGTCTACAACAAGTAGCAAACGAAAATAAAATCCTATAGACACCCAGCGAGACGCCACCTTTCTTCTAGAACAGTATAGACCAACCTTTACATCGATATACCCATCTATCAATCTTTGTTTGTGGCGGAAACACTCATGTTTACATTACTGGGGAACGCTTCTAAAATTTAATTAAAATCCCTCGCCACTTCTCGTTCATGCACACTCTATTTGACTAACGTATCTATATAATATATATGTGTATATAAGGTAAATAATAATTTAATTAATTTCCTCTTCGCGGTGCAGTCATGCTGAACTCAAATGCTTCGTTCCTGTTTATTTATGTTCCTTGTGGCGTAATTATTTACTTGAGTAGTGAGATGTCGCTCTCTGAATTAGACCGCATAATTGAATATATTTCTACCTCGAAGATGTGAAGTCTGCTAACCTTCACTGGGCCAGCGCGATGGACAATGGCTTATCTCTTCTCATACTGAAAAGAGGCTTGCCCAGCACTTTATAAACAGGTCTGATATTATATTATATGTATTATTATGAGTATTATCGCCAAAAAGCTCGTTGATATGTTATATTAGAAACGAGATCTCAAGTTCGATACCCAGGTTGGAAAAGTGTTATAAATTTTTTCTCTTAGAACATTCTCAGTAGCCGTATAGAAATAAGGCCAATAGAACGCGATAAGTCCGGCGCCTATTACATAAACTTTAACATATATCTGGCGGAATATGAATGTAGGACCTTAGTCTGATCTTCCACGATTTACAACAGCTATAAACTTCTATTTTAACTATAATGCCTATATTGCGAGGGACTTTATAAAAATTCAAACAACGGACCCAAAGAACACCTACACTTGGAACAACTTATTGCGTTTCACACAATTTTTATCCCTTGTGGGGTTCGAACCCACGACACGTCGCAGTAGCAATGGTGAGACGAATGGCAAATACTTAAATCAAAACGCCATTCGTGCAGGCAATCACAGTCTTACAGACATCTTTCAATTTCTAGAGAACGAAACATATTAAAACATATTTCAATTATGTAAGTATGTTTCAGTTATAACATTGTAACTAAGAAAAACCATATCCTAGTTAAACAAAACCTGTTTAGCCCTTTTAATCCCAAATTACCAATCCCCTACCTGTGGCTAATAATTGTTTAATATCAATACGGGCACCACGGGGGATCTAAATCGCTAAGCGTATGCGTCGTCACACATTGTCTGTCAGTCCCAGTCCCCCTGCCTACCCCCTAGCTATCTTTGTTTATACAGTGAGGGACTTAATTAAACCGAAGCGATTTTTGTTTGAAAGTCAATGAATTCGTTATCAAATCCGCGCAATTGAGTGATGATTAAATTGATTTAATTTTAGAAGTTTGTTGAGGATTATGTTTTGTTTTATAAATATGGATGTGATTATAAATATATAAGCTTAGACATATCGATAATAATTATTTATATACTTTCGTGTCGTGTCGTGGTTACGGTTACATGGTTTACGGAAGTTAAGGAGTTAAGAAAGTTTAGCCAAGTTGCACTGATCGTAATCACAAAAAGATTTGCGTCCGATAATATTTCAAGACCGATTCGAGAATGATAAAAGCTGTGTGTCTAAACGCCGTACACCGATGGACGAATTTTTGTAACTACTCGCATGTTTATCTCGTAAAGGTTACATAGAAGTGTAAAATACTCAAACTTTAAAGCAGTTTTAAGTCCTACGTAATGACATCTCGGTCTTGATCCCACCTATTATTAAAGTCAAAGTGAAACATTAAACTGGCGAATACCCTAACTCGACTGTACCCTGACAAAAGGCTAGACTGACGAGCTATGTAAAATGACGAATTAACTAAAGTGACGAGTGAGGAAACTGACCAGTTAACGAATTACTTAAAACTGACGAATTATGAAAACGACGAATTAAAGAAACTGGCGAATTGAGGAAACTGACTAGTGCCTCCCCGACCCATTTATTTATAATAATATTCTAACACATACACACAACTCCATCTAGCCCAAACTAAGCAGAGCTTGTACTATAGGTACTAGACAATGGATAAACATACATACTTTTATTTTTTGTAAATACATACATAGAAACACCCAGACCAAGACAAACATCCATGTTCATGCAAACAAATGTTTGACTTGTGCGGGAATCGAACCCGCGACCTCAGGCGTGGCAGTCAGTTACACTAACCACTACGCCATCGAGGCCGACAATTATTATTTACTCACAAAGTAATAATAATGAACGTTAATGTTTAGTGGTCAGTTTACGTTTTTTGTTTTTTTCTGTTAGAAACATCCATTACTATGATAAGCTGGCTGACGACAAAAGGCATAATTATTCCAGCACTATTGTGCAACACTATAGCTCGTTTTGTATAAAGTACTACCTATGGTAACTATTAACTCAACCAACTCGTTACTTGGAAGATTCTGTGCATACATAGTACGAGATATAATCCGGCTTTATACTCTATACTACCTACCTACGTTATATTTCTCTATATCTGTAACTTGTTTTATGAGCTAAATAAATAAATAAAATAAGATAAATACTCTATTATTTAGGATTCAACACCTAGCAGACAGAGTTCATATCTATACTCGCGGGGATTAAATAATTTATCGCATAATATTCGATAATTATGTCGGCCTCGATGGCGTAGTGGTTAGTGTAACCGACTGCCACGCCTGAGGTCGCGGGTTCGATTCCCGCGCAAGTCAAACATTTGTGTGCATGAACATGGATGTTGGTCTTGGTCTGGGTGTTTCTATGTATAATATGTATGTATTTACAAAAAAAGTATATATGTATGTTTATCCATTGTCTAGTACCCATAGTATAAGCTCTGCTTAGTTTAGGTTAGATGGTGTTGTGTGTATGTGATAGAATATATTATATTACATATATTCGCAAGTTGCAACCCCTCTATAATTTTTGTATCGTTACGTAAACAAATCACGCATGCAAGCACTCAGAATTGGCGCAAATATTTGTTCTAAGCGGGAAATGAACCCTAACCCTTGAGAAAGATTGCTGATTGCAGTGATGAAGCCAGAGACACAGTGAACGAATTATAATAGGAGATCAAATCACTTACTATTTTAATACTATTAATATAGTCACGAGAATGGTAGGATTCTTAATTGTAATAAAAATGTTGCGAAGTTAACAATAATGTATTTATTTTGTACTAGCTTTTGCCCGCGCCTTTGTTCGGGAACAGTACTGTTTTCTGGATGAAACCCTATAATAACCTGTTCTGTATCCCTGACAACTTGTATGCAAAATGATGATCAGTCGAGTAGATAAGGCGTGACAGCGTAACAAACAAACTTATATTCGCATTGTAATATTAGTTGGAATTAGTATATATATAATATTATATAATAATAAAGTAGCCTCAGGCATCTTATAATTTGTTTTTGTATTATTTTACTCAATAGGAAAAGCATCGTAATTCGTTTCCATAAACTACAATGTTTTTTATATAATAATAATAATGATAATAATAATATTCTACCACATACACACAACACCATCTAGCCCAAACTAAGCAGAACTTGTACTATGGGTACTAGACAATGGATATACATACAAATATACTTTTTTTTTTGTAAATACCTACATATTATACATAGGAACACACAGACCAAGACAAACATCCATGTTCATGCTCACAAATGTTTGACTTGTGTGGTAATCGAACCCGTGACCTCAGGCGTGGCAGTCGGTTACACTGACCACTACGCCATCGAGGCCGACTGCACAACTGATATGAATGCAACTTTCATATGTTCTAGAAACCCAGTTTCATCAATGAACTAGAAACCCAGTGTTATACTTATTGAAATTTCTACCAAAACCCTTAGTTTGAACATAAACTAATAAAAAGCACTACATTTTTCGTCTGTTAAATAACTTTTATTGCAGTGCTAACATTTTGGCCTACAGACCGAGTAACTTATCTTGCTCGTAGTGTGTGGCGCCACATTCTATGTGGCCACCCGACCGGTGTTCACGGTTAATTTAGTACCTTTTTTATCCGCTCTCCAGATAAGTTGGTGGCATTGTACGAGTTGTGGACATTACGTAGCTTTAAATTCTTTAGCTACCCGCATTAAGCGAACTCGGTAGTAATAAATTACAACAATGGTCGCTCTGAATACACATCTTGAATGTTTATCGTTAAGAATAGGTATTTGTGAAAATATGTAATAGTTTCTTTTCTGCTTGAGCGAAATACATGTCTTGTTTACTGCTTTAATGGTTTTAATGTTAACGAATGGATACGGTAATGGTTTATGTTGTATGCGATAGTTACGTCTTAATACATATTTTAAACTGTCTAATTAGTTAACAACTTAAGCGCTTTACGTGTATGTATAGATGGAGTAATTTTAAAACCAATTGCAATAAGCACAACAAAATGGCGACTTATTAGATTGTTTTTAAAATATTTAGATATTTTCGTATTGGTTTTATAACATCGTTTTATCCTTTTATAAAGTCAAGTAAAAAGCAGTGAAATTGCTAATAGAAAATATATTTATCAACGATAAAGCCATTTTATAGAAAGGAAATATGTAACCTTTATAACAATAAACGTCAACCATAGAATATTAACAACTATTTATTTGAAGGTACTAACATAAAATAAGTTCCAGAAAAACTGTCTTCCTAACATATTCTAGTCTCTAACCTAGTGTGAATATACCCGTCGTAGTGTAAACGAAACTTATTTACCGTAAATATCATAAAACAAAGTACGAACTACATGGTACGAATTTTGAAAAAAGTGAACCCAAAATATCGGCTATAAAGTGGCGGTCTACATAAGTGTAATTCACATGTGCGGGTGTGTTGTTGAACGGTGGGGTGCGGCTCACCTATGACGAACAATAATAACGGGGTAAGCGGCAGCGCGGGCGGCGAGCCTGCCTCCGTCGACATGGATTCGCTCGAGGAAATGCTTCGTAAGGTAAGGAAACTTATGTTAAGTGCACATTTTACGTTGTTTTCCGTTTCAGCACATTTGAAATTTTCTTACTACGGAGATAATATTACACGAACATTTTTTGGTAGACGTCGGCGGAAACGCTGCGAGCTACGTGCCTAAAATCTTGTATTTAAAAGTTAAAAGTTAGTAACGATTTTCATGTTGGTTTCTTTCAATGGTTGTTAAAGCGGCATTTTAGTTTAATCGCCGTGTTTATATAAAGTAGGTATTCATCATTTTATCCATGAATTGGTTTTTAAATTAAAGAAAGACATAATTTTGATAAAAAGTACGTCACTTATCATATATTTTAAAGTTAATACCGTTTACAAACATCCCTGATCTCGTGTATAAATTACGCTCATTTTACATCCAAAGGGTCCTTTTGAATACAAATATTATATAAAAGGAGTGTCTTATGAATAAAGCACTGAATATATTTAACTACTTTTGTAGTACCCAGAATAAAGTGTAATATTTTCTGCCGTCATCTCTTATATTACGTTCTAGTTCATATTATAAAACAAAGCCCCCGCCACGTCTGTTCGTGATAAACTCAAAAATTACAGAACGGATTTTCATGCAGTTGTCACCAATAGACAGAGTGATTCATGTGGAAGGTTTAGGTGTATTTGTTAAAATTTGTTTTACCCGTGTTAAGCCGGGGCAAGTCGCTAGTAAAGAATAAAATTAAATGTGCAATGCAGAGGTACTATACGTGTCTTCAGGTTTTAATCACATATAACAGTATACTAATCTACTCGTAGAAACCTCGGCAATTAATTTTCAACCTCTTCTACTACATAAAACTAAACATGGCTAGTATACATACCACGGATAGAATAAATACAACACCCATTAGTCTCAACTCAACAAGGGTTCTAATTCAAATGCTGCGCAACATGTATGTATATTATTTTGTTATTTGATTTTGTTTGATAAATAACATGCTGTGTATTGATAAACGAATTTATTTAGTCAATCAGAATAAATTAGTATTTTAAAATAGCGTTTCTTTTAAAGAGAATTTAGAGCTTTAGAGATCATTTATAAAAGTTTTAACATTTGTTAGGTATTATGATTCTTTCGTATGTGTTGTTTTATGAATACGGCTGTATTCTTGGCCTGTTATTCCTATGCCAGTAATCAAAAAATAATGCAGGCACCATTAGAAAAGTACAACCTTATTATCTACTAAACTTTATATAATACATATTAAAATACAACATGCAACATTACGTTCTAAATCGTAACACAAGGCGAACTATCTGTCTCCTCGTGACGGGCTACCTGTGTCGAATTAATTAATCCAGTGTATTTACACGTTTATTAATTACATCGTAGTACAAGACGGTGTTCGCGTTTAACTTAGCCTTGAGATATGTACCTAGGAGAGCTAGGTCGATAGTGCACGCGAGCTTACGTTTACACTAATAACCTTCGCTGTTTAGATTTTAGGAGAATGTTGATATTATAGACTTCCGTGCACAAGGTTTTTTCAGATTACGTAGATCGGGTAGTGGTTTTAGCAATTTTAGTCAGTTATTTTATACCAGTAACTATTTTTGCTACTAAGATCTTTAAAACAATGGTAATTCCTAGCAGTACTAACATTCCTTTTACTAATGGTTTACGCAGGATGTTACGTGCATTAATTAAAAAAAAACACCTGTCACATAGAAAGGTGCCGAAAACACTTTACTTGTATATTGTTTTCGGCATCTTGAATTTAATCACTATAATTATGAATACTCATTATAAAACAATACTAGATTTTCCCACTACGTCGCTTGCGTAAATGAAGATTAGGTTAGTACTTTTTGGAAGAAAAGTGCCCTACGTCTTTTTCTGTTTCCCTGACAACGATCAATCGGTCGAGTAGTTGAGTCCTAAAAGCGTAATAATAAACAAACAAATAAACAATCAAACTCTCATTCGCATTTATAATATTAGTTGGGATGCTGTGTAGGTAAATAAAGAACAACTAATAATATAAATTTCAATCAATCCTAAACATTAAAATTAAACTACTATATACGGATTTTATCGCGTTGTTTATTTAACACTGTATCTATTACATAATTTTGAAAACTGTTACGCTACTATTACTATTGAATTTTAATAATTTTTATGCTAATAAAATGATTAAAACTATTTATATTTAGGTTTACACTTTCCCCGACATTTCGGTTGCGTTTCAGCAGCCATGGTCACGGCGAGACATCCTAAACACTCAAAACGTGAAAATCTCATTATTTATTCTCCATGCTTTTTCTCGCAGAATGACAGACCTAAACTTTTTTGTAAGCATCCAATGTAGAACTACCCAAAAATATTGCAACAGAAAAATCTGACCAATGTAATAACTATCGACATATCCTTCAAATCTGGGAGTTGTTCATCGAAACGAAAAAACGATATGCACATAGTGAAATGGAAAAAATATCGCACCGTGACGAAAAGCGCTGGAGGCGACACTTTTCCGAGTTTTTATCTCTTTTAGGGTTACATGCCTCTATAGATAAAATCGGCATCTTTATTTAATGGCTTGCTGTCTATCGTCTATCTGTCTGCTTGTCAAGACTTCGGAGGCTGGGAAATTGACATTAGTATGACAGACAAAAATATATACATATTTGGATCACAAAGTTACTCTTAAGTATTTTAATATAACTCCTGCTACTCCTGTTAAAGAAAGGCAACATATAGCCATATCCATATATTAATAAATCTCCTTAGACATTATAATTCTGTAACAAATCCATGCTTGTAACTTAGTATGATAAAAATACTAAGTGAGTATACAGTAGAGCTCGTATAGAACTGTCGCTTGTCTTGGAACTTCCCAAATGAGCTTGAAGTAGTATTTTTATTATCTTTAATGACAAACTAGCCTATGGCCATAAAGCTGGTGATAAACGGTAGCCACTGCATATGGCTATAACTGTGTTTCAAGGCACACTGCCAAGCCAATGCCTATCGTAAAGTAAGTGGGAACAAGAACAGCTATTCTGCCCAAAATGCTTAAATTGCCTTACGAAGCATTAGAAGTGTAAGAACGACTAAATATATACTGAAACTAGATGACCCGGCAAAAGTTATTTTGCCATAAAAAATTTTAGGGGTGGACAACCCTTATCACTAAGGAGTATGAAAAATAGATGTTGGCCGATTCTCAGACCTACTCAATATGCTCACAAAATTTCATGAGAATCGGTCAAGCCGTTTCGGAGGAGTACGGGAACGAACATTATGACACGAGAATTTTATATATAAGTTAATATTGATGCCTTGAGGAACCCGGTTGCATACTTAATTCACCTGTAATACAACCGGACCGAATATTATAAATGAGAATATGATTTTGTTTGTTTGTTACGCTTTTACGCCTTAACTACTCAACTAATCATCATGCAATTTCGCATACACGTTGTCAGGGGAACATAAAAAACCTAACGTAACCTAATTTTCATTTACGTGAGCAACGCAGCAGACATAATCTAGTACTAAAAGAAATGTGACTAACATTTGCAAAAGTAAAAAATGGTACGGAATCCTACGAGAGTGCGTTTTGTATGAAATCATGTCGTCTGCACTGTCTAGTGCACTCGCCGCTTTTGTAGTTTAGTTATAGATCGGTGCTTGTTAAAATGTCGCCGAGCCGGTTGGTCTATTGAAGGCTTTTGGTAGTTCATTCATATTTTGCGTCTTTGTAAGGAAGGAGTTGAGACTGCGTTAACATTTTGACGACGTCACGTTTTGTTTTTGGGTTTGGACAAATTAATGAGCGTGATCCCATAATTTGTGTGTTACACTTATCTACGTAGTTATAATAAGAGCGTTAGCTGTAGCTTAGGTTTTAAGGTCGATGCGATTTTGATAAAATTCGGTAAGGAAATAGCCATCTAAGAATACTAGCGGTCGCCTAGTGCTCGAAATTCGACCAAAGTTTGCCTGTAAGATATTGCTGATATATGTCATTATAACTGATATATGTAACCATAGTTACGCGCTTCGACTGCGTGTGTCAAATGCATGGTTGTGTGCGTGTAGTGTTTTTTCATTAATTTAATGTATTTCTAATGCATATTTTATATAAATATTAGCATTCGTCACGCCTTCTCCATATAAACTTTAGCTGTGCCAAATTTCATACTCCTCCGGCCGCGCAATTTTCGTAAAAAGGGTACAAAGTTTTTGCTTCACGTATTAATATATAGATAATAATGATATGGAAAGGTATGGTTTGCCTTACCTATTCCAGAAAACAGTCCATGTATTTAAAATAACACGTATTCACTGGCCCTCACTAGTTTACAGTAAATGTTGTATATTGTAAAATCTACTATAATTTGATCCAAGTAAAGTAATTTTATGTAGTTATTAACTTTGGTATATTGTAAAGAAAGTTGAGAACAGAAATAGAAAGGGAGTTAACTTAAGTAACTTCTTTATGAATAATCATAACAATAAATAGTACCCCCACCACTGAGCCTTTTAGCTAATCAAATGTTTTGTTTTTAGTACAACGATAGTATTCTTCATAAACTTTCTCCAACGAGCTTTAGTTTGTGTTCAATGTAATCAACACAAATATTTGTTTTATCTTAAATAGTAGAGATGTTTTTGTTGGATATTTTTTATTCAGAAATTCGGTTGAATAATTATTTTGGCTAGACCTAGACCATTGTATTAGCATGAAAGAATTTCTTCGAAGCATATTAGAGGTTTTCAAAATACAATTATTCTTTATTATATAAAGATTAGTCACTTTGTTGTAAGTGCCAGTCCGATGGTAATAGATTTTGGGTGTTTTATTTTTTTGGTTGTTGAGCTTACTTACTAGTTTGGGAACCACCGAAAGACGATTCTGTCATTTGCAAATAGTATGCCTAAATTATTGCTCTACAGTTATTTTAATTTAAGTCCTTTTGGTTAATTAATGCTATAATTAATTTAACGAGTTTACTTACCTTTTTAACTTTAAATCCAAAATTATAGACTATAGCTTGCGTAAAAATAAACAAAACAGAACGCCATTAAAAAAGTCGTAAAATGAAAATTAAAAATTAATAGCAGGGTGCGTTACCGTATGAAAAGCCATGGGGGTTCCCAATGGCTTTTGGCATACGATGTAGAATTTTTATATTTTTAACGTAAGTGTTTTTTAACTGTGCTCAATTCTGAGGATTATGTAATTAGACGGAAAGCCTTAGGCGATCAGTTAACATTTTTGTAACTGGCTTTTCGGTTCCTTGGCATAAGTTTGAGTTTGTCTTTACAGCAGTTTATGAGGTGCTGGATTCCAACCCCAAGCCGGGCAAAATGCAATTGGATTATTCTTTTAGGAAATTTTAGTAGCGACATTAAATCTGGTAATATGACCAGAGATTCACCCTTTCTTACGTTAATCCAAAAAATGTACTAGTGGCTTACATTAGCAGGTAGATATGTCTGTTAGGAAAATCTCTAAAGCGACCTGCGATCGACTTTTCTATAGTCTAAAGCCTTTTTTTGCTTAACAAACAATGCATGCTTACGTCACTTTGTCACTTGCTCTCCCTTTTCAACTTTATCTTACCTAAAATCGGCTCTTTTCTTCTGTCATCACTTTCTGCCTATCCCTTATGACCGCAGCTTTTATCACGCCCTCCTTTAAGTCCTTTTTTACTGTTAGCTGCCAGACTATAAGTATTTTGGCAGCATCGTATCGTAAATGGCAGATTAGTCTTAAGGCTTAAATGTAAAAACTACATTCACAGCAAAGAGTAACTTCTAACATATTATCTAACACTAGATTTTGCTCGCGGCTCCGGTCGCGTAATTTTACATAGTTTATGTAAATTTTTCTATTCATACTGAACAGTATTTTTCTGGATAAAAGATAACCTATGTCCTTTTCTGTACTCTTAACAACGTGTATACGAAATTTCAAGATGATCGGTCGTTTAGTAAGGCGTGAAAGAGTAACAAACAAACTCACATAAGAATTAGCCCCATATGTAAATTAATTTTTGTCGAACACGTTAATTCAATTGCATTTATTTCCGTATTAAACGAGATTGAATTCATTAACATTGATTCCACCAGTTTCGTTATCAATTCTATCGTATCTAATGTTATAAAAAATCGTTGGCAATTATAATATTCAATTTTACATTGACAAAACCTATTAATTCTTTGTTAATTAATAATTTTAAGTGTGCAGTCGAATTGACGCTGTCATTTTGGTAAATTAATAACCTGCGGGTAATTGATGGTGTGTAGAGATGATTTGTGGGTTATAATTATTATTCATTCGATAATTGATTTGATCAAAATATTCGGTGTTTTTTTTTGTGTATAATATAGGAGTACTAATTAGTTAATATGAGACAGAAATAACTAGCTCGGTTCTTTCTGTCTTAGGCGGTTAGTCAATATATTGCCTTGCCTGTTTTGTCCCTTGCTCCTTTATTTTTCCAGTGATATCTTTATCACACAGCGTAAATTAGTTTTAGCTAAATTATGATTTTGTGACTAAAGTGATATTGGGTATTTTGTCAAAACATTCTTAGAAGCAGTAAGAAATCTGAAAAGAGCAGCGATAGCTCAGTGGGGAGACCAAGACCATACAAGATAAGATAAGATTAGAAATCTGAAATAGTACACGGTAATCGTACCAGGTCCGTTATTTCGTCGGACGTAAAGCTATGGCTGCCGAAATGTGGATTTAGACCTTTGTTAGACCTCATTAGAGAAGAACCGTAAGATTATGTTATTATTAATGATCTTTGGACCAATTCATCCATCACTGGTATGAAGTTTAAGTCTAGTCCGGTCCTTTCGTAGTTATGAAAAACTCATTTTGTCGTAAGGATTTTTTCTATTGACAACTCATTCATAGAGTTTGATACAGGAAATCATATCAGCGGTGGCGACGACGGCCTTTTGTACACTCTGAAGTGCACAGAGTCTATAAGTATTGGTTCTACCGTAGTCTTTGTGACTGTGTGTTGTTAATAAGCGTTTAATAAAACCAGTGGTAGTTTTCCCGTTCCGTTCAACTGTACTTGAAGCCTTATGATCCTGTGAACATTTGCGCTTTTATTGACTGGGTAGCAATTACTTCTTGAACAAGTTATTCTTAACTTAACTTGTAATGTAAATAAGTACTATCAGCATGATTTAAATATTTTATAAAGAGTTTTCCGACTGTAAAACTTGTAAGACGTTTTAAAGTAAATATCTTGATACCCTAAAATCTAGGATGGAGTTAGCATTTAATGTTTCGTGTCTACATCATACGCGGATTCAAAATCACGTGCCGCACAATGTATTCCTGCCTCGCGTACAATAATATATCATTATTATGTCAACATTGTCTTCGGAAACCCACGATTTCATGACAGTGAAGAAGCTACTTCATACGGTCTAGTCACAAGAGGTAACATGAGCTTTATAATGTAATAATAATAATATTCTAATATAATATTCTATCACATACACACAACACCATTTAGCCCAAACTAAGCAGAGCTTGTACTATGGGTATTAGACAATGAATAAACATACATATATACATTCTTTTTGTAAATACATACGTATTATACATAGAAACACCCAGACCAAGACAAACATCCATGTTCATGCACACAAATATTTGACTTGTGCGGGAATCGAACCCGCGACCTCAGGCGTATTTTGACCACCATGTTTTTAGGTCCCACTTCGTGGATGTAGTCGTCTACTAAGCAAAAGTGAACTTCTTGCCACTAACCATTTACCAACAGCAAACACCCAATAACACTATGCTTGATCGAACTGAACCCGATCATCACGATAACACTCAAAATTATGTCACGGGATCAATTCAGTCTAGCTCTATAAACAATTAAGCATACCGTCTCATATTCGCTCAATCTACAACTTATAACAAAATAATGTAGCATTGTAGAGCGCCCTCTGTCGTCACATTTGCGTAACAACTGTAGCCCCACGAGTGGGCCCGGGTACCTACCCGCTATATTATTTATTGCTAACATAATAAGTTTCTGAAACCGGCCTTTATTTGTTTTCTCAACTCGTTACGCCCAAAGATTTGGACCGAATTCCAAAAGTGGATTATTTATTCATTTACCTAACGGCTGTTATTTCAAACGTCACCTGCTGAATTTTACGGTCGTGCGGTGAATTTTTAAAGAATGCTTATGAAATGTCGGTTGTTTGTAATGTATTGGGACAATTTTGTATAAACAATGTGTGTGAAATGACATTCGGGACAAAAAGGTTAATTTGGAAAATTAACCTTTTTGTCCCGAATGTCAAAGATTTGGCTTGTTACGTTGGATAAGGTTGACAATACAAAGTCCTCTGTTGACTGACAGGTTAACTTGATCCTTTATCAATTGTTCAGCTTTATGTTCGCTCATGAGGACAAAATTTATAACATTATATATTATATCTATATATTAATCCGTGAAGCAAAAACTTTTTACGAAATTGCGCGGATGAAGGAGTATGAAATTTAGCACATTTAATATTTATATGGCGAAAGAGTGGCAAATCCTAATATTTTTATAAAATGTGCATCACAAATACATTAAATTAAACGAATCGCGTTCGTTGTATTTCGGCATTGTTCGGCTGATGTCATAGAAATCTTCGTAACTATGGTTACATAATTTATGTGGAGTAGGTGACTAAATGTAATGTGATTATAAGGGTATGGTTATAGACAATAAAATCTTAATAACGATCGAACTTGCTATTAAATGTAAATGCACGGATCGAGTAGGGGTAAAGTAGTCTATAGTCTCCTCACCACTGCAACTGCGCCTAGATTGTGGGTATGTGACAAACATTTGTGTGATCCGCAAATGGTGTCCAGGTGATCTTTGTATCCGTTCTTTTAAATTATTGTGAAGGTTCTCTTGACACAGGCAATATACTTCGAGCGAAAGTTGCCTTTAAAAAATAAAATGTTGTTTACATAAATGTTTTGTTCCATTACGAATAAAACATTCCCTTTCAATTGACTTTGCAAATAAAATTGCGAAACGATAGGTTCTAAGTAAACATCCAATGAAAAGCCAATCGCCGTTTTCGCGCAGCATTAACCCATGACTATAAACGGAGCCCTAACAGTTAAACATAGAGCCAAGTAATCAGGTCCCAAGTAATCACGTAATCAATTCCGTTTAAAGGCACTCATAAAAACAACTTTTAATTGTTAAGAGACTTTGACGTGCACGGCAGAAACGGGCAAACTTCTTTTCATTTTTATTTAAAGACTAACGAAGATTTTAAGCTGGGAGGTTGTAAAAACTTAAGACAACGCCTTCGGAGCCACTTTGGAGCTTAAAGTTAAGCTCGGTGCTGAAGTTGAGCTTAGTATTAAACATTATTTGCTTTGCTTAGTTGCTTCAACGGGTCATAGATTTCGTTTTGAATGGCCCGGTAGGCGATAGTTCCGTCGACGGATACGGTTATAGCCATTCTATTTAAATGCTTGCAAATATGGGATAGTCCAGAGTCGTTTGAGAGATTTTAGAGCCTCTTATGAATGTTTTCTTCATCATATCTTACCAGCACTATTGTACAAAGTGTTTCTGAATAGGAGTTAATTTATATAGTTGATAATTCTTACCAAGTGTTGGTTAGCAGACGCTTCACAACTTTCAAGATTCGAACACTGACAACGTGTATGCAAAATTTTATGATGATCGGTATAGTAGTCGAGGCGTGATACGATACAAACAAACTCACATTCGCATTTAAAATATTAGTCAAGATTAGGATTAGGATTATCTTGTTTACTTTTAATTGTCATCTTATTTTACAAACAAGCTCGTTATAATATCTACATATCTACATTCTTAGCAAGAAGAAATTCGTAGCCTTTGGCTCCCCTCCGGGAAATAGACGAAGAATAATATAGGACCCATAAGTAATCCCGGAAAACGCCGCTGGTTGTTTTAAGCATAATACGACTATTCTCATGATAGAGTACGACACTATAAACAAAATATAATGTATTGGTTAAAATAAGCATGCTTATGGTTCAGTATGAACACATATTTAGATATCCACGCCTTCCGGCCATACTAAAATTGTGCAATATAGTGCCCTGCAATGCAGTTCATAAAGAGGGTTGTATAAATCGAGTCAAAACGCGCGGCTGGCGCTAAAACCGATTAATGTGAGCAGCACACGCAAGATTGCAGTTAGAAGGAAAAAATATATAAACTAGCAACAAAACTACGGCCAAGTTGAATGTTCTTGCCTTATTAAATAGTTACGCTGTCTGAAACTTTCCCTATTTGCGTTGTGTCGGGTTTTTGTGTAAAGAATGCATTTGTCCACTAAAGGGACTTCGCTATGTGGGGAGGGTCCGGCTAGTTTTAATTGTCAACTTGTGTTATTAAAAGGTTGTTTAGAATGTCGTTGGGGGTGTTTTTTCTTTTAATTAAAATAGGAATGGGAATTAATTCATTAGCTGCTTTTAGTTGCGAATTATGGAAACACACAGACAACCGAGAATTGTTTTATAATCTAATCAAACTAGAACGTTATGTACTATACAGAATACAAACTCTACGTCGCTTATGTGATTGTTATTATATTACATAACTGGTCTTAGCCATGTTTAAGTAAGTAATTGTCTGGAAATCAGACGAACAGGCGATTTTTCGAGAAAGCAGACCTACCGGTATCTTTAAGAAATTGTTGATACTTGTTCGTACGAATCTATAATATTACTTAGCTATGGTCTCTTAAATTATAAAACTGAAAAAGGGAATTCTGTGTCTACGTTTTATTTCTTTATATTAGTTTGCTTATTTGTCCTAGACACAAATACCACTGAAGGGATTGTGACAAATTTTCAATTAACAGCTATATAAAGGTTCAATTTTAAGTTAAGTAACCAGTAATGTGACGGAAATGAAATTACAATACTTTAGGTTAGCAGGTTTACATAATATTGTCTTCTGTTTACGCGAATGTTATTTATTGAAATTAAACTACTATATACGGATTTTATTGCGTTGTTTATTTAACACTTTATTACATAATTATTATTTTGAAAAACTGTTATACTACTACTACTATCAAATTTTACAAATTTTTAATCTAATTTAATTATTAAAACTATTAAAACATTTTTTTTAATTGTTTTTTTTTTTGTATTTAAGTTTACGCTTTCCCCGACGTTTCGGTTGCTTTCCAGCAGCCATGGTCACGAGGTGACTAAGATGGTAGCTGTCTCAATGTTGCAGTATAGTTATTTCAGAGTACCCGAACATAATTTAATTATTGGTGTTTCTATTTACGCAGAATGAACTCAAGTATCATGAAGTCTAGCTGTGGTTTGCTTCTTTTTGCGTTTGACTATTTGAATTACTGGATCCCAAGCTGGTGGTATATTCAAACCATCTTCTCTATTGAAATTAGGATGTTTTTTGATTTCAATAGCCTCGCGAAGCATCCTTGGTAGGAATCGGTGTTTTTTTACAGGTACAGCTGGTGTGAACATGTGCAACAGGGGACCAACCACCCCTGATGCACATGCTCACACACAGCAGACTTCATTAAGCGTTGGTGTTTTACATCAGCTATGTGTTCTTTTATAGTTTGACCAATGTATGAGAGTCCACAGTCACAATTTATTTTATAGACCCCTTCATCTTGTAGAGGTAATTGGCACTAGACGGAGGGAAAAATTGACTTACCTTCGTTGGCGGCTTGAAGTATGTGTTAATTGAAGCTCGCTTCAAGATGTAGCCAATCTTGTCAGTGACACCCCTTACATATGGCAGGCTTGCGCTCGGGTGTGGCTGGCTTTTCTCGGGATCTGTGACAGCGGCGCGACATTTGGAGCTTGTTGTCTTGCAGTACTTGTTTGACATGTTGAAGCTCGGCGTCCAGGTGTTTCTTGTCACAGATCCCGTGGGCTCTCTGAAACAAAGACATTCCCACGGTAGCTAACTGTTTAGGATAGCGGTGAGTGATTTAAACGGTGAATCCGTTTAAATAGCTATTTGTGTGGGTATTTTTCCTATACACAGTGTGGTTCAAAGTATGTTAGCAGGTTTACCAACGTACTGCCTAGAACTGCGTACTGCCTTATGATTTGATAATTGTAGAATTCGTTTATTCTTTTCTACAATTTATTTTACGACTTTACTAGAAAATCAGGCGGTAGTAAAATACTAGCTCACTTACTGACAACAAGAACAACATAACTGGCCATTTATTTTTCTATTCTATAGTATGAATCGTCTAGTATCTTCAATCATAGTTTTATAGCAAACTTATTTTATCTTAAAGTAGCCATTCAGCTATAAAGTATAATGGCTAATAACGACAGTAAAATCTAGGTCTAAGTGCCACACTATCAAAAGGTCGTAAAACGACTTCAGATGTACAAGTAGGTTGTACTATCTACTGAAGTACATGTTTATTTGTCATACATTTGGATCGCATCCAAACCGTCGTTTTGATATTGTACCTACATCAAATTCAATGATAACCAGCTTCTATTTATGTTTGGTAGTTTGCTAATCATCGTGTAAATTACTTGTATAAACATTGTTACCAATTGTTAATTAATGTTTGCTTTTGCTAACATTTTGGTAATGTTATGACAGTTTGTTTGTTGTGTTTCGAATTGGAAATTATTATAGAGTTATTGTGTGGGTAGTTTTGTTGATCCGTTTTTTAGTTAGTCAGTGGCAGGACATTGGGTAGCTAATGTGGGGAAGCTCACTGCTTTTTGGAGTTGTAAGAGAAAATTCTCTAGTTACTTTGCAGGACCGAGAGGGGATTCCCTAACCAGGAGTCACCACCACCTCTCAATAATAGACATATATACATATTCTTACGCCTATATACCGAAGAGGTAAGGACTAACATGTTGCACCCACAAGCCGCCAGCTATGTTTTAAGGTCCCACTTTATAACGTGTTAGCCTAATGCCTCTACCGGATACAGTTACAGACTTTGTTGACTCCGCTACTGAGCATTCGTAAACGGAAATAACGAAAAATATTTTGCACAGCCTAAAAAAAAGCAGCGATAGCTCAGTGACCAACAGACTGCAATGCAGAGGGTCTTGGGTTCGAGCCCACGTCGCGCACATCTGACTTTCGGAAGTCATGTGACTTTTCGAAATTATGTGTGTATTGATTGACAATTATCGTCTGCTCCGTGCCTCGGAGAGCACGTTAAGCCGTCGGTCCCGGCTGCTATGAACTTCTATGGCAGTCGTTATTGGGAAGTCGGTGCCCTATAATATCCTGACATTGGTCTAGCCTTAGGGAATCCTTAGCCTTCGGGTTGCAGAGGTCAGGTGGTAGCCGCTCCGTGTAAAAACTGATATCCAGTCAAATCCGGTTAGACCAGAAAAGCCGACCACAAGTGACTTGGGAATAATAAAGGCTAGGGAGAAGAATCTCGATACGTACCTGTACATTCGATTTTAAATCATTTCACTAATAGAAAGTTTGAAACTGTGCTACGAGAGGGCAGCAGCGGTTGGCAATTAGTATTTTATTAAATCTAGTTTGCAGGCAAGTGTGACATTACCTTTATTATAAACAACTAGATTTTACCCGCGACTTCGTTTACGTTAATTTATATTTTGCACAGCCTAGGAATCGAAACCGAGAAAGACCTCTTGCAGTGGACGCATTCACTATTGCAGCGCCACCAAGTCAGGCAACTCTGTACACAGCGCAAAAATCACCAAAAGAAATTAAGCCTGCTTTCCAAATTGAGAACTACATATGACAATTTTAAATAAAACTGTAATGTAATTTTATAGCTTCTTATCCTGTCAATAAACAGATAAAAGCTTGTATATGACTATCAAAGCAACATGAGCTCTCCACATATTGCCATAATAAATATAATAATAATTTATTTAAAAATGAAATTACATTGTAGTTATATACACAGTCTTATTGCTATACACGATGACAGTATACATTAACTACAATAATGGTAGGTGGAGTACTGTTCTCCTAGATAGGCTACTGAGCAGCCTGTGTTAAGGAGGTACAGTGCCGGCCCCCTACTGGTTGTCGAATTTTATCGGTACACGTGATACAATAAATATACTATCATTGTACTTTAATATTCAATCTTAAAAGCATTTGTATTCGGTATAGTATTGGATTTCTTCGTGTTATTTTGTTTAACACTAGGAACAACCGGGTTAACTTACGTTTTGTTTCATTTATGTTTGTATAACCTGGCTCCGTGCGGAGACCTGGTGACATGTAATACAGGTAATTTTATACCTACCACAGGCACCAGCGATCCGATAATGTTTTATATTGCTACTCTGTAACTACGACTCTATGTGTATCTCGGTTTTGGTGAGAAATAAACGATTTATTTATTTATTTTATTTATTTATAGGTATAAAACTTGCCGCATTAGTTGATGCATGACGAGTTACTTGAATAGACGTTGTTATATCTTGTTTTATTGGCTAGCCTATTGTTTTAAATGATCGTAATTATTGCTAGCATGTCATTGCGGGTCAGAAATTAATTTGAGGCATTAGTAGTTCGGAGTCTAAATTATTAGAGTACGTTGTTTTAATGATCATACAGTCTCCTGCGACACAGATTATTATTGGATCTAGTGACTACATTTGTAAACTCTAAGTTGCTATTGAGAATCTCATAGTAAAAAAAATACCAGCTCCTCAAACCATCTAACCATCGATATCACGGTACACCGCACACACGAGCGCAAACTTATCCCACAAAACCAACAAAGCACGTATAAAGACTGTACTTTAGTTTCAATCTAAGGATATACCAATTACTTTAACTAAACTTGTCTCCAAGTAAAAGGCTTCGTAATTTCCTTCGAAACGAGCAGCGACGTTTATTCCAACAAGACTCTTCATTATAAAAGCTAGGTTTCTCTTTGTAAGGAAACTACTGATCCAATTTTCAAGAATACCTTATATAACCGATACCTGGAAACTTGTCGGGTTGCTAGAGAGAGATAGACATAGTCAGGATAGTGCCGTCTTATTTATAGAAATATATAATCGAAGGCAGTCTAGTAGCGGTGCTAGATTTGCTTGGGTAACTAGGTTGGGCTGTTTGATTGAATTGTGAATATATTTGCCTTTAAATGTTCGAGTGGAAGAATTGGGTTTGGTTTTGAATACAATTGTATTTGCAAATATTAATACCTGTATATCGCAGAAGAGAAATAACACCCACTATTCGTCAGCTATCTTTTTTTCATTATAAAGTATTAGCCTATAGCCGTCTACTAGTCAGATAACTACCTCTGTGGCGCAGCGGTATTGAATGCTGTGCATGAGGTGTCAGGTTCACATCCCGAGTATATAACATAAAGTTACTCGGTTTTCTGGTAAGAAATCTCAATAGCAGCCCGGCGGCAGAAAATTGGATGTGTTAGGCACCCACTGTGTCTCGAAAAGCACATAAAGGTCTGCACCAAATTTCCCTCGGTTGCGTCGGATTGCCGTCCCATCGAATCCTTAGAATTAGGCAACAGAAAGTACACTTGTATTTGAGCACACACTTAAGTACTATAATATCTCCTGCGCAGTTAGCCAGTTCCTGTTGAGATTAGCCGCCGTGACTGAAATTCGGTCTAAAATACATTATTACATCGATAGACGATCGTATCGCATGTATCAAAAAAGGAATCGGGAATCAACCCCAAGACCACACGACAAAGCATCTCACTTCACCTATATCACCTATTAGATATTGGCCGCGGTTGTGCTCGCATAAATCTAGGTTCGGTAAGCAACAGTATCTTTTTGTCAATAAAAGAAAAAGTTCTCTGTTGTCCTTACAATGAGTATGCGAAATTTCATGATGATCGCTCGAGTACTTATGGCGTAAAAGCGTAACAAACAAACTCACATTCGCATTTAAAATATTATTTAGGATAGTGCAGAAACTCGCTAGAATATACTTAGTAATTCATACGTCATTTGGCGCTTAGCTTTGAGGCTAGGCTCACTGAACATTTACATAATAATAATTTATGAATTAATTAGGTACGCACGCACACAGTTTATCTTAAAACGTTACTCAGACGTCAGAATAAATGATGAAGCCTTTGTCTTCTTACGCGGGCATTGACCTCGTTAGATGTTTTACAAGTGTTGCTAGAATCGAACATGTATATCTACATATATACATATACTTGTACATATGCTGTTTATGTGTGTGTGATGGTACCTATTTGTTTACTCACACGCAGACATACTTAGGGTGTACATGAATAGGGGAGTTTAAAGATATATTTGAAATTCGAACTCATTTATATAGCTAATCGCGGATATCGTAACTCTAACATGTACAATAGAGGTGAATCTGGCAAAGAATACGTGTCCTACACCTTTCCACCTTTTTATTAGTGATTCTAGGATCGTAATCTAAAATATACAAGGTCCTAGATGATTCTAGTCTTATCTTGATAGATTAACCCTAAAATCATGACTCTAGGATCGTCCCTAGAATCAATTAATAAATTGGAATTGCTTGATGGCTTCGAGCAGTAATTTCAGTTGTAAATCAAAATTATCTCATTCCTGTTCGGCTTTTCTTTTTGGTGACTGATGTAGATTACATATTTAGTAGTTAATGCATATCTCTCATGAGCCATGAGTGACAGTTAGGAAAATAATAATAAAAGGCATTTTCTTATGTTGATGATATTTAGTGTTTGCCTCAAAGTTTTCCATGGCCACTATCCAGTTCACATACAAAATGTAAGTTTCAAAGTGTACAAAATTGGCCGTCTAACAAATCAAAGAGCAGAAAGAATGAGCAAACCGCATTCACTTTGCACGAACTTCGCTCACGTTTGAGCCAATCCCATTGCACCGAAGTATTTACCATACGAAACTATTTTATCTAGTTCCAATGGGCCAGTAAAACGTTTTCAAGTTAAATTTTACACTTGTCGACGTTCGGAACACAAATAAATCGGCCGATTTAGAAGCTCTAGCCGTTGCCTCGCCAGTCAACGAAAGGCGCACCTTCGGAGCTGGCGTAATGTAAAAGATTACAGCGGTTTTCTAATTAAAGTCAATTGCGGTACTGGTATGTACGATAAAGAAACTCTAGAAAGTTTTATGAATACCGAATGATGGCTTAGACTCTTAAAAAGATAGTTTAGTTTAGTAATGGCATCGACTTAAAAATATTTTTCTTAATCGATAGAAATTAATGTTGTTTGCCTTCGTCACCATGTTTATTAATTTTCACTTTTAAGAGTTCGAAAAAACTCTTATACAACATCTTTGTCCGTCTGTCTCTTACACAACTTTCAACTCAAGAACCGTAAGAGCTAGAGACTAGCGGTTAACGCCATTCGACTCAGCATAGTTGATATACCCCGCAATGACTATGACCTTTGACCTTTGACCTCAAAGTCACGTGATACCATTTTTTCGAACTCTAAGATTTAAGGCAATTCATTGCCGTTTCTCACTTGTTCAATCTAGCCTTTTTATTTCCAAGTGTATTGGTATCTGCTAAATAGAATAACCAGAATCAAGTAAATATCAATTTCTATACAAAACATCTATCATCCCTTCATCTTAATTCTAAAGGGTTAGTAATGTTCCAAAGCTAGCCTAGCTATTAAATTTTTCAGTATTCTGATTGCCTATATTGACTAATATAAATGTTCATAACAGTCGAGACAAACGCCTTTATGTGCTCTTCGAGTGCATTTTAAATCTGACGTGTATATATATTAACTATGTATATAAAACCATACAACGGCAATAGCCTAATGGAAAGCCGTTGGACTGCCACACAGAGGCCTTGAGTTCAAATTCAAGGCGCTCATTTCTGATTTTTCCAAGTTATGTGCGTATTAAAGATTCAATTAAGCATCGTGCGGAAACCTGCATGTCCGAGAGTTCTATCTAACGTGCAGGTTTCCTCACGATGTTGATAATGTTTCAAAGATATGTGAAGTCTGTCAACCCGCACTGCGCTAGCGTGACGGACTATGGCATAACCCTTCTCTCACTGAAAAGAGGCCCATGCCCAGCAGTGGGACAGATTAATACAGGGCTGATATTATTATATATATACATATATATATAAAAGCCTATCACGCTAAAGCTTGTACCTTGTAGCTTGGCTCCAACCACGATTCAGGCATCCCCAGCTATATTTTACAGGTGCCTGCGGAAGGTGGACGGTAAACGTCGGCTCCAAGGATACCCTGATTGCTGGCTTTAACTCCAATCATTTAGACGAAGAATAGTCGGATTAACACTCTTGGTACCTTTCTCGACTTGTCACGAGATTATTACGTTATATTTCTTTAGAGTTAAGTTATTTAGGAACGTTAAGACTTTGTGAAATGGCTGGAGTACTTGTAGAGACGGAATTTCTTCTTCTTTCTATATTTTGAAACGAGAATTTCATGTAAGTTGTTTTTTTTCGACAACATGAAAAGCTTAGTAACTTAAAGGGTCATTTCTGTCGCGCTATCTTTCTTTATTCAATATATTTCAGTTTCCTTCTTTTGTTCTCTTTTTAGTTTCAGTTCTCCAGAGTTCCTCCTCTCTCTCTTCCTAACTAAAACTAAAAAGAGAAGAAGTGGAATGGTCACGTCTAATGTCTTTAATTAGCTTTTTTATTTTCTTCATACTACTTCGATTGGATTTGCACCTTGCTTGGATAGAATATGTTTAAGAAAGCATCTTGCCACAAAGATACCGCTAGACGAAATATTAAAAAACAGTCTAGAAGACACCTGATATTTTTTCCAGCTTGATACTGAAACTATAATTGTACAAAAGCATGGAGGCTTATACGGAAGACATGTCATAGTTTGGATTGGCTTAATCTTTATTATTAAGCAAACTTTAAGTCCATAGATAAGTGTACCTAAGTATTTGCTTAAATGTAAGTCTTTAATAATAATTAAAAAAACAAAAATTTAAACAAGCGTAAAGTACTCTTTACAAATTGGTTTATTCATTACATATACTAACTAGTTTTTACCTACTGCTTTGTTCGCATTGTCCAGAAAGCAAGTTTTGAGTGGCTTAATTTACTTTTACACCTAATTTTATCAGTAAGAGTGATGGATTAACAACACCCAAACTTCCATATTTATTAAGTAGGATTAGTACCGGCGATAGGGTCCTATCACCCTTACGTGAGAACTGGAGAAATGTAAGAGTAATAAACATCTGTCTATCCTTTTTGGGATATACTAGCGTAAGTCTATGTATTCATCATCATCATCATCTCAGCCGAAAACGTCCACTGCTGGACATAGGCTTCCCCCAAGGTCTTCCACACAGGCCGATCTTAGGCCACCCGCATGCAAACGCTCCCCCCATACCAGGTCGGTCGATCCACCTTTATGATTAGAATAACTAAGACTAACAGGCTAAGAGCCTTTTTCAAGACAGTCTCCCATCAGACATAACTTTTTTTACGAAAATTTTATACATATATTGAAATTAAATTACTTTATATGGATTTTATCGCGATGTCCATTTTTAAACACATATTACATATTTTAAAACTATTACGTTACTATTTTTAAACTTTACTATTAGTTAAGTTAATTATATCATTAAAACTATTTTTATTTAAGTTTACACTTTCCCCGATGTTTCGGTTGCTTTTTAGCAGTCATATTTATGGGCAAATCTATCAAAATTTCACAATATAATTATATAATAAACCACACAAAAGCAGTATTAGTAGAGTTAAGTTGTATACAACAGTCAACATGTTCCCTTCGCCTTATACAAACCTCACCTTTTCGATTTGCAAATACAATCTAGCGAAAACATAGACCAAGCCCGATGTACATAGTCAGTATATAACACCTCGTATTTATTATGTACCTATCGATACGCCCGCCGATACCGTGCGTAACGCAGCCTGTACGTGACTGTACTGGCGGTGGGAAGCACTTGTGTTTGTGCTTGTACGCTGATTTCGCATGGGAATGTGCTTGAGTGTACCTACAGAATATGGATATTGATAGGGAATTATGAGTAGGTGAGGTACGGTACAGTCGCGTACTGTGGTAATACGGATTGTAGGTAGATATGAATGGCTGGATTGAAGGTAGTTTGAAAATAGCAGTGTTACTGTTGTTTTGACAATGCAATATCTAGTATTTTTAGTTTATAAGAATTATCAGTAGCTATATTATTGTTCATTTACAAACTTACTTGTAAACTACTCTTAAATATTTAAAAGGTGGCTAAGTATTCATTAGCGAGTCCTCAGAAAGTCACAAGTACAAATATTACTCAGCATTAAGTGTTAGTTGAACAATAGCTAAGAAACAGCGGTCGACCATTGATCAAAAGTTATTCATTGATGAATAACTTTTGATCAGTGGTTGAATTCAAATTTGCTTCTACTCATGAAAGCTCCTCGAACAGGTTTTTGTTTAATGCAAAATGTTTGTTTCCTTTTTATTATTCTATTTTCTATTAATATATTTTATATAGGTCATTGACGTGTCCAAGAATTGTTTGCACATTTTTATGGAAATAAAGATTTTTAACTTTGACTTTGCCTTTGATCGCTATTCAGTTGAGAGGTAGTTTAGTAATAATTAGCGATATTATTATAAGTAAGGCGTATAGTGCACAAATATGCACGAAAACATAAGTTTAACTTTTACAGGGAATCAAGAGTAATCTTATTAATAAGAACATATTCTTGTTAATAAGATTAATCTTGGTTCCTCAACGCACAAAGTCCGATGGAATGGCATTCCGACACGACTAGAGAAAGAACAGATACAGGACCAACATCTCTTAGAAAGCACGTCATGCTACTTTTCAAGGGACGGCGTCCATCACCGCTAAATTCCCAACACTACCTACTTTTAATAATAATATAATTATAAACTGTCCTACTATTAACAATAATATAATTTCTTCAGACACAATAATTTTTTGCTGGTCTGACCTGGAAATCTATCTCCAGCCATCATACACAACAGTCGCCTTCACTACTATTGAGTCAATTCACAGCAAGTAAATGATAAAACGAGTTTAACTGGCGTATACACATGAACTTACTATAACTAGCGTTGTCAGTTCAAAATAGTACTAAACCTAACACTTCACGCATCGCGTCCCGGTCTAAGAGGCCTCGCCGCAAATGACAGAGCGCAACCAAATGCGGTCGAGATGCAAATCAAACCGAATGCCCGCTCTGAAATGTTAATGTATCTAACTGTCTGGGAAATGGTGACGGCACGGATGGCGCAACGGCTTAAGTGTTTATCCCGGCCATTGTAACACGCAAGTGTGTCGGGTTCAACCTCTGCACGAGACTCAAGTTGATTTTAATGCCTGTATGCATAAGTTATGACTTTCATTATGTAATAAACAGGTTATTTATAATTTTTTCTGTGGCTTAATTTGCGATTGTTTGCCGTTGTTTGAAGTGCTATATTTTAAGTATTAATGGCTGAACCATTTTTTGTATAATTTAGTATTAAGATGTACTTGGGGTGAATACTACACTACTTTAGGAAATATCACAAATGGTTTTTGTGATACATACTCAACTTAAAATATAGTATGTTCTTGATTTCACACCGAACAATGAAACAATTTTATCAAAAAAAAAAAAAGACTTCTTTATAAAAATGTCAAAGTCAAACCGATTGATCAATCACAAAGATTAAAATCCTTACGCGATCAAATTACGAAGTAACCAGGAAACGCGGATAATCATGTGCGCGGGTGAAACTCGGGCCGGAAGAGGAAACACCCGCTAATGTATTCGTCGCACGTCCAACGACACCCGGTTAAATCTGGGCAAGGTGAAGATATAGGGTTAATCTTAATCTTTCCACCCTTTAAATTATGAAGGATTCTTTTTGTTTTAATTAATTGAGATGATTAATCATCCTGAATTTTAGCCTGCGTCTTCAGTCAGTGAGGCGGGTATGGGTATAAAAAGCTCGTCTGAAAATCGTGTTCTTCAAAATTCTCGGGTTCTTTACCCGGGTCAAGCAAAGTGTAGCTTTCTATCAAGAGATTCTCAACAGCAACATAGAGTTTATCGTCTATACATTACAATGGAATTCAACTGCATGGAAGGCGTAGCGGTTTAAGTGGTTGCCTCGCCACTGCCATTGCGCCGAGTGTTGTGGGTTCGAATTCCGCAGGAAAAACTTTGTGTGATCCACAAATAGTTGTTCCGAGTCTGGGTATTTTTGTGTCCGTTGTTTGTAAACTTTCCCGCGACACAGGAATAACAACTACTGCGAGAGTTAACTTTTTAAATAAAAAATTCCCTTTTTTTATTTAAAAAGTAAACTCCCGCAGTAGTAATTATTATAACTTAAATAGACATAGCTAAAACTAAGTGTGATACACCTCTTCTGCACACTTCAGACGAATACGAAGGTAATATAATATGCTAGGTAAATTATAATATTTCGTCAAAATTTATTGAGACAATTATTAATTTCTAAACGAATTAAGACGTGATGTGTTTCATTAAGTTGCCGCCATTTTGACCGGGAAGCAAAGATGGTTGATAACCCTCTCGCACTGAGCTGTTTAATTAATTTAATTTACTCCAGTCTATGTCGAAGGCTGATTTACATTTTTCATGAATGATGAATGGAATGATTAACTTTGTTTAATGAAGTATAATAAATTAATAGAGGTACGTAGCAATCATCGCGATCATAAATCATCTATTATAAAATTTGAACCGTGTTTTTGATAGAATTGTATGTGTGATTTTGTTATTACAGAATATATAATGGTAATACGTGTCGTCGCATGTATATTGAAAACAAGATCTTAAATATATATGTATATGACTAGATTTTGCCTACGTCTTCGCTCGCGTAGTTGTAGATTATAAAAGTACTTTAGTCTGGATGAAACCCTATGTCCTTTTCTGAACCCCGAAATTTCATGATGATCGGTCGAGTATTTAAGAAACAAACAAACTTATAAACAAACTCACATTCGCATTTATAATATTAGTTAGCATAACCGTAGTAGTTAGTAGTTTTACTTGTATTCTACACAGCTAAATATTATAAAACGAAAGAAAATTATTTATTTAAATACGCTCACATTTTGATCACTAGGTGACCACTAGTTATTATAAAACCATGTCTCAAAGGCTTTGTTTTAACTAGATCGACTTTCAAAAACATAAACACTACGTGCCTCTAATACCTCAAAGAGTCCCTGTGGGTAAACATTGATTGATACATGTTGAGCTTCAAAGATAACCAAACAACGAACTGAACCCGTGACTTTACCCTCAGTTTGGCCTACTTTCAGGTGTCAGCCGACCCGCCTTTCGCTACGAATTACTAACATTTACATATTGCAATTAAGACCCTTTATGCAAAAGAATATTTTGGGAAGGAAATAATATTTTGTATTGAATGTGGAGAAACGGGTCAGTTATTGGGCTCGTCATTACAGGCTGAAAATAGAAGCGTATCTCTGTATAATGAAAGTTATAAGTGATGAATTGGCTGAAAATAAACTTTTTGATTATTTTACATAATTTGCGGGTTAAAAAATTAGTAGTTAGCAAAGACAAATTAAATATTTTTCTTTAATTTGCATAGGCGAGACCTTTATGCGTAAGCAGTCTGAGACTGGGTGTGGAATGCTGTAAATGAGCCTGTGGAGCTTTGAAGAATGTGAATAAGAGTGACAACACCAAGTGATTTGTTTTGAAATTGAATAATGTACCAGTTATTGTAGAACACTTGCTAGTTTAATACGTCGCTTCTGCTGAAAACTGTATAACAAGAATAATAAGAAAACTGAAAAAGCCGTAATCCGATGCTATTCTTATTTTTAGTCAATACATTGTGTTCTAGAGGCGTGGTGGTACATTGTGCGAAAATGGTTGAAAACGCGTTTCATTACTTGCTAATAGAAAAGTGTTGTTAAAAAGAACAAAACTAAGCTTTGACACTGTTACGGGTCGTAAAATATATTTTATAAAAATAGTACTAATAATACAAGTCTTTTTGACAGGATATAAAACGCCTCCTTGGTCTACTGACGCAAGTTTTCGCGTACACTTACTACTGATCGAAAAGCCTACCGTTCGATTGCTGGGTCCGGCAATGTGCTATAGAGTAGTTGTCTGAAAATGTATTGATTATACTCTTTTTAGTATAGTATGATAAACATATATATTTAAAGCTATTGGTGGTTCATCCAATTTTTATATTCCGACTGGAGATGAATCCACTTGGCGCAAGAAGACCACCTTAACTACTGCTTCAATTAATTCAAAGTATTACTTATATTATCAAAGCTTATACATAGAAATACCAGGGCAACGCTCTTCCAAAAATTTACCACAAACTTCACGTTTTATCATTTGAACCGTGAATGCACGACCGCGGTACATGTTGATCCGCTTTGCAATAAACGCGATCGGTGCTATTGATTTATAGCCGTTTAGAGCGTATTAGTGGCTCAGCATTTATCTTTGTTGTCAGTCATCGGCCGTGCAATGGGTTTTGATGGGTTTTGCATATATGTTGCGATATTAAACTAGCGGTTACGTTCGAGGATTAGGGTTTGTGTAGCAGCGTTAACGTGGGAAGGCTAATGGACCTAGTATAGGACTCGAATTTTCCTCTGGAAAATCTCTATGCCGAATAATTCAAATTCGAATATCTTACCAAGAAGTTTGTAGTTTGCGTTTCTTGTTTTTTCTGGCCTGTATTTTGTGCCGGTTTTGAATATGTAACCTCATTAGAAACATTTGAGCCTAGAAATTGTTATACTTATCGTAAATATGGGTCAACGTCCTTTGAATTTGGCTATAATGTTAGACTACTGCTTAACTCTACACTGCCTTTGATATTAATAATGTTGGCATATAGTATTAAACTCATCATCCTCTTTCTATTAAAGGCTATATGGAGAAGGACAGATAATTCAATAGATCTATCTAGTTAACACAATCCTTTCGTAATTAAAATGAAATTAAGAGAGCCATAATAAAGTGTAGTAATGTTCTGTTTGTCGTTTTTCTTTTCTACGAGAACCATTTTTGTTGAAAAAGTTTAAAATGTTGTCCGGCAAACATTGTTCCGTCCGGTAATAGATTATTGTCCGAACATGGTCACAAGCATATCTGTGACCATTAAGTAATGGTAAAAATTTCCCTAACTCAGCTTATGTTTGTTGCATGTGGTTAAAAGTTATTTTATTTAAATATTTTCGATAAATCGGATAGCTGCTTCCCATATAACTATTTTGAAAAGTGACTAAAGATTTTGGTTTTGTAAATATTTGTATAAATAATAATAATAATATCAACTCTGTATATAACCTGTCCCAATGGTTATTTAAAGATTACTGTGTTTAATCGTATATAGAACTTCTTAAAATTACTTTTTCTTAAGGGAAACACACTAAACTTAAAGACATATTCGAGTAAAACAAAAATACTTGTACTACTAATCTACATAGATTAATAGTACAAGTAAATTACAATTGCTAGCACATGCTAGCAATTGTATTATAAACAATATTCGTGCGACATGTCAGTCATTGAGCCTTCTATTCAATTATCATGTCGAGAAAAGTGTTATAGAGTACAGTATTGTCGGTGCTGGGTTTAATTAATATACCTAGAGCTTTCTATATTAGAAATTAGTACCTTCGAAAAGCTTGCTGCTATAAACCGTAAAATCGAAATAAAGTGGAGTGATTTAAAACTTAGTCCATTTTCTGATTTAAATGTAATCCTTTCATTATATCAGACCTGTTTATAAATTGCCTCACTGCGTATCTCGAGCTTCCCCTCAGCGTAAGAAGGGTTAACACAATTCCTTCTTTATACAATTTCTTAATCTTTTGC
Source organism: Catocala nupta (assembly GCA_963675205.1). Taxonomy (NCBI): domain Eukaryota; kingdom Metazoa; phylum Arthropoda; class Insecta; order Lepidoptera; family Erebidae; genus Catocala; species Catocala nupta. Next base: position 8,592,416 of record OY776091.1, on the reverse strand, counting down.
GTCGCAAACACATTTAACCTCAAAGAGCCGTTACAATCAAAACGCTAACCCTCCAATGGTGATTCGAATAATTCCGGATTACGAACACACGGCGTTGCTCACGATGACAAATAATACAGCACGAACAGTACTGTGGAGCGTTCGCTAAGGCTTTAATCCTTGTATAGCTAATATTATGCGAGGCACGGCCGCGACCCGGTTCGACTTGCTCGGCTTACCCGGTTACCGGTTAAGCTTTGCATCTTGCGTTTCATGTTTTATCCGGGTTTTAATATTGGCTCAGGTATCGATGTACATTTATGGATTTATATATTTTAGTCATGACTGTTTCAGAGTCCTTACTAATATTATAAACGCGAAAGTTTGTATGAATGTATGGATGTTTGTTACTCTTTCATGCAAAAACTACTGAACCGATTGTGATGAAACTTGGTATGTAGGTAGCTGGAGACTTGGATTCGCACATAGGCTTTTTATCCCGATATTCCCACGGGACTTACATGGGTGAAACCGCGGAGAAAAACTAGTATAATATAAAATAAGAACATGACACATTCTATTTATAGATAATATCATAGTGATTCAATCAAATGGTTCAATGAAATAAACAAGAATACGTACCTTTTTAAAGAATAAAACCATTTTATGCAAATGACTGGTATTCTTCTTAATCCCTGCAGCTAACTAGATTTTGTTAATTATGGTCCCTCGTCATGAATGGAGTGGCATACGATATAAGTATCGATACATAGTATATAACACTCCACTGGTGATACGTGACAGCCTCTCCATCTTAGGTATGGATCTTTGCCGCTCCCTTAATCCCAAAACCTACATCGAGAGCGTCATTAGACAAGCTTCGCGAAAACTCGGAGTTCTGAACAGGGTGAGGCGGTTCTTCGCGCCTGGGCAGCTGTGCCTATTGTATAAGGCACAAGTGCGCCCTTGCGTGTAGTACTGTTCTCATCTTTGGGATGGCTCCGCGCAGTACTTGCTAGACGCTCTTGACAGGTTACAGCGGCGGGCTGTCCGTATCATCGGAGATCCAGAGGTCACGAGTTCACTGGAACCTCTGCAACTCCGTAGGGATATTGCCTCTTTGGCATGTTTCTACAGAATATACCACGGGGAGTGCTCTGAAGAGTTATTCCACCTTATCCCGCCCTCCCCTTTCCTATCCAGAACAACGCGTGCTGGGCTCAGATGCCATCCTTACACGGTGGAGTCGACTAGAGTGCGTACCAACAAGTTTGGGTCCTCATACCTCTGCCGAACGATCAAGGCATGGAATTCTCTGCCAAGGCACGTGTTTCCTTCTTCCTTCAATCCTGGGTCCTTTAAGCGGGGCGTGAAAAAGCACCTTCTCAGGCCGTCAAAGTAGAGACCTCAACATCGCCTCGGCTGCTATGAGGACGATGTGGAGGCCACTGCTCTTAGACCACACGACTGCTTACCATCAGGCGGAGTGTGGTCATTTTGACGAGCAAAATAAAAAAATTAAAAAATAAAAAATATATGGGCTAGATAATACAAATAGTATAAGACAGACCCATGTAATATATACAAGCATATGTATATACAATTCCAGTTGACAAATTTCGATGCTATTTCTTACAATTTTAAATGTCAAATCGTTCAAAAACATGACCACAAACAAGTTACAACAAAAAATAATACAACATGCATAAATCAGTATAAATAATAGAACCTCAATTCCGCTGAATGAATCTCGTGTTAGTAACAGTGACATTAATTTTTATTGTCCTATTTTTTTGTCATTCGCATGGGCACACACAAGCAGTCGTGACATAACTGGGTCACGGCACATCACTGATAAAAACAAATTGAATACACTACCACCCAGGGTCGGATTTGAAGACAACAAAGTTAATTATTAAACCAGATGAAAGGAGAATCCAGGTCTCCCAGAAATTTTATTCAAATCCTCAGTGCAGGTCCATTTTTATTGAGGCCCGAGACTGAAGCTTCTTGCTTTTTGCCCGTTGCATTCTCCAAAATCCGGCCCTGCGATTCCTATTTATTTTTGTGTTAAGCATTGTTATTCAGGTTAATCCGCCTGCTGCGCCGTTTTAATCTCCATGAAAAAAGCCTCACTAAAAATAAGTGAATTAATCCAGAATGGCTTGTTGCTCCAGTTGTGTAAGCATGGGCTTATGCTAGCTGCAATCCGTTCTTGGTTCGATTTCGAGGAAAATCTAATAGTATTTTTCGTCTGTAAATACTAGCAGCACAGAATAATAATAAAATAAACAGTATTAGACTCTATTTCTACGTTGGAAGGGGAGTTAAGGTTAAACGATAAACGTCTGTATGTAAGTCCTGTATAACTAAAAAAAAAAAAAAAAAGTATATATGTATGTTTATCCATTGTCTAGTACCCATAGTACAAGCTCTGCTTAGTTTGGGCTAGATGGTGTTGTGTGTATGTGGTAGAATATTATTATTATTATTATTATTATTATTAACTATAGGATTAACAGAAGTGATTTTGGGTATGTTATTATTAACGCTAAGTTCTATCCATTATATTGTATGAATGCGTAATAGCGTTCGTATTTTTACTACTCTCTCAGGGCTAAATATCTGATGTGATATGGATAAGATACTATAAAAGCCTGGCAAAGGACATACAAAACATACAACTTAAAGAAATGTAACAGCTATTTTTATTATTTTTCTCTTGACTACAATAAGGTTAAATCCTAACTTAATATAATAATTGCTAATGAGACTGTGTTTGTTTGTTTGTTACGCTTTCACGCCCTAACTGCTCGACCAATCATCATGAAATCTCGTTGATACACGTTGTCAAAGGATAAGAAAAAGACATAATGCATCCTTTATTCAGAAATGGTAGGTAGGTACTTACGATACTAACCTAACCTACATTTATGCAAGCGAAGTCGCGGGCAAAATCTAGGTATTTTATAAAAAAGCACTCGCTCACTCGCGTCACTCAAAGTATCGGATATAACCAGAATATTCCTAACTAAATATACTTTGTCCAATTTAACTTGTAACGGAACTAAACTGGTTAGAAAGTAGATCAAGGAGCATCAATCTTACATAATTTCCTGAAAGTCGCGCATTAACAAACCTTTGAGAATAAATGGAATAAAATATAACGAAGTGAAAAATGAAAAAAAACTGAAGTTTTCGCCGCCAGACGAGCAACGAATTCTCCCCTTCAAAGTTCTTTGATCAGTAAACTGGCGTATTTTAAAAAATAAAGACTAACGCGTGCCATTTCATTTTAACGCCTGCAGATTCCTACAGTGATTTTAGTAAACATCAATTTTCAAAAAGGCACTCTTATAATTTGATTATTCTCGTTACAATAATATATTTTTCCTTTTTTCTTAATAAACTACTATCATACTAGGAATTAATGGAAATTATGAACAATATAACAGCAGACACAAAGAACAACCATATTTAAAAAACATTTGGGGATCACAAATTTTTTAACACGTGGCGTACAAGCAGTGGCGAGGCAACCATATAATCCACTAAGCTTTAGAAAGTTAGCGATTTTAGTATACAATTTTAAATTTTCAATAGCATATGTTAACAAGGATTTTCTTTCGTTGCCATATGTCAATAAGGAGGTTACCTCATGGGCTTTAATTGACGCTCAGTATGCCGTTAGGAATTAAACTCAATCTATTTGCAAAATAAATAACTTCTGCTCTTCTTGAAATACGTCCTATACCGCGTTGGACTTTACAAACATTCAAACAACAACCCAGACTGTACACACAGAATACGGCAATTTGTAGATCACAACATTTTTATTACGTGTGTAAATTAAATCCACAGTACTTCGAATACTGGCAATGACGAGACTACTTAAACCGGTGCAGGGGTCATCTCGTCAATGCCAGCACGCCAATCAAAAATCCGTTCAGTGAAAATAATTACGTAGGATTGACTTATCGTTTTAATTGCATTGATTCACGAACTTCAATACGATAAGTATACACGTAGAAAATGTTCACCCAGTGCTACAAATACGAGTAGGTATATGCAATAGTTTGAAAGTAACATTATATCCTAACCATAACATTATACCTATAAATACGAATGTGAGTTTCTTTCTTTGTTACGCTTTCACGCCATAACTACTTGACCGATCATCATGGAATTTCGCATACATGTTGTGAAGGGTACAGAAAAGACCATAGAACACCTCCTCCTCCGTCATCCTGTAAAAAATACTGTTACTAACCTAACCTACATTTATGCGAGCGAAACCTTGATCGAACTCTAGTAAGATAAATGTAAATGTCAGTTTATTTGTTACGCTTTCATGCTTTAACTACTCGACCGGTCATCATGAAATTTTGCATATACGTCGTCTATACAGAAAAAGACAGGGATCTTTCAGCCAGAAAAAAGTACTGTTCCCGAGGTAAGCTCCGCAGCTTCAAATCAGTATTATAAAGACTAACTTTTGCCCGCGCAAAAGCTAGTTTTTATAATACTGATTTGCTGTCATCACCTTTAAGTATATTTGAAATTTAAATATTGAGTGTAGGAAGACGGAAAGTAAGTAAGGTGTTATGTTAATTGTTTGTTAATTTGTTGTAATAAATCCTTAATTAAATTTGACTATACATTGTGCAACGAAGCTCTTGTCAGAGAAACTATAATTATATGGGATCCATATTATTCTAAATATGATGATATTATTGTAAGGATTCAGCGCAAGTTTTTAAAAACGACGGAATACAAATGTCCCATAAAACGTCTACCATACAGAGAATATTAAAAAAAATATAATCTACTTACCTTAAAATATAGACGCCTGTTACTACGTGCAATGTTTCTCTATGGACTTATACATAATATATATGACTGTCCAGATATAATTAGTAATATTTACTACGTAGTGCCCAGAACGGTTGTGCGACGAGAGGCGCGCGCTTATTCGCTATTTGCGACGACTCGTAGTCGCACAAACCGGGTGAGCGGGTGCCCCTACAACGTTTGGTTAAAACGTATAACAAATACTTTATTTAAACTGATATACTTGCCTTACCTCGACATGTATTTAAGAAAGCTATAGTAGATAACCTTAACTCTCTAGAATACGAGTAGCAATAACAGAATTAGTAACTACTAACATAGCTCATAGATAGATAATGTTTGATAAGTTAGTGTACTAATACCTCACTGTATGTCTCCTTACTTGGTAGTAATATGTGACAACGTAGTGGATTGTACATTTACCCATTGTTATAATTATGTTTCTGTTCGTAATATAAATTGTACAATTGTTTGTTTTGCTATGAAATAAAAAAAAAATGTAAGTACCAATCTGTAAAAACAGTGAATATTCATATCATACTTTAAATATTAAAATTAATTTAAGCATCGTGATTTCCGTTTGATCTTTTTTTATTTGAAGAACTTCAGTTGCTCGACTTGTATTAGAATTTGATTAATTGTTTTTAAGTGTATGAATACTGTTTCTTATTTTTTATTCTCTTTTAATTCAATGTAAGGGTACTAAGATTAGAGGTATATGTAAAGAGATTTGTATTTTTCGTATATATCTGATCTCTATAGTAAATTTCGTATATATTATTCTCAGAATGTACCTACTAAACCAGGTAGGTAACAGAACTTTTTTTTTAGAAAGCTAATTTGTCTCTGTCTAACATAGGCTATATTTTGGTGCGATTCCATGTGAGCAAAGGGTGAAAGGGTTTTAGCTACCTTATGTGTAGCAGGTATATCGCGCTAACTTTCGTTAGCTATGTTTAGGCATTTAGTCTATAGCTGTCTACAAAACAGTTCCAGATTTCGTGCTAATATTAAATTTATATACTAAGTATTTCATATACAGACATCCGATTTACGTTTGTAACGTAACCTGTGAAATCGAATTTGCGATCTCTCTGCACTGTAGCTCGGATGCCTTCAACATTGAGCCAACTCCGTTTCGTTTACCGAACAGCAAAATATCTTCTTTCTTTTAACATTTCATATTGAGTTATACCAGTGTTAACACTAATAACATTTCACTAAACGTTCTCCGTATTTATTTAATTAACAATACGTATCGAAACTCTAAATTGATATGTCCAATTCAGCCCTAAAGCGCTACAGGAAAAACTTGGACACGCAATTTATACGAAACTTTTCATTAAATTAATCCTTTATTCAAACGAATCCCGCTACACGTATGTAATCAGCTTCCAGAACAGACGTAGGGCTGTCAACCACCTAATATAAAAAGAATAAGTCCTTTTTCATGTTCTTGTTCATTAATTGTACCTTCCCCTGGTGGGCTCTGACATGATGCAATGTTTTATTTATTTTTCGCTGTCGAGAACACGAGTATCTATAAAATTCTTGGCAGTTATGTATCGACTCTTGCAGGTTATGGATTTTGTCCTCAAGGGGTTAGCATCAAGGCTAAGTTAGATTACATTCTACATCTGCATGAATGCCTAAATTGCCTGTACAGCGTCACGAATATAGGCTTACGTATTTCACTAATTTTATGGCTAGCTACTGGCGCCAGGGACTTAAGAATAAATTTAAAACATAAACTGATAAAATAAATGTCAAACTTTGTAAAGATGTTAACATGATTGTTAATCAATCACATTTCGCTATACATACATAATGCTTAACATTCCAGTAATCCGTTCCTGTAACAGTTTAACTTTATTGCAGCAAAACTTATTGATAGACGAAACTATCTAAAATGCCGCTTTGTGTTATTCACGCGAGGGAAGCTGAGGGCATTAGCTAATTAATAACAATCGTCAAAATAATTTATAAATTTCGTATTAAGTAGTTTATATATCTACGAAATTCATTTTAATTCGATGTCTAAAACATTTATTCAGGTTTAAATCTTATTTAGTATTATTTTTATGAAATAATACATCATTACGTCACATTACACCTAAAAATGTATTTCAACCCTAATACCTTCTAACACCGCGGAGATTATAGAGGAAATTGCAACGGGTCGGATATGTCCCTGTGTAGTGACAGGGTTAATTAACAACGTACGTTAAAATTGCAGTGTTATGCACAAGATTCTCTCTGTTTTATTATTTAGCAGAATTAATAAAGTAGTGCCTGGGGAAGAGCGCTGCAAAATGCAATGTATTAATTAATTTGTGTTGTCAATTATGTTGCTGTTAAACATAAATTATTCTTATGTGATGTTTAAAATATTTTGGCTGTTTGAATTGGTTAATAGTAAATTGGCTGAATGAAGTGAAAGTTAAAAATATAATAGTGTTTTTTATTTTTAATTATACTGATAGGTATGCATTATTAATAAATTAATGTAGGCAATATTGCAAATCAATATTATAGTATCATGAGAGATCTGCCTCTACCTCTTGTAGTTCAAGATATTGATTACAATATATTATTTTATTGGTGTATAGGCAATTTTCAGTAGCAACAAGTGTCTTATATACCTAGGTGGTGTTAGGGTAAGAGAAACCAAGAGAAAACAAGTGAAAGCAGAAAAAGATTCTTTTAGATTTTAAGTTATCAAAGGAAGGCGTGGTGTAACATTTTATTTTAAATTAAGAATATTAATTTGGATGACTATACAAGCCCCTTTAATACTACTATTAATAGATGAGGCGGAGAGAATAATAAGAATACAAAAAAAAATATACAAATTACTAATATCGATACAAAAATACTAAATTTAAAATAAAATGTACTATTTTCGCTGCCTGGGCTGATATAAAATGTTATTTAATTTCATTTAATTTTATTTTTACAAAGTCGTAACAAAATACTGTAATAAAATCTCTCACTTATACAGAAAATTGTTTACTTTATTTATCTAGAACATTAAATTAGATCGTATTTCTAACCAGCTACTAAATACCTACGTCCATTTGGTTCATGAATAGGTAACTCCGGTGTCTGCCTAAGACTGCCCAGGAGATTATTCCTTCTACCGTACATCTGTTAGGGAACAGATATAATTTATCTCTGTTTTATATTTCTAATCTAGTAGTCTCTCGAGGAGTTACGAGCTGCAGTGATATAGCCGAGTTGACTTCAGCTTTTAATTTAGAGCTGGCAAAAGTGGTGTTGTGCTCGTAAAGACTAGAATAGTATTGCTGATTTGGATTAGCTTTCAATGATATTCTATCCCCCGAGAACATTAGTTTTGTCATGATGATCAGTCGAGTTGTTAAGGCGTGAAAGCGTAATAAACAAACTCGCATTCGATTTTATTATATTATATAATATAATAATATCAGCCCTGTATTAAACTATCCCACTGCTGGGCACGGGCCTCTTCTCACTAAGAGAAGGGTTAGGCCATAGTCCACCACGCTGGCCCAGTACGGGTTGGCAGACTTCACGTATCTTCGAGAACATTATGGACAACTCTCAGACATGCAGGTTTCCTCACGATGTTTTCCTTCACCGCTAAAGCAAGCGATAATTAACTATTTAATACGCATATAACTTCGAAAAGTCAGAGATGCGCGCCTTGGGTTCGAACTCGAGACCTCTGCGTGGCATATTTTACGTTTAATAATTAACTATAATATACTCCTAGAATACGATGAAACGTTGAACAATGCTACTATTACGCTATACAAATATTTGCGGGCATATTTTAAAAATCACTAGTTTTAGTATTATCCGAATACTATATTCACTTTCTCAGACATTCGGTTACTTTTCAGCAGCCACGGCTCAATATTAAATTATGAAAAATTTAAAAATAACCAGCGGTAATGTTCGTATAAAGTAATTTAATTTATTGTTTGATCATATTCTTGGTCGGTAATCAATCAAGTCAGTATCAAGCCTTTTATATGTCCCACTGCTGGGCAAAAGCCTCTTCCTTAGACTTTTAAATCACCCTGTTAGTATGCGTCTAGGTCTGCCCCGTCGTCGTCGACATCTTAAGCTTTAATAATTTTGACAATTGCTATATATAGATCTTATTTACATACATGTATGTTTACATAAATAGTACCACGTCTACGTTCCCGAAGGGGACACCACCCATACTTTGCCAGCTATGCTGTTAGGTCCGTAACACGGGGCTATGCCTTCTATCGGGCACTGATCTAGACGCGGCTGAGAATTTCACGAGGGTAAACCTATTTATTGAGACCTTATGCACTATAGTCGCATTCACTATCTACTGCGCTATCGAGGCTTCGTAGTATTATAATCCAAACTAATATTATAAATGCGAATGTGGATTCGTTTTTTGCGCTTTCACGCCTTAAATACTGACTGCCGCGACCAGATTACGGCGCTGCGAAGCCCAGGCGGCGCAATCCTCCAACTTGTGCAGCGCCGTGTCTACAACAACATCGCGACAGTCGCTGCAGTGCTGCAGTGATGACAACCGGGTGTCTCTTGCCGACATATGCGATACAGGAACTAGCCAAAGCAACCTGCTGGTATACCCACTAAAAAGACCTGGGGTGTTCCCTCTCTCACCCAATTGGGGCAGTTGGGAGTCTAAAAAGATTCATCCATAGCAGGCCCCCCCGTGTGGGTGCCGGCCGGGTCAATGGGACCCGACCTCCTCTCGTCCCCGGGGGAGAGCATTTCACCGCTCTCCCCTTTCGACGTTAGAAGGCGCGCGGGAACACCGCGCGCGCCCTCTATGGGTTCTTACTCACGGGTGGCAGGGTCCCCTGAGGCCTTGCCACCCAGAACCCTTAGGTGGGGGGCAGGAGAGCGACATAAGCGCGTCTCCTGCGCCCCCTCCTCCGGCGGCGGATGTCCGGGGCGTAAGGATCTTCCTCACGCCCCCGCTCCGCCGCCTCCTTCTGCGAGATGACAGCCTCGCAGAAGGACCTCATTGCACCCCAGCACCTGTCGTCGCCGACCATCACGGATACGACGGTCGGCAACGAGAGGTCGGGGCCAATCACGGCGACCAGGGCACAGCGCTCCTCGGCCCACGCCGGACACTCCTCCAGCGTGTGCTGCGCCGTGTCCCGGTCGCACTCCTCGCAGTGGTGACACCTGGTTGTCGGCTCCCTACCGGCTATCTTGCACAGGTACTCTCCGAAACAGCCGTGTCCGGAGAGCACCTGAGTAAGCCGGTAGGTGAGCGGTCCGCGCCGTCTGTCCGTCCATTGCCTTAGCACCGGACGGACAGCCTCGACTGTCCTCACCCCATAGCGGGGCTGGGCCAGTCGCTCCTCCCACCTGGCCTCGAGGACCAGTCGAGCCTGGGACCTTCGCGTCTCCACCGCCCCGTGAGTGGGTTCCTCACCATGGAGCCGGAGGTCCACGCGCCAGTGATACACCGACGCTTGGACCTCCGCCTCCAAATCCCAGGGCGGTGATGCCGCCAGGACGCACGCCGCCTCAAAGGAGACGGTGCGGTACGCCCGCGACACCCTGATCGCCATCGCCCTCTGAGGTTTCCTCAGAAGGGCGATGTTTCGGCGATCGAGGGCGCCGGCCCAAATGGGCGACCCGTAGAGGGCCATCGACCGCACCACCCCCAGATAGAGGCGGCGGCAGACGACAAGCCAAAGCAACCTTTTTTTTTTTTTTTTTTTTGTTACCCAGGAAAAAATGCTTGATGCACTACCCGCCGGCTAGGGGACGGCACCGGCGGGGCGTGTGGGACTCACCAGCCTACTGCTGGTATACCCACTAAAAAAACCTGGGGTGTTCCCTCTCTCACCCAATGGGGGGGGCCTGTTGGGAGTCTAAAAAGATTCATCCATAGCAGGCCCCCCCGTGTGGGTGCCGGCCGGGTCAATAGGACCCGACCTCCTCTCGTCCCCGGGGGAGAGCAATTTCACCGCTCTCCCCTTTCGACGTTAGAAGGCGCGCGGGAACACCGCGCGCGCCCTCTATGGGTTCTTACTCACGGGTGGCAGGGTCCCCTGAGGCCTTGCCACCCAGAACCCTTAGGTGGGGGGCAGGAGAGCGACATAAGCGCGTCTCCTGCGCCCCCTCCTCCGGCGGCGGATGTCCGGGGCGTAAGGATCTTCCTCACGCCCCCGCTCCGCCGCCTCCTTCTGCGAGATGACAGCCTCGCAGAAGGACCTCATTGCACCCCAGCACCTGTCGTCGCCGACCATCATGGATACGACGGTCGGCAACGAGAGGTCGGGGCCAATCACGGCGACCAGGGCACAGCGCTCCTCGGCCCACGCAGGACACTCCTCCAGCGTGTGCTGCGCCGTGTCCCGGTCGCACTCCTCGCAGTGGTGACACCTGGTTGTCGGCTCCCTACCGGCTATCTTGCACAGGTACTCTCCGAAACAGCCGTGTCCGGAGAGCACCTGAGTAAGCCGGTAGGTGAGCGGTCCGCGCCGTCTGTCCGTCCATTGCCTTAGCACCGGACGGACAGCCTCGACTGTCCTCACCCCGTAGCGGGGCTGGGCCAGTCGCTCCTCCCACTTGGCCTCGAGGACCAGTCGAGCCTGGGACCTTCGCGTCTCCACCGCCCCGTGAGTGGGTTCCTCACCATGGAGCCGGAGGTCCACGCGCCAGTGATACACCGACGCTTGGACCTCCGCCTCCAAATCCCAGGGCGGCGATGCCGCCAGGACGCACGCCGCCTCAAAGGAGACGGTGCGGTACGCCCGCGACACCCTGATCGCCATCGCCCTCTGAGGTTTCCTCAGGAGGGCGATGTTTCGGCGATCGAGGGCGCCGGCCCAAATGGGCGACCCGTAGAGGGCCATCGACCGCACCACCCCCAAATAGAGGCGGCGGCAGACGACACTCGGCCCCCCGATATTCGGCAGCAGAGAGCTAAGCGCTCCCGCCGCCGACATCAACCGGGGGGCCAGGCGGCTAAAATGGACGCGAAAGTTCCAGCGGCCGTCGAGGTGGAGCCCCAAGTATTTCATACTCGGCTCCACCCCGATGCGGACCCCTCCAACTATGATGTGGGCATCTGGTGGCGGCGCCCGCCGAGGCCCATGAAATAACAGGGCCTCGGATTTTTCCAGCGCCACCTCCAGTCCCAACATCCTAATTCTACCAAGCCAAAGCAACCTAATCTAACCTATATTTACGCGAGCGAAGACGCCGTCAAAATCTAGTAACCAATACATGACATAAAATACAGTAATATTTTCGGCATCTGCATTGATTTTTTGTTGTCTATCTTTATTTCTGATACCCAATACTATCTTTAAATCATCCTGCCTTTTCAATAATCATTGTAATCCTATAATTACGCAAAATATTTTGTTGTTTACTCAATAAGCCGTATACCATCGGCTCCCTTAATGACGTCATCGCTCATAATAACTAGTAACTGCGTTAGGATGATGAATCGCCGGGCCCAGGTGGCGAGCGACGCCGCGGCCACGAAGGATAGTGCTTTTAAACTCGATTAAGGCTCAATACTTAATTAATAACTCTTGCTTGTATAAGTGCAGTTTAGTTATTTATAAAGATAGATATTAGTAAATGTCTCACTTGATAGAACTTTGGAGATGGGATAAAGACTTAGACAAATCCTCTCCTACCACAAGGGTCCATGATGCTCAACACTTACCCTTGTGCATATGACCTAAGCTATATTGGGTATTGAGTATTAAGCATATTAGTTAGGCTGGCTAGCTTATTTATTAAACATAATAAACTAAATAAGGTACAATGTAAAAATTATATGAAATAAAACCATTAATAATTTTAAATTTGATAGAATTCAAATTTATATGGCGTTTATTAATGAGTCTTGAATTGTTGTTGAGACGACCACCGCTTTAGTCTCCCCATAACCATGGCTGCTGAAAAGCAACGACAACATCGCAGAAAGTACATATGTATTTGAATTATGTTTAAGAATATATCGCAATAAAATAAAAGAAGATACCATAGAAAATCTGTAATTTACTTTTAAATAGTTTAATATTCAAATTGTTTAAAAGCAAGTAGTTTAATAGTTCCAATATACCTAAAATTTGTGTTGTCAGATAAACCGCAATAAAAGCCGTCCATAGTAGTTTAATTTCAATGAGTAATAATCGCATAAACATAACACAATATTACGTTATACAATATAATAGATATCATTACTGGCAGCTATGCCATCAAGCTTGTCGAGAATATTCCAGAGAGTTTGGCTGCAATTTGTGGCCAATATTAGTTAGTTGGCCCATAAACTGCAATAAGCGATTGACCTGGAATATTAGTGTTATCATGCTATTGGCTGACTAATTGGACAGGTTAATACGTTGCTCAGTACACAGTATTTAACGCCACGAATGATATTGTATACATGTATTATATACGATAGTCAAAGTCAGAAATCATTTGAGTCACAAATAACACTTATGAACGTCAAATTTGAGTTAGTGAACTGACTACATCGGTCAATGGTATATTTGATCGATGACTCACTAACTCAAATTTGACGTTCATAAGTGTATTATATTATATATTTATGACTGAAGTAGCATAAAATGCATGTACAAATTGGAATATTTTATATTATGAGTCACGATATTTATTTGAGGAGCCTAGTTGGTGCAGTGGCTTGATGATTGTGGATATTTTAACAACCGACCGTGACGTCACAGTTTTGGTACTGAGGCGAGCCAAAATATTCAGGGTTTTCTTTTTGGTAATTATTGGTAGCAATACGGAAGTCCTGTTCAATAGGACTTAAACCAGTTGGCGAAATGTGATTAGACTTTTGTCGGATATATTGCAGACGAAAATACTATTACCACGTTTTTAAACAGTAATTTATCTTTTATGACAATCATTCGTATTCATAATATAAATTAATATTATTAAACATAATTATTAAAAAAAATTATTTAGAAAACAAACATTTTAAACCCCAAAGTTATTTACATAACAGTCAAGTCATTAATTCGTTCTTTGATCTTAAACTCAACAAGTTCTATAATATATTCATATTAAAATTTTATCCGAAACGATTACGTTCCGGCTCATTAAACCTGCCTCGCTGTAAACCAATAAATTCGCCGAGTAAACAACAATACAAATCAATTCCTTTCAATTCAAAAGATTTCTTGACTTACGTTCAAGTTATGAAACTTTATCTTAATAATAAAGTTTGACGGCGGAAAATTCAATTAATTTATCGACACCGAACGAATAATGGGCTTAAATAAAGTTTTTAATGGTTCCCGTCACAAAGGGTGATTGAATTTGTGAACTTAAGACTAATATATTTTGTATGGCGACTTATAATTATACATATTTGTAACTCTTTATTATACAGGGTGTCCGGTAATTAATGGATAACCTTGAAATGTCTTATCGTAGAAATGAAGGCCGTTCAGAAAAAAATAAAAAAAGGAAATTTTATATATATATATATATATATATAAGCTTATATAATCTTCTATTGTGAAAGGAAAGAAATTAATATGTGTTGCTCTGTAAACAAAGAATTTTATTGTTAACACAATACTTATAAATAATTAACAATACTAAACAACCTACAACCCATTACCCAAACACATACCTGTAAACAAAGAATCGACATATCAAGTTTATTATTTCCCACTTCACAATTCCTTTCTTTTAAGTAGTTTGCTCTTATTAACGAATTTTAATATTCTAAACATACATTAGCACAAATCTCCATCAATATTTTATCTTCCAGAGTATAAATCAAACAATTAGCATAGACTATATAATAAACTAGTGGCGATACAGTTTAGGCGGCAAAATTCAAATTAAAGAAAATACGGCAATGAATTTTCTTTACATATATATTAAAAAGTGCAAGCAATATTAGCATAGCATACTTTTGACTGTCTATCTATTAGCATAATTAGTGTTTAATAATAAAACAACAAAAAACCGATGGATTTCATTCATTTATGGTCGTATACAAGAAAGTTATACCAGGTAATTAAAAAAAAACACATATCTCAGGTAGTAGTTAGGATAGATTTTTTTTCATATCTTTTTCTGAACGGCCATCAGTTCCACTATAAGTCATTTCCAGGTTATCCACTAATTACGTACGGACGGACGTTACGGACACCCTGTATAATTCCCAACATACAGCTCACGCTAGTTTGGGAGTCAAGGTTTGCACTGTAATTGTATAACCTTTATGTTGCAATAAAGAATTTATTATTATTATTATAGGTCTCTAGCTAAAGTATTACACTCGATAACTACATTAATAGTTTCAATACAACTGTGTTCCATTTGAATCGAGGATAAATAATGTATAAATTTTCACCGATGAATAGTCGTGGATAGATTTGAATCGTTGCAATAATATTAAATTATAATAATTTAATATTATTGCAACGTGTAATAACGTGTATTAATTCCGATCTATGCTATTAATTTATCTGTTATATTATTGCAATGATGCAAATTGATGCTATACTAACTATATCTCTTTGAGCATGAGAAAAGGATATATAATTTTTTCAAAAACCAAATTACTTTAACACCACCTTTATTGGATAGTCGGCCAAAAGTGTGGTCGACCATCTTTCGGTTGAGGTTCATTTGAACGTCATGAAACAGTAAAGTCGATTTCCTCTTGCAATAATATTATGACAGTGACCATTGCTCTCTATATCATGTATTATATTTACGTCAGTCTGTGTCAAGTTAGAAAAGTCAACATTAGCAATAATTAGATCTCACAGAAACTTTTGTCAAAGCTGGTAGAGCGCTTTCTTGGCCGACTGTTCCTCTCTAATTGTATATTTACAATAAGGAAACGGAATGTTCTAGAAAATGTTAGTGTTCTTCCAGAAAATTAGTTTAGTCAAATGTACAGGAACAAAGTATAGTGCCTCATCGCTACTGCATCGCTGTCACCTTTTCTTCAGTGTGACGTCACTAGTTTGTGTTAAGTTTGTTTTAATACTATTGCTTAGTTTCTCTACAAAGGTAGGTTGAAGAAAAAATTTGTTGAATATTTTCAACAAGTTGTTTCTTCAACCTACCTTTAACCTATTGAGTGGCAGCGGCACACCGGCAGTCAGGCACGATAATTATGTCTGGTATTCTAACAATGGACAGGTAATACTTATATACAATATACATACATACTACTACATTATATTGGGTTTGAAATAGAATACTTACTTACTTTTTTTTTAACATTTAAAGATAATATCTCTAGTTTTGGGTTCTAACAGTTGTTATAGTTCAATAGTAACAAAGGACACCTCCGTGGTAAAGTAAAAACGGATAAGACAAAAGCTCTGCGCCAACAATCTCAATTATTCGTACTCTACGAACTTGTAAAAGTATATATCGAGTTAGCAATGAATTCTTAATGTGACCTAAATGAATAGATAATTTTAATTTGCATGCGTAATGAAACTAGTCTTTATACAAGACAATTGAAATGATGTTACACAGAACAGACATGATCTAAGAGATCCTTTTTACTTACTTTTTACAATTATTATTAACCAGACATTAATAATAATAATTGTATAATGTCTGGACTCTCAGATTTCATATAAAAATAACATAAAATAGTTCGAGACTTTTAGACACCCTCAGCTGACCACATAAATAAAAAATACGACATACTCTTTTGAAGTTTAAGCCAAATTCAAGTACTTTCAATAATACGTGCAGAGGATGGCTTCGGTACTGCGTATTTTTTGCACGTCTTGTTGATGATTTATGGTGATGTTAGCTTGTATGAGATTTTTCCAGAGAAAATATTAGTAGCAAAGATAATACATATATTCACGCTACCGCAATTTACCATATTTAAAATAACATTTCTAAATTATATAATTTACAAAGCTTCTGAGTTCAGTTTTATTATACATTAGTCTTACATGCTCAACAATCCACATTACAAAACGACGGCAACGACGGAAAGCAATGGCATTAATTCTCGACTTTGTAATGTTTTATTTGTGTTTGAGGTTACTTGAAAACGCATACGGGCTAAAATAGTCATCTAATCTTACGCAACATCTTTAGAAGCAGTTCTATTATTATATCTGCTAAAACTTATCTTGCCAAAATACCCTTATACCTCCAGGGATTACCTAGATGTCCATTCCTTTTACATATTCTTAAACGGACTTTTCGACACTTTCTCAAACTATCAAACGTATTATATATAATATAATAATAATAATAAACTTTTATTTCAGACTATTGTCCATAAATGTTAGTCATACAAATTCCTTAAAACTATGTTAGTAACAAATATAAACCTAGTTTAAAAATCTGCGTCCCCCTCCTTGTGCACTCGATCCATACATGTGCAAACGGGTCCAGTGCCACAGGAACAGGCTGTCCAGCCTGTTTGCAATAATGCTAAGGATGCTGTTAGCGCTTCCCCGCAACCGAGACATCAGGGATACAGTTCTCTTTCTTAAAATGGTTACAGTAGTGTACAGAACCGTGGGCCCCATCAGCACTCTAAAATCATAATTATATTATATTCGAAAAACGTTGTAGGCCCTCTGCGTATGTCCGATCCACAGGCTGCAAGAAAAAAAATATTGACAAAATGCTTTAAAAAGCGTGATCTTAACTTCCTGAACATCGAGCAAACCTGCGCGCCAGCATATTACAGCGAACCGACAACGCTCTCCTCTCCCTCTCTATGTCCTCGTCATCTTTCAAATCTTCGGTTATTATATGGCCGAGATATTTAAACTGTGACACCCTATATAAAGTTACATCATTTATCTGAACAGATGGAACAGTTTCAGGCCTTTCAGGGCCTGCTTTAAATACCATGACCTCACTTTTTTCATATTGTATACAAGGCCATGGGACTTCGCGTATTTTTCACACCTCCCGAGCAACTGTCGGAGGGCGTATACTGAGGAGCTCAGCAGCACCATATCGTTGGCGTAGCTTATACTATTTATGATTTGACCATCAATAGAACATCCGACTCTGGTGCCGCTGAGCTCCTCAATCAACTGATTAATATACAGGTTGAAGAATGCAGGCGAGGTCAGACCACCCTGCCTCACCCCACACTCCAACCTATAACCCTCAGAAAAAGACCCATCCCATCTGACCTGGTTAATTTGGTGATTATACCAGTACTCCATAAATCTTACCAGTTCGTGGGGTACGCCTTGCTCATGCATTTTCAACCAAAGTATATTATAATTAACCAGGTCAAATGCCTTGAAGAGGTCTAGGAATGCAGCATACACTGGTGTATTTCTGTTGGTATAATACCTGACTGTGTGCTTAAGCGCTAATATAGCTGTTTCGGTTGATAGACCCGCTCTTAAACCGAATTGGGCCCCGTGGATTTTAACCTGTGCAGCTATACGTCGCTTAAGCACACTGTCAAGCACCTTAGCAGTAATTGTAGCTAGTGAAATAGGCCTATAATTGTTTTTATCAGAAATATATATAACTATATTAAGTAATTAAAGCCGACAAGTAAAATAAGCAACATAGCACACATAAAATCAAAACTCTGGATAATTCCTGATAGTTAATGTTTCGAAACCGAAATAGCAGGACCTCAGACCCAAATCTAGTGGAATCCGTTGATATTTCCGTATAGAGTAATCGAAGCTCCATACAAAATAGCTGTTAACTGTTAAATGAAAGGCTACGTTCGATCGAATCACAATTGCGTCGCCAATTATGTGTTATAACGGCACAACCTTTATTAGACTGTCGTGCTCCCGACAATTATACCAGTTTTGTAATTGCTCTAACCCGTTTGATAGCCGATATCGTTTAGATCGAGTGATGTGTAATATAGTTCGTATAGATTTAGGCAGAACAATTCGATGCATCAATGGAATAATGACGTCAGATATAAATTTAAAGTGCGATAAAACTATTGTGGTTTTTTTACTCATTGTATTCCAGTTTTCTTTTTTTTATATAATTTGGAAAATTTTGCCTTTGGTATAGGTTTGTGCTGATGCTTTTTTGTGGGATCGAAGAATTGTGAGATTCCAGTGTTGCTTGCTTTCTGCTAGAAATTTTGTCAGTGTTAGCAGAATAGCCAAAGTTTCTCGGTTTCAGTGACATGGAGAAATAAGCACGATGATGATTGCTTACCTGTAGGCAATTGATAATACAATATAATTATTACTTTATCAATATTTTACAATCAAAGTAAAATATACCCTTTAGATTTTCTGTTTCCACAACAGACGGTATTCGTTTTCTATTGTAGATCCAATTTATTTCAAATAAATACTGCGAGCTCAACGCTAAACCGTTTGAAATAGAATCTTTCTCATTTTTCTTTTGATGTGTTTGTAAAAGATAACCACAGAGATCATATTATATGTTCGTTCTGTAATAAAGAAAATATAAACAAAATAAATTAAAACTAAAACCTAGAGATTTTATCTGCAGTCTTAAACCAATTACCCAGTTTAGTTAGTTAAAAACTGTTGCTGTAATCTAAAAATCAATCAACAACAACATTAAAATTATTACAGTCAGCGCCAGTGTGTACTTACACCAAGGGTTATTTTGTCACAGGCCAGTGTATACTATATCAACTTCGCGGGCCAGTGTGTACTTCAGAATACATCGTTTCATATAGATTAGTATGGCGTTTAAAAGCGCTGGCCCTGGAACTTACTTACGCTTTTAAACGAATTCTGAAGTACACACTGGCCCGCAAAGTTGATATAGTGCAGTGTATACTTAAGTATGTATACACTGGCCTGTAACAAGATAACCCTTGGTGTAAGTACACACTGGCGCTGACTATGTTAATGTACTTAGGCACTCGAAAAATTGCCATTTCTCGAATCCCTTGAAATTTTATACGGCAATATTTTAGGTATATTAAATTATTAAATTAAATTAAATAAGTAATATAATAATTAAGCAATTTATTTTCTAATTTATACAAACTACAAACGCTTTAGGTTTTAGATTTAATAAGCTTTTTTGTATTTTTTTTATAACGTCCTACTATAATGAACCACTTTACTTACTAAATTTACTAGTGGCAGTGACGAGAAGATCACCACACAATCCAACCATGATGCGTATATATTTAACTGTACTTAAGTATATAAGCATCATGGTTGATATTAAATCATTTGCGTCATGGTTCTGATGAATGTGCCCCTTATATATCTATGTCATATCCAAAGTGACATTTAATTGCTGTTCTCTAAGGATTACACGTACAGACACATGATTTGTTGGGACAAACATAATAGAAATACATACCAATGTACAGCCCTATTTAAAACGTAGGTAAATTTTATTATTCTTAGACTTCAGTCAGATTTAGTCCTAAATAATACAATGCATATATAAAAATGGAACAGGCCTAAACTGTGGATCATTTAGATTCTAGAGTAATAAATTTAAACCCGTGCTGATATATTTTTTTAAGAAGGGAAGTTATGAGCATAAATTCTAAGCAAAACAAGTTTTTTATTTGAATTATTTATAAGATAGAGCTTTTGTTATCAAATGACTTGCAACCTAAAGTAATCATTGTAGAATGGAAGTGCCTGCCATATAACATTCCCTAACATGATCGTGTGTAAGAATAGTAACACCGTTACTGCATTTCACCTGGAGAGTAAGAATTCTGGAAACTTCTACATACCACCTTGGCTACTTTTGTTCTGTAAAAAGTAGGTATAAAAACATGGCCTGAAAATGAAGTTAATAATAATATTCTATCACATACTCACAGCACCATCTAGCCCAAATTAAGCAGAGCTTGTACTGCGGGTACTAGACAATGGATTAACATACACATATCCTTTTTTGGAAATACCTAGACCAATACAAACATCCATGTTCATTCACACAAATGTTTGTCTTATGCGTGAATCGAACCCACGACCTCAGGTGTGACAGTCGGTTACACTTACCGCTACGCCATCGAGGCCACCATTTTAATAATCGAAATGTAAGTACTTTACCGTCATATTTATATTGTCGGCCTCGATGGCGTAGTGGTTAGTGTAACCGACTGCCACGCCTGAGGTCGCGGGTTCGATTCCCGCACAAGACAAATATTTGTGTGCATGAACATGGATGTTTGTCTTGGTCTGGGTGTTTCTATGTATAATATGTATGTATTTACAAAAAAAAAGTATATATGTATGTTTATCCATTGTCTAGTATCCATAGTACAAGCTCTGCTTAGTTTGGGCTAGATAGTGTTGTGTGTATGTGGTAGAATATTATTATTATTATTATTATATTTAACATCAAATATCTTATATCCCAAAAATATGATTTATTCCGACCCATAATTAAATTTCATCAATAAATTACGTTTAGATAAGACGTCCGATCCGGTGGGTCGCCGTATCTCAAATGAAACACGACTGCATAGGATATTGGAACGGAAATTGACCACGTGACGAGACCGGACATGGCGTCATCGAACGTGATATGAACTAGCCAATCAGAGCACATTCAATTACAGGGCTGTCTAACAGATACATTTTAAATAAAACGGTTATATTTTCAAACTATTATACACTGATGTTTTGTAATTATAATGACATGATCTGTCCATTTATTATATTTAATGGTCTAGATACTAATATAACTAATATTGTTTTTATATTACAGGTACGATCATGGATTGGCTATCAACAATTTTGGTAAGATCTAGACTTATATAATAATCATAAATATTCATTGGAAGACATGAAGGTTTTTTTAACCTTTATATAAGAACACTAGCTGACACGCGCAACTTCGTCTTCACATAAGAGAATTTCCCCGTTTTGCATTATTTTTCATTGATGCTTCGCTCCTATCGGTCGTTACGTGATGTTATCCAGCCTATAGCCTGCCTCAATAAATGGGCTATCCAACACTAAAAGAATTTTTCAATTCGAACCAATAGTTCCTGAGATTAGCGCGTTCAACCAAACAAACAAACTCTTCAGCTTTATAATATTAATGTAGATTAACCTGGATTTATATTCATGTTAAAAAGGAAGCAACAAGTAAGAAAAAGTTAATTTATTTGTAAATGTATGTAAAACTTGAACGCATCCCATATTTACAAATGAAAACTACAGTCATATGCAATGTATTTTAATGGGTATAAATTATAACAATTACTTTCTATTACGTTCCCTAATCCCACTCGCGTCAACCCTTACTACATAGTCAGTCCATTTTGTTATTTAATTATGGGCACTTTAAAGGCGCTTTTTCCGTGAAAGTAAAGTATAAAGTTATTATTAAATTGTGTTCTACACACGTTCGCTTGAGTGTCTTTATTGGTCTCTCTTATGTCATTTCCTGAAGCTTTTCATGGGATTATTTTTGCTTTATATGGGGAAAAACGAGGGTTTTAGTTTTTTAGTGGATAAGCAATGAATGGATCCATTAGTGTTGACGGGGATTGGGTAGGATTTTAAGAAAGAATTGAGTGCACACATAAAGCGTTGGTTTTAGAGGTCATTTTACCACTAGCAGTGTGCTGACAGTTCCACACTGTACAATATTTTTGTGCAGCCGCTGGACATTGTTTGTTTTAATAAACTTCCTAAGCACGAAATTTGTCAATTTTACTATTTAAACAAACAACAAATAATTCCTGGCGCGCACTAAGAACCACTAGAAATAATTCCTGTATTGCGAGGGGCTATACATTAATATAATAGGCACAAAATACACCTAGACATGAACATTCATAAGCGTTACTTTGGAAGATATTATTAGTAAACTTAAAGTAGTAATAGTTTGGATGTAAATATCCAATAGCGAACCGCGCGTGCACGAGACAATTATTTTCTTGTATATTTACGTTACGTAACCGTTTATTAAATAGCGCAGTGGGGAGACCAACAGACTGTAATGCAGAGGGTCTCGGGTTCGAACCCACGTCGCACACCTCTGACTTTCGAAAGTTATATGACTTTTCGAAATTATGTGCGTATTGATTGACAATTATCGCCTGCTCCGTGCCTCGGAGAGCACATTAAACCGTCGGTCCCGGCTGCCATGAACATCTATGGCAGTGGTTATTGGGAAGTCAGTACCCTCTAATATCCTGCCACTGGTCTAGTCTTAGGGTATCGTTAGCCTTCGGGTTGCGAAGGTCAGATAGCAGTCGCTCCGTGTAAAAACTGATACCCAGTCAAATCCGGTTAAACTAGAAAGCCGACCCTAAGTGACTTGGAAATAATAAAGAAATAAACAAGTTTATGTCATTAATACATACCAAACGAAATCGTGTCCTTTTGGTCACCTTAAGAAAATAGCTTATGAGAACTCCGACCAAATTTCTCTAGAGGCAGTAAACTATTTCATAGATATAATACATTATCTTCATATTATACTAATTTTCTAATAGAACTGAAGTCTCAAATACCTGAAACTAGTGGCTAACATTGTTTGTCTTCAGAGCTCCACTGAAAATCTATTTTGTAGAAAATAGGTGAAAATTTTCAAGCGGTACGGGTGTGCTCTGAATTCGCAATGGGCTTGAGTTTGTTTATTAGCAAAGTTGGACCCTTGGCTTTCTTAAACCCTGGATTTTAGGTATTATTTCAGCGTTTACGTTCATGTAAGTGTTTGATAGAATCTTTGGAAACCCTTTTGAGACACGTCCATATTGCGACGATAAGTTGTTTTTTATTGTCGATTTTATTCGTGAATATTGGTAGACCGTTTATTTAATAATGGTATACGTTTAGATTATGTTACTTGTAGTATTTATAATAAACGACATATAGAGAATAAATAGCTTTGTGCTGGAGTCCTTGGATTGTTAAGATAGAGGTCACCAGTTCAAACCAAGGCATTCGATTGACAAGTTAATCATCACTCGCTATAACTGCTAAGAAAAACATCGTAAGACACTAGATGTATGCAAGTTATTCATAATATTCTTAAAGGTGTGGTATCGCCTTATCCTCTATGAATCATATTGGTAAATTACAGTTCCAGATATTCTCATTATAGGAAAAGCTGCTGATCTCAGCTGAGAGAGTTTTTAGGAGAAATTATACATAAGAGCACTGATATTAATTAAATTTACGAAACTTTCCGGCGGAGAACTTTGGTGATCCATCTAAAAACCTTACTGTATAATCCCTGGTTAACTGATTATTATATGTTTGCATCACTAAAGATCTTCTCGCTACTTTGAACTGATCACCGAAGCTAATAGATCATAACGTACAAACCAAATGTTGTATCTGCGAGTTATAAACTATGTACAAGTCTAACTTAGGAAAGCTAAGTGGCTATCTAAAGTTTCATAAAACTGCATTAGCCGCTCGAACCGACGTCTGCCGTTGAAATCCAGTTTGCTTTAGATTGCGCGTTTATTAAGTTAAATACAATGTGTACGTGTTTATAATAAAGTTATGTATATTGCATACATGAATATTGCATTGTATTGTTAATGGGTATACGATACTACATTTCTTAGCTTAGTAAGTCTATTGAACTTAAATCTCGAAAATATCATGGTTATTTTATTTACTCACTAACTTTTGCCTGCTGCTTCGCTCGAAAACAGTATTTTTTCCTGGATATACCATACGTACTTTGGATTAGGGTCCCTCTAATCCAAAAAAGTACTTGGGTTTATATCCATTTGCGTATCCGTGACAACATGTATACAAATTTTCATGATGATCGGTTGAGTAGTTAAGGCGTGAAAATGTAACAAACTAACTCACATTCGCATTATAATATTAGTTACGATAATATGCTTACATAGTACTGTGAGTAATTAGTATTTTTTGTTAGATTTTACTTTTCGTTTTTATTTTCTTTTGTTGTTTTGTTTCTTACTGTGTGTTGTTTACCTTTGTCTGTGTTCGCTGTATAGGTATCTGTGTTTTTTAAAGTGTTGTGTCAATGCGGATTAAAATATACTGAATATTCTTTTCTTCTCTTTAACATAGATTATATTAGATTTATTCATTAAATAGATTTAGGTAAACCCACGAGCTCTTGTTTGCTAGTCCGATACCTTAACTAAAAAGTCAGTCCAATGTATACTGTTATTTAATTTTCTTTAATTTAAACAGATAAGCCGCAATATATAAATAGGTATAATTTACAAGCAAAACAAATCATTAAACTCTACACACACGAACATAAGAATCATTAGAATTCGAAGCGAGCGCCGATCTAACCGTTTAATCCTTACGCTAATGTAATACCCATGCCGAATGCTCAATATCGATGTTATCACCCACATAAAAGGTGTTTTACTGCACCTGGTTATAAAAATACGCCATTATTGTATGCTTTATGCGACCATAAAGTTTATAATAAACGGGCGATAGTAAAAAGTGCAGTAAACTGGGTAAAACGAGTAAAACCTTTCATATCGCGTGTGTGACAGCACTTATGTTTTTATCCTAGGTGATATTTCTGCTTGATTTTATAATAACTTTTGTGATAATAATTAATTTCTGTGGTAGTAATTGCTGTTTTATTTAATCAGCGTTGGCTGTGGCAGACTGGTTATTGCATATGGCGGCCGTGTTTGTTGAAAAGCTGTTAATAATATATGAGAGGTTTAACCTGATAGGTTATAGTAATAAAACGAAAAAAGATTAGATATGCATTTTTAGTAATTATAATCATAATTTTTTAATAATATTGTGTAATTATATACCATATCTATACTGCGGGATCGAATCAGAAATGTGGAGATCCGCAGGAAAACTAAAATTGCCGATATGGCTCTCCGGATAGCCAAGCTGAAGTGGCAGTGGGCAGGGCACATAGCGCGCAGAACCGATGGCCGTTGGGGCAGAAAGGTTGTGGAGTGGTGGCCACGCACCGGAAGATGCAGCTGAGGTAGGTCTCCTACAAGGTGGACCGACGACCTGGTAAAGGACACGGGGAGCGGTTGGATGCGGGTGGCCCAAGACCGGTCTGAGTGGAAGACTTAGGGGGAGGCCTATGTCCAGCAGTGGACGTCTTTCGGCTGAGATGGTGTTGATATACCATATTATTATTTTGCCTGCGCTTTCGCTTGCATAACAGTAGATTAGGTTATGTTAGTAACAGTACATTCATTTTTTTTAAATAAAATATATGCTGTGTGTAACATACAAAATATATTTTAATGGTAAAACAATTTTTACAATTGGTTGTGTAGTTGTTTAGTTAAATCCTATCCACAAACAAACAAAATATCCAATCTTTCCTCTTTATTGTATTAGTATAGGCAGCTTCGCTCACGTATAAGTAGGTTAGGTTACTAATAGTACCTTTTTCTGGATGAAAGGTATCCTATGTCCTTTACTGTTCTCCTGGTAACATGTATGCGAAATTTTATGATGATCAGTCGAGTAGTTACGGCGTGAAAGCGTAACAAATAAACGAACTTACATTAGCATTTATAATATTGTTATGATTATATAGAGTAAGTCTGAATAGTCCTCAACCATCACGACATGGTATACATTTATATTTTGATATTTTCACTACAATTCAAGTAGGCATTTCTATAAGACAGTATCGACTCATATACGACTTCAAAGAAAAATTTCATGACATTCTGATTATTGTTCATAGAATCCGTAGTGATTAAAAGCAAAAACAACTTTATTGGTATAATTACATTTGAAATTAAGGCCCCATGTTTGATTCCCGGTTCTCAACACGTGGATATAATGATTATTATATTTGATATCGCGTGTGCGTGGCCACTTATATTTTTTTATCCCAGGTCAAATTTTCACTTGCTTTAATGATTTTAATTAATTTTTGGAGCAATAATTGCTGGTTAATTTAATTATCGTTTATTTATGCGCTATTTATTATGTATTATGGCGGTTAGGATGTTAACCATCATTTGCACGGTATTTGGTTATTAACTTATCCAAATGGAAAATCTTAAGAAGTCAAAGAAAGACAAAATAATACATTTTGGTACCTAATAGTTATTATATTTTTTATGTTTATGTTTAATAAATATTCTGTAATAAGTAACATAATATATTTACTCAAATTATTTACAATAAATAAAACAACATAAGTAAAAAGCGTCATTATATGTATTATTTATAACTAACTAGCTATTTATTAATTTGATATTTTTATATGATAAAGCTCTTTTCTTTTAATCCATACTTCCATATAATTAATGATTAAATCGTTTAGCCGATTATAATTAATTATAGCACAGAGATAACTTCAACTCTAGAAAAGCTTGTGCATAAGCTTCTCTAAAAAACGCGGCAACGAACATGTGGGCAAAAACATAATTGGGCAATAAATAGTAAGTAAGTAGTATTCATTATTTTGTACATATAAGTAATCTGTTGGTACTTAAACCTTTTAAGGTTGTAGGCTACCTAACATCACGCTACCCTTAGAAACGGAGCAGGTAAAATCGCAAAGCACAGTTATTATACAAAACAAAATGTAATACCAATAATTGTATTTAGGTAGTAATAAACATTAATTTCCGTTTGTGTGTAACTTATGCGTTTTTATAATAACCATTAGTTGTTGTGCGTGCGTAACGGTCTGCACAAAAACACACAAAGAAAAACGCATGGCGACTTACGCGGGTATTAGCTAAAAATATATATATGGTGGCTAAAATCTTAAAATTAAATCTGATTTTGTTTAGATCACTTTTAATATTTACCCTTGCAATATTTTTCTCAAAGGGCCTTTTTTATAAACCATTTCAAAAGCAAATGTATATAAAATATTTACATGTGCCGCGTCAGAGTAACGATGAAAAATTCATAGGTGAATAATCTTCTCCTTCACCCTTACTATGGATAAACAGCTTGTAAGAGACAACTCCAAACTATGAGTTGGGAAAAAAGGGCTTTCAGACGCTTTATATCTTCTTAGAAATATTAGCATTAGACATTTAAACATCCAAATGAGAAAAAACGTCACAGTGTTTAATGTGCCTCGCTACTGGCCTTTCTCCAAATTTGATCCGTTCGATCCTAACACGTACGCATACATATGGAACATATAGAGTACTATGTATAGATTTTAACGTTCATAAGTGTTATTCTATGACATAATACCTAAATGATTTTCGACTTGACTCAACACTAGTACATGTGTCTTCTTTATGTCCATTGCTTCCATGTTTGCCCTATATATGTAGATTACATTAATTTTTGTAAAGGCCTCGCTACCCGTGCTATGTTCCAAGTGCAGGGGAGGTCATTTTAATATCGAAAATAATTTCAAAGTACTACGGCTGTATTATATACTACTAACCCATAGAAGACAGCCAACCAAAACAACTTTGAAATGCTGTGTTGAGGGTAGTTTAGTAAGCTTTATAAGAAGTCACTGTGCTATCAGTAATACGACATTCTATTTCTTAAGCGCGCTATTATTGTAGATTTACAAGAGCGGTATCATGCGAGGGATACGCCTGCAATTCTGATCGTTCATTATCTACCCATCAGGGGACGCGTGTTTCATTTGCCACCTTCGGGCGATGGCAGTAGAAAAAGATTATTAATAGTATGTAATTCAAAGCAGCATACAAGTTTGACTAGATTGAAAGATGAGAATGATCAAATTATAAGCCCAGTTTAGTATTACCAATCCTTCCCAAGTGTGAGAGGGTCGCGTATGACAGGTGAGGTGTCAACTCGTCAACGCCTGTCAAATCGTCAATAGTTTAATCAGAAATACAATACGGAGGTATTTTGATGTCGCAAGTCTTTGTTGGCAAAAGTATGACACAAATATTCAACAATATCTGGGATGCTGACTACTGCACGGATGGCGTGAGATTTAAGGGATCGCCTGGCCGCTGCCGCTGCGCCAAGTGTAGTGGGTTGTAGTTGTTCTGAGTCTGGATGTTCTTTGTGTCCGTTGTTTGAATGTTTGTAACGTCTCCCGCGGTACAGGAATCAAAACCAGTGTCTTAAAAAGAACCTAACTACGTACTTTTTTGATTGTGTGATCGAAAAGATAGGGCTGAGAGTTGCTTGTATTGATTTTTGACTTGCATTAGTTCTTATGTCGATATACAGCATAAATAATACATAACCATAAATGAACGCTGTTTGCAATTTCTGCACGTAGTTTTAATCGCTTCACTGGTCAAAAACTTGTTCAAACCGTAGTAGTTCCTTTATGTCAATTTTAACTCTCTACGGACTCTATCCGGTTCAGAGATTTCTACTTCTGTTCTCCACATTTAAAGACAAATTCTATTATTATTACTATTAGATTTTGCTGTGTATAAAATATAGCTGTGTCTCGCAGTTTCACCTGCTACACTCCTAAAGGTCGTAACATGGTGTTAAATAGCATATAATATATTAATACTCCCCACTGCTGGGTACGAGCCTCTTTTCAGTGTGAGAAGGCTAGGCGTTCTCCATAGTCCACCAGGCTGACCCATTTTTGAGCTCATAATTCAAAAATATTTATCTGATCTGACTGATTGAGTTCACTACCGCGTTCTAACAAACAATCTCTTCAGCTTTACAATATAATTACTGATGTATTGATGTGTATAAACATTAACACCCTGTATATTAAAAATACACGCATTCTGTCAACCGTTGTTAAGAATTGGTAAATGGTAAACCGCTCGACCAGTTAATCGAATGTGGAATTATACGAATTGATATCACGTTTCCGACGAGGTAGTAATTATATAGTTTCAAATATGTATTACTAACATGTATACAATATGCATCCAATGGATTTCTCACCTAAAGGTTTTACAATCAAGCAATATCAAGCTCAATTTGTTTATTTGCGAACATGGGTCCAGTAATAAAAACGTGTTACAATTATGAATAAGTATTTCTATCTTCCACCTGTACGTGACGTACGCAAATGTTAATACAATGACAAAGTATGGTAAAATTACTACAGGAGCATACATAACATGTTCAAATTAGTAATGTTAGTAGAAAATTAAAATAATTAAAATTATGATTATATAAATAATAGCAAATCGTTAATAGGCATGTTAATTAAATTTTTTATTTACGTATCAATATATTTAGCTAGATATGAATAAAATTTCTAATATATAAAAATCTCGTGTCACGGTGTTTGTGTTCGGAATCCTCCGAAACGGCTCGACCGATTTTTATGTATATTTGGTATGTCGTAAAGTATATTTCATAGCGCTACGAAATAATTTATATGGCAGAATGTTTGCCGCGTCAACTAGTAATATAATAAAAAACAAAGTCAAAGTCAAAAATCATTTATTCATTTAAGTCACAAAGTAACACTTATGAACGTCAAAATATTTAGGTTAGTGAGTTTACTAAGTTACTGAAGCTACATTTAGGTTAGTTGCTAGGTTCAGGCAAAGGGTCGAGCCTATGAGAAGAAACCTGCAAGAAATTCACGACCACACTTTTAAATCGCCAATTAAATATAATTTCAGTATTTCACAACTCAGATTAACAAGGTGCTGCAGCCATTATACCATATACTACTGACTATAAAAAAACTAAAGATGTTATTATCTTTAGTTTTTTTATAGTCAGTAGTAAAGTTAAATAAGTTAATAATATTATAGAGTTGAAATAATTTTGGCTAAGGTATATGTTTTAATATAAATCTAAAATAGACAGTGAACACTATATTTATGAAAAGAATACAGTATCCTAACCCTATAAAACTATTTGTATGTTAAGCCTAACAACGCAGAAAAATAAACTTAATATATTCAGCATTTAGTATTTATTAAGCACGCTCACAAAAGGTTCGTGTAACAAGAACATCATACACAACGAGAATTAGAATTAGCCATATTTGATAACAATAGCGCATTATACATTAACACGTCCAATGCAAGTGGTATTCAAGAAACGATTATTCCAAGTATCCGGTATATATTTAGCATAATAATTATATTTTTACTTGATCTTGCCCGCGGCTTTGCTCGCGGTATTCTAGATTTTGTCAATCAATTTTTATCCTTCGAGAACAGGATTTATGAAGTGAAAATTTCTTTAGGCGCGTTGAGCATTTTTTGAACAAAAATCATGTAACTCACGTCATCGTCACCGAACGCTTTCCATGAGCTATATGTATACTGTGTATATATGTGTACTTTTTGGGTGAACAAAAAGCGTGAAACTCACGTCATCGTCACCGAACGCTAGTTACTTAGTTTTCACTTCTATCGGCAGTCCCCAAAGACTGTCCCGCGTGTTTTTTTTTCTGGATGAAGGGTATTCTATGTCCTATTCTGTACCAGTGACAAAGTGTATGCGAAGTTTCATGAAGATTGGTCGAGTAAGCAGGTAAGCATAGCAAACGGCCTCGATGGCGTAGTGGTTAGTGTAACCGACTGCCACACCTGAGGCCGAAGGTTCGATTCCCGCTCAAGTCAAATATTTGTGTGCATGAACATGGATGTTTGTCTTGGTCTTGTATGTACCTATTTACAAAAAAAGGATATATGTATGTTTATACACTGTCTAAAACCCATAGTACAAACTCTGCTTAGTTTGGGCTAGATGGTGTAAAAAAACTCCCATTCACATTTATAATAATATTAGTTACAAATATAACTAGCTTTGCACGCCACTTCGCCACTTTATTATTTTTTAATTTTATGTTTGCGAGATGCACGCTTTCGAAACATTCGAATGAAGTCACTTTTATACTTTCGCGTTACATAATAAATAATAATAATAAAAATTCTTTATTGCCACAAAATAGTAAATTAGCAATAGAAAAAAAGTCCAAATGAATGTACACGATAAAGATTAACACTATAATGTTCTGCCGGTACTTAAATTAGGATAACCTGTGCTATAAACTGAAAACGGGTATTAACACGATCATGCTCGCAGTTTACATACCTTTTAAGCCTTCCAGGCTTGACGGAAGCAGACTAATCAAGTAATCTGCTTTCATCAAGACTTCAAGCCTTGCATTAGGGAAGAGCTTGCTTCTTGCCTTTAATATCTTAAAGACAGGAAGGAAGCTCTTCTTGCCTTTAATCCCAAAAGAAAGCAAAACGGCCTAAACTAAAATAAATAAAGTACTACATTCAGACAAATACTTTTTTTATAAGGTAGTTAATCTGGTCAGACTAGTCTAGAAAATTAAACAAAAATAAATACTCTTTTCACCGTGCAAATGAACCTCCCAGCTACCCAGGAATAAAATTAAATAAACCTTGCTGCAATAAAATTCTGAGATAACTTGCTGCTGAGAAATATTCCTAGCTGTCGCAAGCTATATCATTTTTTTTATATGTTCGCAATAAAGGCAAGCTAAGACGTTATTAAAATGCATATCCTATATCAAACGTTCACGTCCACGTTTCTTGTATAAATCTGAGGTTCTAAAGTACCTAGCACACTAACTTTTGTTGAATAGTCTTGTATTTCTTACAGCATATTACGTAATAATAAAAAAAATATCGTGAAGAATCTTGCTTTCTGAGTTTTCACGACTAATGTTCTCGAAGTCTAGCATGGTGAACAATGGCCATTCCATCGCAATAGCCAAACAAAATTTACAATAATAATTTAAAATCATAAATAGTTTTAGTAGATAAAACATCATCCAAATTAGAGGTAACGGTCCAATCTAGGGGTAAGCTTTAACCGTCATGCATCGACTACGACAATGTGAAGAGTGTCAAGTCACACTGAAGTTGCTTATCATCATCAATAACGCTCTGTTTAGACCGACTATAACAAACAACAAGTTAAAGAACTGTGCAAACACCGCGGGCGATAGACGATCATGCACTTACATATACATAAAAGAAATGATAAGGATATTTTCAAGTGGAACGGGTAAACCCTTCCCTGGTATAGATATCATAATAGACAAGTGCTGACGATAATAATTTAAACAGTGCCTCAGAATACTCTTCGTGAAAGAAACGACAGGCAACTGAATAGTACTGCAGGTGAAAAGCCTTCTAAATTTAAGCCGGAGTTCTAGTCTAATACAAGATTAGCTACTAAGCGAAAGAACAAAACAACCTTGAGAATATATCTTGCAACGATATTACAACTTAATATTGTCTTCTGTTTACGCGAATGTTATTCATTGAAATTAAACTACTATATACGGATTTTATCGCGTTGTTTATTTAACACTCTATTACATAATTTTGAAACTGTTACACTACTATACTATACTATTAAACTTTACTAATTTTAACCTCCTGAGTTCCAGACACCTTCTTTTTGGAATATTGTTTTGAAACTCTTGCACCACGCTCATTAGCAATTATTTATGATGAGAAAAATAATGATAAATTTCTTGCACTGGAAAATCAAATTTTTGACTACGTCCTACTCAAAGAACAAGGGAATACTATTAACATGTCCTTTGAAAAGGACATAAACAGATTTTTGTATTTAAGTAAAGGGACCGCAAGAAATAGAAAAATAATAAAAGAGAAAATCATTTTATAAAAAGCTTTAATATTAAACTTTACATAAATAACACAAATAATTTGTTTTCCTAAAAATAAATATAAAAAATCAACATTGTTAAAAAAATCAAGATATGCTTAGAATGTAATTGTACTTAAGTAGTAAAAAAAAGGAACGATAGTCATGGAATGTTGTGTCTCCCTCATAGACTACCATATCACAAACCAAGCCTTGAAGTAACGCTAAGACAAAAACTTTCAGGTCGACAGGATTGGATTTGTTGGGGCTATACTGATGCATAGTGCATTTCCCTGTAAAAGGAATAATCATTTCGTCAATACTTAATTCCTGTGGGCGTTCTTGTTTGTAACATCCAATTAGTATACGATCAAATAACGGCTGGATTTTCCACATCATTCGCAATTTTTGTTCCAATGTGACATCTGGATCATATACGCATTTTAGTCGTAATCTAATAAAAAATAATCTATTGCGAGTTATAGCCATGGCAATTAATGAAACTTTCCATTTTTTATACCAATACATAGAAATTTTTGGGTACTGTAATGCAGCCATAATCATAGTAATACCGATAAACACTTTGTTTTACAGTTAACCCCATTGATTTACCTGTCTACCAAACATGTGTTCTATTCGTACAATCAACTATTTGTTTAAGAATACCATTGTCAATGTATTGTTCGTAAAATTTATACCACTCCCATTCCTCTGTATTTTCTGAAAATATGCTGGTTGCATTAAATGATTAACTTCTGAATCAAGAGTGTTTGCCAGCCAAGTGCCTAGAATATCGGTGTTAATTTGGTGATTTCTTATTGCATCTTGCCGAGTGATAATGTGACTCCTCTGCTTCGACTACGACTGCGTCCGCTTGCGCGTCCTCTAGATCGCGTAGGTGCTGTCTCCGAGTTATGTGACAGTGCTGGTGAAGTTATTGGAGTAATCAATGGGTTTTCGTCCTCATCCGAAGTACTCGATGCATTTGATTGGTGGTTACCGGCTCTTTGGTCGAAATCTGGTGGGTGAAACTCCGGATCATCATCCGAATCATCTCCAGAATAATCAAACTCAGAGTCATTCAGAGCCTGCGCGATGTCCTTTTCGGATATCACTAAAATGAATATGAAATTCGCTTAATGTATTTTGTATAGTACAAGGGTACTCAGACCAAGAAAGTATGAATTGAGTACTGATGTACTTTGCAAAGGACATTGAAAAAGCAATGAACGTCACACGTCAATTATTTCTTTTATCGTGATAATATTATCTCAAATCAATAGTGTACACTTCTATTTTGTCATTTATAACAATACATTGTAAATTTGTTAAAAAAATACTAAGATTAAAAAAGATATACTTACATTTGCGAGGATGCAATCCAACATTACCGCACCCCGACACCATGTTTTTTAAAATGACGCATGATATTTGGCGGTTATATTTTTTAAAATAGCCTTTCAAGTCACTAGAATGCTCTGGCGAAATATTTCAGTGTTGCTATTTTAAACATAGACTACAGAATTTTTGTCTTCTTACGTACTATGTATAGTACACATGTACCCAGGAGGTTAAGCTAATTAAATTATTAAAACTATCAAATCTATTTGTTTTTAAGTTTACACTTTCCCCGACGTTTCGGTTGCTTTTCAGCAGCCATGGTCACGGGGAGACTCCCCAAAATTTTCCAACGTAAATTTTGTTGTGGAGAAAATTAGGCGACTAGAGAAATAGGTGAATGTGTCTTCCACGTTTTACGTGAAATATAATATATATCGCCTTTGTTCTTTTCCAATGGGTTAAAATGTTCGCGTCTGTTATAAATTTGGGTGGAATGATGAAATACACTATCTTTTTCGTTCATCTTTCTATTTACATAGTCAACTTTCCAGCGCCCGTGTCATGATCCTTGTTACATTTTTTCTAGTTGGCATTTTACTTGCCATTACATGTGTTTGAATTCTGTAGTTCAATAATTGCTGCTAAAATACCAACCTATTTAATCAGAATTCTGCCTAAAATACATGACATTACTTACAAAAATATTTACATAATCAATTTGTCAGATGAAACCGTAATTACAGGTCAGATTAACAGTAACGTATCTGATATCCTGATCTGTACATTTTAATTGGAGCTTATGGTGTATGGCGTTTCCAACGATTTCCATGGACATTTGCATGGGACCCCCTGATCCGACGGTATTGATTAATTAAAGTTTATGGTATCGTTTGTGGAACGATTAGTATGCAAGTATTATCGAATTTATTTGAATGGATTAAAGGTATCGTTGGGAATGATATGAAAGTGAAAATATGGTTCGGTCTGTCGTTTGTCTTTAATAATGAGAACCCACCCTTTCATGGCAGATTTAGGGGTTAATTTTAATGGCATGGTTGATACAGTACTTTGAAGGGTTTGTTTGTTTGTTTGGTAGAACGCGCTAATCTCAGGAACTACTGGTACGAATTGAAAAATTCTTTTAGTGTTGGATAGCTCATTTGTAGAGAAAGGCTATATAACATCACGCTACGACCCACGGGGGCGGCGCAGTAATCATAAACGCGGGTGAAGCCGCGGGCACATCTAGTAATTTATATAGCAGAGTTAGAGTTATAATATAAAAAGTACTAATTTAAAACGGCAACGGTATTTCTATATCAACCATATTTGCCTTATGGTGTTCTACTTAAATACATATTACCTGTGTTCTTCTTAGCTATTCTTTCTTACAATAACACGGCCACAATCTCGTACCTGCACTTTGTGCCCTCGACAAAACATTGTCGATTCGCCCTTCTCTCTTTTGAAAAACATATTTTTCTTATGATCCACCAAAATAAACTCAATCATGCAAGAGGGTGACTCCTGCCCTGCCTTCCTGTAGGAAATCAATTTTGTTAAATATTTATCTCTTCTTTCATAGATGGGGATGATGTTATATCGTTGTAAGAACTACAGTCATTACTATGAAATGTAGTATATTTGGTAGTGTTTCCATTAATTTATATATAATATATAAGGTTTAGCTTATTAATAACTAGCTGAGCCGCGCAACTTCGTCTGCTTCACATAAGAGAATTATTGCCGTTTTTGCAACATTTTTCATTTGTGCTCAGCTCCTATTGGTCTTAGCGTGATGTTATATAGCCTATAGCCTTCCTCGATAAATGGGCTATCCGACACTGAAATAAATTTTCAATTCGAACTAGTAGTTCCTGAGATTAGTGCGTCCAACCAAACAAACAAATAAACAAACAAACTCTTCAGTTTCATAATATTAGTACAGATATTACAGGTGCGGTTTCTTAGCTATGTCTTTCTTTCCTCGTTATGCGAGCGGTAATTTTCTATTTAATGCCAAAAAGACTTATCTTTTAATTTTAATTTTCTATTTAATGCCAAAAAGACTAAGCTTTTAATTTTAATTTTCTATTTAATGCCAAAAAGACTTATCTTTTAATTTTAATTTTCTATTTAATGCCAAAAAGACTTATCTTTTAATTTTAATTTTCTATTTAATGCCAAAAAGACTTAGCTTTTAATTTTAATTTTCTATTTAATGCCAAAAAGACCTATCTTTTAATTTTTTAAGCTGCCAGAGGTAAACTTTTGACAGAATCTCTATAATAGGTACTTAAGTCAAGAATCTAGCTCTAATAGGTTAAACAGACGAAAAGTAGATGAAATATTTTGGCTTTCTACCTATTGAGTCGTGGCGGCACACCGGTGACTAAATACTATAAGTTTTCAATTATGTCTGACGTTCTAACATTTAATTAAAAAAAAATTCGAGAATGTATGTATATTATATATGTAAACGTATAATGTGTGTGACATTATATATCAAATTTCACACTTCATGTATCCCAATCCAAAAATTTACCAACTCCAATCAAAAACAAACTAATATTCATCGTCGCAAATATAAAAGCACGTAAGAAAATATTGTATAAGTATTAAAGTTCGAAATTTCCCTGTGAAAAGTTGGTCGACAACGGCCGATAAAAACAAGGGACGATTTTTCTTTCACACTCGACGAAATTCGACGAGAAGCGTGAATAAAACAGTGCATATATTGTTGTTAAGCCGGTCATTTATTTAGTATTAAACTATGGAAAATACTGGCAGAATATTAACTTCAATTTATAATACAAAGTATAATTTATCAACTTCTTTTTTGTACACCTTTTAACTCTTAAATATTGATACCTTGAAATACAATTAATCAAATTCAACGGATTATTAGCATCCCTGACATCAGAAATTTTGTTAGCACATTTCAGGTTTTGCGAGAAAGATATATGTTCGATTTTTGTATTGTTTTTTTTATTGTTTTCCATCTTAGCAGGCAGCGATAGCCTTGTGGGAGATCGTTGGACTGCCACGATGAGGTGTCAAGTTCGATCCCAAAGCATGCATCTTGGATTTAATGAAATTATGCGCGTATTAAAAAGTTAATAATCGCTCGCTTTAACGTAGACATAAAACATCGTGAGGGAACCTACATGTATGAGGGTTCTGCATAATTTTCTCAAAGATATGAGAAGTCTGTCAACCCGCACAAGGCCATCGTAGTGGACTATGGCCTAACTAAATCTTATTATACCCTCTTATGTAGTATGTAGTTTTAATTAAACTAGATAAAATATAAAAATAATTAACAATTTACGAGACACTTTGCGCAAAGAAACTATAGAACAGGTGCCGATGAGCATTAAAGTAAGAAAACTGTTCTAAGTGACCACCTTTACTTAGATATTTACGAGCAAGTACTTGAATGTAAGCTACGCTGATATTACCCAACTTGTCTCAAGTTTCTTGTCGATAAATTAAAAATGGCGGCTTCATAATAACGTTATTATTATTATCAAGGGAAAAGTTTTGTTTGTAGGGTCTCGGGTAAACTGCTCATTCAGGTGAAGGAGAACTTTCTTTTATTTATTGGAAATTATCTTTTGAGGGTAGAGGGTTAAGTGTTTTATTGCTGTCTACTTGTATACTGTATGTAAGAAGAGAGTTTAGTTATGTTAATGAGACGGGTAGTATAGTAAACTATTGAAATACATATATATTTTTTATATAACTAAGGTGGTAAACAAGCATACGGCTCACCTGATAATAAGTGGTCACCGTAGCCTATGGACGCCTGCAACACCAGAGGCATCACTTGCGCGTTGCCGATTCTTCAGGAAAGGAAGAAGGGGAATAGGAAGAGAAGGGGAAAAGAGGGTGATTGGGCCTCCGGCACTCTCATTCACCGAAAGAAACACACCAGTAGGAATACTGCTATTTCACGTCGATATTCTGAGAGAGGGTAGTCCTTCCCCGGTCGAGCCGGCCCATTCATGCTGAAATCAGTGAGGTTCTACTACCGTCAAGTGTTGTAAGTGGTTTTCATTTACAATTAGCTTTTTCAGAGTAAGTTTTAATCTTAGTTACATGATTATTAAGTATCACAAATAGAACACTGTCCTGAATTAGCAATACCTACATTAAAAATGTCTTAAAAGTGGATAGGATGACCGAATTCGTTCTAGAATAGTTGTAATGCTTACTTAATATTATAAAAGCGAATGTGGGTTTGTTTGTTACGCTTTCACGCTTTAACTACTCGACCAATCATCATGAAATTTCAAACATATATTGTCAGGGATACGTATGATCACTCAAGTTGTTAATACATGAAAACGTTACTAATAAACCAACAAACAAATAAACTCATTTTTACATTTATAATATTAGTTAGGATTGTGGTGGCTTAGTTAGTTTAACTTTTACAGTTATCGCTGGAATATCGTAAATCCATGTTTTTATAGGTCATCATTGCTAAAAACTCCAGGTATCATAGAGCATTAATACAATACCCAACACGTCACTGCACATAGGCTTACAAAAAAAGACCTAACACAAATCTTAATCAGTGCACAGCACATAACTTTACAAAAAAACAAAGAGAAGTACACAAATCTCAACCGATTACACAGTGACTACAAACTACAAGCAGATTTTAACCCGTCAATGCTCGCGTAACCACCTAACGCTACATTAGGGCCACCATTACTATCAATACCATCAAGCTGGCTGACCATTTGTCACTGCGAACGCCACGCCTCTGCCGTGTCCGCACTTCTCGGGGATTATACCGCTCTCAGCCGGATTTTGTGACAGTTTTTTGAATATGCCCGGCAATTTGAAGATTTTGGGCTTAGCGAATGGTTGTGAATCAGCTGTGTTTTATTTCTATATTGTATTTTGCCACTTTTATAAATAAGTAATGAACTGCAGTCGGTTACACTCCAGATTTTGCAACTGAGATAACTCATATGCTGTTATACTATAAAAGTATTCAGATCTATCACTAATATTCTTACCCAGCGAAATGCGATTATCGATTAAAAATCAAATTATTATAGTTCAAATCAGTTATCGGAAAGTATTAGAATAATGTGAAGATGTGTAATCCTGACGTAAGAAGTTAAGAAAAGGTCATCAACACAATCAGCTAAAGCAAATCAAAAATCTTGTTGTGCTCTTATTCTTCTTGTTGTCTTTATATTTAATTCCGAATATTTAATTATAATTCGAATAATAATTACTAATCTAACATTTGAAATCAGGATTGCTGTAATTTCGTATCATTCAATATATTACCCATAACAATTGCTTGTTGCTACTGGCGACAATGTAATTTGAAAAAAGAGATCCAGTATCAAAATTATTATATTTATTAACTAATTTTTTTTTACGGTCCTTAATGCTTTGACGCGTTAGCCTCCGCGGGTGCAGGTGGAAAGGCTATGTCGATCTCACTGGGGTAAAAGAGAGATGGTAATGATGATAAGAATGGACCGCCCGGTAATACCGACTAAACCTACCACAGAGTTCCTCGAAAAAATCGGCAGGATGCACGAATCATTTTCACATGCAGTCGCGACCTCGCCGTGGTTTCGGCCCACCGTATGAACGGCAGGCCACTACACGATAAGATCTACTCTTTGGTCACCACTACTTTTAAAATCCCCACTGTCCCCCCCTCTAGAGGGCAGACGGACACGACGCAGAGGCGCGCGTGGGAACACGCACGCCGCCTCTCGGACCTGGTGCTGATCGGATGGCGGCAAACCTCTGGCACCCAGTTTTGCGGTTTGGGAGAGGGTTTAAGAGCGCTCTCTTTGCTGCTCCGCCGCCTCCTTGACGGAAATTACTTCCGCACAGAAGGAGGCGACGGCGTTCCATGACCTCTCATTCTGGACCATGGACTGAATCACGGCCGGGAGCCTCTCGCTCCCGGCAACCATACCGACTGCCCCGATCAACTCACGGCGCTGCGATGCCCAGGCGGGGCAGTCCGCCAAAGGTTGCAACGCCGAGTACTCAACAACGTCGCGGCAGTCGCCGCATTGGTGACAACCGGGCGTCTCTTGCCGACCTATTCAACACAGGAACTGGCCAAAGCAACCGTGGCCAGTCATTACCTGTGTCAGCCGGAAGGTGAGGGCGCCATGCCGTCTCTCCAGCCACTCCTCAAAAACAGGTCTTACCGCCACTATTGTAGTGTGCCCGATTATTTAACAACTCTTCTACAACAATATTTAACTTTATAAATAAACACATTAAAAGCAAATTATATCCTTAAACAAATAACATTACATAATTACATTTTATATTACTTGAAAGTTACCGAAATAAACATCACTGCCACTTAATCTAAAAATAACTTTATATAAAATAAACAGGCCGTTAATATATAAAATACAAACAAGATTATGTTGAAAACAACTTAATATTGCCGTCAAACTTGAGATAAAAATTACGTTATGACAAAAATACGCAGGTGGTTGACAGGAGCCCGAGCGACACTCTTTGACCCACTTTTCAACTAATTCATTTTGTAGGCTGTAGGCAGCTTTGGCCAAATATAAAGTGTTTAAGCCACGCAACATTTGTAGGGTTGTAAACTTACATGTATTTGCGTCACAATTATTTTTGTTGTAAACTTTAATTAATAGAGATATAATTAAAAGATAGCTGTGATCATATACAGGGTGTCCGGTAATTAATGAATAACCTGGAAATGTCTTATAGTGGAACTGATGGCCGTTCAGAAAAAAATATGACAAAAATCTATCCTAACTACTACCTGAGATATGTGTTTTTTTTTAATTACCATGTATTTTATTATTCTTGTATACTACGATCATAAATGAATGAAATCCATCGTTTTTTTGTTGTTTTATTATTAAACACTAATTATGCTAATAGATAGACAGTCAAAAGTATGCTATGCATATATATGCTATGCTATGCTATGCTATATATAGCTTGCACTTTTAAAATATATATTTATTTTTTTCTTTTTTTCTGAACGGCCTGCAGTTCTCTCTATAAGACATTTCAAGGTTATCCAGTAATTACCGGATATCCTGTATAAGGATAAAAATAACTTAGTTTACGTAGTTGTTTAGAAATTGAAGCCCTGACATCAATAATAATTAACCCTTGGTACGAATGACCGAGCTTAACTAAAAAATGCATGGCTGGAATAAGAAATAAACCTCTTTACCTACTCGTATAATGTTATGGAAGATGTGTGAAATCTACCAATCCATCATAAGATATTATATATTAAAATTATTAACGTATCTGTAACAGTATTCATGTAAATATTACGATTCTTAATATTATCACATTTTACTGTATCATTTTATATAATATAGATACGTATTATCTCTGGATAATCACAGCAAAAAATCTATTAATAATAACGCTAGTCTATAAAATAAACCTATGATGTTATACTGTATACACATCTCGTCTTGATTACTCTGAAGTGCTTTGAGAGAGTATTGCACGACGTCTAACCGCTACATGAAAGTAGATTAGCACTTTAGTATCTCTACTATATGTGCTCATAAATGAAGTGCGAGCACTTTAGTAGCTATTTTTAATATAAAAAGAGGTGCTTAAAGATATACTAGATGTATATACATATGTAGTGACATCTACAAAATGTTATATAAACTAGCTTTTGGTTAAAGCTTTGCTCGCGTACAGTACTTCCTTTTTAATAAACATAAGCTTTGTTACTCGGGCATTAACCTTATTTTTTCTATATTACTTAGGTAAGCTGATGCGATGCCTGATGGTTAACGGTTACTGTAGTCTATGATTTCTTGTATTATTTTAATATCTCGGTAGCGCCGTGGTAGTGAAATGCGTTGCTGTGCAAGGCGTTTTAGGCCAAGTGTAATTGGAACTTCCTCTCTAAATTAATAGGTCCTCAATTTAAATAATCAGGTTTCTATTGTCTTTATAGCCTATCCTATACACGCACCACACTCATACAAACAGACTTCACATTCACTAAACACACACCCATGCAGTTACAAAGACATAATATTGTCTTATGTTTACGCGAATGTTATACATTGAAATTAAACACTTTATACGGATTTTGTCGCGTTGTTTATTTTACTTTAAAACGCTGTTATTAAATATATAAATTGTTATAAAGCAACCGAAACGTCGGGGCAAAGTGTAAACTTAAATATAGATTGCTTTAATTAAAAAATATATAGCTTAAATAGTAGTAAAGTTCAATAATAGTAGTGTTAGAGTTTTCAAAATAAATTAAAATAAACAACGCGATAAAATCCGTATTAAGTGTTTAATTACAAAGACATAATTTTTGAAACTCGGTTGTTTTTAATCTAACATTGTAATATTTATTGCAACAATGGACGGATGAGTTAACCTATAACACAGGTTTCCCTAGCATAGGAGTCGTTGATCATAACATCGAAATGGTCTCACATGATAATTGTTGTTTTCAA
Organism: Catocala nupta; assembly: GCA_963675205.1. NCBI lineage: Eukaryota > Metazoa > Arthropoda > Insecta > Lepidoptera > Erebidae > Catocala > Catocala nupta. The sequence goes on along the minus strand of OY776091.1, from coordinate 8,549,311 downwards.
TATATCAATAAGATTTAATATTGTACTTTTTATGGTCTCAAATAAATCTTATAATTATTATAAATTCTTAGTGGTAGTAGACTGGAACTAGCCCGATACGCGGTAATAGGCACAGCCATTACTTGGGATCTAAACAGAAGTATAATGGGGATGTAATACACCTTTGCCTAGCCCCTTAGAGATATACCCATAACATATGACATCTGACCACTAGAAAGAATAGCCCCGAATATAAAACGCGCCTAAAGAGACTAACGTAATCGTTTGAGGAAAAAACTGTATTTATACACAAAGTGGACTCCAACATAGCAACCCATCTCCCACGGTTGACTCTAACAAATTGCGTGGGATGATAAGCACCTGGTACAACCTACATTCTCTTTCATACCCAGCCCTTGTAAATATTCAACAGACACTTTGATGTTTCTATGTAAAACGAGTAAATAACAACAAGTCAACTTGTATATACTATCTATGTATATAGCAGTTATAATTAAGGGTCATGATGGATACTAGCGTTTGTACGCGAATTTATTTGCGTAGTATTTCAATAATTCTTTCATCGGAGTATGGACGCCAGAGTCTCGGCTCGATACTATTATCATTCGGTCTAGGCATGGTTAAGCTGGCAGGGTAAATCATAGTACGTGCGACTATTATAATGATTTGTAACAGAAAAGACTCGATAAAATTGTTTCTAACTATGTGAGGTTTCAGTTTTGATGCCCCAATCAAACCAGCCTCCTCACGACCACACGTAAATATAAGCACAGACTTAGGCCACATAACCAACAAGCTAACTAAATGCTCTATCTACAGAACACAAAACTTTACAATAGGTAAGAAGGAAGTTAAAAGTCAACACCTTTTTATTCTATTTCAAGTTTTCATATATGACATCATAAATGATCTATAACTTTGATCATACCTTATAATTCAGAATACCATCGAATTTGACCCAAGTAGAAAGGTCTTTCTACGTGGAAACCGCCCCCAGTTCAACACTGACAACCGCATAGCAGTGTATACAAAAACAAAGCCGAACAAACGTTTATTTAAACACAGTTTTAAGGCAAAAACCCGACAGAGGGAAGATACGTCTCAGTGAATAAATTGTCGTGGTGGTGTCCGCGAACGGGTGACTAAAAAAACCTCCCTCCATATGAGCCTCACACATAAATGGCATTCAAAAATGTCCTAAAATGTCCCAACATGTAACATATGCGATTGTCTGGTGTTTGCACACACAGACTGGTTAAAAACCCATTTGTGTCTAGATTAAAAAACGGAATTTTAAAACTCCAGGATGGATTGTGTCCGTTGATCAACTTTTTTATGTGATTCACACAGTCGCAGCTTTATTCAGTTAGAAAAGGTTGAACGGACATGCGAAATAAAGGCCTGCTGTAAAAGTGGATGTATTTTATTGGGTACGAATATTTGCGCATTTACTTTTTATTTAACTTTCTATATGATAAAAACTGAATAAGTTATTAATTGAGATTGCAAAATAATAATATGCATATCGAAGGTTGTTCAATAAATTTATATTTTACACATAATAAGATAACTTTTTTATATACAGATAACAGCGATTACGGATTGCTGGTATTCTTTTTAAGCCCTTCAATGTGTAAAGCTCGTACAAACGAGCGAAAATGAAGAGAAATACATAAATTACCGATCAGAATCAATCATGAATTAATTAGTTGACATGAGTTATTTTTTTAATATATTCTATGCAAAAACACAGCATGTTTACCATTCTATAAATTTTAATAGTATAGAAGCTAAATACTTGCCCGACATTTGAGTATATGTCAAGGTGACTCAATATAAAGTGAAGTCAAACTATTTTCCTTACTTAGGTAGCGTACAATACACTTCCTCAGCGTAATACACCAGCGAGATAACGTGCTTCATACCCAGCGAAGGCAAAATTCACGCTCCACTGAATTTCTGTGTTAAAATTCGGTATTTGCCCACTAGTACATTCCACCCTCCTGTTATTCAAGCTCGCATTGTACGGGAGATTAAAATAAGTGCAAAACGTCCCGCACTACACTTAAAACGTTATTCTTTGCGCCAAATTACGGATTTTATACGTATTCTTGTTCATTTTTTTGCTGAATTTTACTTTTATATGTGGTGCCGGCTTTGTTATGAATGTTTTTCTTTTTAATTAAGGAGTTCCGTAGCTTTTCCGCTATTCGTTCTGTATGGTAAGAAGCTGGCAGCGTAGTTTATGAAATACTTTGTGGTTATTGGTGTGCATACTCATGTTTTAACAAATAAAACTATCTTTATCTTACTTGTTGATTATGACTTACTGACGTCTTTTAAGTGTAAAAATATGAGATTTGATTGCATGGATATGGCGTAATGTTTTAAGTGATCTTGTCGCAAGCAATTCGAGCTGAGTTTTATGGATTCATGGGCCAAAATATTTGATAAGCTACAAATAATACATAGCTGTTTCGAAACTGGGTGTTCTTTCTATCAGTTGTTTAACATTAAATGTTTATACGTCTTCTGCAGCAAAACACATATGTACATAATTATGGTCTGAAAACAGATTTTTAAAAATAAATAAGTTAAACGCGAAGTTATAATATATGTATAGTACTGTGTATAGTCCTGTATTTATGTCATAGTAAAGTTCTAAGCTAAACAATAAAGTTGGTTTAATTCTTCGCTATAAGTATCTTCTTGTAACCGATGTATATAAAGTCATGTTTTAGATCCACCATTAATATGTTTATTACAGTGAATTAAGGCATTGAGTTTCTGCTATCATTCTAACACGTCTTTGTTAAAAAATATATAAATAAGATTTGAAATTAATAGTCTTCCTCCGCCTTGGGGGGCCGGACTTTTACCGGGTAAAGCCTTCGTAACACTCGCCGACCTCGGAGAAGACTACGCTACTCCAGTTACCTAGTGTCCTTCTCCCTAGCCTTTATTATTCCCAAGTCACTTGGAGTCGGCTTTTTTCTAGTCTAACCGGATTTGACTGGATATCAGTTTTTACACGGAGCGGCTGCCACCTGACCTCCGCAACCCGAAGGCTAACGATAGCCTAAGGCTAGACCAGTGTCAGGATATTATAGGGCACTAACCTCCCAATAACGACTGCCATAGATATTCATGGCAGCCGGGACCGACGGCTTAACGTGCTCTCCGATGCATCCGAGGCGACAATTGTCAATCAATACGCACATAATTTTGAAAGGTCATATAACTTCCGAAAGTCATAGGTGCGCGACGTGGGTTCGAACCCAAGACCCTCTGCATTGCAGTCTGTTGGAGTCCCCACTGAGCTATCGCTGCTTAGTGTCTAAGATAGGCAATTTCTAGCAAACCTCAATCGAGCAATCCGTTGCTCACGGAGTAACTTGGGGGCCCGCGCTGGTCATCGACTGCATATATCAGCCGCTAAAAGCCTCCTCCTCACAGTTCATAGGCTAACTTCAGCTCCTCGTGCCTCTAAGGTTTCTTTTAGATATATCTAAACATAAATTATTCTACTAAAAATAACGAGAACTTACTTTTAGTTGCCTGATGACCTTTTAACCGCAATCCCGCAAAAAATAAAAAAGTCACAATCTGATTATTATTTTTAAAAACAAAAGTTTCGAATGTGGAATAATTTTTTTTTCAAACTCCTACTTTTTATTAAGTTTCAGTAACATAGTTTAGCTGTTAAAATCTCTTTAGAACTAAATTATTGCCAATAATGTAGAAAAATCGGAACCGCCCGTTTTTTTTGCAAGGTAGTTTATAATTAGCATAGATTAACAAGTTGACTTTCATAAGGTCTATATTTATTCATTCACTAGCGTTTGCTCGCAATTTCGCTCGCTCGAGACCAGTACTTTATTTGAATAAAAGGTATATGACATTTTTTGTACCCCTGACGTATGTCAGGGGTACAAAAAATGTGTGTATACTGATACACTTTGTAAAAAATCAGTGTATACTGATACACTTTGTATTCGAAATTTCTTGATTATCGGATGAGTAGTTAAGGAAAACGAACAAACAAATTCACATTCGTATGTATAATATTAGTTAAGAATCCGTCACAAAAAGTCACGATGTATTTAAAATGAGTAAACAAATCACGGTACGTTTGGCACCTATGTTAATATTCCAGTCTGCCTGGACTTGCATTCACCATTATGCATTCTCCTTCAGTTTTCATAGCAGCATAAAAACGAGGGCGGTTTCCGATATTAAAATCTGATGCAGCAAGTCGTTTAGTATCTCTACGATATTACAATGTTTTTGTATCTACTACATAGATATTTAGTCGAGGGAAAATATTCTTGGATTACGTAAACGATTTTATGTTTATATGTTTTTAGGTTGCTTCATTGACACAGCAGTCGGAAATACTAGAATGAGCTGTATGTATGATTGTATCGTGATAAAGTAATATAGAAAACATCAGAAAATCGTTTATCGAGATTTAATTTAAGAAATATTTTTTGTGTGCCTGGTTCGAGGTTTCGATTACCGAGCCATGCAAAATGTTATTAGGTTTCCTGACAAAATATGTCAAATATGTTTCTTGGTCGTCTACCAGGCACATTTTGAGACACCTATTAAGAAGTTCCTGGCATGAAAACTACTTTGCCGAACCGAAGACTCAAACCTATAGCCTACGCGGTCGCAGGCAAAAAATAACTTCTGCCAAGAAAGCAACGACCTAATCACACTCAAAATATTAGCTAAAATAAACCTCGACGAAAATGAAAAATCATTTTCCATCCAACTCTTAGCCCATACACGAACACTATACAACCAGGCAGCTAGCGTTAAAACTACTGCCTCATACTCAACTTCAAGCATCATTACACCGACGTACATCGTCAGAATGAGTGCCCCTCCCTCCCTCCTCCCTCCTATACACGTTTAAATCGTTTAACTTTCAAGATTAAGGAACAGTTATCAGTATTTCTTGAGGACACTGCGCCCATGGGACAAGAAATATATGCCGTTGTGGTTGAAGAAGAATTTGAGAGACCGTTTGAATTGTTCTTTGTTTTGTGATAGTTGATGAGGAAAGGATTGTTTGTAAGCGTTTAAAAGCTTGCTTGTAATGTTACGTCAGTAGAAGGGTGTTTTATATTGTTGTTACTCGTTTTTATATTCTAGTAGCTTCCGCCTACGCACCCATGTCATTAAAATGTAGACTATTTTGTTTAGGGAGACTGTATCTTGCTGTTCGTAACATATATTTACAGTTATATAACCTCAATGGTTTAAGCAGAGGTGTAGGCGTTACACATATACATAATTTCAATATTTCGTCTACTATGTTTTAGGTTACTCATCCTTACTAATATTATGTACTAGATATTGCTCCCGGTTTTGCTCGCGGAAATGTAGGTTAGGTTAGGTTAATGTATGTAATGTTTTCTGTTCCCCTGACAACGTGTATGATGACCGATCGAGAAATAAAAGCATAACAAGTAAACAAACTCAATTAACATTTACAATGTTATTCCTGAGGGATATAATAAAAAAAAGGACGAGATTATTACTATGAACGAGGCACAATTCTAGGTTTGCAACTGAGAATTTCATAACACCTTGCTCAACCCCGAATTCTTACCCCGTACCTAACAATTCAATAATATCGAGGTATAATCAGTCATAATCTGATGTTAATATGACGTTTATAAGTAAAGAGAACGTAACCATCATTCATTCACGTTGAAATATTGTTGTATCGTTTCTGAAGGTATTCAGGGGAAAAATGAGGTTCTTTCATGACTGAAATTACATGACTGACGATCACTGTATGAGCAAGTAGAACGAGATGTGCGTAGCGTTCAGCTAAAATGTGTATAACTTTTCAGTAAATGTGCGCGACAGGACATTCACTCACAAGAGGTACATAAAAGGTATATAATATAATATCAGCACTGTATTGTAAGTATCCCATTGCTCGGCACGGGCCGATTCTCAGTGTAAGATGGATGAGGCCATAATCCGCTACGCTGGCCCAGTACGCGTTGGCAGACTTCACATACCTTCAGGAACTTAAATGGAGAACTTGCAGACATGCCGGTTTCTTTCATGTTTTCCTTCACCATTAAACGTAGCGATAATTCACGTTTTCATACGCACAGAAACTTGAAAACTCAGGGGTGCGTTTGGATCAAACACGAAAACTCTGCGTCCAACCGTTGGCATTCCAAAGGTTTCGTATGCAGCACGGATAGATCCCTGCTATACTTTTTATTATAAAAGTACATACATATTTCATTTACACGTCGCAGCATTCTCTACCGCTGTGCGACCGAAGCGTCTAGTACAGAATTCTATCCATGTATAATTGCCCAACGAAATAAAATGGGAAGAGAGCGCGCTTCAAATCGTAGAGACCACATGACATGATGGATTGCGGCTGTCGCGTAGATTGGCGGTCCACTATTGGATTTTTTGTACCGACCGAGTGTACCGGACTCCCAAATGGTATTCCAAGTATAACCGGCCTGTGGTACCCGTAGAAAATAGGAAATATGGAAAATGGGAAATATGGAAAATGGAAGTACGGAAATCTCGGCTTTAGTTAGAATTGGAATTTAATCTCGTGCCAGAGTATTTTTCTATGTCGACGTATAACTCAAACTTTTTGCACCTTCGCTGCAGAGAACGGACGGACGGTGTCAGTGATGGTATGTATTAGTGAACTTGCTAAAAGTAGTCTGCGGTTTATAGTAAGAGTTAAATACGACGGATGTTTCATTTGACAAAAGTTCAGTGACTTCTTAACGGACTCAGAGCTTACCCCTATCGCATGAAGCATTGGCATTGCATGCGCAACAACGAGATAAAGTTCTGTAATATCTCATTCTCGTATATGCCATGACAATGTTTTACGAGATAGTGATACGATCCCTGGTATCTATCACAAATATATAACCCACCACATAAAAACGCAGCATATACTCTTCTGGAATTAAAATTAAATTAAATCATTTTATTTCCTTAACCATTTTCCATGCTGCCTATTGAGTTTTTCGATAGAAAAGTCAAATAACAATTTACCCATCCCGGTTATCAAACTCAACACTTCATGCACAGCAGTGGTATTCACTACGCCACACCACCGATGCAGTCAGATATTGTCGTTTTATAGTAAGTAAGATATTTCCAATACGATACCATGTCAATACCTATACTGTTCATCCTGTAAAAGTTGAGCGACTGTTTTGATAGGCCTACGAAGGGATATTAGAAATAAAAGCCGAGCTTGCTGGGCAAATATGGGTCTGATTAATGATACCTCTCTCTTAACCCTCTGACACAGTACACATATAGACATAGGTGTGAGTATGCATATAAATAAATTACTGTTTGAAAATTTTATGGAGAAACAATTTAAAGTCAAGAGGTAATATACTTCCTTAATCCTTTCTATTTTCAAGAAATATTCGTTATCGTCCTTTATAATCGTATATTAAAAGCTCTCTCCTTAATAAACGTCTTATTTCCAATTTAGAGAACCCTCCTACAAAATATTATCCCAGAATTAGTACATCATAATCAAACGGGCTGTTCACCGAACCCAAAGCATCATCGCTCAAAAGGGGCTCGATTTAAAAAACCGTCACTTACCGAATAAAAAAACCGGAAAACAATCGACTTCAAATGGAACGATCACCCAATTCGTTTAATCAAGTCCCCGAATGGAAACGTCAGAGCGTTCGACTTTAGTATTTTCGTCAAAAATCAGTTGTGTTGGATGAATCTCGAAAGGGCCCCGTAATAAATGGATACGGAGCTAAATTCGCTCAAACCCGCTCTGAAAGCTGCACTGGGTTACGTAGAATAATTTATTAAAAGCCCGTTGCTGCTTTTGTTGAACGCCGCTCCGTAGGGTTGGCACTAAAGAGAAATACGGACGAGCGTTTACTATGACTGCTGTGTGTGTTTTTTGTTGAATATTCGTCAGTAACTGATGTTGTAGCGGTGGCTTTGTTTGTTTAGATAATATCAACGCTGTTTGTAAACAGCGTCACTGCTGGGCATGGGTGAATCCACACAGTATGTAAAGGCCTAGATTATTGTAGTTACCACGTTAACAAACAGCGGATTGACTATGCTCAGCACACATCTTTAGGAACATTATGAAGAATTGCAGAAATATTTTTCGAAATATTTTCTCTTCGGCATAACAGCAATTTCCTTCTGCGAAAACGTTAAACTGCCAAGAATCGAGTTTGATGCCAAGGCATGCACCTAGGATTTCAAAGTTATGTATTACATAGTTAATAATCGCTTCTAGCTTCTATTTAATTATTTATTTGGTACAAAAAATGATCGTGAGGCAACTGACATGTCTGAGTGTTCTACAGTAAGTTCTCGAAAATACTTTATTAAAAGATATTTATTATTCTTGTTAACCCCTCCAGCTAAGCTAAAATGCCTGCATTAAGAGTGAGTTCATGTCAGTAGTGCAATGGGTGGGATTCGAACCCGCGACCTCTAGATCGCAAGTCCAATACCTTATCCATTGGGCTACCGCAGGTTTATATATTACTGTACCGATGTGTTCCATGATATAATGGTATAGGTTAAATCAAAAGAGCGCACCTTAATTCAAGACTGTTTAGTCAGCAGACTTAGCAGTCTTCTAAGTCAGGTAACAGAAAGCATTCACACCGTTAAGTTAGTAGTATAGTTAAGTCATGAGACTTAGCAAAGTCTCAGGACTTAACAGTCTTGGTTACGGTACCAGACTAACACTGCTATGTTTGATAGCGATGTCCTCTTTCGACTTAGAGAACTAAGTACGAGGTGTTTTAAGTTGTGTTTAAATAGTTGAAGCTACTTATAGTAAGTACGTTGAGTTCGTTGGATCTACACTTTGTTTAGTGAAAGGTTTTATCTCTGTATAATTGAATACTTTGCAAGTACTGAATACTGACGTTTATATAGCCACTCTTAGTGTTTTCGACCATAGTAGAATAAATGCAAGAAAGCAAGATATGAAGCCGGCTATATTTGCTAGTTACCAATTTGCATATCACCTAATTCAGTTTAATAATCATATCGTAAATATAATTTGATAGATACATATTTTCCACTGGGCTGGCTTCCTTTGTCACCACTAATCGTTGAGTCTACCCTTTAGCTACTATATATTTATTATATTTTGGAAACGACCAAAATATAATAATATACCTAATAATAATTAAGATTTAGTTTATAATTTTTTTATTGTATGGATTTACCTGGGTCTTGGTAATTAAATTGGGTAACTGTGAGGCTAACAAAAGTCACATCACGATATAAAAAAATATTTTGAATAAAAGTTTCGTTAGCATACGTTCCAAAGTACGTCAATGAACTCAACCAAAGTGAAAATAAACCTTCATTTTGACATTCTAAACATATATGCACATCAGTTTAATGACAAGAAAAATACACGAGTAAGTGATTACCCATCCAAGAAGCTATCGACCTGATAGCTTAACCTCGTTGATGACACACCAATAGCACGAGCACAGCTGGCTATGAACGCGACATTAATAATTAATTTAGCTCCGTAGCACGTTGTTGCAATTATGTAGAATTAATTCGGGGCAGCCCTGTCGGGCGACGCGGCGCGCGGCGTGTCACGAAGCATCAATCATGCAGGGACGCTGGTGGTCGTACCGCACACTACATAATAGTTTCACTGATACTATTACCTAATACATTCATTACTATCATTTATAATTAAACTAGGTTCTGCCCGCGGCTTCGCTTATTTGGGAACAGTAAATATCTTCGGATGAAAGCCTCTACCGTATATGTCCTTTTTTGTAACTCTGACAACGTGTATTTATTTGATGATCGGTTAAGTAGTACAAACTCATATTCGCAACTAGGTTTTGCCTACAGCTTTGCTCACGTAGCTTAGGTTAGATCAGTAACAGTACTTTTTTCTGGATTAAAGGTAACTATCCTTTTCTACATCCCTGTCGACATGTATGCGTAATTTGATGATGATCGTTCGAGTAGTTAAGGCGTGAAAACGTAACAAACGAACTCACATTCGCATTTAGTTAGGTTTATTCAAAAGTTGTTACTTGCAATATTTTATTTTATTTATAGAGGCGTTATAAACTCTTCTTTTTAATAATTCCTGTGCCATAATATACTTTGCAAAAATGGTACAACGGATATGATAAACACCCAGACCAAGCTATTTGTGTTCTACATAAATGATAGTTCCGTGTGAGGATTGCACCCACAACACTCAGAAAACTGGCAGGCAACCCTGTACTGGAAAGGACTTTAGAATCAGCAAACAAAGGACATCCAACTCGGACTTACAATATCTCTATACGTTGTTACATACAAAAGCAATATATTTTACAAACATATCCTTAATATATCGTCAGCATACGAGTACATGCAAGTCCATACATTTATCATACATGCTTGACACACATAAATGTCAAGTACAGCTACACAAAGCCATAGAAAATGTGAAGGATGTTTTTCCGGAGTTGAAGGGAGCTAACTCGATGCTCGAAACTCATTGAAAATCGCCTTAGTCGCCACGTATTTTATAATATTCATTGTGAACTATATTATCCTGTTCAGTCGGCGACTTAAATACCTACTAGAACTTTAAATAAATTTCAAACACGTGTATGTAGATATACGTACACGTGTTTATTATAAAAAGAAAAGGAGGAGAATGGAATGATAATGACATACGTTTACACGAATGCTAGACATTGAAATAAAATTTCTGTATATGAATTTTATCGCGTTGTTTATTTTAAAAACACTTTTATTAATTTATTACATAATTTTAAAACTGTTAAACTATTATTGTTAAACTTTAGTAATATTTGAAGCTATTAAAATTATTTAACTATTAAACTATTTAGATGAACACTTTCCCCGACGTTTCAGCTCCTTTTCGGTCTCTCAGTTAGAGGAGACGTTTATATGAACTGCCATTTAATTAATTATTCTTTAACTACTACTGCTGTTAACATATAGAGTGATTATTACTTAGAATGAGATATGATAGAGCAAATAAAAAGAAACAATATGTCAACTGTGTTATAAAAAAAAAATATTGTTTAATTCAAAAATAGTTGTACTAAGTCTAAGTGTCCTTTGATTAAACGTTCAAAAAGTCCCCAGCGACATGAAAAATAGTCCTAATGTACATAGATACCACTAAAAAAACACAAAGAGAATAACTCAGTTGTGAAATACATAAGATGCGCCAAATATGCTCAAATCCTTAAAACGCACATAATTATGCAAAGTTAGTAGAGTACGGGTGGAACTTCGGAACGCTACGTAGCAGTCCAACAATGTCCCTGCCAGGCTATGACTGCTAATATAGCCACTGAAAGTGTTTAAACCGCAAATAATGTTGAAAACTAAACGTTACTTAATAGGGCGCAGATTGAACATCGGAACTGCGACACAATCGTACAGTCTCCTTGCCAGACTATCGCTGATCATTAACTTATAAGTAGTTAATTGCACGGATGGCGTTGTGGTTTAAGTGGTCACCTCGTCACTGCCACTGCGCCGAGTGCTGTGGGTTCGAATCACACACGAGACAAAAATTTGTGTGATCCACAAATGGTTGTTCCGAGTCTGGCTGTTCTTTGTGTCCGTTGTTTGAATTTTTGTAAAATCCCCTGCGACACAGGTATTATACTTATTACATTTATTAAAAAAAAAGGATTCTTGCATAAGGCGGGAGTTCTTTTTTGTTAAATAAATAAAGATTAAAAAAATAGGTGTGTAATGTAATGCTATTTCAGAAATTTTTTGAAATGATGGTATTGTGTCGTGAAGACTATGGATTGTCCGTGAATTTGTTTAACCGTATCACGTCGTCCGAGGTGAGTGACGGAAAGCAACGCGACGTTGTGCGACGTGACGTATTATACGTACGACACAGTGTTACACGGTACGTGTGTCTTATTTAAGTCGGTACATGGCCAATGACCTTGAGTATAAGATTCTCCATTGGTTGGCGTAAGTGTCAAGGAGATTAGAGGTCATCGATTAAAAAAAAATATGAAAGAATTTACAAAATTGTTGGTTATAGATCATAATTTACAAAGCGCTTTTATAAGATACCTTTTTCGCAGTTATTGCTTTTAAGTTCTATCTGTCAAATCTGCCTTAAACAAAGACAATAAAATTGGAACTGTCTAAACAAAATATTTTCATTGATTGAATAACTTTGTGATTGGATTTTACGAAAGTGCGATAAATAAAAAAAATAAATTATGATACTAAATTATAAATGCTGTTATTCTATACTATCTTAGTATATATTTCTAAGTTGCCATTTTAAATTATATACAGTGTTAAAACTACGATTATGTTATACGACGTGTTGGCAATAGCGGACTATGGACGCGTTGAAACGATTAACATATATGCTACAAGAACACCAGTTGACATAATATTTTAATAATGCGCCTTCGCGAACGTTCTCTGATCATATCAGAAACATTCTGCAAAAAGAAGAAAGAAGAGTTCTCTAAACCGACAAACGTGCAATAAGGACGCGATAAGAGTACAAGAAACAAAAGACATGGCAGAATCATAGCAAATGGCAATCCAGTCTCTGTTTACCTCTCCATAAAACAGCCGTGTTTCTATGTATGTAAATAATGCGACGCCATCGCTTACATACCACTGTGAGTAAGCAGCAAGTAATAATATTAAAGAGGTTTACCTAGACATAGGTACATACAGAAAACGCACTTACATTTTCCTCCTAACAGCTAAACAACACGATAAAACAAGAAGAATTACTTTAATATAACTAGCACTAAGCTGAAACTAAGTCCTAAATCATGTAGCGAGCACACATTAAACATTCGCTGAAGCAAGAACAACTGCCATAAACATATTTCCGACTAATGTTCCGGCCGAATGAAACTCATATATCCTTCCCTACTAGGTGATTCAAATTACAACCTACTTTGTGTGACCTCATTTTTGCTCCATCTCATAAGCTTAGAACTTCGTTAGGATGTATTTTATCCTAACTAATATTAAAAATGTGATTGTGAGTTTGTTTGTTTATTAGGCTTTCACACCTTAACAACTCGACCGGTCATCATAAAATTTCGCATACACGTTCTTAGGAGTACAGAATAGGACATAGAGTACATTTAATTTAGAAAAAAGTACTGCTTCCGCGGCGTAGAAATTTATATACAAAATATAAATTAACGTAAACGAAGGCGCGGGTAAAATCTAGTTGTTTATAATAAAGGTAAATTTCACACTTGCCTGCAATCTGGATTTAATAAAATACTAATTGCCGACCGCTGCTGCCCTCTCGTAGCACAGTATCAAACTTTCTATTAGTGAAATGATTTAAAATCGAATGTATACGTATCGAGATTCTTCTCCCTAGCCTTTATTATTCCCAAGTCACTTGAGGTCGGCTTTTCTGGTCTAACCGGATTTGACTGGATATCAGTTTTTACACGGAGCGGCTGCCACCTGACCTCCACAACCTAAAGGCTAACGATACCCTAAGGCTAGACCAGTTTCAGGATATTAAAGGGCACTGACTTCCCAATAACGACTGCCATAGATGTTCATGGCAGCCGAGACCGATGGCTTAACGTGCTCTCCTAGGAACGGAGCAGGCGATAATTGTCAATCAATAAGCACATAATTTCGAAAAGTCATATAACTGCCGAAAATCAGAAGTGCGCGACGTGGGTTCGAACCCTAGACCCTCTGTATAACACACAAGTGATTCATAAATAAGTAGTACTTGTAAATAAATATATATATCTCACAAAAAAGTAAGTAAGTACCTATATCATTAAATGGTAAAATTTCTTAAGAACCCGAGACCCTCTGCATTGCAGTCTGTTGGTCTCCCCACTGAGCTACAAAGATGACATTCTTATTAAAAAAAAAACTAATTTTACCTCTTTGTTATATTAATATAACGTGGTCACCCAGTGGCTAAAATGAGACCTTAGGTCATTTTATATTTTAATAAATTTTAGCATATCGCATTTTTTATCCTTGTAAACTTTATACTTTAACTCTTCACGTATTAATATCAAGATAGCTGTGATAACACAATTAAAACCATGTATAAAAGCAACAATTATAATATACAACTTAACAAATATTAACAAACCTAACTACTTATAAGTAAAATTAAATAAAATGGCACAAAATATAGGACTGTAAATAAAAATAAATCACTGATTTAGGCAGCAGCGTCGTAAAATTCAAAACCATTGTAGTCTTAATAAAGTGGCTACTGAAATTATGACATTAAATTTGATTCAGATTGAATCAAATTTAATGTCATAATTCACAAAATATAGGACTGTAAATAAAAATAAATCACTGATTTAGGCAGCAGCGTCGTAAAATTCAAAACCATTGTAGTCTTAATAAAGTGGCTACTGAAATTATGACATTAAATTTGATTCAACCTAAATAAAAAACATAAACAACAATTTTTTACAAAAAAGAAAACCGATTTCTTGAAAGAATACTCTAAAACAAAAAAATGCACTAAAAAGTTAAAAATAGTTGCGTATTCTTGTGAATAATTAAATTATTGTAATTAATGGAGTCGGTGTCAGCCAAGGTAGGTTTGTAACTACTTAAACAAGAGATGTCGTACTATAATAATAACGTAACATTGGCATGCACATTTACACACATAGCGCACAGCGCGCGGGCGGCTGACACCGACTCCAAAAATAACAATGATTTAATTATTCACAAGAATACACAATATTTTTTTATCAATTAGCTTATATATAAAAAAAGAATCATCAAAATCGGTTCACCTAGAAAAAGTTATAAGGTAACACATTTAAAAAAAAAACATAGGTACAGTTGAATTGAGAACCTCCTCCTTTTTTTGAGGTTCGTTAAAAACAGAGAAAACCTCAAGAAAACATACGGTATAAAGGTTTCTGAAAAATGTATTTCAGGTAAATAGCGAGGTATTTAGATAGAAGAAGTCTGACGTAGACCGTATCATTTGTTGAAATTAAACTACTATATACGGATTTTATCGCGTTGTTTATTCATCACTGTATTACATAATTTTGAAACTATTACACTACTACTACTATTGAATTTTACTAATTTATAAGCTTATAAAATTATTTAAATGTAGAACTAAAATCCGTATATAGTAGTTTAATTTCAATGAATAACATTCGCGTAAACAGAAGACAATATTACGCATCATTTGTATTAGCTTTTTTTACCGTTACTTTGAAATACATTTCTGTAATTCATTAATCCTTGTAACGATAAAAATATTGTTACGTAGCAGCTTTATAATGTTGGTATGATAGGAAGTACTATATTATAACGATATGAGAATCTTGAGATAAAATACCGTTAAGTACCGATACTTTTAAAGTTAAGTAGTACCGTTACCAAGCTCTACGTAAGATATTTATCACACAGCTCATCCCCCAACTTCAATACGTCATAAATATATTGCATGCTTCAAAAACACTGTTAAACTACACGAATAAAGCAGACTTCAAACAGTCATTATCTCCGCACAGGTGTAAACGAAACTAAAGTGATTTTATAAAGTTTGACATGACAAGTTCGGAAGGTACCTCCGTTAATACTGCCTAGTATAATCTCGGTAGCGTTAACTTACCCGGGTTATAATGCCAGTTGCAGCGGGTTGCGCTTTCATATAAGTTTTGAAAGTTCTGCTAGCGTAAATAGAATGTCAGGTACTCTGATAGTGAAATTAGGCGCTCGTTTAGAAACAGTTCAATTTTGAAAAAGGAATTGGTTAAGATTTTAGGAGCAAACGTGTAATTATGTTACATGGATGTGCTATTCGCCACTGTTATAAGCATAACGCCTTTCGATATTAAGCAAGTGTGAGTCAATTCCTAAATAAAATGTTTGGCTGTGACCTTGGTAATGAATAATTGTTTTGCAGTAGCATAAGTCTGTTGCGCTTGTATACCAGTCATAATAATCAGCGAAATTACCCTGCATTATCTAAATTCTTGATCTCTTTCATTGTATGTATTTGGCTGTTTTACAGATGTTTACTTTATAAACACCTACTCAAAAAGCGAAGAAAGAAATAATGTGCATAATAACGGTAAATTTGCTGTTTTACTAAACACGCTTATTCGTTCTTCTACTTTATTCCAGAAACTTTACATTAGTACAACAATTTTTGCTTAAAACTTTCATTAGGCTTAGCTGACCCCGCAAAATTTATGAACCCAAAAAGAGCAAAAGGAACCCAAGAAAGTACAATTCTAAATAAACGTGACGTTTCAATTATTTGGAGAAACAAAACGTATTCCGAAATACCAACTTTATAAATTCAAATTCAAAAGTAAATTGTATTTAGCAGAGTCGGGTCCAACGCTTGAGCGTTCCGTTTTCCAGAGTTACGCGGAATTATGCGGACCGGAGAGGAATATTTCGGAGTTGAGAGGAGGAGGAGTGTGGAGGAACGAGTATTCGTAGCTTTGTTACGTCTAATTACACAGCGTATGTGTCGACTGACGACTGCGGGCTTCATTTCCCCCGTGGTGAGCTTAGCTGCAGCTGAAACTTGATGTTACACATTTTAAAAGAACTCTCGTTGAAAATTGGTTAGCAGGTGTTGAATTTCAGAAAATTTAATTTTGCTAGCTTTACCCCTTGCTGGGTTCATGTGAGGTCATAGATCAACGACTTTCATTTACGTCTAACTACAAGATTCACTTCTTTTCTAAAAAAGGTTTTGGAGAATAGTGAGTAATATTACTGTGCTTTTTCTTATTAATAAAAAAACAAGTTGAAATATTAGTTAGAATTTTATAGATACTTTACGCATATCAGTTCACTAGCCCGGGGTTTTCAAGTTCCGATTATGCTCTGGGCTTCATACGTACTAAGTCCCCGGGATCCACATACACTGGCAGTCCCTGGCTCTATCGTGTCCCAATTATTTAAAGTGCAATGCGATTCGTGTGAAACTTGCAAACTGTCAAAATGTCAGAACATTTCACCAATTAAGAGATTGCATGTTGTCTGATAATTGTAAACTCATTGTCGACTGTGTGCTGCTGTCATTCAATAGGTTACTGACCTATTAACCGAAACATTTCAAATAAAATATTTTATGAAGTGACGTTTATCAAACTGATTTTATTGCGGTGCTTACACACATTCATAGACGCATTCTTGTTGCTAGCAAGAGCGAGCAGAATATATTATATATAATCGTAACAAGCGCAGTGCAGCATTTTCGTTTGTTACGATTACGATATATCACGTATAGTAATATATCAGTTATTCCGTCTTGTCATAATCTTGAAGCAAACGTTTTGAATTTTGATGCTTTTAGGACGATTACGATTTTGACTAGAGCAGTGACGTTGTAGAGGTAGATCAATCTGAACCTTGCCGTACTCATATCCTATCCTCACTAATACAGTGGTATAATATAACTAATAAAGAATGAAAGCCGAAACACAAATAGTACTAAAAATGTATTGTACAATTTATTTTTCAATTCCTACAATAGCAGAAGTAAACTACATCACGGAATGGCCGAAAGCGATACCATAAATTCAATTCTATTACCCACTGAACAAACTTGCCAACAATATTTCTTCACAAATTGTTCTTCAAAAATCGTGGAGTAACCAAAATCCAGAAATTCCGCCCAACTTAGGAAATAGATCCATTTCTTTTTGTAACTTAATCACAAAGAAGTTCGCCAACTTTAAAAGTTGAACCAAGTTGGTCTCGGTACGCGTAAAATAAAAATAAAATCGTTTGGAGACGTCGTATGAAAAAGTTTAATACCACAGACTACTGTTTAAATACTGGACTTATTCTTTTTCTTAAACTATACGCCTTCTGGTCTGCCAACATAAGTTTAACTAGCTGCTAGATAGTAGTTACGGAGGAGGTGTGTACAATTGTTGTTGTGTGTGCTTTCCGTGAGTTAATTGAGTAACAGGCGTAAGTCTTTGTATGAGTAATCTAAAACATGTATATTCCTGAATCGTGAGGGACTTTATTAACGTTTAAACAACATGCAGTGTTCGAACAACCATTTGTAGATCGTAAATATGTTTGTCTTTTGTGGAAATAAAATTCACTACATTATTTAAACTCTCGATCGAATTGACGTAATACCGTTATAACGAGGTTTTATTATTGTTATTGTTTGTTAGCTTTAAATAAATAGGAAGAAATACAATGCGTCAGCATTTTGAAAATTTCAAAATTGCAATGAAAAGCAATTATACAATTTTGGATGTGTTGTTTTATTATTGAAGGTTTATTTTAGCGCCCGTTATTGTTACGAAAATTCACCGTAGTTGCAATGTAATCATTTATATTTAACGTTCAAAATATGCTTTAAAGTAATACTGTATGGTTAATTTTATTATTATATTTGTGTAGTAGGTTATAGAATGGGCTGTTTTTAGTACTGGTACACATCAATGCTATATGCGTTTCCAGACACGAAGAATGTCTTTTGCTTTATAATAAATAACAATGTAAAAACTTCTTTGTTACGATATTATCAGCAGTGCCAACAATCGAATTGTATATTAAACAATACATGATGTACTTATCCAGAATATAAAATTAACCTGTCAAGTTATGGAATTTACATAATTTAAAACCTATCGTGTATAGCCGCCGGTGTGCCGCTTTGATTCAATAGATTGAAATGCCTTCTGATCTATCTATGACTACCTACAACATTCCATAAAGACGTACAAACAACACATACAATTTAGAATGTAAATAACATCAGCATGTTTTGAATGCACACATTAAAGCAGAATATCGACGGCAAACAGTCACGATACATGGTATACGCAAACTTTTATGCCCTCACCATGACTGTGGAGTATAACGGGAAAGTTTTCGCAAGCCGATTGCTATCAAAACTTTGAAATCACTAAGATTTAGATGGACTTTAAAATGCAAAGTTTGTCTTAGCTGAAACCACGTTTTTGGCGAAGTTGCGGGCACCACACTACTTTTTATGATCAAATACCTAATCGAACTTGGACATTTTATACTGTGAAGTTTTTACAGTGTCATTCGTTGGTAAACCGGTATACTCACTGTGAAAGCCATTACAGAGATTATGTTTTTTTCATAGGCTTTTTTTATTTTTATGTGAATATTACACTCTGAACATTAAACGACATCTGTTTTGTTTACACGAATGTTATTATACATTAGTTATTAACAACTTTTATAGCTTTAATTACGGTTACTTTTTGATTTATTGTAAATATTTTGAATGTGTTAGAGTCGATAGAAACATCACTAATGAAGTGGAGTAACATAATGTGCTGTAACGTATAATACGTTCCAAGATATTGATTCAATTAACACCTTAGATTCTACGGATTTCGAAAAGTGTGTGAAATGCATATAATGTCCATACACGTTATTTAGTGCTATAATAAAATTTACTTGTCAGCGTCTACGATGAACATTTTCATACCATATTTGTATGATTTGCCAGAAAGCTTATACACAAGCCTAATCTTAAATTCTAATCTAATTTTATATGCGAATGTGAGCTTTATTATTTGTTACTCTTTCACGTCTTTGTCAGAGGTACAGAAAAGGACATAGGGTACCTTTCATCCAGAAAAAAGAACTGCTACTAATATAACCTCGCCTAACCTAACATACATTTACGCGAGTAAAGCCGCAGGCTAAATCTAGTAAATTAATAAATCTCCTCGAAGAAATACGCTGAGATGTATTACACTAAAATCAGACCAGCTATGTTTTAGGTCTTATGTTATAACAATCGTGTCTATTGCCATCTACCGGTACATATCTGCACTAGAAACCTTGACCACACGATCGCACGCAAACTTAAACGCAACGTTAAGCCACCTACTTGGACCAACTTGGTTTTTAAAAAGTATTAATTTTCGATGTTAGACTACTTTTACGGGTTCATTATGATATATTTGAAAATCCAATGTCGAAAAGCGCATATATATGCAATATTAATAAAGAAATGTGCTTTTACAATAAAAATTAAAACAAAAACTACATATACACCATACATTGACAGCGCTAAGCATATTGACCTAATGTTTGTTACACGATTGTAAAGCAAATCTAATATAATTTTGTACCAAAATGTACAAAAAAATATTTCACATGTCTAAATACGAGACTACTTGTATCTTGTACCTAAAACTGACAACGAATGAAATACATCTTCAAATAGGAACCATCATTCGTAGAATCTCGTAACAGTAGCAATAAACGGGTACATTTGAATCGCCATAAAGCGGGTAGTTTGTTAATATTTAAGCGCGAGCGTGTCGCGTTGCACCGGCGGGATCATTTATTGCTCGGCCACCGCGGCGAGCGGACGTCTTGCGGTACTTCGAGACGTTTATTGCGGTGAAATAAGATGTTCCGTTTGAGGTGAATTGCTCGTAATGGATGTTTAACAGCTCAGATTGGTATTGCGCCATGATTTATAAGATATTTATCTTGTACTATTTATGGTCAATAAACTGAGAAAATGTTTATGTACTTCGTACCTGTGAATACATTAGAAAGCTACGCGTTTTCTTCAAGTTATGTTTAAAATTGTACAAATTTGTTTATTATTGTGTAGGAACTTAGCAAATCGTAAGTTCGCCTATTTAATTGGTAATTGCATCAGTGTGTTATCTAATGACATAAGGCAGACTAATCATATTATTATGGATCGTAAACGGTATTGAATGCGAATGCATTAAATATTAAATAAATAAATAAATAAATAAATGCATTGCATGAGGTCTCGGATTCGAATTCCGGATCTGGCCAACAAAATGTTATTTTTAAAAATATCTCAATAGCAGTCCAGTTAGGAAATTGGTGGCGTTGCACACTCCCCATCGAAAAGAATGGACGACAAGCCTTTGGCGAAATCTCTCTCTGGTCACGTCGGATTTGGTAATACGGAGTGTACTGTATTTACGCACATACTTGTGCACTATAATATCTTCTCTGCATATGACTAGTCTCCATTAAGATTGGCCAACGTGACTGATATTTTGTCTGAAAGACCTTACATATATCTTTATTTGGATGCCGTGTTATTAAGTACAGAGTTTCTAACTGTGTCCGTTAGACATATTAATTATCATACACCGAGTATTGCCTCCTCAGACTTCCAAGCATGACCCTACATTCTATAATTAATACATAGGATACAAATGATAATCTCCAGTCCCTCAGACGCTGAACCCAGTAGTGCCTCTCACTATTATCCCAGACAGTAATTAGAGGCCCTGGCTGTATGATTGATGGCTACAGCCTTAATTGTACACGTGATAATCACTTTATTAGTGGCCCGCCGCGGCGAGGTGCCTGCGAATTTGATGATTTAACTGATCAGATTAATATTGTTAATGATAGGTTTCATCTGGGAATGACGTGTTGATTTCAATTTGTTTGACTGGGTTGTATTAATAATATTATATGTATTTGATTTGATGTTTGGGTTTGTTACAGTTGTTAGTGGTTTGATTCGATAAATTTTCGTAGCGGAATCCGAGAACGGTAGGTGGCAGTAGGCTTGATACATATTATGTGCTAGCGACCGGGTTTGATTCCTGATTAGAATAACATTATATAATTATTTTATCTCCTTTTTCAGAGTGAGTCTAGCACTTCGTAGGTGTGATGTTGAACATATACATAACTGGTAAAATTTTGGTGTAATTCACATACTTTTTGAGGATATGGTGGTAAAACTGCTGCTTACCTATGTGTGTAGTAAATTACACTGAGCTCAAAACCCAATGACATTTTACCCGAAACGGGTATCGAACCAGAGACTTCACGCACAGCAGTCGCATTTAAGCTTAGACCATTAAGGCCTTCCTACAATAGAGTAAATGACTAGATTTAATTATCAACTACAGTTTTCTGTAATTAAGATAAGTGTTTTCGTTACTCGTGCCCCAGATTCAGACTTAGTTTCAGACGAACTAAAACTTTTTCTAGGAACATAAATCTTTCTGGTTTTTTCTTCGTTTGGCTACCAAAAACTAGATAGCTTAACGGCCTATCTAGATAGATAGGTCGTTAGTTTAAGATCTCTTTCCGATGATTTTAGTTTCACAACACATTAACCCAGTTTGGTAGACAAAAACTTAAACTACGGCACGCTTCTAAGCTTTTAATATAAATCGTTGTTGTTTAAGCTTTTAGTATTAGTTGGAAAACGGTTGGCATTTTTGTGTGCTATTTATGTTTAATGTCGCGAAGTAAACTTTTATTATTTATGTACTTTGGTAATTGTGCGTAAGAAGTGCGTAGTAATAATTATTATTCTTCGGTAATAGTGTGATATTATTTTGAAATTAAACACTTTATACGGAATTTGTCGCGTTGTTTATTTTACTTTAAACACTTTTATTACATAATTTTAAAAACTCTAACACTACTATTATTGAACTTTACTATGCTATTTAATTTAATTAAAACTATTTATATTTTAGTTTACACTTTGCCCCGACATTTCGGTTGCTTTACAGCAGCCATGTTCACGGGGAGACTAAGATGGTAGTTGTCCCAATGTTCTGAAGTGAGTTTTCAAAATTATGTAATAAAAGTGTTTAAAGTAAAATAAACAACGCCACAAAATTCGTATAAAGTGGTTAATTTCAATGTATAACATTTGCGTAAACTTAAAACAATATAGTGTGATATTAATTTTGTATATTGAAGGCTAAGCAAAGATGTATTATAAACATATTTGTTCAGTTTTATTTAAGTGTACGAAATAAATAAGTACTGCAAGTAGCTGTTAAAAAATAAGAATTTGTACTTAAGTTCTCAGTAGTTCAGCGTAGCCATATTGAATGCCATTGCTGTTCATGAGGCTTCATTGCTACTCATCCTGTTCATGGGATTCGATTTCTGGATCGGACAAAAGTTATTGGGATTTTCTTTCAAGAAATTTTCAGTAGCAATACAGAATCAGGCACTTGGCCCCGAAAGCGACTACAGATCCGTCTCCTATAACGTGGTTCTTAAAATCATAGCTAGCGAAATGTAGATATCCTTAATACACCTTCGCTTATCCCTTCGGCGTTAAACTATGTATGTAGCTAACTCCATTACCAATATGTCCATCCCGGAAATCTAACATCGGGACCTTTCGATCGACCATATTTGTATGTAAACTTAAACTTATACCAACATACCTACGATCGTACGTTGGTATAAGTATGTCAAGTTATAATTACTCGTACATGCATAGGTAGTTAGTAAAACTCTAATTCATTATACGCCACAGTAAAACCACCACTCTCTTTGCCAAAATCCATAAAACACAACTACAAACTATGTAGGTACTATGTTTCCATATTGTTGCACCGCTTCAAAGACTCAGGACCGTTGGACTATTTCACAATTTACAGTTGAAATCTTCACTAAGTGCTGTGATGCAGAAAATTGGTACCTATTGCTGTTCACTGGACGGGCTTTAATTTGCGACCAAGACTTAAAATGAAATGGAGTTACCATGAAACGGAAGAAATGAAATTGATGAAATTCTTACTTATACCTAGGTTCATTGCCTCTGTAGTGCAGCAGATAGTGAATACGATTGTTAGTGTGTGAAGTTACGTGTTTGAGTTTTGGGTCATGCAAAATCTGGTTGATGTTTTTCTGTCAAAATTATGTTATAACAGTGTTTAAAGTAAAATAAACAACGCGACAAAATCCGTATAAAGTGTTTAATTTCATTGTATAACATTCGCGTAAACATAAGACAATATTAAGTTATTCTTCCTCGTAGCGCTGAGTTGAAAGCATTGCACCGTTATTTTTCTTCTTTCTTTAGACAACTCCCACACTAGGAATAATACCTGTATCGCGGGTAACTTTACAAACATTCAAACAACGGACACAAAGAACATCCGGACTCGGAACTGTATTTGTGGATACAACACAACACAACACAACACGTGGCGGCATCGGCAGTGGCGAGATGGCCACATAAACCACTTCGCCATCCGTGACTGCAGTAGACTTGTTACCTCCTATTATGCGAGACCTGAAAACCTGGTGATTCGGGATTATATGAGTTTAGTACAACTCTATCTATATCCTGACTTAATATTATAAATGCTAATATGAGTTTATTAGTTTGATTCTTTGTTATGCTTTCACACCTAAACTACTCGACCAATCATCATGAAATTTCGTATACACGTTGTCAGAGATACAAAAAATGACATAGGGTACCTTTAATCCAGAAAAATAGCCCTAACCTAACCTACTCGTACATTTATACGAGCGAAGCCGCGGGTAAAATCTAGTTAGCATATAAAACATGTATTCTTTTAATGTTTCTTGTGTAGTGAAACTTATATCGAAATCTCATTGCATCATTGATTTAATTTTTAGAAATGTACTATCTGTCCCGACAGGCGTAGTCCTGTACAAACGAAAAAAGAAAAAAATAAAGAACATTTTAAACCATTCTCGAATCCACTTGTACATACACAAAAAATTTCATCAAAATCGGTCCATCCGTTTAGGAGGAGTTTAATTACAAACACACGCACAGTAGATTTATATACATATGTATATAAATATTGCCGGAACCCACCCATATAAATTTATTGACAAAACTTACATTAACGTGAGCAAAGCCGTAGGCATAAGCTAGTTGATAATAAATGACTTAAAACATAATGAAAAATAAGTCAGTTTACGCCAACATAGGAACAAACTCGCCATTTTAATAGTTCTTTGATCGATAAATTGCCGTTATATTAAAAACAGTCGTGTAGTCCCATGCTCCACTGACGTCAGAAGCGGCCATTAAAAATGCAACGTCTATTAGACAGCATACACCACAGTTAACAGTAGCTTTAATAGAGGGCGCTATTGTGATAGGCAAACGTTCGGATTGCCGTATCTTTTCTTTTTAGTCTCCTGGTCAACGCTCGAGTCCCGTCATAGTGCTTTTTCTGTGTCTGGTTTCCAGCTTATTTATGAATTAAGTCAATAAATATAGGCTACATTTTGCCTCTAGAATATCTTATATGATGGCTAACCCTCTAGGTACGCAATGGGATAAGTGTTGTTGCTAATACCAATACCGTAATTGGTGTACTTTGTGCGATTCTTGGATATGTAATTCTGAGTTTAAATGCACTTATCCACTGTTTTAATATTTCAAAAATTTCAAGGTATAATAGGACTTTGAGAAAGAAACGTAGACTCACGCTCTGAAGGGATAGGCAAGGGTGAAATATACAGGTTCTCCTAGAAGATGTGAATCAAATTGTAACAGGAGGTTCCTTAAATAAGGACCTTTCAAATGTACTTAATAAAAAAATATGTTGTGTTGTTGGTCAAACGTACAAGATTTTCTTTGGTGCAAAATAAATACACCAAAGTAATGCTTCGATTTCAAAATTAGGTCAGTTTTAAAAACAAAATCGCTTGTAATTTGACAAATCAATCCTTCACAAATAGTAGTAGTAAAAAAAATGAAAATTAGCCATAAACGACGCACCTATAGTTAAAAGTCTGCAAAAGTCTTTTTTTAATCTAAGGCCATAATTATTTTTTATTTTTTATTTAGCTCCTTTGAAAGGTCCTTACCTAAGGAATCTCCCATTACAATTTGATTCACATCTTCTGGGACACCCCGTATAATTCTCATTTCGCTAATATGTTTAATGAAAATCTACCGCGCTCTTTCCTAGACCACGTGTTGAGCACCATGCGATCAGTCATAATTATAAATGTAATGCACTTTTCTACGAGACAGCCTAATAAGGGATAAAGTTGCAATTACTTGGGTTACCATTCAATATCATGTACTAAACATGTGTAAAGGGACTCGATTTACAAAACATATTACAAATAAATTTCCTCTATTACCCAACAAACATGTCAAACTCCCCTAAACTTAGTACCAACTTCAAACATCTTATTACCACGGCTCATAATTCCTTCTGAGACATCGCTTTGATTTGATGCATCAATGAGTTCAAGTCGCTATTTGATGTCGATGCTCATAAGTTTGCACTCAGCCTTCCTTTTAAAGGCTGTGGAGCAAGAAATTGGCCGATACGAATCGATATGATGTTTGGTAGTGTATGAAATAGGAATATGATCCTTGTTTTCGGTTGACAAGCCTTAAAGTATGGTCGACGCCAATTTGCAGTTGTTTTGTTGTATTTTTGAGTGATTTAAAAAGGTACACTTACTTACGTATTTCTTCTTCTTCTTCTCGTTAGCCTTTATTATTCCCAAGTCACTTGGGGTCGGTTTTTCTAGTCGAACTGGATTTGACTGGATATCAGTTTTTACACGGAGCGGCTGCCACCTGACCTCCACAACCTGAAGGCTAACGATACCCTAAGGCTAGACCAGTTTCAGGATATAAAAGGGCACTGACTTCCCAATAACGACTGCCATAGATGTTCATGGCAGCCGGGACCGATGACTTAAAGTTCTCTCCTAGGCACGGAGCAGGCGATAATTGTCAATCAATACGCACATAATTTCGAAAAGTCATATAACTGCCGAAAGTCAGAGATGCGCGACGTAGTTTCGAACCCGAGACCCTCTGCATTGCATACACAAGTGATTCATAAATAAGTAGTACTTATAAATAAATATATATTCTCACAAAAAAGTAAGTAAGTACCTATATCTTTAAGTGGTAAAATTTCCTGCATCTGCATATAATTTACCTGCTTATCTACGTAGAACTTTAATAAATACGTTAGGAAACTGCCACAGAAGCTTACATGTATATATAATTTCACCCTGATATCCCCGCAAGAGTAGGCAGAGGTGTATAACACCAACATTTCACCAACTACACTTCCAGATCTCGAGTAATCGGGGTCGATCTTATTGCTATTAACCGGCCATAGATTCAGACTTCCTGTTGCTACTGAAAATGTCTCGATAAAATAACTTAGATTATACTAATCCTAGACAATCCTCGTTAATATTATAAATTCGAAGGTAAATTCGTTTGTCTGTTTGTTTGTTACGCTTTCATTAACTACTTGGCCGATCATCATGAAATTTCGCACACACGTTCTTAGGGATACATAAAAGGACGTAATGTACCTTTCATTTAGAAAAAGTACTGTTTCCGAGGGATAGAAATTGACAAAATCTACATTAAATAAATTTAAAAACGACATCACTACTCTATCTGGTGATATTAGCATTTTAAATCAAACCTTAATGTATATTAATCGCATGGTATTATAGTTCAGCCTATCCCAGTTTACAACTCAAGCAAATACTTGCTTCTATTCAAAACCATGTATATAAGTACACAACAAAATCAATTAGCCCTACAAACCTTTGCCCTCGTAAATTTCGACATACGTCCATCAAAACACATATCAACGAGATATCAAGACGTACCCGAAAGTCAAAACTCATATAAACACTCCATTATTCCCTGATACGGAGCATACGTCAATAAAATTGACATTACTCCGCAAGAGGACTTGTCTGAGGCTCTGACCCAAATGTGTCATATTATTGAGCAATAAATACACATTGTCCAAATTAACAAGAGCTTTGAAACTCCTCACAGACATAAATATATGAGCTCAAGATAAGTGGTCGTCTGTAAGCGTGGTACACCATTACCTCGATTTAGTGGTGATATGTGACCCCGGGCAGTGTCACGTGCTATACTTATATAGTTAGAAGTCATAAACATCGGGTTGATGGAAAAGGACCGTATTGATACAGTTTGTATCGTAATCTTGCCAAAATGTTTAATATCAAAATGGCATGGCTTGGTAATTTCCGGACATTTGTTTTGACCAACATTTAAGCTGATTTAGTATTTTTTCATTATATATAGATTGGCAATTTTTACAGTTATTAAAAACTGTAAAAATTGCCAATCTATACTAATGTTATAAAAAGGAAAGATTACTTTTTTCGTTTGTTTGTAAGGATTTATGTCAAAAACAAATCAACCGATTTTAAAAAAATATCACCATAGGAATAGGAAGCTATAATATCACCGAGTAACATAACTCATAAGCTATATCTTTATTTTTTTAAAGTACTGTTGCTAACATAACCTGACCTTCTTTTACGCGAGCAAAGCCGTGAGCAGAAGCTAGTGATTAATAAACTTTAATGATAGTGTAAAATGAAGCATTTTATATTCTAATACCTGGTTACGGAAAGGCTAGATTGCTAATTTAGTCAGCCAATCATATATCATCAATTGATATGCATTTGACCATCAGATTACGCGGGCAAAGCCGCCTCAGAAACTAGTACTGAATAATTCAAGCTGCTATTACATATCATTAAGTCATAAGATGTAATTCCATATTTACAATATCTAGGTCTACCTCAGTAATCGGACTACCTGGGTTGACCTACAATTACAAGAGCGGTTATTAACATTACTATAGCTCATAGGTACTCAGTATTTACTTAAAAAGTATAGTTTGTTTGTTGTTTGTTTTGATGTCTAACCCTTGGTCCAATTTTTATGGCATTTGGTATGAAGATAGCTTGAAGCCTAGAAGCTATCTTCATACCAAATGAAGCTATCTAGAAGCGCTAGTTATTTTTTATGTTACTTTCTAATTAATTAATTAATGTATGAATTCGGTAAATTAGTTCTAGAGATTACTCTAATATATAAACAAACAAATATTACCTCGTAATAGTATTAATATAGATATTTATCATGAAACATTTCCATTAGGCAACCGTCAAGAACTGTTATCATAAAACTATGTACAATTATCAATTCCCATAACTATTCTTAACTAGAAAACAAGACTTTCTAACAAAGCGTGCCTCCGTCCATGTATTCTTCAGCAAAAATTGCATCGTTCGAACAAATATAAACACAATACTTAAACTCAACATTCCTCATTATATCCAAAGCGAAGATAATACGAAAAATGTTATTTTCAAAACAGAAATAACACGGTAGCGGAGAATTTCCTTTTGAGAGCTAAAAGCTCGGTTCGAATTTGATTTATTGCATATTCCCGGGCTCTTCCTTTGACTGGCGCGTTCGCAATCTCACTGCACACACATACACACACATTTTTGTTTGTCACTTCGTTATGTTCAATTTTGTTTATATAAAGTAAGCAATAAAAATAAAGGATGTTTGATTCAATGTATTGCTAGCTCTGTGTTAAATTGAGTGCGATGCGCGCGTTATGGGAATTTATATAGAGTATGCCTCTGTATAACCTCCCAAAACACGCTATAAATATATACCTGCACAACTCGTCCACATTTTGGCTGTGTTGATACAACCAGAATGTGAAAATTAAGGCAGACGAGTGTTGGTAGAGCGAAATATTTTGAGCTGTATCGTTTGGTTTGCTTAATCGTGAGCCACCGTGTTTAAGTCTGGTTGTTTTTCTGTTGGAATATTTTTAGTAGCATGGAGTATGAAAATATGTCCGGTAGGCTGTAACAGGGATTGCTATACAGCCGTCTGAGCCACAGTTTGCGTTGGGATCAATTTGAAGAGTAATGACATATCACTCCCAACATAAGATTATCGCTGCAAAACTGCTTATAGACTATTTTTATTTTTACTTAGCAGATGAGCCAGCGCGCCTCGTTTGGTGAGAAGTGGTAATCACTACTGATAGACTTCAGCAAACTCAAGAGTTTATACAACTAATTCTGCCGCCTTTCAGTATATTTTTAGTACTGCCTTATAAGTTCGTTTTCAGAAGGACTAGTCATAGCGTTCACAGAATTACCACGACAGGTACTTTATAAATACGATGTTTTAACATCCAATGATCCTAATCCTGATTAAGACCTAGTCGCGGACAAATGATCGAAAATATTATGAGTAACGTATTATGGGAAAACAAGTAGGAAGATAGCTGATTATGGTTATACTATTTAATTATTGTAATGCCGTTGGGTGTCCTCTTTAGATAAAGTAAAATGAATAAAATTCGCAGTGGTTTTAAAAGTCACCATACCATTACGCCGCGCCAAGTGTTTGGTGTTTAATCGAATCGAGTCTAGGTGTTTCTCTGTATCCGTTGTTTTAATGATAGGAAAAACGTGGTAAAATCCTACTTCTTCTTCTCCCTAGCCTTTATTATACCCAAGTCACTTGGGGTTGGCTTTTCTAGTCTAACCGGATTTTGACTGGATATCAGTTTTTACCCGAAGGCTAACGATACCCTAAGGCTAGACCAGTGTCAGGATAATATAGGGCACTGACTTCCCAATAACGACTGCCATAGATGTCTATGGCAGCCGGGATCGACGGCTTAACGTGCTCTCCGGGGCACGGAGCAGGCGATAATTTTCAATCAATACGCACATAATTTCAAAACGTCATATACATAACTTCCGAAAGTCAGAGGTGCGCGACGTGGGTTCGAACCCGAAACCTCTGCATTGCAGTCTGTTGGTCTCCCCACAGAGCTACGTTATATCTAATACATTGGTCGCGGTGCGGGAAATTAATATCCAAGAAACAAAATGATCTGATTTTGATACAAGTTTCACTACAAAAAGAAACATTAAAAGAATACATCTTACTAATCCTTACTAATATTATAAACGCGAATGTATTCTTTCACGCAAAAACTACTGGACCGATTGCGGTGAAACTTGGTATGTAGATAGCTGGAGACCTGGATTAACACATAGGCTACTGTTTATCACGATATTCCCACGATATCGGGACTTACGTGGGTGCAACCGCGGGGCGCAGCTAGTATTATAAATGTGAAAGTTTGTGAGGGTGGATGGATGGATGTTTGTTACGCTTTTACGCAAGAACTACTGATCGGATTTTGATGAAACTTTACAGTATTATTGTTTATACATCAGAACAACATATAGGCTTCTAAAATTGTATCTTCACATAAATCTAAATTAATTCAAGCGAAGCCGTGGGAAATATGTTGTGTTTCATATGTTAACTAGATTTTGCCCGCGTCTTTGCTCGCGTACATGTAGATTAGGTTAGAGTAGCAATAGAACTTTTCCTATTCCCTATGTCCTTTTCTGTTCCCCTGACAACGAGCATGCGAAATTTCATGATGATCAGGGCGTAAAACTGTAACAAACAAACAAACTCAAATACGCTATTATAATATTAGTTAGGATATAGAGGTATTAATCGTCAATGTTAGTAGCGGTGACAAGCGATCGTGTATACACGTACGCCATCTTTTAATCGGCTTAGTTCAGTGACTGAACGTAATATAATGATCGGAGTACTTATGCTCCACTTAGTAGGTAATCTTTAGTCGTAGGGATTATCTATAATTATATCGATTGTTATAAAACTTTACTTTGACTGATAGCTTTTAGTAACTTATTGGGTACGACTATTAATCTTCTGAGTCACAGCGGCAACCCGGCGGTCAGCCACAATAGCTTTTCAATTATATCTGGCATTCCAGCAATAGACAGGTTATGAGGCGTATGAACTCAAAATAGCAGTTATTAAACTTTTGTCTGTTTGTATGTTTGTACCAGCATCGCGGACAAAATGCTAAACTAATTTTGACACGGTTTTCACAATTCGGTAGCTTGGGGTTCACCTTGAAATCTCAGTTAATTTCATTTAATTCCATTTTGTAGAATTGGCGTTACTTTGATTTCCACGCGATTTATCCGGGTTTGTCCGCCTTATAACCCAGACGGCTTGTTGTAAGCTACTCTACTTAATTATATTAAAGTAGTTAAATCAAAACATATACATATACCATCGGAGAGCCACGCTTCGGCACGAATGGACCGGCTTGACCGAAGTGATACCACGACCTCACAGAAAACCGACGTGAAAGAGCGCTTACTTTGTGTTTCGTCGAGTGAGTGAGGGTACCGGCGGCCCCCTTTTGGGGAGGAGGGGCATATTTAAATGGCCGGCAACGCACTTGTGACTCCTCTGGTGTTTAGAGTGTCCATGGGCGGCGGTAATCGCTTACTATCAGGCGATTCGTCTGCTCGTTTGCCACCTACACCTGTCCTACACCATAAAAATAAACAAAAAACACTATATATTCTACCTTCGGCAATATTCTTAGATGTCACCTGATTGGAGGCGTTTCTTCCTTCTATCGGAATCATTGCAAGACACCGTACTGTTACAGAGAATCATCTGGCATAAGAACTCAATTACTGTTTGCCCGACTCGAACCTCGTACTAAGGATCTCACGACAAAACAATAATCGCAAATTTACAGCACGGAACGGAACCAACAAAATATGCTATACAAGGTAAACGCCGACAGGGTGAACGTTCATACTTACTGATTAACCTCTTGACTATTGAGTGAACGCTTGGCTGTTCATAAAATAGTCGGGTGTTAAGTGTTGGATGAACACACGAATTGAATAAGAGACCAGCTCATATTGATCATGGATAATTTCGCCAACACTCAACGTTTTGATAGAAATTAAACTACTTTATACGTATTTTATCTTCTTTTTGTCTCTCCGTAAACATGAGTACTGAAATGCAATCTGTGTGTAACATTAAAATTAAATGTATATAGATTTTATAATTTAAATTGTTTAAATAGAAGTAAACAGTAACTAGTAACAGTGTTTAACAATAGTAGGTAGTTTAAAGGTTCAAAATTATGTAATAATTGAGTTTAAAAAATTAAACTACGCGGTAAAATCATTCATTCGCGTAAATGTAGGACAATATTATGGCAACGTCATAAACATGTCGATTTTTGAAATGCTAGAAATAATTGGAACATATTGTGTCTGGCCCTCGGTGTCCACTGTGACTCAATAAGTTGATTTAGGCTGTAATGTTACCTCGTAGCAGTAATTTCAGTTTCAGTGACCCACCCACCATTTAAAACAGGAGTAGGCAGTAGGCATCTTTCCCAGAGTAAGCCCAACATAACCTCTCCGCTCCCCTTTTCCTGCGTAGAGATAAGCATAAATACATTCCGCCACCAAGACTAAAATAGCAAACTTGAAAAATCCAGATAAATTAAACTACTTTATACCTACGGAGTTTATCGCTATTTATATTGATTTAATTACGAACAAATTCGACGCATCCACGGATTCCATTATTATCTTACTGTGTTAGCTCGTTGGCCGGATTAGTATTAACATCCGGAATAATCTCAGACACTAGGCAACCTAGACGAGATAATAGCGTCCATTTAGATTGCCTAAGCAGTTATCCGTAGATAAGACCAAATAATTGATATTTATCTGAGGATAGCAGCCTTTATTACTGGCTACATACGTGTAACGATTAAGGGGATAATTTACTAGAGTATAATTTGGTTTGTAAGACCAAAATCCTAAAGTTGTCAGATTAAAGTTATGTTAGCAAAACTGATGAACTGAAGTTACTGTTAATGTGTTATACGTAAATAAATAAAATAAATGATCCTTTTTTGATCCTTTAAGTACCTACTAATATATTCTAAAGAAAATTTCACATTCATTATCTGCAGTAGTTAATGCGACTCCTTTCTTTCTTTTCGTGTGGTTAGTGGCCAACCTCTAGTAGGCCTCTGACATGGCTTAACGACTGCTGACAATGTGGCAACAGCCGGGACCGACTTTATGCGTGCCCCCCGAAGCACGGAGACGCTCAGACGACATACCACTAAGCGGTCACACATCTATGGACTGACCGGACCCAACGTTGCTTAAACTCCCTAATCGTTTACCGATCAGTGAGTGCAACTGGCTATGAGCGCCTCAAAAGAAAGAAAGAATGCGACTTCTTTGCATGAGTTTGGATTTTCAGTCCGGAAAATCTCAGTAGCAACAGTATCAGATAGCCGGCAATCAACCAAAAACCGGACTTGGCGAAATGTGGGTTTGATACTCCTCTGCCTACCGTCTTAGGGGTGTAGGCGTGAAATACACTGTGTATACTAAATACATATTCACTGATTTAAAAATGCGGCCAGGTAATTTTTATGACCCTATGTTATAGAAGCAATCCTATTGCTCTCCTCCAAGCACAATTCCAGACTCCGTGTTGTTACTAAAATTCTTTACTGAAAAGCTTTAATAACTCATTGACCGATCTGGGGCTCAAATCTAAAAGTCCTGTAGCGCATTACTACACCTGCAAACGTATGTAAAAATTGTCTTTAAATATCTGTACCTCTAAAGTGTCAAACTATCTTAATACCAATCCCAACAGAATCAATGAAACAGAACAATAACTTAATAGATAATACATGGAATTAAATATATTCAAAATTTTAATTTATAAATTATATATGTTTTGGTATAAGCGGCTGTCGTTTAACTTATTTCATTAAAGTATTTCTACGAAAGTGTAGATGGTTTTGTCAAAAAAACAGGATAGTTTTCTAAGTATATTTACTCTTTAAACGGCTTATCAATGATGTTTGTCACAGCCTAGACGGATGTCAAAAACTGTTCTCCAAGGCATAGATAAGACAATATATACCTCCAAGGCAGGAAAGGACGTGATATAGATTTTAAATAGCCACCTTATTATGTAAAATTTTACTGCATAACTTAAAGCTTAAAATGTATTTATAAATGTATTTTTGGTGTTAAAAATAATGTACGTTAATCCAATATGTATTAAGTCGGCATTAAAATCGTAACCTTCCATACGACTCAAATCGTGTCTTAGAAACATATATCACTGACATAACATTTTGCGAGTAGTATACACCCTTTCACGAGCCGATTCACCGCCCCGCGCCTTGCAAACCGCACGAATACTCGCTCTTACATAACAATAATACCTTTTCTACAACCATCCTGATAAATAGCTGGATATATGGAGAACTTATATTCCGTAACCTACACCACGTGGTTCAATAAAGTACGCGTGGTGTGTAACCGCCATCTAGCGGGTGGTGTTCGAGCTACGTAGTAAGCGAGGTTCGTAAAATTGTCCGTGAAGCGTTTGACGTTCTCCCGTGACGACTTAGAACAAGCGTTTGAGTATTCTTGGCAAAAGATGGCGCTACGAGTTACGTTTGGTAGTTTTAGATATACGCGTAAGTTCTGTGGTTTGATACTGAACTTTTTTGTTTTTCATATTGATATTCATGTGTGTATTTATATTGTTTCAGCTCACGGAGCTTGAGCAGAGGGTCCTTGAAGCTGAGGGCAGGGCAGAAGAGGCTGAAGATAAGGTAAATATAATATGAGTTATTTATTCCCATAATTATCTTTTAAAAATATTGGTTGTAACGTCAGCATAATATAAATTATTTTCAATTACGATCGGAATTACAGTCAACAAATTAAAAACATATTTTAAATCTTAAACAAGTTTATAAGTAACGTGGGTAGTTTGAAAATTATCTAATCATAAACTTAATAGTTATAAAATTTATTGTCTATTTCAACTAAAACTAGGTAGTGAATATTGTAAATGTAACCAGCTACATTTTATGAGTGATTGTTTAATTAATTGAAGGTAACAACACAATAATAGATACTTAGGTTTTCAATAAAATCCTGTGCATGCACAACGCAGATTCAATCACGGATAAATAGAAAATCCGTTTTAAATCCTAGAAGCGTTGTTCCAATAAAAACCGGTTCTTTTTCACAAATAGATTCTTCTCCCCTACATTGAGATGTGCAAGTCAGTAGGGTCAGCAAATACGTACCATTAATTTCCTTCGTGTTGTGTTGGCAGCTTTTGTTTGACGGGGACCTTCGTCACTGCGGTTCAGATAACTCCTTGTATAGGACTATATAGCTTTAATTTTGGCTATAGAATATTATAGAATTATTACCTTTAAGTAGAATATTTTAGGTGCGGTTTAAGATTGTTCTTTTTGGAACGGATATTAACGATAGACAAGCGTGCATGAAAGTTTTGTTTGAACTAGAGGTATTTAGATCATAATCATAGCGAGCGGCCACGAGAAACAAAGGAAAAAAGGCAGACTACATACAGGGTGTCCGGTAATTAATGGATAACCTTGAAATGTCTTATAGTAGAACTGAAGGCCGCTCAGAAAAATGAAATTTTTTTTTTTAAAAAGTGCAAGCTATATTAGCATAGCATACTTTTGACTGTCTATCTATTACCATAATTAGTGTTTAATAATAAAACAACAAAAAACCGTTGGATTTCATTCATTTATGGTCGTTGTATACAAGAAAGTTATACATGGTAATTAAAAAAAAACATATCTCAGGTAGTAGTTAGGATAGATTTTCTTTCATATTTTTTTCTGAATGGCCATCAGTTCCACTATAAGACATTTCCAGGTTATCCTATAATTACCGGACAACCTGTATAAGTTAATTTTTCACCAATTATGTAGGTAGTTCGCTATAGAAAAACTTATCATAAACATATTGTATAGTTGCAATACAGGGGTTGATAATGTGGATACACGGTAACGGCACGGACACAAGAAAACCTTATTAATAAACTGTATAGCACGCGAATAAGGTACAGGACCTGGCAGTGACGCAAGACGGACTAACAGCCGGTTTTTAAAAAGCTAATCGATAACTTGTCAAAATCAATAGTTTTGTTATGAGATTTGATTAGCTGTTGCTGATTCAGTTAGTCCATCATAGCAATTGATATGCGTTTATCCGTATGTTAACAAATTTTTGGAACAATCTGCATTTTCAAACCGGGACTTTTGGTTAAGCAGGATCCAGGCTAATAATTATTGTTTAATTATTTAGTATATACAAGAGCTTTTTTTAATTTCATTTAGAATTGGATGAAGAAGTTGCCCGATTTCGACCGGCCAAATGTCGGTAGGAAATGTGTGACGGAAAGCAACTTACCTTATTTAATTGATTTATTGCCCCATGTAATAGAGAACAAGTCTATTACGTCTACAGATGAATGGCGTGGAAGCCCAATGTATCAGGCATTAGACTAGGTCGTGGGTTGGAAACCCATCAATTGCACTACCGATATAAACCCAATTATAACACAAACATTGAGCTCAGCTCTAGCGGTTAACAAGAATACCAGCAATATATGACAGAAACACTTAAAAATCACAGACCCCGTGCTCCTAAAAATTATCTTAAAAAATATCACGAACCGGTCTCATTAATTAAACCTCAATCCTTAATATAAACTGTCCTATTGCTAGGCGGTTCCTTATCTCAATATGAGGACTCTCAATCATAAGTTTAATCTTACAACACAGAACCTACAAAACATTCTCCACAAACAAAACGAAAGCGAAGATTTCGTAATATTATTCACAATTACAATTCAACGAAATTACTTCAGACTTTAATGACAACGCGATCAAATAAATTGATAACAAACGTGCTTCCCAATAACGTTGGAAGAATTAATTAAACGTCGGTTGTACTCAATAAATTAATTAATATCGGTAGAGAGCAGACATGTTACGCTGTATTCACAGTATAATTACTGTTGTGACCGCCAAATGTAACGGCCGAAGGTAAATAAGGACTTTATTGCCTATTAAGGCACTTATTTTCTGTTCAATTAGATATTTAATGAAATTCTGTTGGTTTTGTATTAAAATGTAATGACTCTGTGTTTAACGATAAAGTCGTTACATCGTCTGACGTTCAGACATTGCGATTTAATTGTTTATGTAGATAAATAATAGTTGCCTCGGACCCCATAAGATAAGATTTTTTGTTAAGAAATTCTTACAAGCAACATTTACTCTAAAACTGTGTAACTAGTCGCACCTATGCGTGGGACCTACAACCGTAGGTCGCGAAATGTGTGTGTTATCATATCTGCCTACCTTTTCGGCGATATAGGAGAATATGTATATATATAGTAATGAACGAAGCCCTTTATCATTATCACTACTAATCATTTAAAACAAAGGCTCCGCCGCGACTGTCTGGCTATTCGCGGTAAACTCAAAAAATACTGAATGGATTTTCATGCGGTTTTCACCAATATACTGAGGAAGGCTTAGGTGTATAATTTATTAAGTTCTTGTAATACCTGTGCGGAGCCAGGGCGCTAGTATAGTGTAGTTCATACCGTCACATATTAGTCAAAGTCAGGAAATATGTCCGGTAGACGGCAATAAGATCGCTTCTATTACGTTGTTCCTTTCATAGCTGGTGAAATGTGTCTATAATATACCTGTGCTCTAGCTCGTCGGAGATATAGGAGTGTGACTAAATGTAATATATCGATAATATACTTCGTTCACGAGCGTATATTTTGTGTACACATCTATACTAATATTATAAAGCTGAAGAGTTTGTTTGTTTGTTTGGTTGAACGCGCTAATCTCAGGAACTACTGATTAGAACTGAGAAATTATTTTAATGTTGGATAGCCCATTTATCGAGGAAGGCTATAGGCTATATAACAACGACCAATAGGAGCGAAGCAGTAATGAAAAATGTTGCAAAACGGGAAGAATCTCTTATGTGAAGCAGACGATGTTGCGCGGGTTTGTGATTATAAATGGTCACGGTTCATCACATAACTTCACAAATTAATCAACCAGCATCGTAACACTCTAAAATGACATACCAACAATAAAATATAATCTGTTTCACTTCACAAAAATTAATCCTAACAATAATCCCATCAAAGCACTTCTAACATCGCAATAAAAAATGATCTCGTCAAAACGTCTAACATCGCAATAAAAAGAAAATCCAGCCGACATCGTCTTATTTTTCCTGTTGCACTTCAGTTTTCCCTGAGGCCCACATGAGATGTTTAAATCGAGTCATTTGAACGACCACGTCATAAAACTATAGGGTCTATTGCAGACATTTGTCGGAATAGGCGCTGACAGAGAAATACGAATGTTGGAACGATGTGAGGGGAACTGTACTGTCAGACTATAGCCATTCACGTAATGTTTTTATTTGGCTGTAAATGTGCGAAAGTGGGTGACATTGTTGTATGGGTTTACATAGATATTACTAGAACGGTATATTCAACTGGCTTGTAGGTACAAATTTGTGGTTATTTGCATGTGAGTGTCTCATGACTCTCATGTTTGACAACCAGGGCGAATAGTGTTAGTGGGTTTTGTGTTTCTTTAGAAAATTCTCAATAGCAGCATAGAGATGGCATAGGCTTGCCGACCCTAAGACATAGCGAAATTTGGTTCCGATTCACCTGCTACAGCGTTAATCTTCGCGATATACGTAACTGAATCTATGTTATGTACATAATCTGCCCGCAACAATAACCTAGTAGGGAGACCGTTGGACTAAAACAAATGGTTAAGAAAAAGGAGTTCAAAACCGCAGCATGCATATTTGACTTTTCAAAGTTATGTGCATATTTTTAAGTTGATTGTCGCTAAGTTTAGCGTTGTAGGAAAATCTGTACATTAAAGAGTGCTTCTTAATATTCTTGTAAATGTATAAGTAATATATTTATTATAAATTTTCTTTTTATGTTCCCTGAAACGTACAGGTCTGGGTAGGCAAGTCATATTATAATATAAATTATACCAATAACTTCGGCGCCCAACTTAACTTTGTATATTTTATTGACTATATACTCTTTAATATTTATAATAATGGCACAATAACATTACTTTTTCTGGGTGAAAGGTACCCTAACCTTTTCTGTACCCCTGAGAACGTGTATGCAAAATTTCATGATGATCGGTCCAGCAGTTAAAGCTTGAAAGCGTAGCAAATAAAAAAAAACAATATCACATTCGTATTTATAATATTAGAGGTACTTTTTTCTAACACATTACATAAGCAACATACTACATTGCTTAACAAAGGAACAAAAACAAAAAGATTGTCCGCAATAAAATGCATCATATTTTCTGGCGCTTTTCCCAACGGTACTGCATTACGAGAGCCGTTCGGTACACAGCACACAGTGCACAGTACATACGCGAGTGTACACAGATCGACGCGGGGGATGCCCACTATTGATTTTCACAATCGCACCATTATGACTCACTCGGCCCCGTTTGTTATTAATTTATATGAGATGCAATTTGTGTTACGCTCACGGATAAGTT
The DNA here is from genome assembly GCA_963675205.1 of Catocala nupta. Lineage (NCBI taxonomy): Eukaryota > Metazoa > Arthropoda > Insecta > Lepidoptera > Erebidae > Catocala > Catocala nupta. Next base: position 8,509,316 of record OY776091.1, on the reverse strand, counting down.
TTCATCAATTTCGGATTAGGCTGAATGATTTACCCCCTGTGTCAACAGTAGTGTACGTTTCTTTTTTCGTGACAGCTGTCAAAGAATGGATTTGGCAAATTCCAAATTTAAATAAAGGTAGGCTATTGTGAGGAATAGAGGATTTATTTGTAAAGAATGTTTCAAGTTCCAAAAGATGCATAATAAACTAGTGTTAAATCCAACGGTTGTTTAATAAAATTGTAGATAGATTTGTAAGAAGATCTGTCAATTAAAGAAGATCACAACGAGTCGGCGTAGCCTCGCCAGATTATTTTAGAAATACAACGCTTTTTTTCTAAATATCAAGTATATACATTACATAACCAAATCATTCTTACATACACTGCGGCACTATGCAGGCAGCTTTTTGTTTTGAATACTTACAATTACTCGTACAAAAGAACATAAATACAATCTAAAAACAAATATTCATAGCTACTAGACAGTTAAAAAAACTAGCAATATGAAAAAAAATACAATGTATATACTTTCAAACTTCGAACGTTTAAATCACAACCGCCATCAAACATTCATTGGTAACGTACAAAATTTCTGTTTATTTTGTTGGTAACATAGCATGTTAACAAGCGAAGCTTAGTATCGGCACGTGATCACAATCCTAACAGTGGTTCACTGAGTGACTGCTCGCTGGGGAGTTCTGTTTGACTTAGATGCGACATTTTATCGCCACAATGTAAGTTTGCAAGCCACCAGTGTTTCATTTCCATTCCCCTTTGACTTTGTGAGGAGATTTAAAAGTTTATTGAGATGGAGTACTTGTTGTTTACATGTTTGTTATCTGTAACATATATACCTATCCTTATGTAGCGAATAATTATAGATGTACTGAGTTCTCGAGGTCTCCTTGCCCTAAAATAAAAAAGTTATACGTACAGAACAAAAGTTACTGGAATAAATAACGGTAATTAAAGCGAACATGCATATTATTTACGTAAGTAAATACGTTTAGTAAGTTTAGAAGCTATCATAAGCTATTCACCTGCTTAAAAATAAGGTAAATAAACATGAAGAGTTTCTCATGGTTTATGTTAGTGATGAGCATAACAAATTATTTGTATTTTAATGTGTCAACAGCACTAATACGTAAAGCTTATAATGATCTGTTAACCTAAAATTCCTATAAGATTATTATTTTATCAATGATTTTAACGCATTTTAAGATAACAATATATAACTACTTCATAGTATTAACCCAGTCTATCAACTGCCTTACTGCTGGGCACGAGCCTCTCCTCAGAATGAGAGTTAGGCCATAGTCCACCACGCTAGCCAAGTGCGGATTCGCATACTTCACACATCATTCCTCACGTTGTTTTCTGTTACCTGCTATGTATGTTCCTTTTTTCTTTTAATGATAAAGGAGGATAGAAATGTAACCTACAAGAAACGTATTTTAAATAAAGAAGTTTTAGAATTCGCTATCTTCCCAGAATATATCACTATAAAGCTTTTATAAGATTGCATCGAACGTGACAATACACGAGAACGAGTTACAATTTTATTTCTATTTTCTCAATTTGATGCCGTCAGCGAATCGTATCGTATTTCTTTTACGATAACCGTCTAGCTATCGTGTCATCTTTTAATAGATTTTAACACAAGTAAGGGCAGTACATTTTTATTATAGCGAATGCTTTATGAATCTTACATGATGCTTTAAAAACATTGATATGACTTTTAGATTCGTAAAAACAGACATATTTAACCCTTAAAGACTAAATTGGGTGTAAAAACACCCGTATTGAATAATTGGCATAATTAATATAATTAAAGATGTTATACTATTTTTCATTATATGTACATTTATAATTAATCGTGCCCTATCATCATTTAATTTATTTGATTAATTTCTTATGTTATTTTAAGCTGTCTATATAATATGTTTTTAATAATCACAGATTTTGGCATATTATTTATACCTATATCTAAAAATAACATGTATTTTATTTTTTATCAAAATGATATCTTTCAATTTTTTAAAGATGTTTTTTAGATAATATAATGAACCTCTTTTTACATAATATTGTCTCCTGTTTACGCGAATGTTATTCATTGAAATTAAACTACTATATACGGATTTTATCGCGTTATTTATTTAGAACTGTATTACAAAATTTTGAAAATATTACACTACTACTACTATTGATTTTATTTTACTAATTTATAAGCTAATAAAATTATTTAAACTATTAAATCTATTTATTTTTGGTTTACACTTTCCCCGACGTTTCGGTTGCTTTTCAGCAGCCATGGTCACGGGGAGACTAAGATGATAGTTGTCTCAATGTTCCAGTGTAGTTATTTCAAAGTACCCGAACATAATTTAATCATGGGTGTTTCTATTTACGCAGAATGAGCTCAAAGTATCATGAAGTCTAGCTGTGGTTTGTTTCTTCTTGGGTTTGACTATTTGAAGTACTGGATCCCAAGCTGGTGGTACATTCCAACCATCTTCTCTATTGAAATTGGGATGTTTTTTTGATTTCAATAGCCTCGCGAAGCATCCTTGGTAGGAATCGGTGTTCTTTAGCGAGAATCTGTGGTTTGTCAAATCTCAGGTAGTGGTTGATCCCCTGTTGTACATGTTCACACACAGCAGACTTCAACGAGCGTTTGTGTTTTACGTCAGCTATGTGTTCTTTTATGAGAGTCCGCAGTCACAATCTATTTTATAGACCCCTGCATCTTGTAAAGGTAATTGGCACTTGACGGATGGTAAAAATTGACTTATCTTCGTTGGCGGCTTGAAGTATGTGTTGATTGAAGCTCGCTTCAAGATGTAGCCAATCTTGTCAGTGACACCCCTTACATAAGGCAGTATAGCAGGCTGGCGCTCGACTGTGGCTGGCTTTTCTCGGGATCTGTGACAGCGGCGCGGCTGTTGGAGCTTGTTGTCTTGCAGTACTTGCTTGACATGTTGAAGCTCGGCGTCCAGGTGTTTCTTGTCACAGATCCCGTGGGCTCTCTGAAACAAAGACATTCCCACGGTAGCTAACTGTTTAGGATGGTGGTGAGATTCACCGTTCAAGTACCTATTTGTATGGGTCTTTTTCCTATATACAGTGTGGCTCAAAGTATGATCAGGATTCCTGATGACAAGTACATCTAAGAATGCTAATGAATTATTTGCCTCTAATTCCATAGTAAATTGGATGTTGTTATTAATAGAATTAAGATGTTCTAGGAATACACTAACACTATCTGTTGGTAATATTGTAAAAGTATCATCTACAAACCTCTTATAAATCCTGGGTGTGATGGGGGCAGTCTGTAAAGCTCGAGCCTCGAAGTCCTCCATATATATGTCGGCAACAACAGGCGATACTGGGGAGCCCATTGCCACACCATCGACTTGTATGTAGAATTTATTGTCCCATATTGCGTGTTGCTTTATGAACCAATTAAAACGACGATGTGGTGATTGAATATTGACTGGTTTATTGTTATTTAATTAAGGCTTATATACTAAGTTATTATACATACGTAGTACGGACCTATATAGGAAAGGGAAATTATGATGTTTACTTTATTTGCATAATTAACAATATTAACTATTATGTATTACGGCACGTAGTATTTTGCTTTGCTAATAACAAGTTATATATATCACGTTTGCATGTACTATACTATACTATGATATACTATGGCTTTCGCCATAGATATTCCCCCCTTGAAGAAAAGAAAACTAAATTACACATAGTAATAATTAGATTAGAAAAAAAATAATAATACAGATTAATTTTATGCCTACGTTTCTAAACAACGTTTGCGTCTCTAATTATTTTCGTAAGCCTCTTCTCGATCTTATTGCTTACGAATTTGAATACTATGACTATGGTTGCGATTGTAAATATGACAACCCCTGCTATCGTCATGAATATTATCCAGCTCCGGATCCCTTGTACTTCCTCGACCACTTGGGAGTGCAGGTTTAATAAATCTTCTGGTTTTACTGCATTGTTCTGCACCATGTTGATTTGTTCCTTCTCGTGGCTCGAGTTTGATCCCATGCTATGTGTTGTTTCGACGCTGTGCTAAGTGAATGCATAAAGTAGTGTTATTCTAGCTTATATATTATAATTGGAATCTAACCGTCGGGCGGGAGATTCTACCAGAACGTGTTCTTGTTTCTGTTTTCTTATCTGCTTGTGAAGTTTTCGTTATCTGGTCGTCTATTGTCCGTTTGCTTATCTTGCTATCGTTTAACATGAATGCAGGTTTAACTCTATCGATAGCTACACTTTTTTGTCGTCCGTTTATCAAGATCGTGAAGACCTTATCATTAAGTGGTATTCTTGTTGTAGGTCAAGTTTTCATATATTTTATCGGCTAACTCGCTCAAGTTGTCTAATGATAAATTGTTTGTAACCGATATAATCGCTGTTAGCGAAGCGGGAAGTTGTCTTAGCCACAGAAGACGAATAGTGTCGTCGTTTATATTTCCACATCCCGCTTCCTTCATTTTTCTCAAGAGCTGGGAAGGCTTTTGGTCTCCGAGGTTCATTTCTGATAGTAGTCTGTGAAAACGTCGGTATTCGCTCTCTTCGTAGCAGTTTATTAGACGTTCCTTGATGGTGGAGTACTTATTATCGCTGGGCGGATTAGTCAAAATGTCACTAACCTGATGGACTACCTCTTTTGGTAATTTAGATATTACCATATTGTATTTGTAGTCTTCGCCCTGTTTTTGTGGTGCCAAGGTGGCTTCAAACTGAGCGAACCATAATCGTGGTGAGTCTGTCCAAAATTGCGGTAGTTTTTCCGTGACCGTGATTGCAGCAACAGTTTCGCAGCCTGAGTCGCCTTTTGAAGGAGTTATTGGTGGAGCCATTTTTCTTCTGACGTTATGAGGATGTGATAATATCGTAATACTATTGTTCTCTAGATTCACCGCTGAAAACCAAATTGGGTTCCGGTCGTCCCGGTATTATATCAGCACTAGAGACCAATAGATCACGTCGGGGTCACCAATTATTGCGTGTTGCTTTATGAACCAATTAAAACGACGATGTGGTGATTGAATATTGACTGGTTTATTGTTATTTAATTAAGGCTTATATACTAAGTTATTATACATACGTAGTACGGACCTATATAGGAAAGGGAAATTATGATGTTTACTTTATTTGCATAATTAACAATATTAACTATTATGTATTACGGCACGTAGTATTTTGCTTTGCTAATAACAAGTTATATATATCACGTTTGCATGTACTATACTATACTATGATATACTATGGCTTTCGCCATATCCCACAACAGATAGCCAGTTGTTAAGCAATGTTTAAGTAGTTCTGCATATTCCTCAGGCATATTGTACTCTATTAGCTTCCTTTTAGTTATTTCAATACAGTCATGTACAGGTATGCATGTAAATAATGACTGTACATCAAAACTAACCATTGTTTCATTGTTAGTGAGACATAGGTGTAGGTCAAAATTTTGTAATACAGTGCTAAATAAACAACGCGATAAAATCCGTATATAGTAGTTTAATTTCAATGAACCTCTTTTTAATAATTATAGACTAAAATATTAAAATATACAATCACTTATAATTTGCGTTAATCATTGGCAAACAATTTCTTTTTTTTATCACAGTTACATTCAAAACATAATCTAAAATGAAAATAGCATATTAATTTAATAACACAGATAAAAATAATATATATAAAAATTATAATCATGATACATATAATAATAGACATAAAAATATTATATACTACACATATAGAGGGCTACCATCGACTTGCGAGAATACACGAAATCTCAAGGCGCTGAGTTAAATACGAAAAACAGTCACCTGGGTGTAAAAACACCGTTGTAGCCTTTAAGGGTTAAGATCACCCAAAGTCCCAAATGTTTTAATGCATGTACGTACAGAAAATTACAATACTCGCTATAATATAAAATCATATAATGAATAAACAACATAAGTTCCTAAAAGTAAAAAAAAAAACAATCAGGTGTGTCCATGTAAATAACTCATGACGTAAGAGAAATAAAAAACGGCTATAAACATTAAAACAAAAAAAAATAAGTTTAAAAACTATATCCCGACTACGTAAAAAAGGGGTCTATAAAGGACGAAACAAGAAAATAATTCAGATAGAAATCCAGAAATGCATAGGTACAAAAATGGTCAAGGTAGAGCCGTGGGCGCACCCATTGTACCTTTACCTACCATATCTGTTTAATGGAAGTGTTCCTGGCACCCACATAATCATAGTAGGTAGGTATAGTTTATAAACTTTATTTTTTTATTTAATACTTTTTGTAAATTGTAGCCTATGTCACCCGGGCTATTATTAAGAATCTATTGACACCTCATTCATTAAAATCGATTCAGTAGTTTAGGCGCTACGGTGGAACATACAAACATACATACACAAACAGCCAAAATCATTACCCTTCATTTTGGCTTCGCCGTAGTCGGGTAAAATATGTAGAGAGCTGAAATTTTATAAGGACACGTCTTTAAAATTTTAGAACATTCTTCACCAAATAATTTTGTTTTAATACTTCAGTGGCAAAATACATTGAATATAGTGGAAGAGCGGTTGTTGATGTTATTTATCTAACAGAATTAGGGCTCGAAGCACAGCTCGACTATTGAAGAATCTCCACTTTCAGCATCGCAGCTAAATAATCTTGTTATATTGAATCTAATTAAGTGATACTTGACGGAAAATATAAAATTATTATTGCTAAGAGAGGAACCCACCAAACGCTTTCAAATTGCCCTCAAACGATTGCATTAGAAAAAGGTTGGAGAAACCGAACTCTTCTTATGGAACACAGTGGCGTCATTAGAATTGGGCTATTCTAATTTATCGAAAAGCACTAAATGTGTTTATACTCCTACATCGCCGCTTTCCACTACGTGTGTTAAGGGCGTTTTCTTGGCCACTGGTCCAATTGTCAAAATATTTTAGCGACGGGTGTTTCGTCACCAATACCATTTGACATACGTCGTCAGTTTTATTAACCTTAATCACATTTCTCACGCACACTCGTAGATTTAGAATACTTTAACTTACTTAAGGCATTTCTCTTAAGTCACCGATCTGTTCCGTTATTATTTGACTAGGTCTTCCTCATTCAGTTATTCAACTGTCTGACTCACATTCGCCTCCTATGTTTTCTTGGTCAATTATTTGTCGGGCGTCTTTGCTCAAACTATTTAATGTTCTTTCAAAAGAACAATTAATCCCAAGAGTTAGGAAACGTATCGATTTCTAAATTATTCAGAGTATTTGTTCTTATGAAACAACGTGATAGTTGATAATTAGAAGATTATCTCATAATATAGGTATCTATTGCTAGTATTCTTGCGACAATACTTGATATTATCAAATATTAATTGCATTGCATATGAACAATTGTGAAATAAAGCAACATTCCTTATGACGAAACAAATGATGCACATTAACTAAATAGCTTAGATAATCTCTGCTTAACTCAATTCCTGCAAACATAAAGACACTCACGGGAATATATTACAAAGGTAGTGTGGAATGTAGGTGTGATACACATCAAACCCACATTTTGTCGGATATACATATTATTAAATCTAATATCAAAAGGTTGTTACTTATAATTTATTAACACATATTTCTTTATGCAGCAATATCCTAGTAGGAGATCGTGGGACTGCCACGCAAAGGTGTCGAGTTCGATCGAGAAGGAGTTGAGCCTGATATCTCGCTAAAGCCATTACGCCAAGTCAAAGGCTTTTGGCCAACTATAAAAGCTCTAATACTATTTTGCTAGTCACCACTTGAAACAGCGACCTTCGGGATACGCCACCCCGTGCCTGCATGTCCTAGTCATACTTTGATAACGACACTCATCATAATGCGCCCATTTCGTGGCAATCCTAACTATTAGTCTAAACACATTGCATGCTGTGGTGTAAGAAGGCTCTACTGCCTTGTACAAACTCTAATAGCTTTAACGTAAGTGGTAAATTTCAGGAGCATATAATCAAACAGTAAGCATACCTATACCTACTAGATTTTGTTCGCGATTCGGCTCACGTAGATGTAGAATACGTCAATCTTCTATTCTTCTTTTTTCTGGATGAAAGGTACCTTAGGTGTCCTTTTCTTACCCCTGACAACGTGAATGCGAAATTTTCTAATGATCGGTCGAGTAGTTAAGGCGTGAAATCGTAACAAACAATCTCATATTCGCATTTAAATTATTAGTAAGGATATGCGTGCATTAAACTGAGCGACAAACAGAAACTTTTGTCACGCCACGTTCTGTCATGTCACCTTGCTGCCTTATACATATATGCACGCCGAATGTAGAATGTTACAAGAAAATGGTCATGTCATCGCCGTGCCACAGAACAGCTGGGCTTTTCCTCAAAAGCCACTGGTATGCACCAGCAATCTATTCTTGCTCTTCTGCAATGTAGGCCACGAAAACCGTTTACCATCAGACAAAGTTGATAGTACTGGTGAAAAATAAATTTATTTATTAAGGATCTCTTACAATAAATACAATTTCTCAATCAATACATCTTAGTAATAAATGGGTTATTTGTTTTCCACCAGTAGTATCAATTTACACATCAATTTACATAATATACAGCTATTGAACTATTATTTGCAAAGATATAATCCGAGGTATAGACGCGAAATTCTAATACAAGATCATCATCTCGTAGAACAATAGTCTGACTTTATAACTTTTAATTTTTTTTATCCCTGGGCAATGATGTGCTTTTTCTTTGTAAATAAATTAATAAACATACCTAATGGTTACATTATAAAAGCAATTATAGTCTAGTAAAAGTTCGTTAGTCTGCCCCGAAGAGGTATCGAATTTGATCCCAAGACATGCAACAATTTTTCGTGTGCATATTAAATAGTCAACTATTCTTGCTTTAACGGTAAATAAAATCATCGTAGGAAACATTCATGTGTAAAGGTTATCCCAAATATTCTCAAAGATATGTGTAGTCTGCCAACCCGCATTGGGTCAGCATGGTGGATAACGGCCTAACTCTTATCGCACTGAGGCACTCCTCAGTGTAAGAAGGGCCAGGCCATAGTCCACCATGCTGAACATCCCAAGCGGCGAGACAACTTATGCATAGGGCTATTATATAAATATAACTAAATATTAACTATGTTATCCAGTATGCCTGTACTGTAACTATGGCCTTTTTGCCACTATGTCACACGTTATTCAACTTCCAAGTGACATTTAGTACTACGTTTGCCACATTCTTCATAGTAAATTTTGTATTGTGCAATTTCCAACGGTCGATCCATCAAAAGCTTATCGTCAACATTATCAAATGTATTCGATACAAATCTCTATACTACACAAAACAAGCTATGACATAATAACCCTACCGATATCTACCCCATGCGGTCCGCACCCCAATAACACTGGCTTTTAAACCATCAAATAATAATAAACTTTATAACGTTGGCATAAAATGCATATTGATATAAAGCATAATACGGCAGGTCTATAGAACTATTTTTTATATCAAAAGTCTGGCTATGGCAACAATAGAAAAGTCTTCAATGGCGACCCTTACGCGCATGCGTTGTAACAGCAACCAACTTCACTACAATACACCAAGCCACGGTACTCTACAACTTCGTCCCGATACCTGTATATACATAACAATTTCTCCTTATTATTTTAACAGTTTAATATTATACTAAACGTAAATTAAATCCGTCTTTTTATCGCGAGTTACAAGTCGACGTTGTGTTTATAAAACAGAACGATAACTGTACAGCAACGCGCGCGTTAACGTTACGATTGCGTATATAGAAAATACTTTTGATCAATAGGAGCTCTTTATTAATTTATTTGTGTTCTAGATAAGAAAGCATCGCTTTTCGCCGCTAAAATGTGTTCTGGTATGTCGTATTAATTGTGATATAGTACATATTCAAGCCTAAGTGTAACAACGAACGTACTAAGGAAGCTTTATGTGTGTAATTTAAAAATATAAGTGTTTATTTTTCAAAAGTCACGCGTCAATTTTAATACTCGTTGTTTTGCGGGTTAGTGATAGTGTTAATATGTCGAAACCAAACACGTTGAAGGCACACAGACTGAGTGCAGAGTTCGCTGAGAAACGTGGACAAGCTATGAAGAAAACAGATCCATCTAATTCATAGCAACCACCCGTAAGTACTGCATGTTATTGTCACATAATCTCTTTAAAAATACAGTCATAATTTCGTCAATTTAATATTCAATAATTTGCCAGTTATTAATTTAAAATTAAAAATAACAGCATGCTCATTGTCTGTTCGTCATCCTATCTGTATTTTTAATAATTAATTTGACTGTAACATTACTAGAATGTATTTCCTTGTTAATGTCAAAGTACGTGTGCGGCTTTCTAATACCCCTAGAAGCCACTTAAACAAATTAGAAATCGAATATCGATTGTTCTTCTATTTATAATGAGGTAAAGCATTAGCTACATTAAGGTAATTAGGCGCCTCTTAAAGTAAATTATAGTCAATAAGAATACGTGCATTCTGGATCTGTAATAAAAATTCTCAGTACTGTGTATCATCTTAAGACATAGCTAAGAATAATTTCTTTCATTTTTATAAATTCGACCATCAATATCAATTAAATAATCGTCTATGCTCTGTGAAAGGAATAATAAAATTGATGCCTGCATGCCTATGTTGTGTTATAAAAGAACAAAAAACCGTAAAATAAAAAGGTCGGTTGTAAGAGGAAAGCACATGAGTCTACAATCCAATATGGACGCTCACTCAGCTGTTCGGTACGCATGCGCGGTGTGTTTCCCGCCATCTTTGAACTTTGCCCCACTATAGGTATAGGTTAAAATGCTGCTTTAGGAATGCCTAATAAAAAATGTTTCGGATTTCGTGGGAATTCAGGAAGAATAGTAAAATAGTAAGAACGGTCTATTTAAGGTATTATTTCTTTTCTTTTATTACCCATAAGCTGTTCTATTTCATTGCTAATATAGAGCACTTGTGTTAAGTATTACTTTGTCTGTTATCTTAATTGTATATTTTTACCCATAACCCAATTTAAAAATCATAACTTGCCATACGTATGTTTCATAAAACCATTGAACTTTTACTTTTTTAATAGCTACTACCAAAATAAGAGCTGTGTTTAGCTGCGTTCAACATAGCGCCAAAAGATCAAAATAAGTTGGTCCTTTATCGCCTGTCTGGGCTCAACTGAGTAGATATGCTAATTATTTTGTAAAACACGCGAAATTTAAATCACGCAATGTCACACAAATTGAAAATTTTAAGCTTTTGTGTATACAAAATGCTGTAAAGTAATAAGTTATAAGTGATATGAATGTTAAGTAATAAGTGATTAAATTTCTTATGACTTGACGTAGTTATAATTACAGCTAATTATATTCCATGTTAATACGTTGTCACGGACTCTGGCAGACTCTTCATATATATCTGTTCATATCAATATTTAATAATTTCAAAATATCAGTTCCTCAATAAAGGCCAAAAATATATATGGCAAACTTAAACATTTAAAGGTTTTGAATTAATAATAATATGATCCTTACTTTCTATTATATAGCTAAAGCAAACCACTATTGATTATTTTGACATTACGGAACTGCTAACTTAAGCTGTCTTATTATTAAACTATTAGTTTCGTATTTACAGTCGTATTTACATTTAAATAATTTTAAAAGTTTAAACTTATCACTATCACGTATTTACTATTTTATTTTATCACTTCAAGGATCATTAATCGTGTATTGATTAATTAATCAGAGTATTATCTATCTATAACCGACTAATTTCGTTGCTAGACTAATCAACTCAAAATTAACATTTTAAATTTTGCTAAAAGAAAATTTTACGCACAACATGAGTACTCGCATTTACTTTGGCACTCTGCTGCTATAAAAAAGAGGAAAATGTATGAAGAGCAATGGCTGGCGGGAATGATAGTCAATCCATCTATGCCAAGCCATCTATTGTTAAAAACAATGCCGTCTACATGGCACGTAACGAAAGTGATATTGGAAATACTCGAATGCGGAAACAGAGACGCACTTTGTCCGTAGTTTTGTTATATGGGAATGTGCATGAAATTGTTAATTTTTATAGTCGCAATACAGTCTACGAGTATGATCACAAAGCAGCAGATGCTTAGAATCCAAGAAACAGCAGAGGAAAGTTACTTGATTTATACAAGCATTGAAATAAATTGAGAGAAAGACGTATAGTAAGATCTTAAAGATGTAGCATGTCAGCCAGTCAAGAGGAAGGCCATGGTTTTGTCGGAGAAAGAAGTTGTTTGCTTGACCTGCTGACAAATATATCAATAGAATGACAAAAACAGCTTCGCGTTTTTAAATGTTTGTATACCTAAGCAACTTACTTCTCCTTTTCTCTATTATTCTGAGCGTCTTTCCTGGTTCAAAGTCTTCGTTTGTTTTCTTATAAGTTCAACTTATTGTCTTCCAGCACCTTATTTTAAAACCAAGATATATGTACTTTGAAATCTTAGATACGTTTTGCCTCTATGGTCACGTAGACATATTAATTAACAGATACGTGATGAGAACATTTTGACACATATTGATATCGAGTAATTTATATTCAGTTTAACATACAAAATTAAAAGCAGAAAGGTACTATCAGTTTTAGGCTAATACTTAAAAGTAAATTACTACGAATTTGTTTACGCTAATTGAACATTACGTTAAATATCCATAGAGATTTAAGGTGACCTACAAGCAACTTATAAGGGTCTCAGGCCTCAACATGATGTAGTCTGTTTTTCAAACGCTGGTGATTTACGTCACTGAAAGCCAACGGCGCATGCAATGTATAACGAAAAAGACGTTAAAATAAATGATCACTCAGTACTTCTGAGCTTAAGAAAAGTTCTGCTTGGTCAGCATTCTTAAAATTCATATGAACATGACACCCGGCAATATATCTTTACCGTCTTTTAGAAAAATCTTTTCTTTAGATTTTAATATTGTTCGTCCTAATACAGCATTAAACATTTAAATCATTCAAATATTGTGATTCAAATGTATTCCAATAATATTGCTAATGCTTCTAATACAGTAATTATTGCTTGATTATGTATAAACAATACGTTAACGAATAAACCGACGGATATCAGCTCGAACACAGCTGCCTGTATGACTACATTCCATTCTCAGAATCAGTTATTATCTTAAAGCCACACATCGTAAACTAAAGCATAACAATGCACACTTACTATCTATATAATATGTCGTGTGTATAGATTGCATCAGAGTAAGTTCCCTCGTAAACTCACGGCCAAGTCATATACGCGAAATAGTATTCGTGCAGGTCCGTAGTAGATGCAAACGAGCATGACTCACCGAGTGCAATAACCTCGTCCAGACGGATGGCATTGCGGACCAGTCGCTAGATTAGTCTACCGATCTCCAGCTTAAAGATTCTACTGGTCGAACGATACTACTCTTATTTTGTAGTACACCTCACAAATCTAATTGAAGCTTTGATTTTATAGTGTTATTAAACGATCGAAGTGAAGAAATGGCTATCGGAAAAGGTTTGTGTTTCTCCCGCTTCGAGTTTCTGAAGTTAGATTTGTTTGTGGTTAGCAACCTCCCTTAAGTGTTTTATTTTGTTTAAATTAGATTAACAAAAGCAATTGGGTTAAGAGTTGGATCTGTTTCCTTGAAAGTTTAAATGTTCTTATGAAATTCGGAAACATGATTTTGTGAAATGCTATCTACGTGAAATGTTATCTGTCGGTCAATAAGCAGCGCAGTTTTAATTATGCTTTTCATTGTAATTTTCTCATGAATAAACTGATACATATTTTCTAATATTATTGATAATCTCGTTGCATGGTTATGACAGCCTAACTTAAGATTACAAACTCGGCACGTAAGACATTTCTGAAGAACGCATCGATAACCACTATCTTTCTCAGGCATTACATCCCAACTTTTAATTTATAGTATTCATCATAGTTGTTCCAGAAGCAAAAATGCAAGGGTGATAGAGCAAGTTTGTTTCCATTAAACTCGTTATAGAAATATTGAGTCTAAAATAATATGAAAAGCCGGTTACATCCTTCTCTTCTTCTTTAAAAAAAAAGAAAGAAAAGATCCTTATTTCATAGAAACTGATATCTACTAGCTACAAACTAAAGATTGCCGAGCACTACAGCATCAGAATCCTTGACATTAGTCTCTATATTTCTCATTTACACACACACACTGCGCTACTGAATAAATAAAATAATGACAAACATATAAAATAAATAATATAACAATATCATGAGAACAGTTCCCTTCATCTGTCATAAACCTGTAAGCAAGCTTAAGGCTCCTTAGAAATGGTCCCTTGTGTTCTTACGTACCTCAACGTCGTAAGCCTTTAAGGTAGTCCTCTGAAAAAACATGTGAGGTCAGTAGGACATGTCATATAATTGTGCCTTCGTATGTAAAATGGACGACTTTATTAGGGTATGTGGCAATTTTACTGCGGAAACAGATGTAGGTTGGAAATTACTAATAGATGTGGATGGATTAGTTGGTTTTAGGTTTATTTTATTTTACCTAGACATGCTATTGATCAATTAATACTGACTGCAAACATATGAATTATGTTTGATAGATCAAACAGTATCCCTAAATCTTGAGCAACTTCGCTCGAATCGTTCCTTGCTGCTATAATACCCGAAGAAATAAATGAAGATGACCCCATCTATATTGTTGTCAGATTTATGAATATTGGCCTACATTTTTGGGAAAGATTGCCTAATTAATAAGTTACAAATTAGATTTAATTAATTTTCGATCAAAACTATGATATATTAAGTTTTCTTCTGCAAATAGTTCGTTGCGAACTTGCTCTGAAGTTGCCAGCAGATTGTAATTGCTAATGATAAACATTTTGCAGAGGTCAAATAATTGCTCTATCTTCAATTAGAAGTACTTAACTGGTTATTCAAACAGATTAGTTAGACTGGCATTGATATAATACCGAGGGCTTTAAAATTATTTATGGATTGCTATCCCTTGGGAACATTACTGCTTTTTGGATAACATGTACTCTATGTCCTTTTCTGTACCCTTTACAACGTTTATGCCAAATTTCATAATGATCGGCCAAGTAATTAACGTTACGTAAAAGTGTAACATACAAACAAACTAACATTCGCATTTATAATATTGGTTAGGATTTTTGTACATTAAACCAGAAGGATATATTCCCAATCACCGAGATTCATTTAATAAATCAAATAAACTTACTAAATGTAAATGTTTGCATTATATCCATCGGATCCCATTTAAGTTTAAAAGCTTTTCCAACGCTACTTTATAATGCATAGAGCTTCTGAAGGCGGTGCAACTTCGCTTAAATCTTCTAAGATACTAAGATCTACACTATTTCGGTACCGTACTTCATCCAAATAGTAACATTATTCACAGTTTCGCTATTATCTACCGTTTTAGCAGCTTGCATAAGCGTCTCAACTAGAGCAGACTATCTAAGAATGGATTATAAATACTTGAATGTTACTTGAGTTGAACAAATAGAAACTCTGCCTTTGTTAAAAGTATCCTTTACATACTGAACGTAATAAGGGTTTGTTACCTAAAAGATAAAATATGTCTACTTATTACTCTTTTACATTATATTTTCTTTAAATAAAGTTGAACTTGAAACCTTACTTATGATAAATAATTGTAATTCGTGATGAGACTGTCTGCCTGTGTGGGACGTTGTAGATTTGAACATCATTGTACATATCAGTACTTACAATGCTTAAGAAACCGATTACCAACAGCCTAGAATAACACTTCAGGATCTTGAAGATTACGTACAGATATTTACTTAATGCATAAGATGATACTTATCGTCATAACACGCCTTAAAAGAAGAAGAACTATGTAAGGTGTAGCTGTTCAATCTCGCATAAATTTGACTTAAAGCCTGAAGGCTATAATATCGCCACGAGTGAATAAAACTGCAAACATTACAATACCACCTACTTCGACGACCTTTATCACAAGCTCGTAACTCAAAGTAGGTAAATATAAACAATATTTACCATAAACCTATCAGAAGTAAGCACAAAAGCGTCTGTAATATCGTCTAGCGCCTCGATAGGGTTGTCCACATAAATAACTATAACGTAAAACCTTTAGGAGTTGGGACAATCAAGGTGCTGAGCTAGGGACTTTCTGTGTACAGAGAAACATATGGTTTGGAGAACTGTGTTCGAGGCAATAAGGAGAAAATGTGTGGTGATGTTTCAGTTAGGTATACTAAGTGTCTGATTGCATGTTATTTGAATGTCTCAGTCTAGATCACATTTTAAGGTGATTGGGACAAGGTTAAATAAGGACGTGGAAGCAAGAAGCCGTTGATATAAAACTGCCCCCAACACAATAGAATAAGAAACTACAGTAGTACTTAGTCACCTACCAGCATGTTGCTGGCGAATTTAAGTAGAACACAACCAAACTTGTAATAAACGTCAATATGTTACACAAATATTTTTAGAAACAAAATTCTGTTAGTAATTTCTAATATACTAACAGAATCCTGTTTCTAAAAATAAGACGATGCAATATTCAACAACGAAATATGTGACAATATAGCAACCAGTAAGGCAATTTGAAATTGTAACCCGATTTAAAGAACTGCCTTAGAATTGCACTCAAACGGAAAAATTCAAAGAAATATTTGATTAAGCATGGGACACGGAGACTGAACACGGTGAATTTTACTATTAATAGAAATGTAATCCATATCAACGTGTAAAGGAACAAAATAATCATAGTTTTTTGCCCTCATCGACACATACACAATCTCGGTCATTAAAATGATGTTTCTACTTTGATAAAGTAATCTGATAAGTTGATTCATGTTGATCGTTACTTACGAAAAGTTCGAATGTAGAATGTTCTTGAATGGACTCATTTTCATTCGCATTTTGCATCACCGTCTCGGTTCAAAGTATAAAACACGTATGAAAATTGATACAGTGTTAAAGGTATCAGCAACCCTGAATTGGATATCTCCATAATTCATGAGTGTGCGCATCGTATGACGCATTGCGCATTTACATATATTTCCGAACATCGGCTATCGGCAACAGCTGTTGCCCTAATACATTTTTTATTATTTTCCCTCTCACTCAAAATAGTTTTTACATTAAAGAGTTCTAAATCTTGATATTCAAGATATTTAGTTGTGATCTATTTCTGAAATGGCTTCGCGATTAAAGAAACATGGTCTTGATTTTTGTTTCAACTAATGTAACTGTGTATTAGCTTCACTAGAAATCTTATAAAAATAGTGTCATATTAATACTTTTATAATATGTGTGTTATGTCCTAAAAGAAAACCGAACAACGCTTTGCACATCTCCACAGATGTGAATTGTCTTAATTATAAACACCATAAAATTTCGATAGCTAATATTATAAATGCGAAAGTGAGTTTGTTTTTTTGTTACGCTTTCACGCCTTAACTACTCCACCCATCATCATGAAATTCGCATACACCATTACCTCCAAGATTCAAACTCAAATGCTAACTTTTTTTACTATAGTAGAGAGTTAAATTTAATCTGCCAAATCTTAGAATACCAGACATCATTAAAAAATATTGTGTCCGGTGTGCCGCTGCGACAAATTTAGAAGCTTTAATATGGTCTGTTCTGACGTATTATTTGACTACCCACACTTTCTGCCTTGTGCTCTGCGTTTGTCGGTATCTGTGTCAGATTCAGTCAGGTCAATTGCCCCAGTATTCTTGACAAGGGTTAAACTCGTGATGATAGCTTGACAGATCGAAACAAATATATGATGTTGGATACCCGCGTGAACACGAGAAGCTTGAAATTTCTACATTAGGACGTGATTACGGCAAACCGTAGGCAACAGATTTTTTTAGTTTTGTTAGTAATCGTCAGATTCCCTCCTCATAGTAATGGTAGATTTACTTTCTTTCTCTTTTATTGCAGACCACTACTTCCTTTGTTCAAATATAACAGCAATTTGGTATATAATTTATTGGTATTCTTGTGAAGGACTCCAGCTCGGCTAATATGCTTGTGTTAAGAATACGTGTTAAGGTACATGTCGGTAGTGAAATAAGTGACTTATCCATTAGAACACCGCCGCTTTTAAAAATACGATATTTCAGAATATACCATGCAAACTTCATCTGTCATTAATGTCACTATTGTTAGTTCTATTTTTTAACGCAATGTCGCTAGTCTCTTCGTTTTATTGAAAGGAAAAAGTGTTAAAGTATTATTTTAAACGATATTTTCGTAAATACCTATATATTCGTAAATTAAATAATTAAATCAGGATATAGACCTCCGATCGTTTTTGTTAGAACGAAATTACTAGTTCATTAAGCGCACGCGGCTCTACTGAACGTATTACGCTATATCCGGCCGGGCAGTGGCATTTGTATTCTTGATTAGTCTACAACTGTGACATGTAAATACATACACGCCGCCATTTATATGCAAGCTGAACAAACGACATAGCACTGCATGGGATAAAGATTTGTTTTGTATACTACTTCGCTTACTAATACTTACTACTATGCTATGCGCTATATAGGCGGCTAGATTCTTCCCACGGCTTTCCTCGCATAAATTTAGGTTAGCTTAGGAAGTGTTTTTTTAATGAAAGGTATCATATATCCTTTTCTGCAGCATTGACAACGTGTATACAAAACTTCATGATGATCGGTTAAGAAGTTAAGGCGTGAAATCGTAA
This sequence comes from Catocala nupta, assembly GCA_963675205.1. NCBI lineage: Eukaryota > Metazoa > Arthropoda > Insecta > Lepidoptera > Erebidae > Catocala > Catocala nupta. Next base: position 8,490,487 of record OY776091.1, on the reverse strand, counting down.
CAAAAAATCAAACTCACATTCGCATTTTTAATATTAGCTAGGATATACTACTACAATACCTAAACTATTTAAAAACTAGATTTTACATAATTTCGGGTACTTCGGTCGTGTGGATCTTACATTAATGTTATAGGGATAAAAATATGTGTACGCTAATGCTGTAGTCGTAAGATATGGTGTTATACCTACAAAGTTCTGACCACATCCGTCTAACGATTTACTAGTGAATAACGAACATCCAAACATCTCTACTAAACATAACATATAAGGATTATATAACTATCAATTACCAGCCGACATGCTTCTATCTAAACGTTACGTAGCCCAGGAAATCACGTCCAAAAATGTCAGAGGAAACGTGTCGTAACATTTCCTTTGCAGTGCTAACATATTTTATATTCGAGGCCCGTCTGTCCATCATTCGTACAGGCTAATAGACAGCCATTTGCTGTGTCCAAACAGAGCATGGGCCAGCTAAAACGAGGCTTTGACACGTGATTAGTAGGCCTATTCGGTACTGTCGTGAATAAATATTGGATAGTGTTATTTCCACTACCATGTATTGCCTAGAGGCTTGACAGGCTTAGTGGTTGGTAAATTGTTACACGCCGGAGGTCTGTGCTATAAATTGTAGTAAGCTATATTTGTCAGCCATGTCTATATATAATATTAACCTACTGAATAAACTAATGCATAGGTAACTGTCGGTGGTGTTTTTAATAATTACACGGGCAAATATAAACCATAACTGCTTAAATTTCTTTTCAAATAAGAAATTTGTAAAAATTTCCATTAGTGTTTCAAACTGCTTAAAACAAGTTAATATCGATACGGAAGTATTATTTGTTAAGTTTTCCATACCAGCTTAATTTATTGAATGGCAGCAGCACACCGGCGGTCAGACACAATAGGTTTTCAATTATGGCATTCCAACATTAACGATTATTATTAGACATGTCGAAAATCCACAATGACTCTCCGAAATTTAAACCCAGAAAACTGCCATGAAATAGATTTTTCGTTTGGAAGCACACAAACACATACACACACACACACTCAGACACACTACACTCATACATACTACACGCACCACATATTTATGATCAAAGGTTAAAAGCTCATTAAGCAACTCATTTCACCGTACTTAGGAGCTGTATTATAAAAGAGGTTTTGTTTGAAAAGGACATGACTGTGATCAGTAGTTGGTTCGGTTGTAAATAATATATGAACAGGCCGAATTTATTTGGAAGTCAGGCGAAGGTCGTCGTATATGATAGCTGATAATTATTTAGTGGGTATTAAATCGATAGTGGTATTAAAAATTTACAAGGCTAATTTATTCAAGGTTTGGTTGTTTGATCCTAATTAATAATTTAAAACGGTACTTTTTGTTATAATATAACTAATGTAATATTATCCAAACACTGGCATACAAACGATTTTTTAAACGCAAACTTAATTAGCGTTTTAAATCTAGTTGTCGGGGAAATTGTCATATGACAGATAAAGAATACCCGAACTGTGACGTAAGCACTATTTAAACGCAGCTGTGTGAGGGTGATAGAGAGACATTCCCATAGCAACCCCACCCCACTTTTAATTATATCAAAATTTAAAATATTAGTTACTTCCGTATTTTGCAACCAATTTTGACACAAAGATTTGGATAGAAAGATTTATTTTAATTGCTATTTGCCCTTGTGTTTAAAATAATGTACAAAATCAAATAAAGACCTATTAATTTGATGTATATTAAAGATTTTTACGCGTTACTTTTTTAGTACCTCACGAATCAATGAAGACTTAAACAAAAGCAGCTTTAGACCAATGAAAAAGGCATTTAGCTTGCAATCAATAGGTTCGGATTACAATCTTACCCATTGCTCTATCGACGTGAATCCTAACACAATCATACTAGCTTAGCTGAAGGGCGTTATTAACTAATACTAGTAATTTGCAATCCAAATTGACAGTAATCCTCTATTTGCTAAAAAAATAAAATATCTGCACAACGATGGTTCGAAATCCAGCTCAACGAACTTTTTCAAAATGTTGTCATATTAATAATTTACTCTTCGAATTAATTGCCTCTACTTTTTTGTTATGTCGATAATGATCAATAATAGCACAGACTACATTAATGTATTACTTTAAAGTAAAACTATCTTCTACAGCATTTTGAAATATAGTTTGTTATTTGTTAAAGGAACTAATTTCAAGGGAAATAAAGCAAAGCACTTTATATGAACGAAGTGAGAAATTCCATTTTCTTGTAAACCTTTCATCTCTTTGACTAATGAGGTGTCACGGCGTTCGAGGCGCTTCGCTGTTATTGGTGGCCTAGAAACCTTTAGAGTGGCGCCAATACTGGTGTATTTTAGGCTAAAATTATGTAAATGCCAATGCCCTAAATTTAAAATGACGCATAAGACAGAACGAATGGCGAACGATATTCTTGTATTCTACTAAAAAAAATTCAGAATACGAATATCGAAACAATATTTTTTGTTAATTATTAGAATTTTTAAATATTGGAATTAGTTTAATTTTGTTCTGAAAGAAGCCTTTTGTTTTCAAGGATTGCAATGTATCATTCAAATCATTTAGTCATAGTATTTTGCTAATACAATTGCATTTGGTATTGATTTTCACCACTGCCTTGTTTTCTTACTTAAAAATAGTATCTGTTAGTACATACATATATTAGTAAATACGATACTCATATTAACGCTTATTACCGTCTTTTACATATTGAGTCTACTCTTTATCAACCTCATAGAGAATGGCACATCCATTTTGTATAGTTCTTTGCTATTGACAGCAACTAAAGAAAATATTTCAGAGTTTTTCTCGCTGCTGCACAATAATGACTTCACATATTCCTGCTATTATATTGTTTATTACCAATACTGGAACGATTTTAATATTTTCTTTTTGATTTGAAGTACGGAATGTCTTTGGTTGTATTGTGCTTACAAGGTCCTAACAATAACTGGACGATCGCCATTCAATATGCGGAAAGGAATCCTACATATCTTTGAACAACGGAGTGACTCATTGTGCTAGGTGAGAGACAAACGCGACAATACGACATGATGCATAAACATTACATACATTTGTACATATGTGTGTCACTGCCTCCGTGGCGCAGCGGTAGTGAATGTGACAGCTGGACATGAGGTCTCAGGTTCGAATCCCGGGTCGAGCCAACAAAAAGTTATTAGGTTTTTCCGTTAAGAAATCTCAATAGCAGCCCTGAGTTAGGAAGTTGGCGGTGATAGATAATGCCTCGGAAAGTGCTTAAAGCCGTTAGTCCTACGCCTGACCTCTCTCCGGTCGTATCGGATTACCGTATCATTGGATTATGAGAGTGAGAGAACGGAGAGTGCACTTGTGTTAGCGCACACGCTTCTGCACTATAATATCTCCTGCGCAGATGGCCAGTCTTCGTTAATATTGGCCGCCGTGACTGAAATTCGGTCTCGAGGACATTATTTTTACTATGTCTCACTCTTATATCCAGATAGGATAGGTAGAAATCAGTTGCACCCAAATTATACCAGATATGGTTTTAGCGCAAACGTAATAGGGGCAAGCCTTTTGTCAATTTCAAATTCCGTGGTGCTATTAAGAATTATTTTCAAAAATCTTAAACTCTGGCCGATTCGGGAATTAAACTCGAGAACTCATGCACAGCAATCAATCGCATACACTACCGCTGCGCCTTTCGGTGGCAATGAAAAGTACCTCTTACGGGGATTCTAGCAAGTTATAGAACTTGCTAGAATCCCCGTAAGAGGTACTTTATTTGTATAGACAAATTGTTACAATTTGTTTAAAAGCTGTAGCTGTACTGACGTAATTGAGAGGTTTAATTTTGCGTAACTAATATTAGTAGTTATTTCCATAACTTCTTCTCCCTAGCCTTTATTATTCCCAAGTCACTTGGGATCGCCTTTTATGGTCTAACCTCTATTTCCATAACTAATAGGTACAATTATTCCTAATTGTACCTGTATTTGACTTACGTTGTCGCGTCAATTAGTTCGCGATACGTTGCGATTGGGAAGGTTCTCCTTCGCTTTATATTATATCAATGTTGTATCGTATTACGTCATAAAGCGTCACATTTCGTCAGTGTTTTGGTACGATACATATCGCATCATATAGTGTCGAATAATATTGCAACTCATCGAATCACTTTGTATCGCTTTAAAGAAAATTGCTTTATTGTTTCCATGGCCTAACGCACAACATTATGTCATAAAAATAATGAGGTTATTTTTCTTCTCTTGCGTTCGTAATGATCGTATAGTGTTGACGCTATCAGTTCGAGCAAGATTGGATTTGTTTGTTAATATATATTTAGTAATACGACCAAAAATATGGTGAAAAACTTGGCAAAGCTTTATTTATTACACATGAGATCTAAAAACATACTTAATAATTGTGGGTTTTATAAAACTCACTCAACTTTTTACAAGCGTAAATCTATAATACAATAATACCAGAGAGAACTTTAATGACAACTCAATTCAAATAACCAACAACACTTAAAAGGACTTAGACTTGGTCAACAAGTTGGAAGGGAATACATAATGGTAATCAACGCCAAAAAAATACAAAAGCAGTACCGTCTGTTTCGTTTCACCACCATCAACGTCACGACAGAGAACTTCCAACAGCCCAGTGTTGATTAAACAATAGACAATAATACTCCTGTTTATAAACAAACAAAACCTATTGTTCAAACATACATATACGTAATATTACGTCTACCTATTGCATGCCACTTCTATTGTCGTCTAGTCTCCGATCAACGACTCAATGTGGTCTACGTTTACGTATATCGTAAAGAAAAGTTTCCTAACTGGTTATAATGAGATCGCCGCTAGTTTTCGACTACTGAATTATATTGTGAAAATGATTTACGTCGCTTTCTATGTACTGTGTCTGAAGAAACAGGTGAGTTGTGTTTTCATTTTGCGTTTACGTTTTCAATTTGGCGTATCACTTGCTTCTGCAATATTACTTATAAAGAAGTAACATAACCTTTTCAATTTGTTATTTTTGACCTTCTTAGCACGGTATTGGTTCAGGAATTAAGCATATATATATACAGACATACGGTGTACACTTACACGTATACTAAAAAACTTATTGACCAGAACTGATAACTTTTGATTGGCGCCGACATTTGATGCCCTACGGCTCTTATTAATCTTGTATCTTCAATCCTAGACTAATTCCTTTGGAGAGTTTGTATTGTGGACCACAGTTGAGATTGTAACTTATAAGTAAGCAAAAATATAAAATAAATCTTTCAGTCCTCTAGTATTAAGTATGAAACTGAATAGTAATTTCACTTAGAAATTAGACAATACGGATTTTGATGCGTTTTATTTTGCCTAATTTTAATAGTATAAAACTAGTGTATTTATATAAATAAAAATAACCGCGATAAAATCCGTATGGTTAAAAAGTTTAATTTCACCATGTCACATTCGCGTAAACGTAAGACAATATAAAACAAAACACAATAAATATTTTTACTTTAGTATGACAATACATTATACGGTTCATTTTTGGTGAAATAAAGGAATTTGAATGGCTTATGACTTAGAGAATCATACCGGTATCGCAAAAAACAGATAACACGCAACTGACATATTAATATTAGCTGCTCAATGCAGAGCACAAGGCTTCCTTCAGATAAAAATAGATGTTATAAACGCCTTCTAAGTTAACCAAATGCTAATCGGTAAATTAAATAATGCTTAAAATAATAAATTGTGGACTTGTGATTATTCGTATACAAACTTTTAAGTGGCTGTTGAGAACATTTTAATTTACATTTAAAACCAGTAGCTTGTTATATATGTACTCTATCAGAATCAGTGACAGGATTTTAACAATTAAGCTCAAATACACACATACATACATGTCAAGTCAACCAGTATCTGCCTGTAAACTACGGGTGTGTTTGGACAAGCGCCAGACCATAGCTCCGGCATCCTTTTTGCCTGTTTTAATATGCGTACAAACTATTTGTTTTATACTCTTTTTGTTATACTTGTATTTGTGACACAGGTTTGTGTTTTATGAAGATTAATTTTATGATCGTATACCTTAATATATTAATTGAGAATATACTGTTAAAGGACACTGGTAGTACGTAAACTTTTATTGTTACACACAATAGAAAAGGAAAAGGAATGCGGACATTTATTATTTTTAACGACTATACCTACATATTACATTTTTGCTATAATAATATCTGACCTTTATAGGATCTATCCTAAAAGCTATGTTATGTAATATTCTAGAGAACATTGATAGCTATTATATTATTTATTCAGTTTATATTTATACAACGATTATAAGCGGATAACTTGTTTGTTTTGTCGAAGAGTGTGTGTACGCCATTGAGAGCTCTACTCTTATTTTACAAGTTGTAGAGTATGTGCACTTCATTGAGAACTGTACAGCTAAGCTACATTCATTTTGGTAGCTTCATGATGTCGTGGCGCTTAAGTCGTTTCGGATAACTTGGTGTCTATAGTAAAAAAAATAATTAATCAATGACATAATTAAATAATTAACATAATATATACTGTGTATATATTAGTGTCTTTAGTTAAGTTTGAAACACGGTGATAAAACATATTTAAAACTTTTATTTAAAGAAAATAGAACAGCATTTAAGATGTAAAGAATAAACTTACCGCACATTACATGTAGGGAAAGGGGCAAATAAACGTAGTAATCCGTATTTACGATCATACGATCACTCTGTAAATCCTCAAGGAGTAAGTGATACTCTCCATTGGAAGCATTTATAGCAGGTGCTATGGTAGTATAGTTCCTAGGGTTAGCACATATCATCAGGCTACATACTTTCTAACTCAGTGGTGAAACCGATTAGGTACCTAACTTGTTATTGAATTTGTTTAGCTTTTAAAGCCTGTAACAAATTCACTAATAATAATAATGGTATATTATTATTAGTGAATTTGTAAGGTGGCAACAAGGTGCGCGCTTGTAACGGTTGGGTCATGCCGGTGCTCATGTACTCCTTTGGCATACTTAAGTGGACTCAGATTGAACTGGATGCCCTGGACCGGCGAGTCCGTACACTCTTGACGGCATACCGTATGCATCACCCACGTTCGTCTGTGATGAGACTGTATATCCCGCGGAAATGTGGAGGCCGAGGCTTTCTGAATGCCAAGGCCCTTCATAACCGCGAGGTATGCAACCTCAGAGAATACTTTCTTCAGGCAGACGTGGGTATGCATCGGGATGTAGTTGCTGTAGACATCGGACTCACCCCGCTCAGTTTGGCTAAAGAGAACTGGCGCAAGCCTGTAGTACTTAGCACTAACGATCGCAGGGATGTATGGCAGAGCAAGGAGCTTCACGGTAGGTTCTACAAGGCTCTATATGGAGCTGATGTAGACCTGTTAGCCTCCGTGAACTGGCTACGTTTCGGTGACATCTTTGGGGAAACCGAAGGGTTTGTCTGTGCTATTGCGGACGAAGTTATCAAGACGAATAACTACCGGCGATATATCTTGAGGGATGGTACGGTTGACATTTGTCGGGCGTGCCACCTACCTGGTGAGTCCCTCAGGCATATAGTTTCCGGTTGTTCTCGTCTTGCTAACGGCGAGTACTTGCACAGACATAACCAAGTAGCCAGGATTATTCACCAGCAACTTGCTCTGAAATACAAACTTGTACATGTTGAAGTGCCGTACTACAGGTATGTAGCTGAATCAGTTCTCGAAAATGGTCATGTCACGTTGTACTGGGAGCGAACTATCATCACAGACAGGACTGTTGTGGCCAACAAACCTGACATTGTGGTGATAGATCGATCAGAGCGCCGCGCATTGATTATCGATGTCAGCATTCCGCATGACGGCAATCTCGCGAAAGCTGAAAAAGATAAGCAAATTAAATATCTCGATTTGGCTCGCGAGGTTGTCGTCATGTGGGATGTTGATTCGGCAATCATTGTGCTGATAGTCATATCTGTCAATGGTCTAATAGCCAAGAGCCTCGATCACCATCTAAAGAGGCTCGCGTTGGGTGCTTGGATCAAGGGTTTGATGCAGAAGGCAGTGCTTTTAGATACAGCACGCATTGTGAGGAGGTTCCTATCTCTGGAATCCTAACCACCGGCAGCTTGGACCCTGTGCCCGATGCCGGTGGGGTACCATATATTTTATATTTTTAAATGTATTTTTATAGATATATGTATATTTAAAAATGAAAAACATATTGAAAATATTTAAATAAAGAGAATAATAATAATAATAATTTATTTATTGATTACAGTGGTAAAACATGAATACAGTCCATAAAGTACTTAATATAGGTAATATAATATTGGTGCCTGTACTAGGGTAAACCTTTGCCACAGGCGTTGAACTAATTGAAATAACTTAACTGTTATTTTATTTCCATTTTAGGAATACTGGATTATTGGCATTCGGTCAAACCATGCCATCGATACTATGCCACAGAATACACAGTAGTAGGTACTACGAGCATGCTTAAATTGTGGTAATATCGGTAAATCGATTTTCTGTGCGTAATATGTTTAGTGACCAAATTAGAGTGCTTTTGAATACAGGGCAATGTATATCAAACTAACTAGAAATGTGATTAAATAATAATGCTCAAAACTAAAACTACTACATATAAAGGTGTACACAATCGGGTATAAAGTTAGAAGCAATTTCATCCTAGTCTAAATCATTAGATTACCCATTAGTACGAAATTCATCACTACCTAATTGGTCCCGTAGCTCACGCCTGTTTTCGGAACCTCGTGCCTCGTACCTTCCGTTTCGATTACCAGTTGGACAATTTGTTTTTTTTAATTGTGGACAAAGTGTTTTGGATTTCCCTGGTAGGAAATTTTGAGTAACACCACGATGTTTAGTAGGCAATGTGTAGATGCTTGACAGCAATAGTATCGACTTCTCTTACGTATTACCCAAAATATAACTGTCGTAATGCGGGTATACTAGAATTCTTTACTTATAATTTCGCTGGTATATAGCCGTGAGTCGAAAGCAGATCGGCCGAAATCTCAAATAAAATGCCATTTATTTTTACGTAAACCTACGCATTCTACGCCTTTTTACCATCGCTCTGTTTTTGTCGACACAACTTCCGACAAGTCTGTATCTATTTCTCGTCATTAAATTATAGTGTCATATACATTTGACGCATGTTTATAGTTATTTTATTGGTCACCGGTGTTGACTCCAGTCATTACAGCCTGGTTAACGAGCCGAGCGTCTGTCTGCTACATTATATGTAGAGATTTTATTTTATTTTATGGTTACAACTGGCTGTTACGGGCTTGCTATTCACGTCCGTTGCTTTTATTAATATAAGCTTTAAAGTTGAACCCGAAATAAAGCGTCCTGTTTTAAAAGTTTTCGAGTTTTGGTCAGGTTATACTGCATGCGGCAATGCATTATGTTTTACAGTATGCAAGACGGTGCACTGTCCAGCACAAATGACATATTACTGATAAACTTTTCTGTCAGTCAAGTGTCATTTTCGTACAATATAATTTAATCTTTCCAACGGCGTTGATAGAGAATGGATTTTGTTTAGTACCCAAGGAATTAACGATATCTTAGTTATACTTATATCACTGCAGAATAAATATGCTGGAAAACAGCATTATTTATCGTTATACCTTCATAACTACACTAAAACAAAATCTAATTAACGAGGATTTTTTGACGAAATAAATCTAATTAAAGTTGCTTAGGATGTGTCAATATTTTATGGTGTAGATTTATTAATTATTTCGTTAACTAGCCGCGATTCCTTCGATTATTTGGTTACCCTTTGTTTTATCTAAAGCTCGAGATATACCTATTTTCGGCATATCTGTTGAATCTCGCCTAGGCAAACATATTCAAGAATGTGTACTTAATTAGTAAAATTTTTGCGCTAACATAAATCACCAAAAACATTTTTTCAATAGTGCAGTCTGACCATAAACTGAACATTTTAGGTTGCATGATATGCTTAAAAACGACACAAGCATTCACGCGATCGTGTTGGGGTCTTAAGCTGTAAATGTTCAAGCTGCCAGCCAATTTACACTGACGGTTGTTACAAATATACAGATAGCACATCTTTGACTTATTTCATCATACATTAATAGTTAACACTAGTGTTCCTGTGATATCCAATCATGTGGACTTATTCGTGTCTCGGGTCCGGCAAAATACTATTGAGATTTTTAGTTAAGAAATTCTTAATAGCAACATGGAATCTGATAACGTGGACATAGAAGGCAGTTGATTCATCATCTATCTTGTGGATGAATTCTGGATGTGCAATAACCTACCTCTTCAGAAATATTTAGTCGTGAGTTTATGACATAGATATTTGTGAAACATATATGTTACATACATATACATTATACTACTATGGAACTTGTGTTCTTTGCAAGCTAGTGAAATATGGTTACAAATTTTAGACTTTAATGCACTCACCAATCCATCAATCGGATACCACCACAATGTGATTGATAGATAACCAATAAAAGAGAAAGAGAGAATAACGTTTCTTTAATTTGAACTTAGGTCAGCGTCCGAAAATCTAACAAATAGCTCTATCTATAGAAATGAAGCGTAAAAAAGACCGTTGGTGGTGCGATTGCACAAGGGCTAAAAAACTAAGTCTAAGCTCTAACCACTAAAAATCCAGTCTGACTAGAATGCTAGACAAAACGAACAGAAAAGAAGCTCCGTCTAACAACGATACGATTCCATGTTTATCGCTTGAACTAAGTTTAAATGCTTACAGTTCGCTTGTGCCGCCTCGCTTTTATTTAGACTTTTGCCGGTTGCCTTTCGATATTTTGTGCAGAAACAAATAAAACTATTGCAATAAAACTGCTATTTAGGAATTTTCTCGCGGTTTATTTGGTTTAAAAAGTTTTTATCTACGCTTACACTGATGTTTTAGGCACTTGATCTATAAGTGAAACTCCATGTCCATGATTTTACGTCAACTGATGTGTCAGGCAGTTATAGGCATTATAAGTATCAAATCGAATTCCATATAAATTCATTTACGTCGTTAGATATTTTTCATGTCTTCGCAGATTGAACTTTAGGCTGTATTGACAATATTAAGTAATTACTGGATTTAACCCAACGCTAACATTCCACCCATTTTCTTTTAGTATAGATGAAAAATTAGGTACAGTTTATTCTGTCTTATTTCTATATTCAACACTAAGAGAAGCCACATGAAATTAAATTTGGATCGAGCAACAGATAGTAAATGCAATTACAAAGAAGTATGTTAGAGGCAATAAAAATAACAGGTTATTAATGTGTGATATCTTGACTTAGACATTTAAAAAACAGAACAATGTAGAGGCATCTTTATTCCAAATTTCAATTTTAAAGTAGTATCATTTTGCTCAAGAATACTGAACTGGGTACTGAACTTCGAGCTTCAGCGCCTTTTTACAAATACCGGATGGTTTTGAATTAAGCACTGGCCGAATGCCAAACCTTTTTCTTTTAGTTGATTTCTCTCTCTGATTTCTTACCATTCTTGAGTTGATGTCGATTGCTTTATTTGGCAATTAAACTTAATGAGATATAATAGACATCTATTACAATTTCTAAGAAATTTTAGTTGGTTCGGAGATAAATATTGTAATACCCATAGATAATAACTATGAAATTAGTCCACCTGTTTGCAATTACCATAAATTTTAACTTCATCGTTATCAACCCTAATTTAATGTAAAATGTGACTTTGTGACTTGAATTAATGATACAGCATTTATGAAGTTACGAAATTCATTCAAAATTAATTTTAAAACTTACTATAAATATTATATTGTCTTTGGTTTCTATAACTGATCATCAGTACTCTTACAGCTCTTATTCCAAATGCAGATGGTTAGGCTATCGCTCGCTATACAATAAAAAGTAAGCTAAACGTATTAGAAATCAAATCATAAAGGTATTTTATGATTAATTGTGATTCGGCCACGTAATATAATTAATACATAAGAAAGAACAGCTGACGATAGAGATCGTTACGTAATAATCACCGAGGAGAAGACAAACTCTTTTTATACGGCGCCAGAAGTTCGCCAAGAAAGGCTCATATCGAATAATAAATAAGCGGATAATCATATGACTCGTTGTTCCAATAAGGTTAAGTTACCTATCGTAGCTAGCCTAACCAAGCTTACGTAAACTTCGTATACTGTCGATCGATGACCTAGGTGCGTTTCCCGGGTCATCGCGGTCAGACTTATTGAGTAGTAGAGCCTCGCTGATTTTAGCATAAATGGGCCGGTTCGACCGGGGAAGGACTATCCATTCACAGAATATCTACGTAAAATAGCAGTATTCCTACTGTTGTGTTTCGTTCAGTGAGTGAGAGTGCCGGAGGCCCAATCACCCTCTTTCCCGTTTCCTGCTTCTTTTTCTTCCTACTTCCTCCTTTGCTAAAGGGTCGGCAACGAGCAAGTGATGCCTCTGGTGTTGCAGGCGTCCATGTGACCACTTACCATTAAGTGGGCCGTATGCTTGTTTGCCACATTAGTTGTACAAAAAATAAGACATTTGGGTTTTCTGTTAAAAATTTCTCAATAGCAGATTGAACAGACTGGGTCAATATCCAGTAATCGGGCCAAGGCTTTCGCTTATTAAGTAGGGTGCAATACATTTTGGTCATTACGGCACCCAGTGATCTACAGTTACACCTAAGTTTTAATCTTAGAAGGCTTGATACAAAGTAACATACACAGTCAGGCCTGTTACCAGAAGAGGTAGATAAGGATTTCCACTTATTACAATTCTGTTTTGTTTTATTCATTATGCAAGTACGGTGTATGAATTTATATTATTTGAATTAGTAAAGAAATAAAAATAAAAAAAGCAATCCCCATCACACCGTTTTAGATTAACGAAAATATTTATCAACTTGAAAGCTTAATCGCTGCCAAGTCGTTCTGAGAACGCGTGTGGATGCGAAACATATGTTGAAGCATATTATTTATTTCCAAATCAGGATAAAGTTAATACGCTCTAACTTGACAGATAGTTCTAATTTTTGCTTGCTACATTTACTTGAGGTTGCGTGATGGTTAGCAAACAGCGCAGACTAACAATAAGGGTCCCCACGCCTATAACTGATATCTCGAATAGGGCATAGCAGTCCTCGCAATACCTCTGTTAAACCCTAATATCAAACAGACAAAACACGGTTAATATTATCCTTTCATTTAATAAACTAAAGATAAGAATATATGAGTACAACATCATAAATCACTTGAGTAACAAAGCAAGTGGCGCGGCCGCAGCAAGTCAGAGTAATCTCAAAACTTGTTCAAACTAATAACCAGTGAACTAAGCTCAAACTCAAGCAGTGGAATGAACGTGTCTCTAAACTTATACCAACTTTTGTATGCTTACCAGTTTTACTATAGTTTGTAAAAAAGTCTGAACGAAATTGGGTGGTGGCTGGTTAAGCAGTTAACCAGCCGTCTAAATTTGTTTGTGTTTTAGTTGCTGGGTTGTTTCACAGTGTGCTGTTTATACATAACGATGCGAACGATATTGTATTGCTAATTAATTATATTTATTATTTTTAGATGGTTTTATTTTCGTTATCAAAAAATAAAATGAATGGTTCTTTAATCTGTAATTGAATTAATCAACTATCAATCAACCACCAGCACATTAAAATATAAAAAGTAAAATAAAATCATAGAACTGCTACTCTTTAAGTAATATATAATCTTAATATATTAGCTGTCGTAAACTTAGATATTACGTACATGGAGATGAGTTAACAGAATGCAAGAAGCTAAATACATATACCTGGATCATAACAAATGAAAAGCTGTGCCAAACTCCTTGCATATGCCTTTTTCAATTTGCTATCGAAAAAATGTTTATACTTTTTAAATTTAATTTAATACTTTTGTGATATACCTATCAATAAATTTGTATCCATTTTCTAAAAAATATCGATACACCGGCAATTTATCGACATATCGACACTTAATCGACATCAGTACACTTCACTAAAGTGCTCTAAAATTACGGCAGCGTGTTAATTCGTTAGTTAACGTTTGTTATCCTCAACCGTGTATTATTTATGTGCCGCCACGGCCACCGCTGCAATGGTCGGCAACATCGCGAATAATATTAGAACATGTTTCATGCCGGACTCTGTGCTAATCAAATAAATAAATGCTCAAAGGAGTATGAGTTATGTTGTGAAGAAACACTATTTACAGAGATGTTTATTACGTGTTTGAACTGTATGAGCTGGCAACTTACGCCTCAAGTAGCTCTTTGGGAAGAGGAAGCGCCTAATAATTTAGTTATTTCTGGTTGGTTAAATAAAGCAATAGGTTATTGGTACAGTAATGTATATTCGTTTTCTAACGTTATATATATTCTTTCTTTATCAACTAGCCCTACATTGGAGACAGCTTTTTTGTTTAGTGTTATCGACATACTATTCCACGTGTGCAGTGTTTCATTATCCTTACATAAAGACAAAAGTACATCAGAAATTAAAGAATGGGCACACCCAAATAACCGTCTTTGAAAGTTAATAGTGTTTACTGCGTAAGGCATCATGGAGCTGAGCAATTTTTTTACCATACTGCCTACTATAGTTTCTGTCAAAGAGACATTTGAGTAAGAGTACAGAGAATATCAAGCCTGCTACTAATATTTATGGTCACGTCTTAAGTTCCTGTTCAATTTAAACAAGGAACACAACGTTGCATCCCGTCTGTATCTCCACAAAGGGTCAGGCAAAAGAAATACTCTTTATCTCTTTATATTAATATCAACATTGTATCTATGAAAAAGAACAATAATATAATCGAATGATGCCTATTGATTGCCATGAACAATCGCAGTAACTTTGTCAATTGTTCTGTCATATGACACGCTCTGATTATTTACCGCTTGAGTAATACGGGACAATGACATTGTGTTGATTTTGTTTCGTTTTGGTTTCGTTATATCTCTTTAATTAATTTATGTATCAATTGACTTCGAAATCGTAACTTGATATTATAAACTAGCTGACCCGCGCAACTTCGTCTGCGTCACAGAAGAGAATTTTCTCCGTTTTTGCAACATTTTTCGCTCTTATTATTCGTAGCGTGACGTTATATATCTTATAGCCTTCCCCGATAAAGCGCTACCCAACACTAAAAGAATTTTCAGTTCAATCCAGTTGTTCGTGAGATTAGCGCGTTAGAACAAAAAATAATAATAAATAACTGGGCTGGCATCTGAGTAGTAACAGTAGTCTGTTTTTGTTTCTTGTCTATATGTTATGTATGTCGCTTTTCTTATAGTATAAATCAATGTTCTTATATATATATAAATAAAATTTTCATATATGTATTGGCTGGCTACTGTTAATATATATATAAACAATTCTTAATGTATTTCACATTAAGAAATAAATATAAGGAAATATTTAAATTTATTTCTTAATGTGAAATACATTAAGAATTGTTTTCAACTTTTCATGTTGTAAATTGCTCGAATAGCGCTCTTCTGCAGTACAAAGATAGTTTGAATGTCGGCAGCATTCCCCCCACAAAAGAATACCATACGACATTACACTGTGAAAGTAGCTAGGATAAACTAGCCTAGCGGTCAGTAAGTTGGAGAATTTTTCTTGACGCGTACACTGCAGAGCTGAGCCTATTCAACAACTTATTAATTTGTAGGCCCCACTGCAGTTTTGAATCTAGTGTAATCCCTAGAAATTGGGTGGTATCAACAAGGTCCAACACGTCATCCTAACTTTTTAATTATGTTTTCACTTGTTTCACATTTGGGGTTAAAATCAGATACATTTGGTCTTTCCCCCATTTAAAAGTAGATTGTTAACATTAAACCAGTAAACAGCAATGTTTACATCGTCCAGAACCATTTCTTGGCGTTTTAATTTAAATAATAGGGAAGTATCATCTGCAAACACTACTATCTCATGTTTATCCCTCACGAGGTGGGGTATGTAAAATAAACTAAAAAAATAACGGGCCGAGAATTGAACCCTGAGGAAACGCTATTTTAACCACAGATCCCGTAGATCGCTTACCATTAACATCAACTTTCTGAATCATTGTAATTTCCTGATTAATGTTTCATGAAGTAAATCCTCAGTAATATAAGTCTAACAGATCGAAAATTAAATTATCGAGATAGGTATTCATGTTAGCGTTTTAACCACTGACTGATAATAATTGATAAAACAAATAAATTTTATTAAAGTCCTATATTCAAACATTTATTTCTTAAAAGGGACTTAAATTACATAGCAATTACAGGAAATATTCAATATTATAGATATCTTCGCCATTATCTATCGGTCATGGCCAATAGAAACTGAAAGACATGACACGTCTAAAAATAAGTCAAGAGAGACGAAATACGGAAAAGGATATCGACAGACGAGAGCAATTCATGTTTTAAAAAGAGAGATTAACTTCCGAAAGCATTCTGGCTGTAATGAGTAAATGATGATGATTAGAACTACATTAAGTAACACCCAAAAAGTAGTACCTAACACTCATAATCTAAAACTTGTCGCAGCCATTTTCCCAAATGCCATTAGACAGAAACGAAAATATGATCGAATATTTCACGTGAATTTTCAACGAACGTTGTTTAAGCTTAATGGCTTGTGAGTAACATTAAACTTAGATCGTTACGCCATGATTGTGAAATGGTGTAATTGAGCTCGAAGTGAACAGCGTGACACTAAGCACTTGTTCTAATATTAACAGCGTGTTCGCCTAGGTGGCGCCACTGTGGGTGTCACGTGGGTGAGGGGACGCTTTATATCTTCGCGAACGTTGGTTATGCGTGCGAGTAGGGTTGTTACGCGGTTGCTAAAAAGTGAGTCAATATGGTTATGGTGAATGCAATTGTGACGGATTCAATTAATTGTTATTTGACGACAATTTAGTTTAAAAATGTCACTTCGTTACAATAATTATTGGTTGCTTGCGGTTTGAAAGTATTGTTTTGTAACGTAAGTCGAGATTAAAATTATTGCTTCTTTTCTTTCTGCGAACAGGTAATCTGGTATCTATGGTATTTATTTTTGTCTAGGATAAGGTGGTAAAAAAGAAGGTAGTTATTAAAATAGTAGATTTATCCAGGTCACCAATCTAATATTTATATGATTTGCTATAATTTCGGCTAAAAAGTTTTTGGATTGGTATGTATCTTGTGACTTGTGATAAAAGGAGTATGAAAAACTGTTAGGCATGCTTAAAAAATTCTGTACAATAATAAAATTATGACAGTAGTTAGTGGCAGCCCTACTCGTCAGTCCGGCGAGCTGACGGGCGCCGCCACATACGGTAGTTTGTCTTAATACGGCTCTTTTAAATCTCAACTTAAGATTGTGTTGATTAGATGCATATGAAAATGAAAGGAAGATATTTTTTATTGTTATTTTTATTGCATTAGTCTCTCGTTGTGCGTCCGTCGTCCTAAAATAAAACGGAAAGGCGTTTACGAATATAAGTAGATTTGAAAGTTACCGCAAGTTCGAATAATTTTGACAGCCATATTGTTGTACGTAATTTTACGGTGTAGTTAATTAAGCTTATTGATTCCTACGTAGGTACAGGCTAATCAAGTGGTAAGCTGGTGCTTTCTTTAACCGTACTCATTTTTATCCGTACTCCCTGCATCGTACTTTTAGTTCCACCGTTAACAGACTACAGTAGTTTTATATTATTTTATAATAACATACATAATGTACACTTGCTATATCAACAATATCAATCGCACGTTTATGTCTCATAAAAAATGAGTCGCCATACTGCCAGGGCATCAAGGGTTATAGCTTGCTAATACCCTGATGACAGCACAGCGTCTTCTTAAGAAGCCTGATATACGTATACACCTAGATACCCACATTGTGTGTGTGTGGGTGTGATGTTCTGTAGACTTCCCCAGCTAAACTGCTCCAGTTTAAACCAATCTTTAGGATTAAACTAAGATCCCACTGTGTTTCGTCTCTATTCTGCAGAAACAGCAATAAGTACCCAGTATAGCAACAAAATGCCAGAACATTTTTGCTAGCCCGTGGTGTAATTCAGCAGAAATAAAATGTTACATTTATCGATACAAATATAGGTGAACTTGTCCTCGATGTCACGTAGTCGTATTTGGTGTGCCACAACTATACGCGTGTCCCTTGACCCTTATATTCAAGTTGCTCATACATATTATATTAACACGTGATCGTTTCGCACGATGTTACCCATCACACGTACATAGTCTTCCAATATTTTGTTAGGGAGCGACAAAATTATATGTTATACGTAGTATTTTATTTAGTAAGTAGCACCTGGAGTTTAGAATACTGTGTGCCGTGCGGGAACTAGCGCTAACTATTCTGTGCCTTACAGTGAAAGCTATTATTATTCTAGCTATACTATTCCAATTTAATTGGTATCAGTTTTCTAGTATAATCATATTTGGCTGAATATCAGTCTTTACACTTAACAACTGCCACCAGTGCCACCTAATCTCCATAAAGTGGAATAAAGTTAGACCACACGTCAGATAATCTGTGGTGGTAAAAGTGACTTCTGGTCATGAGGTCTCAATTCTGACTCCTCGATTTGCGCAGTGATATTGGACTTTCCCGCTAAGAAATTCTTGGCCGTAGCACGAAGTTTGAAACTATGCCCAGTGAACGGCAATAGCCTCACGCCCTATTACGTGTAACCTAACATTATGGCAAAATTTGGGGTCTGATACATCTCTGCCTACCCCTTCAGAGATATAGCCGTAGAATATTTATGTATGACGATAGCCGTAAAAGAGTGTTCTTCATTACACGGAAAGGTGTAACTTTTCTATATGAGCATCCATCTATGGCAAAAACTGTAGGTACGGATCGATCGATCTAAGCGGCCACCATCGTCATTACGTCATGTGCCTCGCAAAGTTAATTTGCTTAGTAGATATTATGAGTATATTTTCCATTAGATTTAAGACAATATGTAGGCGTATCTCTCCCTCATCACTTATTTTTTGCGATAGCTTAGTCATCATAATAGTATGCTGCGAGTTATGACTTTGATACATCGAATAAGTTGCAGAAATAGATGTGAAAGCTATTAGTGAAATTGATAATAGACAATATATATATAATTCATAATCTGACGTCTTTATCTCTGAAGATATAATAATAAGCAGATGTATAATATATCCACATTTCAAAAGATATGGTGTTTAGTTCCACGTAATAGGGGCGAGTCTGTTGTCGTTTACCAGGCAGAGATTCAGACTCCGTATTTACAATACGGAGTCTGAAACTCTGAGAACTTTTTGACAAAAATATCTAATATCTCTTTTTTAAAATTCTCCTTCTACAATCTTATTCATCAAATATAGACTGCTAAATAACTCGTTGTTAACTTGTTTTAATTCTTATCTTTCTACTATGTAACATAGAGTCCCTAAATTAGCAATTGGAGCGACCGACTTTCGTATTCGTTCGTCGTCACTTGAAGGATCAGCTACTTGTAAGCGCAAGCTCGTTTCCAATCTGTTCCTTCCAATGGCAATATAATATTGTAGGGTACTTCAGTATATACTTACTTTAAGACGAAAAGCATTGTATCGCCACGTTGGTCGTATAAAAAATACTAGTTTTATATCAGCTAAAAAAGATAACATGTCCTGATTTTGCATTGACATACAACATTGCCCTTTTCTTTCTCTTCGTCTAGTACTTGCAACTCTTATGACCCGTTAGAACCTATAAGCTTTCACTTATAGCAGAATGTTAACGTACCTGACATTTGCAAACACGCCCACATAGCAGTAATTAAACTATGTACATGACACTCTACAAGGATGTAGAACATGAAACCTAGTTATCTGCTGACCTTTGTCAAAGTAAACGTTGGCAGGAGCCTAGATTAATCAGCTACCGGTAGCTAGATACACGGGCCGTGAAGCCAGCGGATCCGAGCTTCAGCCTTTTAGTGTATTAGTGTACTAGTTAAGTATAGCCTTTGTTGGATGTTCGGTTTTCAAAAGACAGTATTGTATAACCCGTACTCAAATTTGGAAGTACCCTACACTAGATTGAAACTACGCTACCAAATAAGATTGTGTTGTGTTTGTTTCTATGGTAAGTAGGGCTTAGAAAGCTTAGCTTTGGAGAAATACCAATGGTCGTTGTGC
Source organism: Catocala nupta (assembly GCA_963675205.1). Lineage (NCBI taxonomy): Eukaryota > Metazoa > Arthropoda > Insecta > Lepidoptera > Erebidae > Catocala > Catocala nupta. The sequence goes on along the minus strand of OY776091.1, from coordinate 8,470,208 downwards.
TGTGGCAGAAGCGCTGGTAGTACAGCTTCTCCATATTTTAGAGTCAACAACGAGTGCGGAGGGAAAATTTACGCTTGCGGTATACCGCGATATAAGAGTGTATAGTACTCTGACCAGTAATCTAAATATGTTACAATGAGAAGTTCTTTGGAACAATAAAACAATATAAATTGAAATGGTATGCTGAAAATTTATATCATTATACTAATACGTTCATCGTTATGGAAAATAAAAGGATGAATATTCAAAATTGGAAAAAGCAGCACTACTAACACAGTGACGTAACTTACTTTAAATGGCGCAGGTAGTTTCGTACTAGATGTTGTTTCGTTTTGCGGCAAATGGACCGAATATGCTGCGACTGAAAATGTTTGTTAGTTCTTTAATAATCGTAATAGAAAATCTTATTTGGTAAAACTTCTGCATTATAGATAAATAGCTGTATCTTGTAATGAGTTTATAATTTTCAATCGTTTTACCGGAAGATCGATAACAATTCTATCGACTATCAATTGATCGATATTATTGTGCGTGAATTCTTTTGCAATCATAACACCCTCAAAAAGATAGGTTACTTGAAATAATGCTCCGAAAACGATACTATTAAACAAACGTAAGTTAACTTGGATACCTGGATTCTTTGCCGTGCTGAGCGTTGCAGACACGGGACCAAAATTTGTAAGACCGAAAATAGATGTTCTAAGTCTGGATTATCTTTGTATTGGAGTTTGAAACTTTCGTAGAATTCACGTTGAGGTCTATAAAAACGTATTTCATAAGAAGTAAAGTTTGTCTAACATTTAATCACATGTTTCATAGCCACAAGTTGACACGTGCGATGCTCACGGCTCTGTAGGGAGGTAGTTTTAATTAAATTTCTCCGCTGCCCGCCTTCGTCCTGTTTACTGAACATTGCGTAAACTCTTTATGTGTAGAAACTTGACCAGATTTAGTCTGTAGCTACTGTGATACCTTCTATGTGGTAGAAATATTAATTAATTTTTATTCTTGACTGTTTTTCTTGCACCTATTTAAATTATTATATTATGTCGTAGTCTTTATGTACTTTTAAGTTTCAATAATCTATTTGTATTGTTTGTATTATGCACCTAGATTTAGTACTTATAACATGTAAGCGCTTTGGTCTAAAAACTGTAAGCCTATATTAATAGCCAATAAATGAACAAAATGAAAAGAAAATAACAGTTGTCTAAAACAACAAAAATGAAACGCCCTTTAAAAGTTTTGCTTCGATTTGATATAAAATTTGGTTTCGTGGCCACTAGAGGCTAGATGTCTGTCTGGATTAACATTATACATAGTTTGTAAAAACCTTGGCTTTATTTTGTTTTATTGCCCTTGGTGGCAGACGAGCAAATGGCCCACCTGATGGAAAGTGCTAACCGCTGCTCATGAACTTCAGCAATGTCGGGACACAGCAAAGCCGCTGCCTACCGTGAAAAGAGAACTCTCATTAAATCTCGTTTGAAGAAGGACATATCATAGCGCTCGGGAAACACTGAAGCAGGCAGTTCATTCCAGAGCTTGCACATACGTGGGAGAAATGATCGCTGAAAGCGTACCGTCTTGGATTTGAACGCTTCCAGGTGATATGGATGAACCCTGCTTCGTTGTCGAGTGGTACGGTGATAGAAAGGGGCCGCTGGTACCAAATCAAACAATCACGTCAATAATTATCATTCATCAAAAAATCACGGGAACGGTTAATTAAAATTCCAGATATAGCCACGGTGAAGCGTGGCCGGGTTAAGCTAGTATTTCATAAAGATCGTGTTAAATGTTATTAGTATTTGTGATTAACCGTGTTACAAAAACACCCTATTAGGAACTCGGATATCAAAATGCTTAGATAAAGCAACATTGCAAAGATACTACGTCAGTCAGTATTAACCAAACTTAAAATGAAAAGATAATAAAACACACAAATCATATACTTATAGGCGTAGCAAACCACATGTTATTTAAATAACAAAATTTTTATTAAACTGATAAGAAACTCATATTTTAATAATTATTCTGGTGTCCTATTTAATTAACCTACCTATTTTTGTTAAGTATTAATTACTCAGCATAAAACCCCTTAATAAATCCGCGAAATATTTCATTTCATCAAGCTAATGGCCAAATATTTGACCGCCTTACGTACTTAATAAAAAAGACAGGGACTGCAGTCGTAACACTTTTAAACATTCACGCTCTTAATTTGATGGTATTAAGTTCAAAATTGCATAACAAATTTAAGCCTTAATAAGATCCCTTCATATGAGTCAGAGTAACCAAGGGGGTGCATACCCTACCCTACTTTTAAGGGTTGACTTTGACTCACTAATCGATATTTTTGCCCCAAATATTGTAATGAATTTCGTTCTTATATGGGTCGGGGACAAAATCTAGCTGGGCTTAATAAGTATTTGGATAATGTTCAGGATAACCGTGACCCCTAAAATGCTGGCAAACTTTCTTATTTGGTATAAGAGAGATGGTTTTTCATATCAGAAACTAGGAAATCAGTTCTTGTGGTAATGTTCTAGAAATCCGGCACGTCGACTTTTATGGACCATTTCTCATGATATATTTTTGCTACATCTATTTTGGCTCCAGATTCACTGCGTGCCTACTTCTCTTAAATGCCTATCGCGATTATAAATGTGAGAAAATTTGGATATTTTTTCCTAACTGTAATGCTGCGCCGCTTTAATTCTGCGTGTCTGTATTAGTCTTCTTTTGAACTTATAATTATAATTAAATCAATAAATATATATCTAAATTCTTTAGTCACATCTCCATAATCAGGAAGTGGTTGCCATTTATTTTATACATGTTGCAGACGTAATTTGTGACTAACATTATATATTGAATTTGACTTGCAAATACTAAAATATTTTAGTATATGGATGAGAAAGTATTAGTTATTAAATGAAGAGTGAATTGCGAATCTAAACATAACAATGTAATTTATAAACATCATAATATTTTTATACAAGCCCGCGTAATTTCAAACCGATCTAGAGTTTCGTCAACTAAACTGAAATAAAAATGATTTGTAATTTTCCAAAGCAGGTAATTTCCCGGACACGCCACGATTTAATTCAGAAGTATTGATTTCTTACAAAATAAAACATTCAGAACGAAAAAGCAATGCTTAATGAGATTGACCTATTTTTAATTCTTTGTACAAATACAATTTTGTTCGTTCATTTGGCAATGTTCCTTTGAAATACTTTTGTTCAGTCGACTGAAAGTCGTGTCACGTTGCGCGCTCTACCGTGATGAGAATGAGCTTCGTCCAGACTCTCTAAAGTGTGCAACAAGGAATAGAAGTGTCATATAAACATTAGGTACAGTTATTAAAAAACATACATAGACTCACGTCTCAAAGAGGTAGGCCAAAACTACAGATTTGCAATTGCTATATCTAACTAGCATATATGCGCATTCTGGCATAATTCTATTGCTTTATTTATTCACTCAATCTTCATGCACGCTCGTCAGTGTAGGATTCTCTAAACTTCCCTTTTACAGAATGATTCCAATCAAGTCAAAAACGTTCAACTTAGGCAGATATTTTCACGTTTACCTTCATATACATTCTTCAATTTATTCACCTATTCATTCTTTCCTCTTGCTTAAAACATCTTTCTCGATTTTATTACAATGTGTCCTTCTTTATTTTTTTGACTATAGAAGAGTGCAAAATACATTTGTCCTTTACACATACAAGTAAGCGCTGAAATAGTAAATAGTTTGATTTTCATGCCAATACAATGATTTTCATTTGACACATATCCGGACAAAGCTGAACATTTTTTTGTAGCTTAATTCGCTTTTTAAGTAGTCTATATCCTTCGCCAGTGAACAAGCTATCTATCCACCCATGTATTAAAGTTCACTAAAATTGGATCAATAGGATCAAATTTTAGGCAACTTTAGCGGTGAAGCCATAATTAACAGAGTTAAGCTTATTATAATTAGTAAATTAATGTTACCGATAAAGGCTCTTTTATAGAACGTATCGAAATACTTGCCGACAGTCAAGCATGTCCTAGTGTATTGAAAGCTATGAAACTCTCTGGTCCCTACGTCCATTCCGCCGCCTCGTTGCCTCACTGTCCATGCACAATGTCCATTCATTCGGACTAATACCATAGAGTGTATGTACTCTTTATTCTATTATGCATAGTGGTTTGCGTAGGATCGATTGGAAAGAGGCACCCATGCGTCACTAAGTGCAGCCTTTAATATTGTTGTATGCTTCATAGCAAATAATATCACTATTTGATAACATAGTTGAGTTTTAACTAATTTCGAAACCACACACGTTTTGAGATTTTGAATCGAATTATGTTTATTTATAGGTATATGATTTCAATTGTATTGTATATAACATTTTCTAGCTGAATAAAGTGTGTTTGTTGCTTTGTCCTTCCTTAATGTGGCAACGAATAGACATGATCGCATAGAGATAAATGATAAGCCGTAAACTTATAGGCTATATATTTTACCGGGGCAATACATAGTTCATGTGAGATAGATATTTGGGAGGAAGCGAAACTGCTAGTAAAAGACAGTGTTTAATAACAGGTAATCAGCTAGTATTTATTAGGTAGCCCGGTCATAATATATAAATAACATTATCATAAATCATTCATTTATATAATGTTATTTGTAAATTATATAATGTTATGTAGGCAAGAAGAGTAAGAATTAACTGCCAGCTACGAAAAAATGGACTTTATTCTATTTCAAAATCTTAAACTTTTAAACTGATACGGCTTTTGACATGTATTACATACTAGCTGACCTGCGCAACTTCGTCTGCTTCATATAAGATAAGAGAATTTACCCCGTTTTTGCAACATTTTTCATTGCTGCTCGGCTCCAATTGGTCGTAGCGAGCTACGAGAAAATGGACTTAATTCTATTTCAAAATCTTAAACTTTTTAAACTGATACGGCTTTTGACATGTATTAAATATAATCTAAGATCCTCCTTCAACTAATCTCGATCAGTTGGAAAGTGACGCCGCTTGCCTTGAGGCACCTCTGTTTTATCCTTTTCCTCTATAAAGATTTAAATTAGATTAGTTTGCAGCTTTGTTACTACCAGATGTGCAATGTGAGATAAAACTACAACTACCTATTCGTATCTGCCGTTAGAGGCGCTACAAACGTTATCAATAAAAAAGCTTCTAACGCTTTAAGCTGTCTTTTCATATAGTATACAATGCGTCGTATGTTTTCTTATTCGCAATTGCACAATTTTCTTAGTTAATCCGAACTAAATATTATAAATGCGAATGTGAGTTTGTTTGTTTGTCACTCTTGCACGCCTTAACTACTCAACCGATCATCATAAAATTTCGCACACTCATCGTACAGAAAAGGACATAGGTACTCTTTATCCAAAAAGTAAGTTCTTACCCTAGTGTTTTTATGCAGACAACATTAACAGACTTCGTCAGTCATTGGTCTTTCGTGTGGTTCGTTACAAGGACGACCTATACCGTAAAGGGTTTAACACTATTTCACATAACAGACACAAACACTCGCTACATCTATTTGTAAAACACATATTTTCTTGCAAATACTGTAATACGTGGAGATTTGGACACAAGCGATCTTAACCAGCCATACTTGCGGTCAACTTCGTATATTTACTTCAACTTTATACATTTAATAAAGTGAGGCTTTCAAGCTATACGATTAAAACAAGAACTTTAACATAACGTAGTACCGCATTCCATTTGTTATTCAAAGCAAACTATTTACTGCCAACTGCTAGAGAGCCTTCAGTAGATATCTAGAAGTGCATTGGGAGAAAACCGTCGGTTCGCCGACGTGCACCTTATTACCAACCCTGGAAACCTTCCAACGAGGAATTGATACTTTATCGATAAAAATAGTTTGTATGAATTTCTTTAATCTACCTCACATATGCTAGTTGAATGGTTTTATCGTCACTAATCTCATAAACAGCTGAAGGTTTGTTTGTATCTCCGTTACTACTAAATTCGATTATAAAAATAGGAACTGCGCTATGCCTGACTATCATATGCTATGTTTTAATGACATACAACAAGTATTTGACAAAATAAAAGAATTTAACTGTAATTGATAGAAATATAGACCTCAACATCGCCTTGGCTGCTACGAGGACGATGTGGAGGCCACTATTCTTAGACCACACGACTGCTTACCATCAGGCGGCGGGTAGTCATTTTGAAGAGCAAAATGAAAAAATATGTATAATATCGGTGTAATTGCTCATACAAATCTTGGTTGGATGATTACAAACATGAAGTAATCAGTATATTTGATAGGGAAAAATTTTGGATGTAACTTCGAACATCATATACTCAATAACAGTAACAATAACAGTAGAGTAAAACTAGAAGTTATACACTTAAATATAGGTACTAACAATCAATTGCCTTAGAAAGCAATAACTTTCTATAACAAGAACGAAAATAACTAATTAATGATCTAGTTGCGCAACACAAATAACTGGTAATGACTAGACTCAAATGGTCTGCTTTCCATATCAAACTAAAGTAACGAACATAGTTACAGCCTATAGGGATAGTACGCACAGATATTTTGACAAATGGCCTAGCTCAAATGACCCGAACAACAAGCAACTCTTCATCTAAATTATCTACAAGAGTTACAACTTTCGTCTGCCTATCTTTCTTACATCCATAAAATCCGCAATCCAACAACAAAGTTACTAAACAAGAACGCGAAACGACAAATCCGCTTCCCAATTCCGTATTTGGCACGAAATCCTATTGGTCCATGTTTTCAAGGAGATCGTAGCCTTGAAGTCTTGTCCGGGATATCTGGATCAGTTCCAAGATTCGTCATGGTTTTCTATATACCTAGTATATTCTAGTACCTACTATTTACACTTGTATATGGTGTCGCGACGGCATGCAATAAAATCGTAGTACCTACTTCATGTAGCGTCCATTATTATATCCTACTTTTTAATCTTGTTTGATTTATGTTGGCGTTAGAACGTTTATTGGTTGCATTTTATAGCGGGCATGACAGTTTTTCGTTTTAAAATTAAATATCTGTTTGTCTTTATTGCGTCTGTGTTTGGGCGTTGATCTGAAATACAGAAGCCACGGGGACATAAAAAGATTGTGTATTGATAAGCACGTAAAAGCGATCATGAATGTAGGCATAAAGGCGCGTGTGAAATTTCTTACTTTGACTTTGAAAGCCTGCAATATTGATTACGTAGTAGCCCGCAAGTTCGTGCTTATGTATGAAAACAAGCTATTACCGTGTTAGTAGATTTTTGCCAGGTAACAATTTAGAATTGCCTAACAGAAAAGCACAATATCACATTATTTGTCCATATAATCGAACTCCGAGCCCTCACGATCGACTCCAGTCAAAAGACAGTCAAATGAAATATGAATGCCGTGAAAGATATATATATATACTATAATTAACAAAAACACTCATAATCGGTGCCTCTCTTTTAAACACTCCGAGAAAACAGACGGGCGTTTATATACGAAATTGTTTCCAGTAAAGACAATTCAAAATGCATGTTTCTATATTAAACAGACCATTATTCTTAAGACGAACATGCTGTTTACTACTTAACATACGTAATTAGGTATTTACACAAACAAGGGCGTCTTTGCGAAGAAGCTTTTGCAATGTAATTTACGACGTCATTAACGGTGATAAAATTATAACGCTTTGTTTTATGGTAATAAGCTGACATGGCGGTATCAGGTAACATGACTCTACGCATATTTATATAAGCCATATAAATATGCAGTTATTTGTCAACACAATAGAATTAGGTAATCTTTGATATTTACTAGATATTGTCACCAGCTTTGCTCGTGAGTGAGAGATTTGCGGCTACCCCTGTGTGCAGCGGTCATGTGAGTGTGAATAAAGTAAGGGCCAGGACTGAAGCAAGAGTAAATCCATAACCTCTGCCTACCCCTGCTCAAACTGGCACAAGCATAGATGGGCAAAGTATAAAGAATCTGGACCTTGCAGTATGAACTGAACTAATTTGGATCGATTAAAAGATTTGGGCTAATATTTTGCATATATGCTTCATTGATATTGATACATAAACTAAAACCGCTTGATAATCGAATAATATGGATATTTTTAGGGTACATTAGAATATCTAAATTATAAATATTCCCGCGTATGAATTAGGCACAGGCATTTTATAACAGCTAATATAGATATTAGTAGGATAACACACATTTCAACCAAATAACATGTCTTCGTGAATATTCGCACCGTATTCCTATATCTGTCAGAATCCCGCCTTATAATGTCAGATATAAGGACTTGCATAGGCCGTATACAGGTAACGTAACGTAACAGGTAAATATTTCACTTCTATTAAATTGAATTGAATATTGCATACATTGTAGCTACTGGTATATATAAATAATTTAATCCATTGCTAATTACCTAAACTAGAATTAATAATATACACGTATTTGAAACCAATAATAGCAACAACAATAATTTTAAAATTATAATAGACAGAGATCGAAATTACTTAAATCTTAGTTTTCAATCTATACTAATATCATAAAGCTGAAGAGTTTGTTTATTTGTTTGAACGCGTTAATCTCAGGCACTCCTGGTTCGAATTAAAATGTTCTTTTAGTGTTGGATAGCCTGTTTATCGAAGAAGGCTATAGGCTATATAACATCACGCTACGACCCACGGGGGCAGCGCAGTAACCATAAACGCGAGTGAAACCGCGGGCACATCTAGTAAACTATAAAGATAAATACAGCCACGTGCAAAAGTATTAGGCACCCCTATTATTTGTCTCTATCTCAACAATGAGCGCTCGGATAAGGGTTTTATGGTCTTACTATTGCATCGGCGGCATTTTGAAACAAAAATAAAACAATAACAAATATTTATGACACCCAGGTGCAGTTTAAAACGATGTTTTTACCAATTTGCAATTTTAAAGTTTACTCTTTTAGTGTGTTATCAGTGCTTGCAGTGAACAGACACATATCGTACGCAATTGTTGTTACCATATTCCTGAAGACTAATATTTATCGAGTTAATAATGCCTAAAAAAGCAGAACTTAGTGCAGAACAGCGCCTAAAAATTAAAATTTTACATGAACGAGGCATGTCTCAAGTGAAAATAGCCCGAAAAGTGAAGTGCTCGCGTTGTGCAGTGCAATATGCACTAAATCGCTTCAAAGAGACCGGTACTCATGAGAATAGGCCAAGAACAGGCAGAAGCAAAATAACTACAGATCGTGAAGACCGATTGTTAATTAGGCAGTCTCTACAGGACCGTAAAAAAACTGCTTTAGAGCTCGCTGCAGCTTTATCTGAAGCAAAAAGCAGATCAGTGAGCGCGTGTACTGTGAGAAGAAGGCTTATTGCAGCTGGATTAAAAGGTTGCAAGGCAAGAAAGAAGCCGTGGCTATCGGAGCACAACAAGAAAAATCGGTTGCAGTGGGCCCTCAGACATAGAGATTGGACAGTGGAGGATTGGTCCAACGTACTGTGGTCAGACGAATCTAACTTTGAGGTATTGTTATTTAATTTATGTATTACACCAAAACACATAGCCGTCTTTGAAATCACGTCCTGCGAGGGAAATATGCAATCTTGAATTAAGTTATTTTTTTGCTTGTTCCATAGGTGTTTGGAACACCCGGTGTTACTTACGTCAGGCGAAGGGTGGGCGAAGAGTACAACCCAGATTGTGTAGTGCCTACTGTTAAACACGGTGGAGGCTCAATAATGATCTGGGGTTGCATGGCTGCCGATGGAGTGGGCGAAATGGTGTTGTGTGAGGGGCGAATGAATAGCACCAAATACACAGAAGTTCTGGAAACAGCTCTAGCACCGTCTGTTACACAGATTTTTGGCGATACAAACACCGACGGCGTAAAATTCCAGCAGGACAACGCCACTTGCCACAAGTCAGCACACACTATGGCATGGATGGCTCAAAACGGCATAGATCTTTTGGACTGGCCGCCACAATCACCGGACCTCAATCCTATTGAACACATTTGGTCTATTTTGAAAAAAAATATCCGTAGACACTCGATAAGCAACAAGGAAACACTACTCGCCGCGTTAAAGCACGAGTGGCAAAAGATATCCCAAGAGGAATGTTTTAAGTTGGTAGAGTCAATGCCAAAAAGAGTGGCTGCTGTCATTAAATCCAAAGGTGGACCGACAAAATATTAATTATTTTATAAAAATAAATCTTATTAATCATATGTGTTGTTTTCTTTACATTCCCTATGCTGAATCACCCTAAAACTGGCATTATTATAGGGTGCCTAATACTTTTGCACGTGGCTGTATATTTTATAATACATATTTTAAAATTACTTATCGTAATAATATGTAGACTGCATATGCTGATGAATATGTTATTGCAATATTTATTGAGATCAAACTATTTTTATAAAATGTCTTCGCCGAGATCTCTAATTCAGTTCTCATCGATAACGATTGAACTCAATTGGCCGGGGTTAACCTAACCAAACCAATTTCATTTATTGTTTGAATGTCAACCAATCAGGTTGATAGCTCGAGCCAATTACTTGATATAGTAATTTCTTTAATTTGTTTTAAGAAACTACGTGTATTTTGCCCATGTTTCCTTGTAGGTCGCACCTTAGGTACTGTCGATCTAAAACTAATTAATCTACTGACTATCGCACTAATACGATCATGCCGGGAGCAGCGGGGTAAGGTAAGCGAGAAAATAGGTACCGGCTATCTGCTTGATAAGCCGGTATTTTCGTCGTATACATATTCGTCGCCTGTCAATGTTTGTTGACAGCCTGTAGTAGACTGTACCTATAGATTAGCATATGTTTTGGTTGTCCAGGTATAATGATATATATTGTTACGTTAGACAGAAGTATTTTGATCGAGTATATCGAGTATAACATAAAGAAAAGTTTCGATGATCATCATGTGTCATAAAGTTCTCTTAATTTTATTAGAAATATATAAATTTAAACTATTAATTTTAAGTTGTCGTGTTAAGTTTAGTGCACCTTTTACAAAGAACGTCAAACTTTGGCACTTACATTTTTGTTATTTATATTTATATTTTTACATGAAAATGTAAAGAAATTGTTAAATACCATATACCTACGATACTTTATTTTAAATCAGACAATGAGGCGATGCCTTCGCCAGGAATGACTCATTCGTTTTCAAGTTAATAAACTAATAATAAACACTGATTTTATACAAATGCTTAAAATCCATAAAATATTCCTATTACTAATTCGATTTACGCCGCCGATATATGTATATGTAAATCAAATTATATTTTACATAGCATTCAATCTAAACACTATTTCGACGCGATACGTGGAATCATGGAATAATAATATTTGACATTAGAAATTCATAGAGCGCGGATTACAATGCCCGTTCTGAAACGATTGGTATGCGAGTTGAGCGCTCCGTCTAACTTTGGAGTTCTTTGACGAGGTAATACACTTGATTCACTCGGCGATATTTATGTGTGGCGTAAAAATAGAGCAGGACATACAAGCGACATATCCGACACTCAAAGGATCAAATAAACAATAGGGTGTTTAGAAATAGATAACTTTTTCACGGCATCGGTCTGAAAAGTGTTGTTTATCACTATTTTTAGATGTCTGGCCTTTGTCCTTTGCGTCGTACAAAATGTAGCACTAAAATGAAACTATGCGAAGCCTATTTTTTATATTTATCATATTTAAATTATCGAGTAGGTAGGTAAATGTATTTGTTAAAGTTGTTGTCCACGACGGTTTGCTTATTTTTGCTCGCCGACAAACTATCTAAACTTGCATAGGATAATATTTAATAACTTTGCTTACATTAAAATATTAAACCGGATACCCAATACACCTACCAATTAGTATACAAATAACAACAAACATTTGAATATTTAAAAGCACTATGTAAATATCGATTCTCATAAAGTAAACGCAGCACGTCCTGTAGGATATCCTCGCCTCAGTTAGTTCGCTTCCGCGCCGCATCCAGCGTACACGTCGCGCTCGCATTCCAATTATAAAATAAACCGTAAATGAGCATTCCTTTGGGAATTACTTCGTATAAGTGTGAACTCGCTTAATGATAAGTTTTATTGTGAGTGCATGTGTGAGTGCGCGTGAATTTTAAAACTATAGTCTTCTTTTTTTGAAGATGAAAGTTTTTGTTGGAATGCCGTTCACCGTCGCATTAATCATGTCTCTAGGTGGGTACATAAAAGTATAAATTTATTTATTATAAGTATAAGTTTATAATTTGAAAATTATTTATATTTTGGTTTTTATTTTGCCTAGATACTGAAATACAAGGTTAAGTAATGACTGAAATACAAATGCTGCTTTTATTTGGTTTCTTTTAAAAATCCATTTTCTTACATTAAAAATATCGTATTTGTGATATGACGTAAAAGTAATAATTAAATCTTATTTAGATTACCCATTTACTCATTAATTACAAACGATACAATATATTATATGTTTAGGTGGAGCCGGCATAGTATATATAAAATAATAGATATACATATATAAATAATAATATTCTTGACTCGCAAAAAATTTCAAATCGAAAATCATCTATACTCTGCAGTTTCCTAGTTTAAAACAATCTGACGGTAAAAAAAATGTCTCGCGTGGCATCAAACCCATTATACTCGATGATAGGAACTGACAAGTGATAATTTAACCATTGCGCTATACTGACAGTTAAATAGTCGACAGCAGGCGTATTAAGCAAAACGCCTAAGTATGAATTGCGTTTTGCTTAGTACGTATGCTAACTACAATCTCCTAGACCTCCTATGCAAATTTTCACCCACGTCTCTGCCCACCCTATAATAGTGTTGATGCAATTATCTCCTTACTAAACTAGAAGCAGTATCGAGTATCGACAGCTTTATTACATGGAACACCCACTCTATTTATGTAGCCAACCGGAATAGGCTGAATATCTAATTGTCTTTACCTACGTCTGCCGCCACAGTTATGAAATGTTCCAAACTTGAATTGAGGTTTTTCTTTTTTTTTTATAGGCCACCCGCGTCTTGCTTTATTCAACCAACCCATGTCTCTTTCTGATATCAATGCTTGCTTAGCTTTACAGAATTGGTTTAAGCATTACAAGCTCTATAGTTATAGTATATACGTTTCTGTGATTTGAGCTTGTTAATTTAAGTACCTAAGGATACTATAGATAGTTATCTATAGTATCCTTACTTAAATTTACAGATTTATTCCATTTAGTTAAGTATACAATGAAATTTACCCAATCTGGCGTTGTTAATTGCCACTAAAACCTATGACTCATTTAAGTAAAAAAGTAGCCATACACAGAACTGCTGCTCAAAAAGTGATATTATGGCATTAAAAATTCAATAGCACGACAAGCGGCTCGGAAGAAACCCCGTAGAATGTATAATAGGGTTTCATTTTTGTTTAATAAATCGAACAAGGACACCCCATGACAACGGGAAACGTAACCTGCTTGTGACACGTTACTGTCATTTGCAGTACATATGTAGATGACAGCTAGAAGTGCGTTTTGAGCATCGTATAACGTGTTAATAGCCAACTATTTGAGCTTTGAATATTGTGCTGAGAAGGATAGCTGAATCACCAATGAATGAAAAACACAAAAATTTGAAATTGGAATTATCCTGACTTCGATTATTATTAATGCAGTGCGATACCATATACATACGATAAAAGCTATACAGTTTTCTAAACAATTTTTCTTTTAAATGAAATATAATTGGAATATCCGGATGACTTTTAGATGGCCCGTCTTGAGACCTCATGCGCAGCATTCATTAACGCTACGGCACCGAAACAATTACAACACACAGCATAATACTTAGTATAGAGACATACCTACGTAACGTACGGCTACCTATCGTAATGCCTCCTTAGTGCTCAAGTTTCTAATGCAAAATCCTTGTCATAGGCAAAGATTTACGGCGTCTTCATGGCTAATAATTTATTATAAGCCTGCAGTGCGGTGTCGCGCACACAGAACACACGTTCATATATATGTGAGGCTAATTACGACTTTAGATGCATACAACACTGCAGTTTTCGTCTTGCGAGCAGTTTGGACGTAAAATTTTGAAGTTTACGATGTATAATTTAATTAAATAAACTTTGTAAATATGGTTCTTTATAGAGTAACTTCTTAGGTGAGCCGAATGCTACTGCCCCTGGTTAATATGGCATTTAATACGGTGTTTGTATAAAGCAAAGAGTATAATTTTCCATGTCTTGATGGAATGTTAGAATAGTATTTGTTAATAAATAATCAAATTCTTATGTTAATAATTCTTTAAAAGCGTTAAAATACGCATGACTCGATTTATTTCCTTAAATTCGGAATGTAGTCCAATTACAAATCGCTAAACTGCAGCGTCGCCTGATATACCTACTCATGTATATCAAATATGCTAAACTTAACGTTATTTATTATATATACATACATAGGCCCATATACATTCATATAAATATATATTTTTGCTTAAATTCCCGAAGGTATGGTACGTGGAATAATTCTTAAAAGAAAAAATATGAAGAGAGATCACGAATCCTACTTGATCTTTGTTTGCCTAATGTTTATTAAATATCCGCGCAATGTTTTGATAATTAATTAGGACAGAAAGATAATTAAAGAATTAAGTATTACTAATAGCTCTTAATACTAATCGATTAGGTAATAATCAATTAGTTAAGCTGATATCACAAACGAATGTAGTTTCCATAAATCTCAGTGAATGTTTAGTGTATAGCACAGTTTATTTTCTCTATTTTAAACATCAAATTTATAATTGTACTAGTTGTGGAATGCCTTTAACGTGTAAGCTCTACAATACCATAACATTTTTTTAATGAAAATACTATTTTGAATTGAGTTGCCAAAAGTAAATAATGTTACGTATATTAATTCCAAACATTGGACCAAGAAAGATTGTTCAAATCAAGTGATTGAAGAGGGCGAAACCAATTGCACGGTTCACAAATCTTAATATGAAATCACCGATGTGCTGTACTCGGGTTCCCTTACAAATACGAAGAGCCTTTACATTAATACGCCTCGCACACATTGTGGTATTGAATTTGAATTGAGAATAGTAGACGAAAATAAAACTAAATTGAATGGAACCGCCTATTACAAGCCACGATGAAATCCATCATGACTAACACTGGCTGTCTTTTTTTATATATTTTTAAACAATTCTACAGCATTCTACAGTCACCGAACATGCAGCGGGTGTTGTATTGAATTGAACTAGGTGTTACTTGTCAATCATTATAAAAGTATGATTGAGTAAAAGGTTCTACCGTTGAATGTTTGATACAACGATTCCACTAGTAAGAATTTGGCCACAATGAGGCGTGTAGTCAAGTTTTCTTGTTGACAGATTTGTGTCATTGGGTGAGACGCAAGTTAGCATTAATGTACAAAAAACTATTGTAGTCATTTTCGAGTTAGGGTCTGGGCCTTAAACAGCAATTGCCTACATATAACCCTAGTTTCGAGTTAAAACCTAACAATCTAGGGTGAGCACCTGACAATTCTGGGGCGCGCACAATCCACCTGGGTTCCCCTTATAATAGGTACATCAAACATAAAATTGTAAATAAAACACGTGTTCCCCTTCGGCAACAACATACTTTGATAATCTAATAACAACATTAATCATCATTTAATGTGTTCTTGCAATACCTTTAACTTCATATTATCACTACTTTAGCAATAGTTAAATTGCAAATGTTTACCAAAGAGGTACACATGCCCAAGGCACATAAAAACGGCCATAGTTTCCTAGCAAGAGCAATCAAATCCTAGAATCCATAATTTCTTCACCAAAAAATATAAACAATTACACCTAAACGAACCACCCACTTAGTTCCGAGTGAGTGATTCCAAAAATCGTTCAAATTCTATGAACTCCGGATGTCTCGCATCCGAGTCACGGATTTAACCGATTGCGATACGTCTCAGTAACGACTTTTGATCTATTCCCGGCGGCAAATGGATTGCGTCGAGAGCAATTGATTGCGATGCCGTTAAACTAACAAACACGTGATTATCGTCGTCGGCTGCCACTTGAAAAGAGCTCTGCTGGGTCACTTGATGTACACGTTTTGCAACAGTTAATGCTTCTTTATATCGTAATACAAATCGAATATTTTATCCAAAAGGTAAGGTTTTGAGTAAAATGATAGCAATCTTCATATTTTCTCCGAGCATATAGCCTGAAAAAGGCATTTAAAAGTAGTACCTCCAAACAACTATTCTTCACACCGAATTTTAACGTCTTGTTCGAATGCCAAACAAAATTTTAACCTATCGTGTCTGACCGCTGGTGTGCCGCTGTGACTCAGGTTTAGAATATATACCCAAAAAGGCAATGTATCCAGTGTGTATAATAAACTCTGTCCGATACTTAAAGGTGTCATACAGTAGCTTATTATGAGTACGTAAGTGACATCCATTTATAAAAATCGATAAAAAAATGAGTAAGTTTGATTTATTTAAAATAATATGTTAATAGACTAGCCATGGCAACACCGACAACTTATTAATCATAATACCTAGGTATTAAAGTTCATAAAGGTTCACCGAATGCTGCGCCGCGCTACGCCGCGCCTACCTACCTACGCCTTAGAAAAATGTCACCAAAAGTATGCCACGCTCCGCATCCTTGTCAAGTTTAGTGGAGTGTTGCTACTCTTTATTTAGTCCTTATACATTGCAGCGATTAGAGATTATAGAAGAATCAATCGAATTTTACTAATAAGCTAATTCTTCGAATACATAGATTGTCGCTACGTTTAAACTAATACAGACGAAAATCGACTCGAATTCTGGTACAAAGAATAAAAAACAAAAGTCATGTTGATGGTGGGTGCATTGTAAGAAGTACAATTAAGATGAAAAACAAAAATAAGATGATTACCAGAAAAAATCATCATCTCCATCAATCACAACGGAATGAAACGAAACTTATCAATCTGTTATGAACTCGTATACAAAATAATATGCCAACGCATAAATCGAAATTTGAATGAAGAAGCATACAAATTCGAATCACTCGACCATTTTTTCGGTGACAATCTAACTATAGCAGGTTTAACCTAACCTAAAAGCAGGTTTCAAGAATCTCTAAGTAGATTAAAACAACTAAACTAATAACAGTAAAGTTTCCGCAATGGTTAGCTACGGAATACGGATTAACTATTCTCTCTGAAGGTTACATTTTTTGGCCCAAGTCACTCTGTCTTTGAAGTCAAAGCAGTTACTTTATCTATAAGTACGTACTTATCGTTAAGCATAGGCTGAGCTTTACTGTGAAGCGGCAATCCAATAAGCTGTAACAATTTAGTGTTAAAATGGGGTCCCCTTTTTAGTGGACTATATTGTTCTCCTTGGAGTGCTAGTGTAAGTTGTTTTGTATCTAGCTTCTAAATGAGGTTACCTACTCGTACTAGTCTTCCTGTTTTTCTACTTAACCTGTCTATTCTTAGAATGCCAGACATGATTGAAAACCTATTGGGTACGTCTGTCGGTATGCTGCTGCGGTTACTTGATAGGTTAATATTAAGATGATATAATTATTTTTATATATTTCATGCTAAGCTTAAGCCCTATAAACAAAGTATTTGTAAAGTAATATGACGAGCACATAGAATAACGAAGCTATTCAATGTTCAATGGCAGCTATTAATATTGTACAGTAACTTCATTTATATAAAAACATATACATATTATGTAGATATAGGTATCAACCTTTTTTGGGGTATATATACATTGAATTGCCATTCAATGGATTTAAATCAAATTTATGGGCTATTTTAGCAAATTACTACCATGATTAAAAAGTATATTAAACATACAAAAATCTGAACAGAGTCCGGGTAACATGCTAGTCATCTAGCAAAGTTTGAAATCGATACGACTCCTGAAAGTAGATATAAAGTGAGTTGCGACGTTTACTTTCATACTTAGTAACAGCTGAAACTAATAAAAGCATGTTAAAAATACTTTCCTTAAATTAGTCAATTCGAGATCGCTGTTGAGACAATCCTACCAACAAGTGGGAAAGAGTAGCCATGAATGTGTAAATGTGTTAATAAATTTCAATCAAACCTTTTTGTTTAGGAAATGTTGTTCAAGCAATGCTACATGTATCTCTAGACGAAATAGTTAAATAGATAATACGGACTTCAACTTGCTATCTGGCATATCTCTTTTATATACTCTTTATTTAATTCCTTCGTATGCTAATCGATTCAGGAGGATGTTTCAGTCAAACCTCTCATTAACATACTTACTGGGGTTATCAGGAAATATTATTTAAGCAATGCTTAACAGATATTGGTCTCTGCCCTTAATTCTACTAAATACAGTTATTCTGATCCAGTATCTGACTAATTTGGCTATATCGTTAAGTGTATGTTACAAAGTTCGATATGATATATTTTTTATTATTAAAACGCAACTCCTACACTAGGAGTAATTCCTGTGTCGCGGGGGATTTTATACACGGGGCCCAATGAACACTAAGACTAAGTTTTGTTCCGTATGTGGATCGAACATGTAACACAAATAATAACAATGGTAAGAAGACCAATTAAACAACTACGGCATCCGTAAAGTCATATCCTAATAGATTCTTGCTTCATCTATAATCTGTCCTTCGCCTTATATGGCATCTTACAAAATCCGATTAGATCTCACAGGAAGGAATATTCATTAATTCACTGACTAATTCTAATATCTATAATTTGCATAGGTTAGTCAAGTCTACGGCCCGATACGAGATAATAACATGTTCTGTACCTTGATATATTCAGCTGTTAATTACCTTCTATTTCGTACAACAGTACACTATCCATACTTCCATATTAATTATATTATGGCGTAAATTACTCTGTCTGTCAAGTTTTCATTGATAAATATTGAACCAATCAAACAAACTAAAATGGTAGCTCTATGGATTAAGCATTGGACTTGCGTTTGAAAGGTAATGAATTCAAACCTCCCTGCCAGCAACACTACCAGTATGAACCCATTCTTGTCACAAACAAGCTGCTAAGCTCAAGGCCCTGAAGGGTTAACAAATTTGTAATACAAACAGCTTATACTTAAATAATCTTTAAAGATACCTTACGAATTTTGACCACACCTTTACAAAAGCGTAGACTCCGCTGACTAAAATAAATGTGATAATCTAAAAGCTCCTAATACCATGATTACTTGCGATAGCAAGGCAAACTGAACTGGGAGTGTTTGATATACATTAGGGAGACTTTTTTCCAACAATGGACCAAACTGGACCAAATTAATGGTTTAAATGGAAGATGTGTCATGCTTATATTTTTACAGTAAACTGTCCTATTTGCTGTTTTGTAAAAAACAAAATATGACAGGCGCGACCAAGAAATCGATTTCGGCATCTCTCACGATCAGTAATTCTTTGAATCTGACTTAAACCTTTAGCAATACAAAGCAGAGCAAAATATCCAAAGGGATAAATTGCAGAATATTCCTACATTTAGAAAATTGTAGTTCAATTTAACTTTTACTTCGCTTTAAATACAAAACAAAATGGAAAAGAGAAAACCAGGCACTAATTTATTCAACGAGTTAAGTTTGTTGTTTTCTTCATTTTTATTGCTTCAGCTGTTACAGTTTTACATTCATTTGCGAGTTTCCTTTTAGATAGAAGATACGTTAATATAAAATATATAAAACAATCTTTACGATACAACAGTTTATTTTATTAATTTTTAAGATTTGGTTTTGGAGAGATGCGGTCGTGATTTATCTATAATTTATTTTTAATTTATCTATATATTCATATATAATTCTTCTGTACATATGTATGTCACTAAAACCCTCCTAACGGCTTCATGAATTTTTATGTGTGTGTTTAGGTGGGATGGTTAAGATTCACAATTGAAACATATGTTCACAGCCAACGTTCAGGCAGGGCAACGTCTGCCAGGCCAGCTAGTATTGTATAAAACATTTATTTAAAAAGGATATATCTACATACATTTTGTTCAGGAATTCAATTTGCAATAAATTAAAAAAGCCAGAATACGATCGCAGCTCATCCGGCGGCGCTTACCGATGCGTTCAGTAGCGAGCTATTTTCAAGTCGTAAATTACAAGACATTGACACTTTAATAATTTTAAGCCCTTAAATATATTTAGGTATTTATTTTAGTGAATATAATATTATGTTTATATCTAAATAAACAAATTAATTAAAATAAGAAACATTCACTTAGATGACAATAGAATATTTCATAAATAAATAGGTATGTCATTATTTTGGCGATGGTTACAAAATATAAATGAAGTATACCTACCTAAGCTCTCAAACAGTGTAAAAATATCAATCGTAGTTCCTTAGATTATATTATCTGCCTAATATTATTAAAGATAGATCGGGGAATTTTATGTGTGTGTGGGCGATAGGCTTACATAAATGAGTATTGCCCACAAATGGACTGCAATTAACACTAATTCAACACCTCGCTTTTATTGCTTGTTTCCTAACAAAGTCATTACGAAATTAACTACTGGTTGAGACTGAATAAACAAGGAAGTTTGTTACTGTACAATTCATTGCTGCTAAGTTTAATTAGACAGAGAGCGCGGTGATCAACGAGCTGTGTGTTTACATCTACTCAGTGTTCACAGTTGGCCGCAAATTTAATTTGTGGAATGACAAAAATCACAGATGTTTCTTGTATTTGCGTTTCGGCACTGCTGTAAATGAAAGTTTAATTACTTTAAAATGCGGTGTCTTATTATTTAATAGATATGAATGATATTTTATTTTTCTGTACTATACATCAATGTTATACGTTGTTATACGTTAGACTTTATTATATCTCAGTCATCGCCTTATATTTCCCCTTACAAGTGCTAACTATTGCTTATTTTTCATCGTTCCCGCCGTCTGAGTGTTACCCGATTTAGAAAGTTCCCGATATTCGTAGCGTCCCCTCTTGTCGTGAGTCAGGCAAATTATAGCGTTTGTGATTAATGCGAGCTATTCCTGGGCGTATCCTTCACCCGACGCTTCACCTTTCTTTGTTCTTCAATGGCCTATTGTAAAACTAGGCAGGGGATTACCAACCATGCATTGAATTTCTTATTCAAAACAATGACTGTAGAAATAGCCAAGTTGCCAAATCCTTTTAAATCTTAAGTGATGATATAAATTTTGGGGAAGCATAAAATTTCGGTTTGGGAAATCAGGGTCAAAGAACTAATATAGTGGGTTGTAAAAAGCATCTCACATGTTTTATAACAGCGGAAACGGTGTACCTACGTCGGCGTGTGTAATAAGGATTATGGACTGTAAACTGTAGCTGCCGCGATGATTCAGCTTCGAAATACTGAGACGTGAAGCCATCGGAATGCTGTTTACTAATTACGCTTGATTGATTTTCAATACATAGTCTAAATAATAATATGTACTGACCTAATGTTAAGTGGTGCATGGTATTTTTTTGATCACGCTGACAACAGGGATTTGATTCATTTATTAAGAATCGTTCCAAATGAATATATATTTTATTCAAATGTCTTGTAATATATTTATTGCTCCCACGGTTTCACTCCTGTCTATAATCACTACTACTACTACTACTCCGTGGTACATAGCGTGATGTTATATTACTTCTGGATAACAAATCTTTGTAACAGTGAAACAATTATTTATGAGTATATTCATTCTAAACAAAAATACAAATATATTCTCTTTATAATATTAGATGTAAATAAGATGTGATATTTTAATATTTAGGAAGGTAACGCTTACTTTAATGTAGGTAGAGTTTGTCAATCGATAAACTTACTCACGGGTACCAAAACTTACTTAATCAATATCTAAATCAGTGGCAAGTTAAATAGGGGAGAGGTGTTGATAATCCTGTCCGTATCGGATAACCGTTGTTTCAATTCGAAGTAATTCCAGTTAATCCTTACTTCGTGATTGGATTAATATGTCCAATGTAACGGCACGCGCGTGCCTTTAATCTATATCTAGGTTTATTTAATAAACATCAACAGAATTTTCAATTTTATCGTGCCTATATCAATTTTGTTTTGATTTATAGATAGGTAAGTGTGCATTGTGGTTCGATTATCGGTAAAGTTAATTTATTGTTTCTATTGAACTAATATACATATATTAATTAATCTAGTATATATTTACAAACGCATTAAAAAGACAAAGTAATTATAAAAATACAGCATTATAATTATAATAAGTATACTGTAGATGTCTCTTGGTACAAAAATCCTCTTTTCATTTTGTTAATGATTATAATCACAATATTGTAGTCGTAAGCAGAATATTGTAGTGGTAAGCCAAATGGATATAAATCAAAATAGCAAAGATAATATGCAGAGATTTTATTAAAATTCTTGTGACCAGTATTGTGCAATGTTTTACGTAAGTAGGTATCTCTGGAATGGCTAGCATATCGGACATATTGCGGTTAGCCGCACTATGAAGCTTGTCACCACAATGCTTTGATACTTATCTCAGCGAGCACAGTTGCAACAGTTGCTGTTTTGTAGTTACGGCATTCTGCGGATAGTATTATTTCGATAAAGCTTAAACACAAGCCGAATATACAGGCCATGTAATGCATATTTACTGTAGGTATAGATAAAATTGCCCTTTCTTTTAACGACTGCTGGTATTTATTGTTGCGAATACGCCTATATTAGATACTATTGACTATAAATTTAAAATAGAAGATTCAGTTTCTTTTTAAGATGATTTACTAAATTTTATAGTAATAATACTTTAGTAGATCAAGTCGCCACTACAAGATAGAAACAACGTCAGTTTTTTCTATTTTTTTGTTCTAATAATATCAATCTATATTACTCACTGCGACTGAGCTAATAAAAGCTCAAAAATACTAAGAACTAGACCGATACAGACGCGTCTAGAATAGATATATTAGTATATTCATAAATAAATATAAGTACATTACCTCGTTTGAAGTTCTATGAAATAATTAGATTAAATGTTATCATTTTGTAAGATCGTTCTAAGTATGTGATTTCTTTTTGTTCTAGGTCCGCGCCATGGAGCAGCGGCTGTGCGAATGGCCAGCGGGCACTGAAGGTGCGCCCAGAGCCATCTCGCGGCTGGAGGGCCAGATCGAAGAACAGGTAATGAATTAAGTTTTAATAATACTAAAATTATATAGCTGCTTCTGTGATTAATGTTATAAGTATCTACATTACATAATTCATGAGACACCAACTAATTATCATCATCATTACTTCATTATTTAAATATTAAATACATTTTATTATCTTCTTTAAAGTTATGCATGTATCCATTACTAATCTTATAGAAATATATAACATTTTCTGCTGTACAAAATAATTATATCTTAACATATTCATTTTATCTTTATAGAATGTAAGAAAGAAGTTTGAAAGTGATCGGAATAACGTGAGTAACCTTATTTTTTGACGTTAGGTTAACATGAACGCAACATTTCTTTGTGTCGTCACAACCGGTTTTAGAACTTGAACATGAACCATAGACGTGAGATCTTGAACTTGGAAAATCGACAAAATGTCACCTAATGTCATTGTGACGTAGAGCAATATTGTAAACAAAATGTTTAAAAAGTGTATTCCTTTTTTATTATGAATAATGAATGAAAATTTATAATTCTTAGCAATAATTAGACTTATTATTGATTATTATGATAATTATAATATTGCTGTACGAATATCAAGTTGGAAAATGGTGTTCTAAGTTAAATGCAATTAGAAAGTTCTAACTCTAACAAAATGCAGGTAATGTGAATATTTTTACATAAACACTTCACGTATTAACAAATTGTTTGTGTACTGCTTACCTTCAACATTGAATTCGCTTAACATTCTGGTTTAATGGTATATATTTTAATATTTCTATCATAAACAGCTAACTGGTTCTTGAATAAAAGTTTATATTTGAGTCAGTAAATCCTTACTAATACTCTTTTATGTAAATACATAAATTTTTTACGCCATTCTTATACTTTTAAATATATTGGTCAGAGTGTAGCACAATAAAATACCTTTTATTTTATTGTATTTTTATTTTAATTCTTGCTTTCTAATTCCCTTAATTTATAAGAGAGTTTATCTTGTAAGATAGTAATATAATCTATTAATTTATCATGTCCAGTTTTGCTATGAGCAATAAGATTTCATAATTAAATAAATGCTAATAGCTGTACACACCATACCTTTTATTTGGTGTATTTATACCTAAAAAACATTTAAAAAGAAACTGATCAAAGTATTATTAGATTTCAACAGCATTTAGTTTTAGATACTATTAAATGAAGTAATAGAATTTAAATAAACTAAAAGACTTGAGGAACCTGTGTAAACATTCCTCACATCTTTTCTATAGATCTAGATTTCAATAAATTAATCTTTTTGTGAACAAATGTAATTGACACCGGAAATTTTGACAGAAGCAACTAAGACTCCAAGACGCGAAGCAGGTGGAAGCAAAAGCAGCCCGCATTAAAGAGTGGGTGACGAACAAGTTACGGGAGCTGGAGCAACAGAACCAATTGCTGAGGGAACAGAACGACCGGTGCAATCAACAGCTTGAATTGTTGCGGAACCATATCGCTGCTCAGGGTAGCAGGAACTGTACAGTGAGTTTAAAATTATTTTCATATCTACATAGTTTTCAACACCTAAGTATACCAACAACTCTTTGTTTTTAAAATACAATATCATAAAGAGATTATAAGCTTGCAGCAAAGCTTTTTATAACTAAAGCTCTTTAGTAAAAACATTTATATAATTAGAAGCAGACAGGTTCAACAGAATTGAGTAAACACATAATTGAATTAAAATATGTAAAATAGTATGATATATTATACCTGTCCATGATCTTCTAATTATCTTCATATACTCATTAACTTCATAAAATTAGAATCAGAGAAAATATTACCAGATTGTTTCAAATTAAACAACACACAATTTATTTTAAGAGCTATCACTTTTTATTTTATAATATGTGGCTCCTTAGATAAAGAGTTCATATCCTTGGCTATGGGTAGTATTTTTGGGCTCACATTCACTAAAGTTTTGCCTTGGTCATTATATTATACAAAAGTTTAGTAATGATTCCATATGATTATTTAAATCAATATGACTCTAAGTATTTAATTTAACCTATTGAGGCAATAGGCCAGACAAAATCGGTTTAAATATGCCTGGCATTCCAGGACTTAACAGGTTAAATACGAGCTATTTTATTGACAATTTTTATAAATCGCCAAACTTTGTAGTATGTGACGATTGCACATGTTCAAAACTTCAAAATTCTGTCAAATTCCATGTACGTTACTTGCCGATACAGCAGCTGCTCTATTTACTCTACCAAATTACATCCCCAGTTCCTACCGACTCGAGCAAGCCTTTCACTCGAGGTGAGGACGGATGACGGCTCCCCACGAGCCGCATCAAGTCTCTTGGCTAACAACCGACGACGATCAGAAAGCCTTGAGGGGCCACAGGTAGTCAATGTAGCCGTTAGGGCTTTAGATCTCGCAACAAATCAATGTGAATAATTTGCAAATCTTTGTTTAGTTAAGCACAGCACAATTTTATTATTTTCTTATTTGTACATATTTTTTTTAGGTATTTTAGATGCCTATTGTCAAGTTTACAGCACAATCTTTTCTTGTCCAGTCTAGCTTTTCAGGTGTTTGGCTCACAATTTTCTACAGGCACATTACCATTGGCAAAATACATTTACAGAATATAACTAAGTTGCAATATTGCTAACTGTACAATGTTCTATGCTATCCTAAGTAAAGGCACAAACTCATGCTATTTGAATTCCAGCTTTTACATATTTTAATTATAAGGTCAGGTTGCTGTTGGCAACCACACTGTACATATTGCGCGCAATTCGAACGCTGTAATTATTGATTGAATAGCAATACGAAAAGAATTTTACTGACTGTACAATAGGTACAGTTAGTAAAATTATTTAACAATCACAACATTAAATCGTGATTCGAATATTCGCGTTTAAGATCATCGAAAATCAAACGCGAGATTATTTTTGATTTGTAAATTATCGAGGTAATTTACGAATCATCTGAAAATCTTTAATTACCATCACATTGCTGTGGAATTTCATTAGCCGTTAAAATGTAACATGTAGAAATTTATTTACTTATTTTTACAGGTTGAAACATAATGTCAACAAACAATAGAAAATGATTATATTCTATGTTTGGCTTGATGCAATGGTTGAAACATTGTTTTGCCTTAACATTACTTTCAGTATCCCACTATACAGGGTGTCCAAGAACCTGGCGTCCAACTGGATTCCCACGATGCCCCAAGTTCTAACAGTACTCAGAAAAATATTTTAAAAAATCCACCCCATGTACTTACAGAATTATACTGATTTCAAAAAAAAAGGGGAAATGAGCACCCTGTGACATACTTTTGAATGCTGTGACTGCTAATGCTGATAATTTCGATATTTCTTGGAGGTTTTGTAATCTAGGGTATTGCTGTGTCTAAATAGAATGTAAAAATAAAGTACTTATTGTACCATTTTAAAATAAAATATTATTTTAACTAAAGGTGATATGGAAAACTATTGAATTTCGCAACTTTGACCGACTGTAGTGTAAAAAAAATGTACCAAAATAGTATGGCAAGTGACGTCAAATTTTGACGCGTTTATTCCTCTTTTTAAAAAGGTATAATACTTACACATTAATTTGAAAAAAAAAAATTTTGATAATATTTTTACTCAACAACCCAATTTTTACGATGTCTTACAGAATTCTTAGAAAGAAAAATTTACGACGAATTGAATCTAACCTCTAAAGAATTACTGTTGTATGCT
Source organism: Catocala nupta (assembly GCA_963675205.1). Lineage (NCBI taxonomy): Eukaryota > Metazoa > Arthropoda > Insecta > Lepidoptera > Erebidae > Catocala > Catocala nupta. The sequence goes on along the minus strand of OY776091.1, from coordinate 8,443,204 downwards.
CATAAAAATAACAACAGGCCTCTCAAAAAACAGGTTAGACCGTAAGGGACGGTATGTGCATGCATCTCACCATAGTGATTCGTTATTACAACAGGAGGGAGCAAGACAGAAACTATCTTTGCGATTTGCTGGTTCTTCTTTATGGTACCCCATTATTCAGGTAAGAGTGAGGGAGAAAAAGGTTAGAGGTGCGAGTGAGATAGATAGTGACGCTATCTGGGATCGTGCTATTTAGGATAACAGTACGGTCAGTACGCGTCACTGCCTCCTGCCGTTACTACGCACCTCTCTCTTATTGTTACCATTGATCACGTACTACGATTTAAAGCTTTGTTTATTGGACTCGATTACTCTTTGTGCTCTGGACTTTGAAACGAACTCTTTACGACGACCTTTGCCTGTGTTTGGACAGTTTGTGTTTTGTGTGTGCTACCATGGCGACCTACACTCCGCAAGAATACGCAAATATGCACTACATTTATGGAGAATGTAGAGGTAATGGACGAGCTGCAGCGAGACTTTACAGAGAAAGGTATCCGAGGGCTACGCGATATCCCGACCATCGAGTTTTCATTAATGTGCACAGATCACTATGTGACGGGCGGTTCCCCAATCAAGTAGCTGGTGAAGGACGACCCGTAAATGACTTCATACGCGATGAAGTTTTAGAGGCGGTGTCGGCAAATCCAAGCATCTCTGTGCGAGGAATAGAAGCTGATACGGGGATACCGAAGAGCACAGCACACAGTATTCTCCAAAAAGAAGAATATCATCCGTACCACGTACAGCGAGTGCAAAGTCTTTTACCTCGAGACTATCCGAGCCGAGTCGCGTTTTGTGAAACAATCCTGCAAAAACATCGAGAAGACGAAAACTTTATCGACAAAATTTTGTGGTCAGATGAATCTACATTTAAGAAGGATGGCTACATGAACCTACACAACTTGCACGAGTGGCATGTGGAAAATCCGCACTTGATGCGAGAAGATAGATCCCAGTACCGGTTCAAAGTGAACATGTGGACCGGTATTCTCTGTGGGAATATTATTGGTCCATTTGAGATGCCCGAGAATTTGACTGGCGAATCATATTTAAATTTTCTTCAAAATGATTTGCCAAACTTACTAGAAGAGACCCCACCAGATATGTGGTTCCAACACGACGGCTGTCCAGCACATTTTCGCGTATCCGTTAGAGAGTTTTTGGACGAGCAATACCCGAACAGGTGGATTGGGCGATCAGGAACAATCCCGTGGCCAGCCCGCTCACCTGACTTAAATCCGCTGGATTTTTTTTTCTGGGGAACTATGAAGGAGCTCGTTTATGCGAAGCCCATTAATGACATCGCTGACCTTCGTGAGAAGATAACACAAGCAGTGCAGGTGATACGTCAAAAAAGTTACTCGCGAAACATAAAGCGGTCCTTTTTAAGGAGAGTGAGAGCTTGTATTGCCGCGGGTGGTCAACATTTTGAACATTTATTGTAATAAAATATCTTTAAACTAACATTCTTTGCTTTTATTCTACTGGGAACCCATCTACCTGTGTGTATTTCCTTCTTGCTCACTCTTGGAACCGAAGTAAATAATAGTAGTAACATAACAGTTTCTAAGATAAGAAAGGGTCCGACAGTTACCGTTAGTAGGTAGGCACTTCGTAAAAATTGGGTTGTTGAGTAAAAATATTATCAAAATTTTTTTTTTCAAATTAATGTGTAAGTATTATACCTTTTTAAAAAGAGGAATAAACGCGTCAAAATTTGACGTCACTTGCCATACTATTTTGGTACATTTTTTTTACACTACAGTCGGTCAAAGTTGCGAAATTCAATAGTTTTCCATATCACCTTTAGTTAAAATAATATTTTATTTTAAAATGGTACAATAAGTACTTTATTTTTACATTCTATTTAGACACAGCAATACCCTAGATTACAAAACCTCCAAGAAATATCGAAATTATCAGCATTAGCAGTCACAGCATTCAAAAGTATGTCACAGGGTGCTCATTTCCCCTTTTTTTTTGAAATCAGTATAATTCTGTAAGTACATGGGGTGGATTTTTTAAAATATTTTTCTGAGTACTGTTAGAACTTGGGGCATCGTGGGAATCCAGTTGGACGCCAGGTTCTTGGACACCCTGTATATGTGTTCCTAATCAATCAGCTTAATACAGATTAATTAAGCTTTAAATACACGTCACTAGTTTATATTTTAATTTGTCCAATTTACGCTTAAGCAGTTGGGGTACAATATTTTGTTCTGCAATGTTTTAGCTACATGTTCATACGTCTAGTCATATGATTTCTTGTCTTTACTATTTTAAATTGCATATTTTCCATTGAGACTAAACTAATTTATACATATTTATCTTGTATTTTATGATAAAGTCTATTTAAAGTAGTTTAATTTCAATGTGTTAAATAACCATAAAAACCATAAATATTATTTTAGCAGTATTTATTTATAATAGCGTAAAAAAGCTTGTAGCGTAACAAGCTTTTTTACGCTATTATAAAAAAGTAAAACGGTGATGTGAAAAAATCGTGATGATTAGTAAAATGGAGTAACAGCTAATCATTTGAGTTAGCGCACATCTTCTTTATTACACCAAGTATCGAACATGCGCCCTTTCTTCTGAGAGTTGCACATATTTTATTTATATTTACTAATCTTATAGGATGTCTCATAGTCCATTAGAATTTATAATACCTAACACAAGCAGAAAACGTAAGCAAAAAAAATCTGCCTTACTGAATGCTCTATCTAGTTAACACAACCACAAATTCAATTAAAAATTTGAATAAATAGTATGTAGAATAATTTTAGTCATATTTTATTTATTCTTTTGTCTGTCATTTTATGTTTATAAAATCGTACCTCGTTTTTCCTTCGTCTTTAAAGGCAATGTTTTCTAAAAAGACTAATATAGGCACGTTTTAATATCGCTATTTTCTCACCAGTTACCAATAAACTCATCGGAACCCCACTACAGTACGCCAGTGAGACACAGACGGAATCTGTCCATCGGCGCTACCAACATAGCGAACAACGTCAATCCTGCCAACCCGCCTGGGCTCACAACTATGAACAGGACTATGGACGAGAGGACTACGGCCAGCTTACTGGCTGATGATTTAGCTGTAAGTATAAACTATCATTTACTGCATATACAATGTCTGTTTTGGTGGCGCAGTGGTACTGAATGGTGCTGCGGTGTATGAGGTCGCAGGTCGCAGTGAAATTCTCAGTAGCGTCCTCGGTAGACAGTAATAGGTACAGGACAGTAATTACTAGGTACTAAAACCATACTGCACGGGTGACATAGTGATTTAATTGGTCGCCTTGCTATTGCCGCTATGTCGAGTGTAGTGGGTTCAAATCCCACACGGAACAAAAATTTTAATAGAATAATTGGATGTGATCCTCAAATGGTACTTAATTCCGAGTTTGGGTGTTCTTTGTGTTCGTTATTTGAATGTTTATAAAGCCCTCGGCGATACAGGAATTATTCCTAGTGCGGGAGTTGCCTTTTTAGAATAAAGTAAATAAATACCTAAAATAAGTTCCACGTGTAAGGCCGTATAGCAAAGCACGTTAAAAACTAAACAGTTTGCAACGTTATTTGATATACGGCTTGAGAATTAAATGTAAAAATGGAATCTTTGATGTTTTTTTTTCATACCTAAAAGAAGAAACCTGTCTTTTGACCCTAATTATAAGGCGTTTTTATGTTATTGCAGGCTGCTGTAGAAAACTTGGTGGTGTTGCCAACAACACCGGCTACTTCAACTGACGGTGATACCACACACGATTATGCTGAAATCTACACTCCAAGCAGAGGTAGATATGTATATCCATATTACGTTATTGCAATTTCGTCCTTAAATCCTCTAGATATAATTGCTTATCATTTTACCCAACAAGTAAGCGTTATAGATATATCGGTTACATATATTATACCGCCCACATCCTAGCCTTATCATTCTAAATTGAATTAGAGTCTTACCATATTCAGTTAATTATCAGTTTTTTATGAAACTTCTGAATTATCGTAGCCTGATACCTAATTATGGTTCTTTAGCACAAACAATTATAATTAAAGTTACATGCGTTTTCTTTTTTATTCATTAATTTCATTGCATGTCGTGTGGGCTCACCTAAGCTCACTGATGACATACTAGTGCTAGATTGAATATAATAACTTATTATTGTGAGAAAATCCGTGCTTTGGTCATTTATGATGGTACCAGCACTCTATAAGACTTTAATATCACAATTGGATAACGATATTCTAAGATTGAACTAAATGTGAAATCAACATTTATTACTACGTCGGCTATACATACTCGCCTAAGCCCAGAAATAATAACTATTTCTAAATGGTCATCCGTCTATGAGCGTGACGGTGGCAGAGTTGCTTAACTCTCAATAGACCAGATTTTTTATACATTATGCTTGCTACGAACTGTTTCAGATGGTTGCTCCATCTTGCTTCATTTGTGACAAGCATAATGTGTAACGACACAATATACAATGTCTTAATCATTAACAATGCATCACTGTTAATTATACCTATTACATAAAATGTAAATTTTTGACATTCTTTAGAAAGCTAGTCGTAGATGATATCTATTCGCAGACAAAACTAATATAGAATTTCAATAGTGTAGCTTTTATTGCGAGTAAATAAATTGTTAACACATCCATACTAATATTATAAACGCGAATGTGAGTTTGTTTGTCAGAACAAACAAACTCACTATATATATATACTTCTATAATTTAAATCGCGTAAATAATTTCTACTTAAAAAATCGTAGTATACATGTTGCCATGAGTAAAAAATATACATGGGTTACCTTCCCTCCAAAAAAAGTAGTGTTGATTGCTCGAGCAAGCACTAGTAAAGCTAGTAATTGTTTAACACGTTCGTTGTTGTGTCCAGAGCGTACCCCGGCGTGGCAGGGCGCAGTGAACGTGATCGTGCAGGGCAACAGTCGCGGCGGCTCCTCCACGGGTGACAGCTCCACGTCAGACCAACAGCCCCGACCTCCGACCCCGCCGTTACACAGGTTCCCTAGCTGGGAGGCTAAGATTTATCAAGTACGTATTACAATATTCATATCCTACCCCCTTGGGATATAGGCAGGGGACAGGGTTGGCAGAGTTGTATTTAAAACACATTTCGCCTACCATTTTTAGGTCCTTTATAATAAACAACAAGCCTATTCTCGCCTACTGGGCACATTGCCAAACTTTACGTGCTGCTACGAAAACTTACTACTTCCCAACAAAAAAAGCCAATAACGTTTCCCGAAACATGTTTTCATAACACAAGTCAGAGCATAACGTAAGGTTTATAGATGACAAAACTTTTATCTAGTAGGGAAGATAGCATGAGAGATATTAAAATAGAAAAATCTGTTTATTTCCTTCACGAGAGATATTAAAATAGAAAAATCTGTTTATGTTCCCAAATATGTCCATTCTGTGTCGTATCTGTAAAAATTTTAACTAGGGACTATAAAAGTTATACGCAACCTATTAGGCGTATAAGTCGTTTTTATTACGTGTTAGATCTAAGATCGGAGGACGAAATAACAATACCTTTCCTTTTCGCTCTATGTGTACAACCGCTAAGACGAGAAAGCATGCGGTTTCTATCCGAGAAAGCCAGTTTTATTTGCTTAAGCTATCTCACTCTATACATTGGATAGGAGCTTTAGTTCGCTACAATGTCAGAGCGCTCATAATCGAACCAAGTTTATATACATGGTCCAAAACATTTTTAACTATCAGAAGGCATTATATAAATAACATTATATATATTGTAGGTAGCAGACGATGGCCTTCAACAATCAGTAGAGGAGGAACTGAGTCCACCGCCGTGTCCGCGACCGATGCACGAGTCCACCAGCTACCAGGATATATCCGTCCCAGTTTATGCCACTGTCAAAGGGGTAAGTCACCTCATCATTGTTTAGTGTATTTAATGGTAAAGTCTAATGAGATTTCCAAGTATACGTGCTATAGAAAAACTGTGTATGGTGTAAAGTATTGAAATAAATAAAAGGCGCTGTGTTGCCAGCAGAAGGAATGGAGAAGGCAGTGGTCTTTGTACTTTAGTCTTGATGGCGCTATGCATATCTCTTATCCCAGGATCGAGTGATAACTAAGTTTTTCCAAGTATATAGATACTTGCAAAATCTATACCTACTAGCATAAACGAAGTTAATTTAATTTATAAGAGCTACAATAACTGCTCACTACAAGTGGTAATATGTTAACATTTTTCCATTCCATTGACAATAAGACAGAGACAAGAAAATATTATATTTGTAAAGTATACTTAGCCCTGGCTAAACCTACGGAGCTCGTAGTCGAAATCATACGACCACGGTAGCATTACCACTAGGATGGCCAATTAGATAAGATATCGCGTTTGAATAATAATCTGTAATTGTTCCAGCGCGCTAGTCAGATAAGATCGATGCCTTTCACCGGCGACTCGTCGGACGACTCGTCGGACGGCGAAGAGTCCATGGGAGTGACCGTCCACAACACACCACACCATCAGCTCGTCAACCCTGCCTTTGGTAAGACACTTATGATTTGCTAGCTTTTATCTTTGCAGTTATATCTAGTATAAGGCATAATAATTCACAAGAATGGGATTCATACCAAAAAATATTTTAATTATATTTTAATTATAATATCCTTCTTTAAAAACATAAACAGATTTGGAAGACAGACAGACAGACACTTCTATGCTCCGTACTGCTACGGAGAATTTTCTTATAAAATCTAGTAACAGTTTTCGAAGTCGAATTTAACTTGGTATGTCATGATCAGTAGCAAAAATACGCACAAAGTTGTGCCACGCAACCATGTTAACACTATATGTAAATAATTATCACTCATCTGTCATGTAACAGGTGGCCAAACTTCAAACCAGATGCCAATCAACAACGTTAACCTTACAAGCGTCCTCCCAGCCTCCATACAACAAACGTCTAACGGCCTGGTGCTGACGAACAGTGCTAATGGACAGTGTAGCTCGTCAGACACCAGTCTTAGTGCCAGCAGTCCTTCCAAGAGTGTGAAGACCAGCTCGAGTCTGTCTCCAGCGAAAAGATCCAGTAGCGGCTCGCCGAGTAAACAGAGTAAAACTAGAGGTAAGTGGTCTATACTATCTATATTAATATAATAAAGAATAAAAATTTGATTTTTTGTTTATAAGAGTTGCTAATCAACCGATTTAAAAAATTATTTTGCTTTTGGAATGCTATATTATCAACGAGTAACATAGACTGTATTTTATTTAAAAAAATCACATACTGCTACTAACATGACCTAACCTACGTTTACGCCAGCGAAGCCGTGAGCAAAAGTTTATTCTCAATATGTAATTTGAGGTTATGTATAATGTAATTCTATATGAGGTGTACGGGACTGCGTACTGAAACCTGAAATACTAGATTCTGAGGTAAAATAGTTGAAATTTTTTCCTCGGTGGCGTAATGGTTGGTTTAACTGACTGCCACGCCTGAGGCCGCGGGTTCGATTTCCGCACAAGTCAAACATTTGTGTGCATGAACATGGATGTTTGTCTTGGTCTGGACGTTTTTATGTATAATATGTATGTATTTACAAAAAATAATATTCTAATATTCTACCACATATACACAACACCATCTAGCCCAAACTAAGCAGAGCTTGTACTATGGGTACTAGACAATGAATAAACATACATATATAGTATCTTTATCCATTCCATTACATAGGGACATAGGGTACCTTTCATGCAGAAATAAGTACTGGTACTGAGGGATAGCAATTTGACATAACCTGCGCAAGCAAGGTTAAGGTATTGTTAATGCCGTAGTCAAAGTTGTTGCGAGTAATACTTACCAAAATGGCACACAAGCATATGCTCCGCCTAATTTACATTACGCGGAGCAAATGCTTGTGTACCATTTTGGTATTACCCAAGCGCTCAAATGATTATTCATTTTTCATAACTAAAAACTAAACTATGAGCGCTTGCAGACGTACCACTTGTAGTTGTAGTCTCTTACTTCTTAGCGTCAGTAATGTTACTGACGCTTAGAAAGAAATAAGAGACTTCTTTTGCCAGTGAAAGTAATATCACCATGATTCTTGACTAATAGTACATCGTCTCTTTAAAGATCCTGTGATAGGATTATCACAGGGTCCTTAACGGGACGCATAATAAAAGATAAGAATTAAAAGAAAAACGCACAGAGAAGAAAGGCAGTTTTTATTTTCGAACAATAATAAATAAAGGCTAATTACTTACTTCACTAAAATAATGAACGATTATTATAAGATACTACAATATTTATTTATAATAGGCATTCTAAAAGAAAAATCTATTAAAGAAACTACTTTAGTTAATTACACTATACTCATTATACTATCTTAAACAACGCGAAGTAGACGTAACTTATTTATCAATAGAAATAAATACATTTATGATGGTAACATAAACCATTAATGAATAATCAATCTAATAAAATAGGCATTTATTTCAATAACTATACAACATTACAAATAAAATACTATTTTAATAAATAATTGGGAAGGGAGGGCAATCCCACGCACCCTCGGATAGCCCACTTCAACTATTGCAATAGCAAAAGGTTGACAATACCGAACTCCTCTGTATAGGGGCAGCCGCGTCGTGGGATCTAGATGTACACTAACTTGCAGTATTCCACTTCGAACACAAAATATGTGTTTGAAGCAAAATACTTTACTATTTTTGGAATCTGTCATGCCCATCTTTTGACTGATATACCACGTTATATGTTTATTCTGTATATGCTAGATAAACCACTAACCTCTACAACTAATGCTAAGCTAAGCCTCTACTGCCTATTTCAAAAGCACACCATTATCAACAACATAATCCACTCCCGTAATACTATTGGCTTTATCACTGGCCAGAAACAGCACCAAATGACCAATTTCCTCTGGCTCCCCAACTTTGCCTAAAGGCGCTGCAGAATTAAAGCACTCCCAAGCAGTATCATCCCCAGCATTCATCAAAACATCTGTCTTCACGGGCCCTGGGCTAATATTGTTGACTCTGACGCCGTACTTGGCTAGTTCTAAAGCAGCTCCCTTAGTGAAATTATCCACACCAGCCTTAGTTATTCCGTATGCAGCTAATTTCGGTACTGCAACAGTTTTCCCAGCGATACTTGATATGTTTACAATGTTGCCTTTACTTTCAATAAGATGAGGTACAGCCAAACGTGTAATGTTGAATAAAGCACGAAGATTCGTATTCATTAGTTCATCGAAAACTTCTAGAACGTTCTCGTCCAAAATGCTTTCATATCTCACGATGCCTGCGTTGTTAACTAAAACATCTAGTTTCCCAAAAGTGTTGACAGTTTCTTCGATGATTCTCTTCGCTTCATCCTCGTCAGTTATATCAGCTTTTATTATTAGTGGATCGTCGCATTCAGAAGCTACTTGACTGAGCTTCGTACCGTTTCTTCCGACTAGGACCACGTTGGCTCCTTCTTGAGAAAAGAGCTTAGCCGTAGCGGCTCCTATACCAGAACTTGATCCGGTTACAATAACCACTTTATTGGAGAAACTCATTTTTTGTACTTTTTATTCGACGTTTTTTTCGTGGCTCACGTTTTCAGTCGTGGTCGTTTTACTTTAAATATCTAGGGAATATTGAAGTGTTGTTCATATTTTTGGGGTTTATATAAGTAAATTTGACCTCTAAGTATAATTACGAGTTTATGAAGGTTTCGTTAAATGCCCATGTGCATTATTTATGTGGTACCTATTTATCATTATGACTAAAAAGTTCGTGAGGGTATAATTTCCAATGTGACTTTCACGCCCCTAATTGAGTGGTAGGCCTTGGTAAGGACAATGTGAGGTGACTTTCGAATGCTACACATATTAGATTATAGTTTACATAGTTCAAATATATATTTCCATATTATTTTATATGATACGATAAAAAAAATGGTTTTATTGGATATTATTATTATTGATGTGAGAATATTTTTTTGTCTTCCAAATGAAATGGCGGTGCTAAATACTTTTAATTTATATAGTATTGTTATCTCATTATTCTTTAAGTTAATCTATATATTCTGAGGGATCGATCATCGCCAGAATGTTAAAATATATTTATATACAAAGGAGCTGCCACCTGCAGCCTTGCTCATGTCATTGTTAAAACATAACTAGCCAGGATGAGAGTAGCTTTATATTAGTATAAGAATTTTAGAATTGGTCTAATAGTTCTTGAAATAACTCTCTTTATACAAACAAACATTGATATTTTCTATTTTATAATAACATATAATAGGTATAACATGTTCGTTTGATTTCAATCTCTAAGGTCCATTTGTTTTTCGCCGCAATCGTTATGCTAATCCTGTTTTTGTAACGAAGTGATACGCCACTTGCTTCAAGAAATAAAAACCCCGACATAGGGAAAGAGACGTATTTACCAGTATTTTTATATTTAACATAAAGATACTGGTACAGTCGGCCAAAAATGTGGTCTATCACCCAACGTTTGAAGTTAATTTGAACGTTATGAAACAACAAGGTCGATTTCCCGTTGGAGTAATATTATGACAGAGATTATTGATAATGTATTACATTTACGTTACGTCAAGTTGGAAAAGTCAACCTTAGCGATAACCAGGTCTCACAGAAACTTTTGTCAAAAGTGGTAGACCTTTTTCTTGGCCAACTGTACATGCATCTCTTTTGCTGATGCCGAATACGTAAAAAACTCCATCCGGAATAATTTTAGATACGTCTTTTGTCCTCCTTATGAGGGCAAAATACGTGTATTGATTGAGTCGACAAAGATGTTCGTAATGTGTATGCGCATGCGCAGACACGTCGTTCGAGTCGGGCATGTCGGACGACTACGCGATCCCGCCGGACGCGGGCTCGTGCGACAGCAGCGCGTCGCCGTCGCTGGCGTCGCTGTGCCGCGCGCCGCCCGCCGACTCGCCGCGCCGCCACGACGCGCTCGAGAAGAGCGGACACCTCGCCAAGCTCGGCGGGAAGCTCAAGACTTGGAGGAAGCGATGGTCTGTTATATCGTTATATGATTATATGTTGCTAAAATATAACTTACTGCTTACTCTATGCAAATATGTTTTCGATGAACTGTGTAAAGTATTTGCAGATGAAACAAGTTTTGTCTGGAGTCGTCAGTTTAATAGATATATGTTAGCTCAATGGATAAGGCATTGGACTTGCGATCGAGAGGTCGGCGGATTCGAATCCCACCTATTACATTACTGACGTGAACCTACTCCTCACGCAAACATTCTAGCTTAGCTGAAGAGGTTAACAAGAATACTAGTAATTTAAAACCTAAATTTCACAGTAATTTCATAGTCATTTTGTTTTTCTTTGCTTCTTTGTAAGTACAAATGACTGTCTTATATAATCTAAATTGCTTGCAAAGATATGTATGTGCCTTTACAAATATTAATGTTGTAGATGTGTTTAATTTTAAAATGTGACTTCACTTATTTCATTAAAATAATGTTAGAAAATAACTCAATGATAAACAGTGCAAACAAAAAACCATTTTTAAATTATAGAATGAATCCAGAAGTGTTTATATACACATATATAACTATATTGCTAAGTCAACTATATTGACGAAATTCATCTATTAGACACATAGTAAATTATGTATTATTTCAATGATCTTTCTTTTAATAATTTATACCCTTTTTACTAAATATCAATTACATCGCAAATAAAAGATTATATAATTTACCTCCATTGACAATAGTCCGTGGTCACTTTCATCGACTGTCAGATTATATCACATTGCCAATAGAAAAATTGATAACGTCTTATTCTATTAACAGGTTTGTCCTCAAAAACGGTACTCTATCATACTGGAAGTCTCAGTCAGAAGTGAATCGCAAGCCTCAAGGACAGATCGGGCTGGGAGAGGCGTGCAAGATCTCCAGGAACGAAGGAGCCGCCACGTTCGAGATCTTCACCGGCAGCAGGACCTATTACCTCACCGCCGATAGTATTGCTACTATGGAAGATTGGATTAGAGTTCTGCAGGTATATTATTAATCTGATATTTTCTATTTAACATGGCCTTAATATTACATATAAAATATAAAAGTCATAATTATCATGATCATCTTAACTTGTAATTTTATTAAATTTTATGTAGACGTACATAGATGTATCATCTACGTATCTAAGCGCACTAAAATAAACAAATTTTGTATTCCACTTTTTTAAATATAACTTTCTAAACATATAACTAAAACACATTCAAGTTGGTTCACCCATTGTACAGACTACAAAAACGCATAATCAAACAAAGATTATAAAATATACACAAATATAGATTTATTAATAATTGCCAATGAGCCAATGATACGTTATTAATTAACCACTAAATGAGCTCAAATATTTAAAAAAATTTTAGGATCCGTAATACATACATAGATTCACGCCTGTTTCCCAGAGGGGTAGGCAAATACTACGGATTTCCATTTGCTACGATCCTGACACATTCTCTGGCTTCATTCACTTTCATCACATTCCTCATACACGCTCGTCGGTTTAAGGTGCTCTTAACCTGGTTTTATAATATTAATAATACATACACATGCATTTGTCAAGTTTTCATTATTTTCTTCATGAAGGTTTTTTCGCAATTAAATAACGACATCTGTTATTATGATTGTTACCTTATTATTGGTGCAAGGCCGTCATAGTACCTTTATACAAGGGAAAGGGCTCACAGCAAGATTGCAAAAGCTATAGAGGCATTAGCTTGCTCAGCGTCGTCGGTAAATTGTATGCGAAATTGTTAATTGAAAGGATTGTGAAAGTAACCGATGAGAAAATATGGGATGCACAAACGGGATTTCGAAAGGGTATGGGATGTACGGATCAGGTCTTTTCCTTACGGAGCATAGCCGAAAAAGTTTTGGCCAAAGGTCAAAAAGTCTATTGCGCATTCGTGGATCTGAAAAGGCTTATGATAAAGTGGTGAGGAATGAACTTTGGGCGGTTTTGTCCATGTATGGAGTGAATAGTAACCTCACACGAGCTCTGAAATCTCTTTATGACGATTCCAGAGCTTGTGTTAGGATAAATGGGACTTACACAGAATGGTTTAACATCGAAAACGGTGTTAAACAAGGATGTGTAGCGTCACCCTGGCTGTTTAACCTATACATGGACAATTGTTTGAAAGATTTAAAAGATTGTGAATGGGGATTAAGAATGAATGAGTTACTTGTCAAATGTCTTCTTTATGCCGACGACCAAGTAATACTTGCGTCATCGGCAGAAGAGTTACAGGCGATGGTAACTATTATGCATGATGCTTGTGAGAGTAAAGGAATGAAAATAAATGTAAGCAAGACGAAAGTAATGGTATTTGAAAGGGAGGAGTGCATGACGATGTGCAATATTATGATTGATGGAGAACAAGTGGAGCAAGTGAAAGAGTTTGTATATCTGGGTACTTTGTTTACAAGGGATGGTACACATGAGGGAGATATTGAAAGAAGAACGATTGCTGGCAATAAAGTGAATGGCGCTCTACGCGCTTTTACGAACAGTCGAAATGTATCCGAAAAGGCACGTTTGGCTGTTCATAGAGGACTATTAGTACCTACACTTATGCATGGTAGTGAAAGTTGGGTATGGCAAAAGAAGCATGAGAGCAGAATAAATGCTGTAGAAATGAGAGCGCTGAGAAATATATGTGGTGTGACTCTGAAAGATAGAATAAGGAATAGTGTGATTAGAGAGAGATGCGGCATAAAAGTGGATATAGTGACGAGAATAGAAAAGGGTATGTTAAGTTGGTTTGGGCATGTAGAAAGAATGGACGAGAACAGACTGACTAAGAAAGTTTATAAGGCTAGTGTGAATGGAACAGTCGCAAGGGGAAGACCTAGGCGAACGTTTCTTGATCAGATCGGAGACGTTCTGGATAAAGGCCAGGTTAAGAGCACCTTAAACCGGCGAGCGTGTATGAGGAATGTTATGAAAGTGAATGAAGCCAGAGAAGTGTGTCGGGATCGTAGCAAATGGAAATCCGTAGTCTCTGCCTACCTCTCTGGGAAACAGGCGTGAATTTATGTATGTATGTATTGAAACATTTTGCTCGTTTCCAAATACCATGTAGGAAACTACTTACTAGCCTGTAACATATAATTATTGTAAATCTACTTAGGTGGACAATTAATGACACGGCAATTAATATGTCATTATTAATTAGTAATTACAAACGAATTATGTAAAATTACACGGCTAATTACACACATGAATATTATAGCCCCTTTTAAATATTTATAATTATGTAGATGTTATATATAAGTTGGAGAGGTCCTGAATTTTGATGACGTCACATTTCAAAATCTAATATCTAAGAACGCGAAGGAAAGTGGGAATGCCTTATGAAAATAAAACTAATTTTGGAACTACTGTTTTAATTTAATAATTTTTATATGTAAAATAGCAAAATAATAATATGTGATCACACAAGGGAGAGGGGGAGTCTCACAAATGTGACCAGCTGTGACAAAGACGGGAGAGGGGTCAATATATCATGAAATTGGTGTGACGTGATTTATGGATGGCCTAAACACTTCTAATAGGTTTTATAAAACTTTAATGCATTGAATAATGACTGAACACACGGGTGTGCATAACAAACCCGTTTCTATTGGTCATGGATTTGCTAACACTCAACAGTTTACACTTGGCAATATTATAAATACACCCAAAAACGCAGGAAAGTATCCCTGAAAGAGTCGGCAGAGGTATTATATCCATATTTTGCCAGCTATAGAGTTAGGTCCTACGTAATAGGTACCTCTTACTACCGAGCATAGTTCTAGATTCCATGCCGCTACTGACATTTTATTCTTTGACTGACCCGGCAATTGAACCTAAAATCTTATGTGCTGTCTCAATCACTCTTACAAATTTGTATAATTTTTCTACCTATTTTTATCTCTATTTACATAGGCTTTTTTAATGACTATTTACGACAGCACGACTTTAAAAAAAAAGTCGTGCTATCACATCGTAGTTAATGGAAATTTATTGCTTTTGTAGGCAAAAGCAATGAATTTCCACTTACTACGATCCTGGCATATCTATCTTGCTACCATAACTCACATTACATTTTTCGTCAGTTTAGGGTACTCTTAAGTCTTAAGTCCTTTCTCTAAAATGCTCCGATGAAGTAATTTTTACATACCATAAAATTATCATCAATGTAATATTCAGAATGTGCAAAGGCGAAACGCTACCAAACTACTTCTAAGCAAGGAAGACAATAAGCCGACGATCCAAGGTTGGCTGACGAAGGTGAAGAATGGCCACGCCAAGAAGAGCTGGTGTGTGCTGATCGGCAAGATGTTCTTGTACTTCAAGTCGCCTGGAGACCAAGTAAATTACATTTGTAGTATTATGGAAGCTATTGAAAAGATCTTAATCCTACTAATATTATCAATAATAAAGTTTGCGAAGAAGTTTAGATCATCGCTATCCAATCACTGGTTACCGGTCATGTCATCATCATATATTAACACACGAGTAGAAACTAGTTTATCATATGTTGTAATCGTTTGATACCCGAAAACCGAAAAAGAAATAGAGAACAAAGCTAAAATGTCTAAATTTCAAATCAAATTGTTTAATTTCAATGTATAACATTCGCGTTAACATAAGACAATATTATGATTTAAAATATTATATAGGTTGTTTTTATGCGTTTCCTATTTATCTTTTAATGAATGTTACTAAAGGACATTGTTATTAAAATATTCATGTAAAATTACATGAGCAGTAAATAATTATTTAACTTGTAGGATATATTGTTATATTTACGCCTGTTTTGTAGCAGGTTTGACGGAGAGTATATATAATAAAATTTCTTATCATTTATTTATCTTTATTTTAGAAATAATTTTACCACTATTAAAAATAATCATCAGACTATTAAACCTATTGAGTCGAAGCGGCACACCGGTGCCTAGGCACAATAGATTTTATCTTATATCTATATATATATATATATATCTTATGTCTGGGATTCTAAGACAGCTTAGTTTTTCTGGTATTAAAATATAGCTTGAACGTATGTATGTATATATCTAACCACACATCCATTCCCAGAACCCAACCGGTCAGATCAACATGCGTGACGCGCGCGTCGAAGATGTGGAACACGTGTCAGACTCAGATTCCGAGGAGAAGAACGATGACACCAGGAACCACCTCACTGTCGCCATCTACCCGCAACACCAGGTAACTGGGGTCAGTGATGAACAAAATATATATATTATTATGTCTTGTGAATGTTATTGCACGGATAGAACGATCTGGAATGAGCACGAATATTCCTTGGGAACTTCTTTTGTGCTCTTTTTTGAGAGCTAGGATATTTAATAAGGCGCCGGCCATACTGCGGGCGGTTAGCGGTCAGAGTTGTGCGTTCCGCGTTCACTGTCATGTATGCGTTGTCTTTGAATCGTACACACATAAAAACAGTCAGACCGCAGCGGTCACAGAGAAACTGTATATTATCAAAGAGGAACTCGAGTGCAGAACGCAGACCGCCGGGGCAATGTGTTCGGCGCCTTAAATCAATCTCAGGCACTAGATAGAAATCCGATTTTAAGAGATGCGTGCTCTCTCTCTCTCTCTGCTTGCTATAACATCAACAATAAGTTAAATTTATTAACCTCTGAGTCTTCTTCGAAGAGATTAATGAAAACACTATGTGGGTCTGTGTGTCTGTCTGTTAGTGACAGGCATAGCTCCGGAACAACTGGACTGATTGACTTGTAACTTGGTGTACAGATATCTTGGTGTCATCCCTCGGTCGAGTTTGAATATGGACCCTGTGGGTCAAAAGACCCCCGAGATATAGGGGTCACAAGGTCATAAGGTCAGGGGATATCCACCAACAGAGTGATTTGCAAGTCCAAGGGCAAGGCTTTTGCCCAGCAGTGGGACATTACAAAAAGCTGATAAAAAAAAGGTCACATGAAGACGAAGAGGTTGAATGATAGGTTTTTACACCCATCTCATTTAGAATGAAACTAGCGCATTTACACAAATAAGCATGAAAAATAGCGATCTCAAACACAATATATAGTCGCGGATGACCTACAACAGTGTTATTTTTGAAACAATAAATTCGACTATATGTGTATTTTAGGTTTTTAAGCTTCAAAGATTAGCGTTCATATAAAACAAAATCAAAAATAAATTTATTCAGGTTAGGTTACACGGTAACACTTATAAATGTCAAAGTTACACAAAAGTTTTCTGTGAATTTTTCATTTACTGCCACGTTCAGTAAAGCAATGGTATAGGGCTCATAAAAAGAACGGGCAAGAAACTCATGCTCACTCTTTTTAATCGCCAAGTTTACAATAATATTTTCTTTACAAATCATAACCGTAAGGTGCTGCAACCATTTCTCCATTAACTAATATTGAAAATACTCAAACATTTAATAAAATTTGATGGTAGCCTCTAAAGCAGCAGTATGGTAAATAGGAGCATCCACTTACATGTACATAAATAATCAAGACAAGGCATGATTCTAGTCCGTAGTTTAATCTAACTGTTTAAATAAAAATGTAGTAAGTAAATTATCGAATTCCACGAAACCAAGATATAATTAGAAGTAGCCGTCCAAAGCTGGTAGTAATACATTTAACAACAATATGAATACATAATAAGCATGATGCAAGTAAACTTAATAATAGAAAATATTAATCGATTACTACTCTATCCAAGATATCTACAGTGTGTAATGGACGTGTGTGGTTATATATTTGATATTTATTGAGTTTATTTTTTATATTTATATTTAATATTTGTTGAGTTGTGACTGACATGATCAGAATATATGGCAATTTAAAAAAGCTTAATATAAATTATTTATTGTACTTTCAAATGAAGATGATCAATTCTTAACATAATACGGTGATAAATTGAATTAGTTGTATTCAGTTACACAAATATTTTTGGCAAATCAAATTACAATTAGATATTGGTAAAGTAATGTAAATAAAATAATTTTCAAATCAGTTAGGTTTATCTTATAGTAAACGCTCAAATTTTATATTTTTTTTTGGAATTAACCTAATTTATGCTTTCAACATACATCCTTTAAATATGACTTTACCATAATGCCACACACATCTCATTAACTTAGCTAATAACTGTAGACATCTCTACAAAACTGTACCCTATTTATAAACTCGATTATAACGCAGTGTATACATCCACATTCCAGGGCCCCACGTACTTGCTCTTCGAGAGCAAGGCGGACAAAGACTCGTGGCTGTACCACCTCACCGTGGTGAGCGGCGGCGGGCTCAGCCAGGGCACGCACTTCGAACAGCTCGTGCAGAAACTCATGGAGACGGATGGAGACCCTAGTGAGTATACTCACCAACTTGTCTATAAAGAGCCACTACTGCTGCGCTGAGTATTGTGAGTTCGAATCCTACGCGAGAAATAAATAGTGTAATCCACAAATGATTATTCCGGACGGCGGTTTTGTTCCTTTAAAAAAATATGTATATTAAATACAAACATTTATAAAACAGACAAATGGTCTTTGTGCTCTTTGCTTGAGTGATAGTCCTCCGCGATACTAGAATGATGCCTAGTACTGGATTTGTCTATTAAATCCAAAAAGGAAATGCACATTGCATTGTAGATCGCAACATGTCATAATGAACATCTATGACATTCGATATAAGAAGTGATTACTTTCTGATAAGACAATGTTCTGACTTAAAAATATTATTATTTTTTGGGTGGCCTAAGTTTAGGGTAGTCGCTTTGTGGAAAACTTATCGATCGAATCGCATTGAACTAAAATAATGAAATAGAAAATGCAGAAAAATAAGCATTTCACCCAAAAGCTTACAACCACATGTGCAGATGGGTAACCTATGTAGTTTTAGCAATAAGTCAATATCATCCGATTTCTGGTAGGTAAATTAACACGAAAAATAATAAATATACGATCAATGCGCACGTCAACTGTTGTGATTGAATGTCTGAATTAGCAACAGCCAATAATGTCATGAGTTTGATTTTGAAACGCTGCCATCGTGGATTATTCTACCCGGTGTCAATGTCTTAATAGCAGAGGCACATCGGTAACAAGACACAATACATTTTAATTATGTCTGGTATTCTAAGACTTGACAGACTACAGTGTGCATTTATTTTATTTACAGATTGTGTTCTATGGCGACATCCAACATTACTATATTCTAAAGAAAACCTGACGTCACCGCTCACCTCACTCAACTCAGAGGCTTTGCAAGCCGAAGCACTCAAACTCTTTAAGGTAAGCACTCAAATGGCTCTGTTAAATTACAATCCAAATGAGCGGTATAGAACAGGATATTTACCATATTCAAACCGTAATTAATCCTATTGGGGTTGTACCTCAAACCTATAAGATCACACACAGTCAAGTAACATTTGTGTTTGATATTATTGATGAGTATTATTTACAGCTTCAAAAGATTTTGTGCTGTCAGCTGATATCATTAATATTAGTGGACAAGGTTATCTTCCGCAGGCTGAACGAGTACCCGTACTAAAAGATTTTAAAATCTGCGCTTTGAATTGTTTTAAATAGTAAGCCTTTGAATGTTTAGGTTAGTCAGGCTAAAATAATTTCGAAGACCAAAGGCCCCAGGTTTAATACATAGGTCGTGTATGGAAGTTATTCATACATTTTAAGGGTCTACACTAGTGATTACAAAATTTTGAAAATATTAAAATCAATAGTAGTAGTAGAGTAATATTTTCAAAATTTTGTAATACAGTGATAAATAAACAACGCGATAAAATCCGTATATAGTAGTTTAATTTCAATGAATAACATTCGCGTAAACAGAAGACAATATTATTGTTTTTACATTTTAAGCTTGTTTTTTGTAAAAAAAGGTAAAATTAAATTTTGATTTTGACCTTCAATATCTCCATAACCAATCGATTTCCAGGTGTAGTTCCTTAACAAAAAAAAGCCTACCTATTAGTAGAACACGGGGTTTTTATCTTCGTTAAGGGTCTTGAGATACCTAATGTCTCCTGCGCAAAAACATTCTACTAACTACTAACTTTAAGTATAACGCCTTTGCCTGAATTATGTAAACTTGTTTTTCAAGCGACATGTTGTTTTCTAATATTTATTTATTAATACTCTTTGTTGCGTTACGCGGACAATGGGTGAGCGCAGAAGGCTCCCGACCCGTATATGTTAGCTGTACGTTGTGTACGTTGTGTTGTGTAGTGCGTGCAGCTGTTCATGTCGGTGGCGGTGGAGCAGGCCGGCATCGACTACCACGTGGTGCTGGCGCAGAACGCGCTGCAGCAGTGCCTGGAGGTGGGCGAGCTGCAGGACGAGCTGGCGTCCGTGCTCGCCAAGCAGGTCACGCCGCACACGCACTCCAAGCACGGCGTGCAGGTAACGCCGACCCCGCCCCCCACCCGCCACGCTAAGCTAAACGTTAAGGCCGCCAAGCTTAAGAATGTAAGTTTATATCGCTCATCTCTTTGTTTGTCACCCGCCTCGCGGTCTGCACTTTGCTTTTATGAGGCTAGGAGGGGATATCTATAACATATTCTGATGATGACACAATCTGTAGGAGTAGAAGGTATAGAGTATCTGTAGGCTTTGTAAATATTTATCGGACGCAAAGCACGCCTAGTCTTGATCTATGGCTACAAAATATTTTACTGCCGCGTATAGATCGCTATAGGCTATAAGATATCTGTAAGCTTTGCAAATATTTACCAGGAACGCAAAGTACAGAGTCTCAATATCTGTGACTACAACATACTTTTACTTCCGCGTAGAAATCGCACTAATCATGCCAAATTCGGAAAAATAATTTCTTATATGTCAAACTCGAACTAGTTTTATAAGATATTATCTTAAATATTAAAGAATTCCAAAAAAAGAATATATATTTATTTCTTGTTAAACTCCATTTAGCTAACATTTCGCTACACTTTTCAAACAATAGATAATAGAGAGATTTATTACATGCGTATTTTCAAAAGTTAATAGCAAAACGCGTAACAAAACAACTATGACGTAATGATAACCCGGCTAACAAATTTACCAGCAAGGTTAACCTCCAACGTGTAATATTCGCCTTCCGCATCGACCAAATACTGCCAATGATAAAAATTATATCAGCAAAGGCCGGGCTTTCATGGTCAAGGTGAACTCACGGTCGCTGTCCAAGGTTAAGGTCGCACTGAAGGTTCGAATACTGTCTGTAAGGCCGAGTTATTTTTCAAGGCGAGGTCAAATTTCAGGGATATTGTAACGAATTCGAGGCTAATATTGAAGATCAAATTTTGTCCTTTTGTAACTGTTTTATCAAATAGAAGGTTGCTAAAATTTCAGTGTTACGTCAATGTTAAATAAATATTAGATAACCTAACCAATACGTAGAAATAATCTTGAAGTATTTTGCGGCCATGATTTACAATGTCAAATTTCAGTTTTCAAAGTCAAGGAAACGACATTGCTAAAATACTTCGACTTCAATGTAAAAATGTTGTTTTCATGGTCAAGGACATTGAATGATAAACTGAAAATAAGTGTTCGCTTTCAATGTCAAAAGTTTGTATCTAATCACGTATTCGAATAAACTAAAGTCTGTTTCCAGTTTCGGTTATTGTTAAGGTGACTTTTGTTATAAACCAATGTCTTTGCGAAGTTCAATGTCAAGGTCAAATGGGTGTAGATGAGTCAAACTGTAGACCATGAAAAGGGTGTAAAGAGTGAATTTAAGACAGAAGCGAATATGTTTCAGAGACATATGCTTTTGTATGAATTCACTTAATTCTTTGGGAATAACGATTGATAAAGATACTTGTATAGTAAAAATTCTTAGGTTACTTGTGTGTTTTTTGGCAGTTCTCTCTTTCATAGTCTAAATATTGCTTTGTACATCTAGCAATTGTAACATAGATGTAAATTTGACATTCATACACGTTACTTTGTAACTTAAATAAATTGAATTATAGATTTATCAATCGTTGTTGTTATGTATAAAATTATATGATGTACTATTTGCATGCGATACAAGTATTGTATATCCAAAATAGCATTTTAAATTTTGGTTCTAAATGCAAAAAGTACATCACAATTATTATTATTTTGTTTGCTGTTTACCAGTACTTTCTGTTACGAAACGGGATGTATTTTATTTATAAGATATGGCATGGCTTTTGATGTGACGACAACGGAATAAAGGAGTTTCCCCAACGTTTAATGATAAAATAGTCTATTGAATATAAAGCCAGGTTTGGGATACATTTTGACATATTTATTTGTTTAAAATGTGACACAGAAATGTTAGGGTTAGGTAGCACATTTCTTATAAATGTAGTTCCAATCTAAACAACTGTCTAGGGTATAATGTGGAGTGGTTTTATTTTTGTTCGAGGGCTCTAAGCGCCAAGGGAACTTAATATGTTCCCTTGACGCTTAGGATTACATGGAGGTGAAAGCTATTTCAGAAAGGTAGGGTAGAAACTATCAGTGATATTTTAATATAATTCATCCGACAGATTAAACTATCATAACATTATTTTGAGATGTGGGTATAGTCGACATGTGAGAATACTTCAATATCTTTAATTTAATTTGTGATCTTATCTGCACACAATTGCACTCATATATTACTTCACTATTAGCATTAATCTCGATAATATTACGTCTTAGTTTTAATGAGCGAGAAAACTAGTTATAGATTTCAATACTTGCACATATTTGAATTTAGCAATATTATAGTCTACAGTAAACAAGTCACATTTTTATAAAGATGATTTTACACAGACGTTTGACTTTTTAAAGTAGTGTTTCATGATACATTTTTTAAAATATACGTCAAAATGTATTCCAACCGCAATATTATATTATATTTGCTTTATATTCGCAAGGCAAAGCTTCCGGGCGATCGCTTCGACGCTTTTCTCATATGTCATCATTTTACTTATCGACTTCGTACAAATATTCGATACTTTATCTTGCATTAGAATTTGTAGATTTAGAATATTGTGCTCTAAAATTTTAGCGTGAGGGTACTATTTGGTGTGACACTTTCTTTTGCACCAAAGCACTTTGAATTTAGTTTTTATTAAGATAGTTTGTGTCGATATTTGTTAGGTATCTCATGTTTGTATACATTTATAATAAGAATTATACAATAAACTAAACAGCTATTACTATTAGAACAAAATTTACAAATAAAATACTACGCTCTGTAAAAACACAGAACAGTAGGTATTAATTTAATTTAAGGATTTCAAAGGTGATTTAATAAGTAATTTGTATACCTATAATATTTTCTGTTATAGAACTTAAAATATTACCTATCAATATCGACAAAATGCTAGAATCTATATTCTTGTAATAAATATAATTAAATGAGCACAATATATAAACATAATAATGCTTTATAAACTAATATTTATTTGCGTTAAAACTGTAAATATACACTAACAAACCATTGTTGTTATAGTATAAGCTTTGTGTGTCGCTGTAAGAAAGCTTCGTGTCGTTGTCGATCAATTTGGAATTGTGTATTGTGGATACAATTATATTGGCTTCATTGGAATATATGCGAATATATAAATATGCGTAAGCATATGATTTGCGACAAAATTATAAAACATACGGAATCAAAAGAGATTTTATTCCAATTTGATCCGTTCAGTTCTGGCAACATTCGAATGAAAATATAGCAAGCAGTTTACATATGCGTTCGATATTTGAAATTCAAAAATGTTGCCATAACAAAATATTGTTACGTTGCAAAATTTCAAATGGAATGTTGGTGTAAATTTTCCCCGATTTATTTTTTTCTTCCGAGAATGTTTGTCCCCCGTCCCATAGATTTAGGGAATGATTTTTTATTTCGTTTATCTATCATTCATATCTATCATAGCTAGTGTTCCTTCGCACTGTTGAATCTCCTTTGTATTGAAAGGTTGATGTTGCAAGTTTTTAGACTGTTACCCATATATTATTATATCGATATAGTTTATCTTCTATATTTGGTAAGTATGTAGGAGTAACTAGGATTAAGTTGTGATATGACTGTATGACATGTCGAATAAATTTCAATAAAATAATAAAATACATTCAGACTGATCATATTATAAACTTTTAGTAACGTTTGCAAAAACGCATTAACATTTTAAAGCTGTTATAATAAGTAAATTAATATTTAAAAAAGAATTATACGTTTTGCACGAAATAAATTAAATTGCTAGAAAGAATTCAGAAACAAGAAGATTTTACTAGCTACTAGAAAACACAGATTTGCCTTTAAAAAATATTCTTAGACGGCATATTATACGGTCTGTCAATAAATATACATTTACACTGTACATTGATTCACATAACTGTATATTTATTTATAATTAGGACACCAGTAACATCACATTTGTAAAATTGGATATTTCGGGTATAATGGCACATACACATGGGCATTTTGCACTAGCACTAATTATATTACATTAGTTAGTTTTCTGGGATACACACATAGTGACTTATTTGTTACAATTGTAATATGTACTATTTGGAATTTTATTACTTGTGATATACATTTATAGGTATGTATACAAACCTGGCAATAGATAATTTGAGGCATGTTATACATTTATTATTTGAATAACTGAAAAAGGGGATTTTTCGAAATTTTAAATTAAGAAGTAGTATAATATAATTAATTAATTTCAATTTTAGAGTTATGTTCATATTTTTGTGCCGGTATTAGAGTGTATAAAATTTTAATCTGTGTAAATATAATAAGATAGGACAACGTGTAACAGAAAAGGTATCATATTTAGTGGATATCATAAAACCCTGACTAACACTATAGCACTTTAATGAAATAGTATGGCCAACTCAATCCGTAGCCCGCAAAAGAACGCACTTATACAAACATAAGTGCGTACTGCGATTACGAGTCAAATCGAATGATAATCAGAAACCGAGTGGAAGAGCCCGTCATTGTATACTTGGTGAGCTTACGAATGAGCCGCTTTGAAGAAATACCTCCCTCTTGCTTACGTACGCTCCTAGCCGCTCAGTAAGTAAGAGCTCTATAGGTTTACATAACTACCTTTTAAATTGTATTCCTTTTATAGCATCTTTAATTCCCTTTCGGCCGCTGTCACTACTGAGTTTCGCAACTAGTTGGTAATAAAGATTTTAAATTCTTAAGAACTTTGCAATGGCCGAATATATTTTCCTAATATGTAACCAGTTGGCATCGAAGATCGCTGCTTTGTGGCTAATAAACCTGCAGCCTACCTGATGGAAAGACTGCACGGCTGGCGTATCGATGGAGTGGTTTAACTGGTCGCCTCGTTGCTATCGCTGCGCCAAGTGTTGTGGGTTCCAATCCAAATTGTGTCTGGTGTTTGAATGTTTGTAAAGTTCCCCGCGATACAGGAGTTATCCCTAAAGCACGAGATATCTTCTTAAAAACAAAAAGAAACTAAATTAAGCAGTAATTACCGCTTATGAATGGCTGTGTTTTCTTGACATCACAAACACGCTGTGCCTTTTTTTTTTGATACCCAGGAAAAAATGCTTGATGCACTACCCGCCGGCTAGGGGACGGCACCGGCGGGGCGTGTGGGACTCACCAGCCGAGTGCTGGTATACCCACTAAAAAAACCTGGGGTGTTCCCTCTTTCACCCAATGGGGGGGGGCCAGTTGGGAGTCTAAAAAGATTCATCCATAGCAGGCTCCCCCGTATGGGTGCCGGCCGGGTCAATTGGACCCGACCTCCTCTCGTCTCCGGGGGAGAGCATTTCACTGCTCTCCCCTTTCGACGTAAGAAGGCGCGCGGGAACACCGCGCGCGCCCTCTATGGGTTCTTACTCACGGGTGGCAGGGTCCCCTGAGGCCTTGCCACCCAGAACCCTTAGGTGGGGGGCAGGAGAGCGACATAAGCGCGTCTCCTGCGCCCCCTCCTCAAACACGCTGTGCCTACCTTAACCCATATAGTTATCAAACAAGCACATGGTCCGCTTGATGTTAAAAAAAACCCGTAGCCAATGAATATATAGCAGCATCATGAGATATGTGAAAGCTTGATTTATATAATATTAGATTCTACCCGCGTAGATGTAGGTTAGGATAGATTAGTAACTGCACTTTTTCTGGATGACACGTATTCTATGTTCTTTACTGTTCCCCTGACGTGTATGCGAAATTTGTTGATCAGTCGAGTAGTAAAGGCTTACATTACAAGCTTACATGAGATCCGTTTTCTGTTACAGTTATGCTAAAATATAATATACAATATAATTATCAACATATTTTGTACAATGTCTGTCTATAACTTTGACATATTTACGCAACATTGTTATGGTAGAATGTGATAGGATATAGGACCACAATTACCTTACCACCACTATGTAACCACATTTTTTGTGAATAAAAGATTATTATTATTATTAAAGAAAAATACTCCTCAGGTTGCTAACATTAGCTGCGTTGGCGGCAAAAGTATTTTTCAATGGAAACTGGTTGCATATTAGAATAGAAATATTCGTCCACCGCAACTAGTTGTCGAGAAAATTTAAAAAGTTATTCGCAACTGGATGCGAATCTCAGTTGCCATAGCGGGATGTTTAATTCATTTTTTCTAGGGTCCTCAATACATGAGTGGTGTTCCTGG
The DNA here is from genome assembly GCA_963675205.1 of Catocala nupta. Lineage (NCBI taxonomy): Eukaryota > Metazoa > Arthropoda > Insecta > Lepidoptera > Erebidae > Catocala > Catocala nupta. The sequence goes on along the minus strand of OY776091.1, from coordinate 8,416,403 downwards.
TTTTACAATCGATTACAACCAGGGCAGCTACTTGCCAATTCATCATTCTATTATATCTGTACGTATGTGTTTTGTGATTGTAGTCACACACGCACATCATATTGTAATGTCAAATTTATTCTCCTTACTTTTCTTAAAATGTCTTGATGATTGTGCCATAATCTGGCCATTTTAAGGTGAACATAACTATTTAGTTAGTAAGAGACTAGTAAGAGACGCTCGTTTTATTACCTCTCCATATATGCCTCGATAATAGGGTTTTTACATGAAACAAGTAGTTGGCTCGGTCTATAACTTGCACGGCAATTAATCATACGAGTACCGTACACGGATGGCACGTGTCGTTTGTGCGATGCTTACATTGCTTCCAGCTCGTACAAGTGCCTTAACTTGTGCATGCTATAGACTTTGCTAGTGGTGACATACAGATCACTCAGTTTGAGCCTCATCAGAAGGCTCAGGTTACTTAAAGCGCAATGGAGAGAGCTATATATTTGTAGTTATCTCTGCAGAATCAAATCAGAAATGAACAGGGAAACCAAAGTTGCCATCGTAGCCCTCTGGATAGTCAAGCTGAACTACACCGGCATTTCAGTTAGACACAGCTCGCAAAACCGACGGCCGTTGGGGCAGAAAGGTTTTGGAGTAGCGGCCACGCATCGGAACCCCACCCACAAGGTAGATCGACGAGCTGGTAAGCGAATGATTGATCTACCCGCGTCTAACCGGGCAGATCAAGATCCGTGAGTGCGTAATACCTTACGACAAATCAACCGATATGTCGTACAGCAGTCTTTCTGCAATGGTGATCATACTAAAATTTAAAATACGAAGCGCCTTGCCGTTCGTGCGAAAATTCTGTTTTATAATAATAATCTAAGTTACAAAACTTTTCTGTTACACGTTTCTACACACATTTTATATTATAACTAACAAGAAACAGCCACCTTTTTAAAAAAAATGTGTATCTTTGGGGTTAATAGGATTTACATTTTACTGCAACGCTTAAGGGGCGATGGACGCAAATGCACCAATGCTGGAAAACATACGAAAAACATGGAAAATATTAATTATATATATTAGTGCTAATTGTTATTGTTACAATAATATATTTTATATGTATGTATTTATTTATTAATTATTTTATTGGGATAATATACACAACTATACAATATACCTACATTATATTATTATTATATACATCACACACATACATATGGGACAACAAACAAGCAACCGTAATTACAACTCAAAGTACCCCAGTATAATATTGTGAGTAAAATCGCCCCTACCACACCGTCCCCTAACACGACCAGTAGAGACCGCATCCCCTACCAACATTTCATTTGTACAGCAACTACTACTGTGCGCGACTCAGTCGCTGTTCACTTGCGACACCGGCGCCTCGTCCGTCGGCGGCGACAACAAGAGTGGCGACGTGCCGCCCAACGCCGCGGGCTCGCCTAGCTCGATACAGGTAAATGTGAGCCACAGAACACTGATATACAGAACCACCTCGATTGTGCAACAATATAATCAGCATTATTGTAAGAATGCAGCTACGTCAAGTTTTTGCCAATTACGACTAGGTGCGGTGCTTATTGCAGATGGTGGAAATAATGGACATCAATTGATTTGGTGGCTGCCTAAAATTCAAAAAATAAAACAATATGAATAATCTTATACATATATGTATATCACGTCTGTCTTAGTAATGTATATGTTTAGTTGCAATCATTCTTTTGAGTATAGTACCCACTGGAATAAAACTAATCGTTAAATTAATATGCTTGCTAGTTATAGGAATCTGATAGTTGATTAATAAATTAATCAACTGTCAGATTCTTATAACTAGCAAACAGATTTCAAAAAGCCTTTAACAGGTAAAATACCTTTATTTAATTGGCTATGGCAATAGTATAGTTCGATTTGAAGTGTTAATCTAATACGACAAGATTTATAAATTCGTCTGTAGTATTTTGGAAACAGTCTTTAAAGCACATATAACCAAATTAAGGACTTTACGTCCATAGCTAGTTTTAGGTCAAAATAGTAATAAAAATAGAAAGTATTTTCGCCAAAAATAATTATTAATAACTTTGTCCTTCAATTTTATATTGAGTAGTCGCTAAGTACCTACACAGCATTTTGAACATCGAATCATCAGTCTGTCCCGCTTACCGCAGAACAAAGTGATGTCTGCACGTAGCTAGCATATTCCTGAAGTCAGTCATAATTTACACAATACTGTAACATTGTCTAAATCCTATTATAAGAAAAATCATATGAGAAAAGCAAGAAAAGGCAACATAAATTAAAAATAACAAAGGAATATTATACCGTGAGAGTTGATAAAACTAATACATATTTTTGATTTATTGAAGAAAATACTGATCAACAGTTTTCTTAGATTTATTGACATTATGGCGAATTATTTTCGAAGTTATTATTGCGATCCAAGGATTCCTCATTCTAGGTTCGCAATATGGCGTCCACATGTTAACGAATATGCTTTAAGAGCAAGGCGTCACCGTTGCCCTTAAAGCTATCAGGCGATAGTTCAAATACATATATGATTTTAGTATCGCCGTTACTAGAGTAGTTAAGGGCGCCCTATTTCTTAGCCTACCTGACTCCAGCTTTATCATATTTATCAACTCTCAAGTCAAGTCAAGTCTTTAGTCAAGACATCTATTCAAAATTTTTAAGGATATTCAGAATCATGCCTGTATTATTGATATTGTTCATATTCAATATCGTATTTGATTAACGTTGTTCCAACAATTCAACCACATGCGTGCAACTGAGTTTCTGCATGACCACATTATGCTACTTGTCAACCAACGTTTTTGCAGCATGTCAAATACGATACTGAATAGCAATGTGGATTATGATCAGTAGACGCAGTATCTTATTTGGATTATTATTACTCTGAATAATCGTTACACGTTTGAGTAGATATCTTGACAGAATATCTTATAAAGAATGCGTCAAACAATTGCCTCATCCTCGGCCATATATTGGCCAAACACTACTAATATACTTAGCAACATAAGTTTGTCAATGGTTGGTCGTTCCACCAACATATGTTTTTTTCTATCAACGCAGCCATGTTTCCAGGCGCCGCTTCTGTCCGTGGACTGCAAGAGCAACCCTCCCACGTACAGCTTCGTGCAAGGTTGGCAACTGTTGGCGCTGGCCGTGAGCTTGTTCGTACCCAGGAATAATAGACTGCTCTGGTATCTCAAGCTACATTTGAGCAGGCACGCTGATTCTAAGTGAGTATCTTTTAGCTGTGCAAAGCCTTCCCAAACGAGGTCTTCTTGTAGGCACTATCCCAAGATTTTATATGTAGATTATAGATACGAGAAGAATGGGGCTACGCTATCACATAGTGGAACGGTGAATTTAAGAATAAATTGTACGTCATTGGGTTGGTCGGTTAAGGAAATTTTTAGTAATAGAAAAGGCTGAAAATGTACACTTTATACATGGCTGGCGCTTTAGTGCCTACCTAAAACAATTAGTAAAATGTAAAAATGATACACCATTCTACCAATTTATGTATTCAATATCATAAAAGTGAGGTTTCATTTCTTTATCTTGCATCTATATTTACATCGCAAATATATTTTATTGTTAACTGAGCTATTTCATTTGGTGTGTCGGTTAATAAACTTATACTTACCTTATTCTCTTGAACTAAGTTGTAAAATATATTAATGCAGAAATGTTCGTCTCTTCAACCCAGTACAAAAATACCCAAAATATCTTCATCGGTTACAATATTGTTTTCAGAACGGAATGCGGTAAATACGCGGCGTACTGTTCTCGAGCACTTGAGCGAACAATACGCAATGGTGGCCGCGAGGACAAACCTTCGAGGATGGAAGTACTATCTATACTGCTGAAGAACCCCTATCACCACTGCCTACCCCACGCGATACCTGTGCATATGCTCAATAATACTTACCAGGTAATATATTTTACAGATGTATACTAATATTCTGAAGAGCGGGGCGACATTTGTGTGTATATGTAGAGAAATCTCCGAAATTACTGTGTCTATTTGAAAATTCTTTCACAATTTAAATAATACCTTATGCCTGGTGGGCATGGGCTATGTATTGTACCCGGGCGACCCCATCTTCGCCACTAGAATATTATTTCATTGAGCTTGAGCCACTACAATAAAATTTCATTCATTATACGGAAAAATCAGTACTTTTATTGTATTTCGTTTCTACTTGAGTCAAATTAAAGAAGAATATAATGTATATACCTAAACAATTGCCAAATTAAACAAAGATGAACCTATAAAAAGGCAATTTTATCACTTAAGAGATCAAACCCATCGGAAATCCAAATTGCTGAGAAATCAGTAAACATACATAATAAAATAACATTGATCGAATGTCCTCATTTTATTAAGTCGTTTAATTAATTTTGTTTTAACTTAGGTTTGAGTATAAATTACTTAGTCCTTTACTAACCTATTTTTAATTTTCAATAATGCTTTATTTATCAGGTGATAAGCTTCGATGGGTCAACAACGGTGGAAGAATTCCTAACCACGTTGAGTACAGAGCTTGGATGCAGGGAGTCAGCTGCGTCAGGATTCGCCTTGTTCAGCGATGACCCTATCGAGAAGGACTTAGAACTCAATATTAAACCTGATAAAAAGGTTAGATTGTATCTTATTTTTTTATTAGTAAGAAATATAGGTAGTTCCGCCTCGATGGCGTAGTGGTTAGTGTAACCGACTGCCACGCCTGAGGTCGCGGGTTCGATTCTCGCACAAGACAAATATTTGTGTGCATGAACATGGATGTTTGTCTTGGTCTGGGTGTTTCTATGTATAATATGTATGTATTTACGAAAAAAAAAAAGTATATATGTATGTTTATCCATTGTCTAGTACCCATAGTACAAGCTCTGCTTAGTTTGGGCTAGATAGTGTTGTGTGTATGTGGTAGAATATTATATTATATTCGAATTATGTACGAATATCTCGACAATACTTTATATAAGTTCGTGTGCTGTATACTTACAGTGGCTATCGCGTTGTACATAACTGTATTCGAATATTATTCGAATGAATTGACAACGGTATATGTAGCTACATGATAATACATATAACATTACCCGAATTCTAAAATGAGAAGATTTCTTTTAAATCTACACAATAGAACAAATAAGATACAAGCGTTTGAAAACTGGTAGTAGGGGTAGTTGTCAAATGATAGAAAAAGGATGCACGATACAAACTGTGACGTAACCGATATTTAACTGCATCTCTGCGAGTGAGATAGCGTGATATCTCCACTACAATCTGACGTTTATTTATACAATAAATATTAATTACTTCTTTATTTTGCAATCAATTTTGATACTGTTTTCACAAAAAGATTTATTTTTATTGCTTTTTGTGTGAAATAATGTACAAAATCAATTATAGTCAACTTTGCTATTATGGGCGCGTCGTTATCTGTACAATATAGGAATTCCGAAATGCACAACTATTCGAATATCACGTGCATCACTATCGTCAATCATATTGAAATTAATATTTATTTAAATCACAAAATAAGATCTATGAATAGCAAAGTTAACATTTACATTTACTCGTCGTCGCTACGAATAAACAAAGCAGCCAAGTAAACCGTTTTTCTTGCTACTGCAGCAGACGAACTAGGACGAAATTACATTAAAGTTCAAGACGAGAACTTTTATAGAATAACATCACGACTAATATAAGAAGAACCAGCATGCAACTCCTGCTTACTATTTTTTATAATAATAATGCACAGATGGTCGCCTCGCCACTGGGCAAGGCGACCACTAGCAGTCTACTGCGCCGAGCGTTGTGACTTCGAATCCCACACGGGACAAAACTTTGTGTGATCCACAAATGGTTGTTCCGAGTCTGGGTGTTCTTTGAGTCCGTTGTTTGAATGTTTGTAAAGTCCCTCGTGACACAGAATTTTTATCAAGTGCGAGAGCTGTGATTTTAAATAAAAAGCAAAGAAATACTATTTAACCTTGTCCTCAGCTATGCGACGTGATATCAAAATGGGAGACGGCACTCAGAGAAAAGGGTTCAGGAAAGTTCGAGAATTCTCGAGTAATAAGGCTCACGTACAGAAATAGGCTCTACTTCAAGAACTCCGTCAGGACTGAGACGGATAAGGAGAGATTATTACTGTGTTACCAGGTTAATCAACAAGGTATGTATTTAATATTTCCTTTATATTCATTAATTCTGGCACTTTTTATTTCCTAAGCGACAAATGCAAACCAAACTGCACAGATGGCGTAGTGGTATAAGTGGTTGCCTCGTCACTGCCACAGCGCTAAATGTTGCGGGTTCGAATCCTATATGGGACAGAAATTTGTGTGATCCACAAATGGTTGTTCCAAGTCTGGATGTTCTTGGTGTCCGTTGTATAAATGATAGTAATGTCTCCCGCGATACAGGAAATACGTCTACATACATTTTATAGATTACTTATATGTAGTCTATAAAAAAGACTTTCAATATTTGGACGCCGCTGCCTATAGACTGCTTTTTACAATTAGTAGTTATGTGCACTCATTAATATTCTTAATCAGTACTACAAAATACAGAGTACATGGTTTCAAACTTTTATTTAAGGGTCTGTACTTTAACATTTCTAACATCAATACCCAATAATCTTTCCGCCGCTTGGAAATCGAACTCCTCATAATCGACAGCAAAATGCAACGTGGCCCGATCAACGAGACCATTCTTTATTAAATTAGAAAAATAATCAATTAAGATACTTTACCTGGAGTACGTATAAAGGCCGATGATATTCTATCTCTTTCGTATCTTAACTTGGCAACACATTACGCACTATTCAAGCGGTATTTGCATCATATATTTCTAATAATGTTTACCTAAATTAGCATGATATTGAATACATATTCTGCATTTTATATACCTGTTTGGTTTGACCCTTATTATGCAGGATCTAAAAATAAATTACTTTCATTGTCTTTAAGAATCCAGATTTTAATGTTGATAACGTTGATGTGACACGTACGTATATACAATAGGTAACTCCGTCTAATGGTGCACAGTCGTGCAGTTCACGAGCTGAGCCCTCCACACCACGTGCTCACGTAAACTAGTCGAGCTCTCTACTTTGACATAGAGCAGAGGTTCCTAAACTTATAAAATAACCGAAATATAAATTATAATAAATTTTATGGAATCCCATATCAAGTGATTACAAATCAAAGACACTGTAATTTGAATAAGAACAAAAACTTTACTTCTCATCACATATTTTGCGTTTTTCTAAATAATATTTGTACTTAACTGTGGTATTATTTCACAGCCAAAAATAAATAATTCCCCTGTACCTTGGTGATTTTTTTACGGAACCCCTAGGATCTGCAGCACCCACTTTAGGAATCGCTGACATAGATAGTCGTGATGTTTATATCATATTTCTTTCTCTCCCAGTGGTGGCAGGTCGTTTCCCAGTGACGCGGGAACTAGCGGCGGAGCTGGGCGCACTAATGGCGCAGCTAGACATGGGAGACTACTCGGGTGCCAACTCGCAGCACAACCAGCCACTCGCGCACAGGTTCTATCCCTACCGGTACCGAGCCGGCCTGAGTAACGAAGAGCTTAGGTAAGATATATTTTTATTTATACATACACATATGCAGCAGCCCTGTCAGTCTCTTTTTTTTTCTTGAGAAAATGCATTGATTCATGTCTTTCGGCGGGGCAGCGAAGTAGTTATGTCGGACTTACCCTGGGCACAGATAATATAATACTATACTAGTACAGATACTCAATCCCATACAAAAATCTTGGACACGTCTAACTCTGGCTATTCTACTTGCTATTTTGGTACCTATCTTTTTACACTAGATGGCAGCACAAAACTAGCGCTACTGCTGCCATCTACCCATAACAAGTACACAAGTTCCGAATCCTATTTGATAACAGCTCATAAGAGATGGCGTTGTGACAGTAAAATAGGTACTTGACTGTTTACCACGGATAGAACATATTTAAACGAGCCGATGCAAAATGTGCGCAACCTTGAAAATAAAAGTTATCTACCTACAGTGTTGTGTGCCGAAATGCGTAGGTACGATCACACTTTGGTGATTCTCATTTACCCGGATTTTCGTGAATATATCGTGTTGCTGTCAAAATTTGACCTTGTATATATTTTTTTCATATAATTTTAATGAATGCGTTTTAATAAGTATTAATAAAACAATATATTTCATTATGTATGCGATTGTGATTGATGTTCGGGTACTTTGAAAATAACTCATTGGCGTATAAAATTATACTTTGGCAGTTAGTTATCTATATTTCACTATAATTGTAAATATAAAATAATATAAAATATTGCGCTCAGATTTTTGAAAACAACTGTGCAATGCCTAGTATTTAGTCTCTGTTGAAATTTACTGAGTTATGACTATTTATAAAATACATCACATACATTATTTTGAATTTAACTATTGAAAAATAAATATAATAACCAGCACTTTTTTTAAAAGACTTATTCGGTTTTCTTTTGCCGTATAACAGACTCAACACAAAAAATCTGTTGAACACAATTTATTTTCTGTGTGAGAATCGAAACCATAACACTCCGCACGTCGATAAGTACCCGGTTTAAGCGATTAAACCACTACGCCATACTTGAAATCAAATCACACGCACGTGCGAGTATCGCCCGGCGGCGGCGCGCGGCGTTCGGTTAATTCCGGTCAGCTTCGTGAATTTTCGTGTATAATATCGTGTATGAGCGCTGCCGGTAGCCGCGGCGTCGAGTAGCGCGCCTGCCTGCCGCATCGATTCTCAATAGAGAGTCGAAGCTTGATTGTCAACTGAAGTTTTGTTATGAAATATTAATTATCTGGACCTGCTTAATACTTTAACAGAAGTTAAAGCTAATAATATAATTATTGATATAGGTACCTCCTATAAAATACAATGTACTATCGACAGCAGCGACGGATGACCATTCCTAAGGTTAAAATCGCATAGCAGGCCAACATGGCACGTGACACGCCCCTTTCTTTTGTTTGAGTTTTTTTACACTTTACATTTGTTTACTGATTCTAAGGCGATACAAACTCAACTGGTCAGCTACGACCTTTTTGTTTGAGTTTTTTTACACCTTACATTTGTATTACCTATATGTATTATGTATATATTTGTGTACCGCCAGGATTGATTATTTATAGGTACTTAGTATAAACATTCTCAAATAGAAATCAGCAATTTAACATTGGTTATGTTCTGAAGCCGCTATGATCAAACGAATCAAAACGACTGGAAGGTATCAAATATATTGTATTATCTATTTATTTATACAACAACGTTAATATTTGAATAGGCCGTAGGTCGGCTACATAATAATTTATTTAGTTTTATTGATGTGCTCGTATAACGGACTTCTTTGATGCAGATACGTTTTTAAATATTTCAGACTTCATTAATATAATAATTATAAATGTTAAATGAATAAAGCTACCTTGAAATAAATAAATAAAACAACAATATACTTACTATCTCAGTAAAATTGTAATTTAAAAGTTACCTACTAATACTAATTTAACAACTAGGTAGCTACGTTCCATCAAACTAAACAAACAAGAAGAAAGTAACAAATAAAACCTATTTCAATGATTAAGTATAACAATGCTTAAATTTATATTTACATTCCATACCGTTATTTTTAATCCTAAGAGACAATATTTTTTATTTATTTTAATACAAGAGCATATTATCTTAAAATTGTAAATAAATTATACTACTAATACTAAATGTATAAAGCAAAAACAAAAGTTAATACAAAAAGCTACAATTAAATTTACTATTAGAAGAGTAGAGTATTAAATTTCCTGTGGGAGCTCGTGGTTAGAAGTTCGGTATTGTGTCAACGCAACAACTGTCCAAATATGATACCATCTGGCAAAAGTAAGAAAAGTCATAAAAACAAACGGTTGGTACACTTTTTTGTTCGAAGATTCCTTTTTGATTGGTTAACAAAATTAAAGGCGGAGTCACTTAAACTCAACATGCGTAAGCGAAATTTTTCTTAAATGGTCATCCGTCGCTGCTGTCGATAGTACCTATTAATAGATTAAAAAAACAACTGAGTTAGTAGGTATGCTTTATGTAGTCATGGCTCGTAATCTTTTAACTATGTCATAATAATTATTGATTTTGTAGGGAAATCAATAATTAATATGTAATAATAGTTTAAAGTCAAGTAACAAAACAATAGATAGGTACCTACCTACTTACTTAAAGCATATTGTGGTACTTATGTAAGTAAAGATCACATTAATATACCATGATAATTGTGATGTTACTAATCCTAAAACACTATTCATGCTTTGGTATGATTTATTTATATATTCGTGTCTAAATAATAATTATAAGGTTATATGGTGACGACGACGTCCAAGAAATATTTATCTCATGTAATATTACTATTACATCCGAATATTTATTACAATGTCAACCAAACCAGATATGAACACATTAATAGTAACTAGTTAAAAATGATGAGTGTGATGTGATGAGTGCGTGATGTGAGTAAAATAGTAAATGATAATATTCGAAACGAAATGTGATGTCATAATATCGTCACGTGACGTCGACAACAGGAAGAAGCAAACCACAACCAATTTTTAAAAATATTGCTCATAATTTATATTTTTCGAAGCAAAACAAATAGTAAACATCGTTTCGTTTCATACTTGGCCTTGTAGCGCGGGGGTGGGTGGGTCTTACCCTGCCCACCCCCGCGCCCGCACCAGCGCGTGCGATGAGTGTATCCTGTTCCAAAAGATTTCGTTTTGTTGTTGTAGGAGATTGTATATAAACTAAGACATTATCAGGCTATTATGAACTAGGTACTTAATATAATGCTAGTTGACGGATCTTACTCGCAATAAAGTATTTAAAAGGTAATATATACCTATATTGATTGCCCGACGCGACGTTTCGACCGACATGAATGGATCGTGGTCACGGGTTGATTAAAAAAAACGTTTATTACGAACTTCCTTCCTTTAAACGATAGTTAGCACGATTTACTTGATCGTCGCGTATTTCATCAAGGAATATGAAAATCACAACAAGCACAACTGGGGTTGCCAACCGAAGGTACTTTATAGTAAAGTACTTATTGTACGTGATTTCGGGTAAACGTAATTTATACTTTAGCAGAAAATAAAGGACGTCAAGATACTTTATTTTACCTATGTCCGCTTTTTCAGATTTTATTTAATTGTTAACTTAAAGCAACGCTATAAAGATTCCCTAAATTGAATAAAATCAATTGTTTATCTATTATATCTATATATCTCAATATAGACATATTTTGTAAAAATACGATTATGACTTTCCTTAATAATAAATATTTGTTAGATTTAACTAGCATCAACAAAAATATGGTAACCAAAAGGCAGGTTAAATAAAGTAATACTTTATTTTCAGATCATGTACTTTTTTTACCTAAGATAGTAAACATACTCTATTTGTTCAAAATAAAGGTGGCAACCCTAATCACAACTGTGCCTATTGTCTAACTAGCTTTCAGGCCCTTTGAAACAGATTTAGTTAAGTTGCGTCTAGTGATCAAGTAATACTAGAAATTTCGTAAAAACCAAACTAACAAAGCGGTATAAACAAATAACAGTCTTTAATTTTATAGAATAATAATACTTAATATTTACCTAACTATTTTTAGTAAAATGTTGCTATGATTTACTAAAACTTCATTTCTATCGGCATGTTTATCGTAAGTTTGTAATTCAATTCAGAATAAGTAGGTAGCACAGAGATAATGATTATTATAACACCGACGAGTCCAACGACTGCGCTATATCTACTGCCGCACAAGCAAATGAAATTTGACAATAGAAGTTACGAGAACCGACCAGGTGTTTGGATATAATTCCATGTAGTACAACAAAATGTTTTGTTTAATACATTGACATTTGTTAAGCATACATATTTTTGCATATTATAAGTAATTTCTTATTAATTAGTATCAGTAGGTAATAAACAAATATTGAAGTAAACCAAAAGAAGGGTATGAAATAAAAACACAATGTTTTTGTAGACTTGTATAAACATATAAAAGAGCCATCTAGCGTCTCATCTAGCCCTATAGGTAGAAATTGATAGGTAGATTACCTATGCGTGATGTAAAAAATACTGATATATCGATATCTTTAAATCATAACATAAATGCGTTTACCTTGATGCTCGTTAATTAAATATGTACAATGTTTATTTATAATAACATTTTATGGTCAATTTTCTTCCAATAAAGCATTTTGATTGATCTTAATATTAACATTGGAACTCATAGTGCCATCTATGTTCTATTTTTAGAACTGTTTACTTTTTGTTCTAATTGGTACCCCCTGCCCTGGGAAAGAGCTCGACCGATTAAACCTACCACGGGTTTCTCGACGTTAACAACGCCGACTGCGGGGCCGCGCAAATCGTTTTTACATGCGTATCGTGATCCCGCCAAGGTTTTGGCCCGCCGTGTGAAACGACGACGCCCTACACGACATTACCCTACCCAAACACATTAGCTGAACTATGCCTACTGTCCCCTTTTGGGGTAACGAAGACAGTACGACGCTTAGTCACGCACGTCTCTCGGACTTAGAGCTAATCGGGTGGTGGGCAAGCTCACGAAGCCCACCACCCCCAAATACACTTTATTTCTATAAAAACCAATTTTGAAATCTGCCCTAATTAAAATGTATAATCTTTTGAAGTATTTGTTTAATTTTACACTTTCGCCACGTCTTGGTTGCTTCTCAACGCGATGGACTCTTTTTTGAAGATTTATCTTTACTAGTTTAGTCAACTTTTTTCACCAGTGTCAGAAAAATATGAACGGTGTGTCATTCGATTCGTAGTGGCATGTTGATGAATGATTTTTGAAAAATTCAAGAACCGCTACAAAAAATTGCAAAAGTTATAAACAATAAACAAAAAAATAAATGGGGTTTATTTTTTGCAAATATCTCAAAACTAATTGAGGCTTTTCAAATCTAAAAAAAAGATTCGAAAAAGAGTAGGATATTTCCTAAGAAATGGTCTCGACTCCCGGAATTTTAGGACCAAAATTTATAATTTTCCCAGAGGGATGAAAATACGGCCGAAAACTGGTACTCTGGTTTGCGCAAGCCACGCCTACTGCGGACAGTTTATTATCTCTCTATCAATTTTCCTATTGTTTTCTCTATGTAATGTAAATACTTTTTATCAGGGACGTGGAAGAGAAACTCCGTTCAAAATGGACGGCGCTAAAGGGTCGCAGTACTGCGGACTGCGTGCGAATATACCTCAATTGTACGAGGAAGTGGCCTTTCTTTGGTGCTACGTTGTTCCAAGCTAGAGTGAGTACTTACGACCGATTGTAATAGTTAAAACTTGAGACACAAAGACAAACTCTATTTAATAAATATTTTAACAGTATATAACTTAGTTCCTAATAGCATGGACTGCACCGATGGCAAAGTGGTCCAAAAGTCGCCTCGCCACTGGAACTGCGCCGAGTGTTGTGGGTCCGAATCGAACATGGGACAAAAATTTGTGTGATCCTTAAATACTTATTCCGAGTCTGTTCTTTGTGTCTGTTTTTAAATTTTTTTTATTGCCATGTACACATGGCTATACATCAAGTTAGACACCCTATATATGCATAACTACGCTACATACAAAATAGAGAATTGTCGGAAAGGGATAGTGCATAGTAGTGTCAATGTAATGGTAAGGATAGAGCGTAACAAAAATATAACGCACTCTCTCGCACGATTCGCAGCGTTAAACTTCTAATAGTTCAAAGTCCAAACAGTCTAGGTTGATGTGTCGCTGTGTGTATTCATATAAAATTTACCATACATACGTATAGTCCCGAAGGGTAGGCAGTAATATTACACGTATATTTCGGCAACAAAGTTTTGGTCCCCCATAGTGTGAGGCGACCCTATTGACGTTTACCGGGCAACTTTCCAGGCCCCGTGCTACAGACAATATCTTGACAGAAAATCCCAAAATTATTTTGCTCTGACCCTGGCATCGAACTCGAGACCTCATACATAGCAGTCGCTGAACTACCACTGCGCCATTAATGCAGTTTAATTTACCATGAATATAAATGTACCTATTCTATTACAGATTAAACAGCCAGACTTATCTATGGTATGGTTGGCGGTGTCAGAGGAAGGCGTGACAGTTCTAGAGCTCGCGTCTATGGCGGTCATTGGGCGATACGCTCTCAACTCCATAGGACTGTTCGGTGGCTTGCAGGTAACTACCATCAAGGAATCAGTAATTCAATACTTAAGTAAACTTTATTGCCATTCCACAATGTTTATAAAGATGATACAAACTTAAAATTATGTTTATTATGGACCCTGTTTGGGCACAGCAATTTTTATATAATTAAATCTAGCTTACAAGCTAATTAAATATACAAACATTTGACAGAATATATATATGACCTAATAATAACACCACACAAATAATTTATTACAACTTACCAAGTTATTTTAAAATCGAATTCTATGATTATTTCCACTAAATAAATCAGTAGCAATAAAGCGTCTGGCTATTAAATATATTAAACGCCAGTATTTTCATCCTTAATATATATAATATATAAACATAGATACATGTACGTTTGTTTGTACGCAGAAGTATACTTCAAAGTACCTTTGCTGCGATGTAAAATGTGTGTATGTATGATTGTATAATAAACGTACTCGTTGTTCTAGGACGACCTTATGATGTTGATCGATGCTGAGGACGCCGCGAGTCCGGTGCACAAGATGTTGATTAGTCTCAATAAGCCTAAAGTAAGTTGTTCGTACTATCATATCCTTTGCCAGTGGCAATTATAATCACAAATATAAAACGATTCGACTTTCATGTGTTGTTCATATTGCCTGATGGATTTAGAACCTAAATGAAGTTTTTAAGCTATTGCATTTCAAGTGAACTCACATGGTCTCTAGTGGTAGCGAGAAGATTCCCTAGTGGCTGTGTGCGAAACTAACGGCAAATACTGTTATATGATTATAAAAACAGAGCAATATTTTTAAATGTAAAATTCGTTGTAAAACAAACAGTTATGTACATAATTATAATAAAGTTTGTAAAAAAAATTATCATACTTTAGTTCAGCGATATGCCTTTAGGAAATCTTATTGTCAGTATAGAATGCTTACCGATTGAACATATTCGCTAGCACTTAACGAGTTAATTATAAGCACAGTGTACTGGCATAACGAAATCCGATGCCAACTACAAAACAACGTCACAGTCCACACTAAATATCACCACTCTTTAAAAAGAACAAACAACAAATTCAAATAACACTTGCATTTTTCAGATGGCAGAGCTAACCCATCTAATAGCGGACTACAAGAACGCGCTCCTCCGTCCCGGCGGTACAGGCACTCCTCAAATGAACTCCCTCACAAGAAACGGCAGCCACCGATCCATCCGGAAACCCACCTCAACGTTACCTCACTCCAGCCCCTCAACATTACCGCACACTCACCAACTATCGCAATCTCACCACACTCACCACACGACTGGACACAACACACTGAACTCACACGCCACAACCATGACTTTAGGATCAGATAGAAACGCAACTTTAACACTAAGTTCTCATACATCTACGTTCAACCAGCATGTCGAAGCGAGAGTGCTATCTCACGGACAGCCAGATATTCTAAAGTCAACGCCAGATCACCACAGGAATGAAAAGAAAAGAAGTCACACTCAGGACAGTGGGGTTGCGTGATTGTGAATGTGTAGCAAAGACTAAATGGATTGTATTAGTGAAAGTGTTTATGAAGTACTGTGTGCGACTGTTTTGATCATTTTCGACTATTTATAAAACATGTTGGTAAACCAGTCTGCTGATTTGATGGTAAGTATTTTTTGTAGTCTATGGTTGTTTGTAGAACCATAGATATCACTCGGTCATTATTGAACTGGAATTAAAGATGGCTGAAAGATTATGAGCTTCTTAATTATCGACTAAATACAGTCTGTATATCTGTGGTACTTCCTTGAGCCAGTCAGCTCATTCACCAAATAATTAATGGTAAAGACAAGTTTCACTCAAAAACTCTTTCAAGTAAAGTATTAAACTATGCAATGGCCTATGTAATAGGCAATAGTCGAGCTTATTGACATCTTATCAACAGTAGTTCTGGCCTGGTAGAAAGAATTTGGAAATAAACTCTTTCCTAGATAGGTCACTTTGTTTGATACTTAAATTGGATAATGAGATAGCCTATGTGCCCGATAACGTAACGTGTATGTTCGCGTTAGTAACACGCGCGTTTCTTACTTTTATGAATTTCTGAAGATAATCTGATAGTCAGTCAGTATTTTCTCGAATAGATTTCTTTTATAAAGTTCATCACAAATATGTTTTCATACACAAAAAAAAAATATTTTTCATATGTAAACATTTTTATTGTTTACCAAATAAGTTTAACTGTATTAGTTGTTTTTCTGAATATATCTTGTCGTTAATTTTCAAATCAGTCGCGCTAGTATAAATGGATAGAAAGACAAGGCCCCGTTTATAAAGTGATAGCATTCCACCAAATATATAGGACGATGAGAAATAAACGAAATAATAATATACCTCATATTTTGTAGCGAACGATTCAGCCTATTTTAATTGGCTTTTTAAATGATAGATTTAAATGGTATATAGTTTATAATTTATTTTTTCAGCGTATTTTTTTTAATGGTTGCTATATTTAGTGAATTTTTGGCTTAAAAGTATATTATACAAGTTTGTGTGATTCGTATGGATGTATCGATGTTTGTACGCGGTCTAAATGCCAATTTTATACATGTAGCTATGTATATAGTGTATGGGGAGTGATAAATGTATTGTATAAATAGTTACTATGTACTTCTGCAATATTTTATAGTCAGCACAAACATAGTTTTCTTTTTCCCGTCAATATAGTCACGTGACTTCAAACCACAATCTACAAAGATATAGAATCCGGTTCACTATTATTTTACTATAAGCGAAATGCAGTAATTTACATTGGATGCTCTGTTTCTTACTATTTTGTGTCTTTATCAATTGTAATCTCGCCAATAAATTATATGAATTATAATGTATAGTAAAACATTCACCTAAGAGTCGCCAAAACGTGTCGATGTTACTTTATGAGTAAACGAAACAATGGTTTTGTGTATATTCATTTCAATTTAAGCAATATTACATTAATACAGACCGTAGTAAAGCTCGGATTCATATACTTATGTCATTCTATCTCTATCTAAATCTAAACTATACAGATGTGAAACTAGTATATCGTATGTGTGAACCCAGCAAACAAATGTTACGACCCTATACTTGAAACAACTATTTTTGGGTCACACATAATTATAATTTACCACGTGTCCATTTTTTTTTAAGTATGTTAATTCGCCCGCCACACGCAATCCCATAATAATTTATTTGCAAACTAAGTGTAAGTACATACATCAGATCTTAAATATTTCATAATAATTGCTTAAAACTTAGCGGGCTTTTATAGCCATGGCAAATTGGAGCGCACTGCAAAATATTCAGTGACTAGCTGACCCGGAAAGTATACCAAATATTCATAAAAATCGGTCGAGCCGTTTAGGAATGCGACCACAAACACCTCATCTATACATATAGATTTACATCAATTTCACATAAAACAGAGAGCATTCTAAATTGACAGAAAATGCCTTTTAAAAACGACTTATTCGTAGATCACAAGTTGGAAGTCACGTGACTATTCACAACACAGTCTCTAAAGCAATAAAATGTTAAAAACGACTACTATATAACGTAACTATGTACTATAAATATACATTTATCTTGCCCTATACAGAGTTATAGGGAAGTCCATTTAGCATAATAAAGCGGGTACACACCCATAAGATTCTAATGTTTTATACTTATTCTAGTGCGAGTAGATCTGTCATACAAACGACTGATGTTAGGCTGTGGATACACTTGCGTTTTATTTAGGATTACGATCTTTTTCGGATGTAATAGCCTCGTTCAGAAGGCAAACATCGTCTGCCTATCTATGTATCCGAACTAATATTATAAATGTGAATGTGAGTTTGTTTGCGTCGCTTTCACGCCTTAATTACGCGACCGATCATCATGAAATTTGGCATGCAGGTTGTCAAGAACACAGAAAAGGACCTAGGGTACCTTTCGTCGAGAAAAACTACTCTTACTAACCTAACCTTACCTACACTTATACGAACGAAACGCCGAGGGTAAAATCTAAGACTTAATATATCTTTGTTATACTTTTCAAAGCTTGACTCGATTCCCCTTGTTCTAAAGTCCATGTGCTGCTTCAGGACTCTTGATAAACAAGGCTGATATTCATATATAAAGCGTCTATCAAATCTAATGACATCTATGTTACTTTGTATTATTTGAAAATAGAATTAGTATATTTATATTGATTAGCAAACAGGCATAGAGAAATGGAGGCACCTATAGTAACCTCCATCATAATGAAAATTGCAACCATGTGTTTCAAGGCAGTTTACTACTATTTCCAAAAGAATTGTCATTGCATGCGCAAGAACGAGACAAGGCTAAATGTATAATGCGCTGTCTCATTTTTCGCATGCAATGACAGTGCTTAACATATGATGGAAAGGTCACTGTACTCAAAAGCGACACAGCGTCTCTTTCTATCAATAGCCAAGGATTTCTTATTAGCTAAGTTTATTCAAATTATCTAATCTCACAATAAACATTTATGTTTATATTAAATATACGAGATTAGAAATCAATTTGATATAAATTTGTTAACATAATTATGATCACGATTGTCTATCGTCGAACAGATAGTCAGATGTAGATCACCTACATGCCGACGCCCTTGTAGTATAAGTAAAATCTTATGAATTAATCTGCCCTAACATTTAAATAAACGCTAGATGTGCTATGTGAGAATAATATTTAAAAGTTGAAAAAAACGCAAGTGTATCCCCACCTCAAAATGTATTGTGACATGTGTTGCGATAGTATGAATCTCACTTTAGAATAGATCGAACGTACGTTAACAGCCTCTTTTTATATTTATTGTTTATTCTCGATTTTCAAAAAAAGGTTCTTTCAAGTGCCAATGTGTTCCGACAGAAATCTTTATTTAAATTTCGAATTTATTTTTACTCTGTTTAGTATTGCAGTTTAATTTTAAAATGAAATCTCTGAATGTCTTTAAGGGTGATAAAACTAATGGACTGAATTATATTTAAGATCGTCAACGAATCTAAACAAATTTATATTAATATAAACAGAACACTGTAATTTTTATATATGTTCGCTTAAAAGCATTGCCAACATAATAAAAATAAAATAAAATTCTGTATATCAAAACATTTGTATTTCGAATAGAATATTTCTTTTTTAAAAGATTACAGTGAGCTGTTATTATTAATTATAATAACGTTACATATTATGTGTTCTATACATCGTGCTAATCGTATAATATTACACTGTCAATCACATTAAGATTATAACTTATCTTAATATTGTCTTCTGTTTACGCGAATGTTATTCATTGAAATTAAACTACTATATACGGATTTTATCGCGTTGTTTATTTAACACTCTATTACATAATTTAGAAACTTACTATACTATAATATTAAACTTTACTGATTTTAAGCTAATTAAATTATTAAAACTATCAAATATATTAATAATAGTATAGTAAGTTTCTAAATTATGTAATAGTGTTAAATAAACAACGCGATAAAATCCGTATATAGTAGTTTAATTTCAATGAATAACTTATCTTATTTTACTGTTGGTAATAATCACTCTAGTTGTTCTGCAGACGTGGTGATATTTTGACAGTGTAATATAAATTCTTGGGCTTAATACCCATTTTGTACATGTAGTTACATTATGTGGGCATTTTAATACACTACTGTAATATACATAGGGTATCTTTTGTATATTTTTCGCCTCTTACATCAGAGTTTCGTGGCATAACAGTATATTACCCTCTTTTTGACCAGTTGATTAAAACAGACGATTAAAAATGTGATCAGTGTTGGGATGAGGTGTCGTTAGCACAAAAAAATGTTTTATCGTCAATCAATTTAAATAAAATATTTGAAATCAAAATAGTATTTACTATGACAAGTAACCACAATTATTTTTTGTATTACTTATTGTGTTTCTTCTAGTCGGCCGTCACGAAACTCCGATTTAAACTATTGATGTATAATTTTGTACACGATTAGCTTTGATAGATTTCTACCATTTTTATATTAATAATTCAAAGATTTTCGTTACCAGCTTATTATGTGATCATTGTGCAGTGTTTGTGCAATAAAAAAGACTTATACATAGCTGCAAACTTGATTAGAAATACTATTGCATAGTGAAGTGGCCAGTGCCGATCATATTCTTGTTTTCTTTTTTATTTTCTTACTTTTTTGCACAAACACATGCGATGGACGGGCTAATAATTGTAAAACAGCTACAAACAAACGGCAACTAAATAGAGGTAGTTTTATAAATCGTAGACGTAAAAAAACCATAGAAGCCAACTAAAACGGTAAACTTTGTAATTTTGACCAATTCGCTTCCATGGCCAATCTATCCGTGCGGACTGCACCAGGCCATGGCCTAGAAAACATTGTTGGCCTTATATTGGTCGATATGCGGCCGTGAAAGCACAAAGTTGTCCTGATTAATATTATGTGTGGGCTAGTTTCTAGGCCTTGGACTGGTATACGCGATTGTAGCCCTTATTAGTTCCTGAAATATAAATACAAAACGCATAATAAATGGGTTCCAATAGAGGCTAAAATCGTGTGTCCCGTAGACAGCTATTTAGTAATAAATTAATGAATAAACCATCATTTTCAATTGCACTTTTTGCATAACACTTACCTGTTGACATAATTATGTATAGACTATTATAATGTATATTTTACATTAGTATCAACAATTTAGGTTTTACAATTAAGGAATTAAGTTGTAATTTATTTTGTAAGTATTTATTGTATTTTACAATTGGTTGATTTATTTTATTTTTTTTAATTATTTTTGACGAGTCCGTTTTTTTGTTATGATGGCCTAAGTCGAGCTAACCATTATGAGGCCTAAATTGGATCATTTGTGTAACATATATTTTGTATGTATTTAGACGATATTTTGTTTGATGATGCGAGAATAAACTTGTATTACTGAATATTCGTTTTATTGAATCTCTAAGCCTGGCAGACGTTATTGTACACTTGCCTAATAACTTAACTATAATATAATATATAAATGCTCTCCTAATACAAGCATTCTAACTTAGCTGGAGGGGTTAACAAGAATACTAGTAATTTGAAACCCAGATTGCTAGAAATTAAAAAAAAGCCTTCATGTCAAAATAAATATAAGCTGTAGATATGAAAATATCGATAAAATTAAAATATTATATTTATTATAAACTTCTACAGCCATATATCGTCAATCACGTTTGGTCAAGTTTCGCATGATAGCACTAAGCCTATTAGAACCTTCGCGTTACCTACCTAATTCCCTGTTATTACTGAGATTTGTCTAATAGATACCTATATTTACTCAATATGTAGTATGACTACACGGATGTCTAAAAACGAATGGTCTATTGCTTTCCAAGACACCAGTATTGTCGTAATTGTTTAATATAAAAATTAACCTTTTTTGCGATGCGTGCGCATAAAAGTTTCTTATTTTTGCGTTTATCCTTTTAACCGCTACTGTCATGTATACATAACAAAGCACAATGTGTCCAACATGCCACGGTCACGACTACATGTCAAATTAAGGAATTAAATTGTAGCTTGGCGCCGAAAGCACGGTTTTACTTTTTGACGTGGCTGTCAAAGCGTTAAAATATAAATAATTTATTAGGCATTCATTCAAGAAAATTGTAATACTATAGATTAAGGTAAAAGTGTATCATATAATTATGGAATATACTTATGTAGCGACACATGCATGTACCTACATTGCGTTTCGCTGACATTAGAGAATGCAATTCATAATGCATGCGAGCTACACAAGTCGTCACCCGCCGGGCACGATAAGTAGACCATTAGCTAGGCAGTCTGTAGGTATGTTAGGCATTTGTAATTTGTAATGTTGGTGTGAAATTAATAAACTAAACTTTTTCGGTGATTAAACAGAACTCTTTCATTTAATTATTCCAAAGACATCAGAGACATTGGTAGATATCACATAACATCGTTAAATGGTAAACTTACAATTGTAATTCCTTTAACATTACGCATCGAAAATTACTTTCGACCCAATATTAGGACACACCGTAAAAGGACTACAAACATAAGTATATTCCATTTTACACTTTCATCTCCATTGTACTAAAATAACAATTTAAAAGCGCCTATTTGGTTAATAGAAATTCTTCCGATTTCACGTTCAACGCCTTCAATATCGCTTCAGTCTCATACGGAACAGCTGTAACAGAAAAGGTTCATTATATTTCAACTGCTCGGATGGCGTAGAGGCTTAACCCTGGTCTCTGCCACTGTTGTGGGTACGAATCCCACACAGGACAAAACTTTGTATGATTCACAAACGGCCAAAGTCAAAAGTCAAAGTCGGTCTCCCACGTCACAGGAGTTATTCCTAGTGCGGGTAGTCTTTTTAACCAAAAGAAGTGGGTACGGTTTAAGGATATTTTTCAAGTGGGCTGACGGTCATGAGTCCAACGTGCAGAGGCCCCTCGAGTAGGATACTATTATTACATATGCAGTGTATGAACTCTGGCCTATGGGGATGGCCGTGGGTCGTAGTGTGATGTTATGTAGCCTATAATCTTTCTCGGTAAATAGGATATCCAACACTAGAAGAATTTTTCAAATCGTACATATAGTTCCTGAGATTAGCGCGTTCAACCAAACAAACAAACTCTTCAGCTTTATAATATTAGTATAGGTAGATTATTATAATAATATTGTCTTATGTTTACGCGAATGTTATACATTGAATTTTTTTTATTTGTTACAACATATATACAACTATTTATATTTACAAACGTATTAAAAAAGATAACATAATTACAAAAACACAAATAATTATAATACTAAATATTTACAGAAATGGTTTAGGCATCGTAGAATTCTTCAGCATCGCTGTCAACTGGTAACGTGCCCAGAAGACTGGCAGCATTGCCACGTTGAATGGCAATGCTGATTCTTTGGGCCAAGAAAAGACCAGCCTTCTGATCACGCAAAACGTCGATCAGGCGTTTTGCGATCTCCCTGTACAAAATACGAGCGCTCGGACCCCATGAACCTAGGGTTTCCACCCCAAACGGCGCAAAAATGTAATTTCCGACTAAATTACTATATTTGCGCCGTTTGAGGGTTTCCGCGGTTGCAGCAGCAGCGCCGGCACGTCCCGCAGTGCTTGGAAGAAGTGATGGCGCAAGGGTGTCAACGCACGTTGCGTCCCACACCAAAGGCCTGCCCATCTTCCAAGGCAACAATGACATTCCGTCCGGTCTCTTCCCATCGTCGCGTACCAAGCCATTGGGTTCAAGTACAGCTGGAACGCCAGCAGTGACAAGAGCACGACGTAGTATGTCATTAAGATTAGCGTGGCGAGAAATTCGACCAGCGCTTCGGCTACAAGAGAGTCCATGGTGTCCGAGGCTATCGACAGCTTCTCCACAGTGACAGCAATGCGGAGAAACACACGAAACACCTAAACGGAGGCAAGTGGCGAGGCGGAAAGTGGTATCGTCCAACATGGTACCTATATTGGACGATGGAAGCGCCTGGAGACAAAGACCAGATTCCCATTCTCCCACAGCCAGCAATCGAGCACGCTCAGCAACATTGGAAGATGTAGTAAAAAGCTTTTCTCTTACAGAGTTGCTAAGCGGCCCGTCTCACTGCCGCTGGGAGAATCGGTTGGTTGGCAAAACAGAATTCGGACAAGCCATTTTCCAGGCGTTCACAGCGTCAGTTTTGCACAGCACTGAATTAACCAGTGTGGGTGCTAAAGTTTTCCTGGTTAATTCTTCTGTGCTGTGAACCGAGGACAGGAACGCCGGTAAACTAACATCTGAAATTTTGCGAACGCCGAGCCCACCAAGACAAACATCCAGAGAAGCCTGTAGCCAAGCTCGGTCGTTCAAATCCACATTTAAAATATTTTTTAGAGTATTTTAAATAGGTTTATCAATTTTTCTAAAGGTACTAAATTTTTCCAAAACTGTGATGATCTTAGCGCATGCGTTAATTTGGGAACAAAAAGGCAATATCGAATAATTGTAAAAGCTGAATGAATATTAATTTTGAGGAGGCGATCTAAAATTTCACAAAAATTTTGAATCTTCTCATCTATGAAAGAATTAAAAGCTTCTTCAAAGACTGGTGACCCAAGGAGGCGAAGAGAACTTTTATCCATAATTTTGATGTTTGGAGCCAAACAATTAAATTTTGAAAGTACCAAATGTTTGTTATTGTTTTCAATATTGTTCAAAAAAGTTTACATTTACCGGTATTTAATTCCAAGCCAATAGATGCAAATTTATCTTTAAGAAGGGCCAAGTCCTGTAATATTGTATCTGCATCGCCTCCAAGAGTCCCGTCGTCTATTATACCAGACATTAAATTTTGAATTTATCTGCTGAATAATAGGGTGAATTGCCAAACTGAAAATGACCGGTCCAAGAGGGTCACCTTGTTGACATCCAACTGCAGATTCTAAAAGATTATCTTTATATAGTAATTTAACGTAACGTAACATTGCCAGAGAAATTTAAAAATTTTGCGTGTTTCTAATTTTGCCTGTCAGCAAGGTATCTCTGTTTACTGAATTGAAAGCATTTTTCAAGTCAACCTTGAGAACGACCTCTCCATCACCACAACCTAGGTACGTGGCAAGAGCATGTATGGCAGCCTCACAAGCCCCTTTGGATCCAAAACCTAATTGAAGGGGTTGAAATTTTTTAGATAGCTCCTGATTGTAATATTTACAACATATCTTGGCTGCCATACGCCGATATGTACACCCCACAGCAATGGGACGAATACCACCATCCCTCTTATTAAGAGCGCACAAGTTGGCCCCATATAAAATGTCAATGATGGCATCGTCCATATTGCCAGAAAGCATTAAATTCATCAGAGCGGTAAGCTCCTTCAAGAGCGCATCGCCAGCCTCCCCGGCGCCCGGACACACAAGATCCTTAAGATGCTGTGGTGTCAGAGCGCCGAGCCCGCCCGCTGAGCCACTCCTAAAAGAGCATACCGCTGTGAAAACGTCTTTGGCTGTAGTGATCAGGTATTCCGACTCCCTGTCAGGAGCATCAGGAAAGGAGAGACCGGCGCTGGATGCTTGCTCTTTAGACCTGCAAGTGTGTCCGGAGAGCAAGGCGCCACCACATCACTACTAAATAAAAGTCTAGACGCGCCCCTGATATCGCCTTCCCTTAATTTCGATTCTTTATATTGATATATGGATTTATTTTTATTGGATGTAAATTTTGTATCAAATGATTTGGCCGAAACATAACAATTGCGCTTAATTGGTGCAGTGAGTGACTTTTTGGATGCCTGATCTTTTTCAATATGCAAAATCCTATAAGGGAAAGTCAATAATTGTTCCCAAGCCGTTTTAGAGTTCTCCCGGACAACAAGACCTATACAGTCTGCCAATTTTTTGGCCACTGAAGGTCTCGCGCGTCATGGAACTCTTTTTAGTACCGGAACGGAATTTTTTAGGATGGATAGACTTTGCCAAAAAGGAATTTGGGTAGAATATATTGAAGGACAAGATGATGATATTGTGGGATTGGAAAGTACATCTTGGCTTTTATGTACTTTACCAAAATGTACTTTCAATCCCCGCTTACCTTTGAAAAAACGAGCCTGGGAACAATGCGGGCAGCGCACCAGATCACTTAGAGATGTGGTAGGCTGACTTGATCTCACTTCCTCATCGCCAATGCCGTCACAAAATAGCGTAAAGCGTTCGTCGTGCGTGTACCTGACTGTTACCTGCACAAGGTGTTGGACGAAAGCTTTTGGCCGCAAGACGTGGTATTCCGTCGCTTCCGCGGACAAGTACCAGCCGAGCGCACTAGTATTAAGTGTGCGAAGTGAAGTTACACTAACATAGTATTAAGGTGTATTTACTAACATCAAATCGGCCTCGATGGCGTAGTGGTTAATGTAACCGACTGCCACGCCTGAGGTCGCGGGTTCAATTCCCGCACAAGTCAAACATTTGTGTGCATGAACATGAATGTTTGTCTTGGTCTGGGTATTTCTATGTATAATATGTACGTATTTATAAAAAAAAAAAAGTATCTATGTATGTTTATCCATTGTCTAGTACCCATAGTACAAGCTCTGCTTAGTTTGGGCTAGATGGTGTTGTGTGTATGTATTATAAAATTTTATAATATGTAAATCTAGGTTATGGTATTTATCTATGGGCCTATGCAGCCCGAAATAAATGATTTGATTTGATTTGAATTATTTTCCATACAAAAATATTATACTACTAAATATATTTACAAAAATAATTATATACGAAAAAACACACTGGCAGCTGTCACATGTCAGTAGGTATATGGCGAAGACCGTAATAGTGGGGCGTAGTCCTGTCAGTACTTAAATGAATATTGAGCAAGTAGTTTAAAATGTGCTCGCTTATTTTATTGGCACTTTACAAACGTTCAAATAACGGACACAAGAGACACTCAGACTCGGAACAACTAATTATGGCTCACACCATTTTTTGTCCCGTGTGTCAAATTCACATCTCTTAAGGTAAGGCGCCCATTTAATTCTATTACATGAATTATTTATTAATATTATATTTTCAAGATATATTTTCAATTTATTTAACTTCTTTATGCGCCATAAATATCGTGGTTAATTTTAAAATTAAAATTATTTTCAGCCGTCATTTTAATGTATTATTATATAAATATATATATTATGTATATATATTGTTCGCGTTGTTAAAGTAAAATAAACAACACGACAAAATCCGTATAAAGTGTTTAATTTCAATAGATTATTATAAATCTGCCGATCGCCTGTACCTACCTATAATAACTATCATATACTGATACGGGCATATTTGTACCTAAGTATAATTTCCTTCCCGTTTGTCATCAATGTCATCATAGTTGATATGATGATCGGGTCGTCGGATGACGGGTCATATTTGACTATTGCCTAACCCATCTCACACGGAGAAGAGGCCCTTGCCCACCGATGACCGTTTGTATACAGGGCTAATATTCATTATTTTTATAAATTCCATACTATTGACGACATAGGGATCGGTACCCGTCACTTCAGAATAGATCTGACGCATCAGCAAGCCTTGATAACATCACATGATAACAGACAATTTTACCATTCGCTATAGAAATACTAACTATAATAATTTATATAAACACAGCATATGCTTCTTTTACGTCCTATTCCGCGATACCTAATACGATGCGCGAAACCAATTAGGTAGTTCTAAAAATTTCAGATTTTAAATGTATCTTATGTAACGATAAAGAAATAAAGGTAATAAACCTTTATTTCTTTATCGTTACATAGTTGAATGGCCGTTTAAGTATTACGTATGCACGATTTTACTCCTTCCTCCCCCTTGACAGCAAAAGTAAGCAAACCTCTAATAAATAATTCGAATTACTAATGAATGGGCAAAAAACTGTTCCCAAAATATTTTTCGCAAGATTTTATTGGGCAAGAAGACATTTGCCATCGCAACTTATCACAATTTTTCAATTAGCAAATTATTTTTGGCAAATAACTGATTAACAAATAATTACTTGATCATGTTTCATTTTAGCATAACATACACCACCCAAAAAAAATTTACATGGGCCTTCTGGCCCGAGAACCTGCGTTCGGACCACAGCATAGCTCGACGGAGCTCCTATTTCTGAGTGGTTATAGGTAAATAAAAATAACCACGAAGGAAACCTACGAACCTTCTAACCTAACCTATCCGAGTCGGATTGCTCTGAAAAATAATTGCCAAAATAAAACGTTTGCTTAATAATAATTGGTCCAAGTAAGTAGATAAAATGCGAAATGAAAATTTGCTTGATATTAATTTCGTAAATACAACTAGGGCGATTAGTTTTTTGTAAAATTTGACCCAATTTATTTTGCCCAAAAACCCTACACCAAATAATTCCTATGTCGAGAGTGATTTTACAAACATTCCAGCAACGGACACAAAGAACACTCTGGGTGTTCTTTGTGTCCGTTGCTGGAACAACCATTTGCGGATCACATAAAGTTTTGTCCCGTGTGGGATTCGAACCCACAGTGTGCGCAGTGGCAGTGACGAGGTGACCACTCAGGAGTCCACTTAAACTCGCTATCCGTGCAGTCAAATTGTTAGATCACATATTTTTTTATCTTAGCCCTCATAATATTATGAAACAACACCAGTCAATAAGCAAATCCAAGTCCCCCGTTGGAGCTTACGTAATACTTGAACGATCCTAATGAACATGTACCTAACTTATAAAAGACTAAGTTACTTGATCTATTGGGTTTCTATAAAAATGACATTCTTAATACTTACGAATATATATCCACTCAGTTGTGTCATACCCGGAGTCTTTCCTAGATTCCATGATGCATGATCTTAGCGCGTGCGTGATGCCGTGCGCCGTACATATGCCCATCTCACCGCATGCTAACACAAAAATGCATTTATATTACAAGTTCTTTTAAACAAGTAAATAAAATTGAAGTGTCTATTTGTAATGTTAAAATAATAATAATAATATGATTTTAAGAGACACTTTGAGGACATAATTATAAAGAACTTTTATGATGTTTGCAATTCTATGATTATTCAATATTCAACAGCTTTTTACTAAATCCTTATGAAAGTATACACAGTAGGTACTTAACAGTTTCACGGACAGCACGTCTAATTACGTGATTAAATGAATACACAATTTGACACAACGCCTATTTACGTTCAATTTCTTTTTAAATTGTTTGCCACCACGTAAGTAGGCGCCTTCTTCTGAAGAGAACTGTTCCTACTACCATAACACAAATAATATCAAGCGTGTACTGTCACACTAGAATATTATAAGTACACAACTCGTCCTCAAAATTTACTCAACCTGCCCGTATCTAACTTGCACATGCACTCAAACAGTCCTTATGCGATGTCGGTAAAACTATATAATAAGGTTCCAGATACAATAAAAAAATAGAGACTACACCGGGTTTATAATTAAATTAAAAAGTCTCTTGATAGAAAAGTGCTACTACACTATCAATGAATACCAGAATGATAATCAACTAAAGACTTAACTTCAATTAAAATGGTTACACTAAAGTTCAAGAATAAAAACAGATATAGGTACACATAATATGTAACATAAGAAATTAAAACATAATAGGTATCATAATTCTCTCTCCTACTTTGCTGTGCCCGACAGGGTTCACAATGACTCATTTAACTTTAGCACTACCACCTAAGTATAGATTGTAAAATGCAGTAAAGTATTGAGTATTGACCTACCTACAAATTATACTGTAGTACGCGGGCAACGACACGGCAATAGACGTTTTGATTTCTTTGCGTGTCGGGCATTAATGTCTCTGAAAGACTGAGGCGAGTCCAGGAATTGGTTCCGACAGTGACGAACATAGTTCTTCAAATGATGAGAGAGAGAGAGTGGCACGTATAGAGACATACTGCCACCCATGTAGGTATATCGAATATGTCACTATGCGGCACAAGGTCTATATACGCGGTATTAAATTGTATGAAAAATTCTAGTGCTAAATTAGGTATTCCAATCGTTACCCAGTCTCCATGAAAGAGCTAAGTCAAAAAATCAATCTTTACATCGTTTGTCTGTCTGTTTGTTTCGGCTAATCTCTGAAACGGCCGTACTGATTTTGACAGGACTTCCACTAGCAGATAGTTGATGATAAAAGGAGTAACTTAGGCTACTTTTATTTAGAAAAACTGGAAACCGCAAAAAAAACATTTTTGTCAAACTTCAGGCGGACGAAGTCGCGGATAACAGCTAGCCATAAATATAAATAGGAGATATAATTTTCCTCAAGTGTGGGCACTAAAATATCTGCACTCTCTATTGCCTTACTATAAAAGACCAACGGGACGGCAATCCGGCACGACCAGATAGAGACCTGTTTTACTAACGATTTTATGTGTTTGCTTCGCTCTAGCCGTTTTGTGATAATATATTTACGACAAGACAAAAATTTAATAATGCTTTATACCTTAATTTTCGGATTTATTTTATTTATGAGAGATCATAGGTAGGCTATGTTACTCCGTACCAATAAAGTCTTATAAAAAACTATGTAGAACAAAACTTACGAAAACAAATACACAGTTTTACTTACTCTTAGATCCTAACACTCCGTTAGGATTCTTGTAATTGTACCTCAGTTTGACATTGTACTCGATAGGTATATCAAGGGATAGAGCCACGTGGTACTTCAGGGAACGGTTTGACAATAGCTTTCCGGTTGTCTTGTCAAAGACCAGCTTTTCGCACGTGAAGTAACCGATACCTTGTATGTAAGCGCCTTCCACCTTGAAATATAATATACATCATAACTTAAGTTCTAATCACGGTTGTCAATTGGTCGACGTAATTATATAATTGTGCTTCTTTTCGTGTAATATACGATAAAATTACGAAAGTCCTGGTCTAACTTTATACCTATTTCGGGTCGCAAGAGAAAGTGTAAATGTAGTAGGTACCTAGTAGTAATAATATAATTAATATGTATAATAATATCAACCATGTATTAAACTATCCCATTGCCGGGTACGGGCTTCTTCTCAGTGTGAGGAGGGTTAGGCCATAGTCCACCACGCTGACCTAGTAGGGGTGGCAGACTTCACATATTTTTGAGAACATTATGGAGAACTCCCAGACATGCAGGTTTCCTCACGATGTTTTCCGTCATCGTTATAGCAAGCGATAATTAACTATGTAATACGCATATAACTTCGAAAAGTCAGAGATACGCGCCTTGGGTTCGAAATCGAGACCTCTGCGTGGCAGTCCCACGGTTTTCTACTCAACCAATCATCATGCAAATTCGCATACACGATGTCAGAGGTACAGAAAAGGACGACGGGCACTTTTTATCCAGAAAAAGTACTGGTACTTATATAACCTACCCTAGCCTACATTTACGCGAGATTTTATTTGTAGAAAACGCTTCACATAATAAACATACCTGACCAACATCCAATTTAGGATTAACACTGACACCAACATCCTCCAAAATATCAGCTCTTAATATTTGAAACCTTCCAGTCAATACATCCAATTTTGTTTCTATAATAGACACGGCAAAAGCACTGTAACCTTTCAAATTAGGGTCAGTATCCTTCATCATGTATATAGAAGTCAGGTCCGCTTGTTCATCGCCAGCTTTCTTAACAATTTCTACCCAGCTAGCACTTGGGTTATCTCGTCTAAAGGGAGCTAAAATGGCCTTCAATGATTCACAAGCCTTAATAGTAGAGTAACAGACGCTCTCAGAAGTAATACTAGATCCAGAAAACACGTTATTGGCAGAAACGAACGAATAATGTGGAATTACCCGTACATACTCCAAAGGAACACCTAGTTCGTAGGCACAGACTTGTGCTACTTTGGTGTTGACCCCTTGCCCCATCTCTATTCCACCGGTACTGACGGTTACCGTACCATCTCCTCTGTAAATAGTGACTAGAGCTGAATAGTTTCCATAAAAGATTACTGGGAAACACATAACGTTGACTGATATGGCTCTCTTCATCCATCTGTTGGCTTTGTTAAAGTTTTCAACCTCTGTAAGTCTATTGGCGTGATTTGCATCCTCTTTTAAGGTTTTGATGAGCTCAGGCAGGTCATTGTCTTCAGTTCTCATGTTTATCTTACGTACTTCTGTTGGATCTTTGCCGACGGCGAATGCTATGTGTGCCATTATGTGTTCTATGCTGGTAATACCTTCGCAGGTGCCTGAAATCATGAGCATCTACAGTTATACTGTTGAGTTATTATACAGGGTATCTCTTGAGATACCTTGTATATCAAATAGCACAATAGCTCAAGACTCTTAACGAAGCTGACTCATACTATGCAAAAATTATTGTTGGGAAATGACTTTGCTTTTAAGTATCGAAAAATACATAATTTATTGTCCGCAATGTATAGCGCGCAGCGCAAACTGACACGTCATTGTCCTTGTGTGCGTTTAAACCAAGATACCTACCTACATAAATAATAGGCAATTGTCTGCAGTTTTTATAAACACTAAATTTAAGTTCGTGTTCGTGAACGTACGTACAGGCGTCTGTAATATTCCATTGATACCTTAAGGTGTAAAATCCTGTGAACACTCGAATTAGAATGAATATGAATAAACTATATGGCGCTGTTTTATGAATTACGGATATATTAGTTTCACCCTAAGGTTTTCATTCACGTAAGAAATAAGTTCTTTTTTTAAAAAAACTTTTGTGTTAACAAAATTAATATCTACTTTTTTATTTTATATTAGTACACCGTCATCTATTAAAATATAACTAAACGACTTACCAGTTCTTGTATCGATTTTCGTTAGATGGCGTTATACCAGTTTATATACCATTTTAGTTTTGACATGGGTTTGAATTTTTGCAGCTCACTGTACGTACGTAGTAGACAGGTACAAGGAACTGCTTGCTGATGGAGACGCCGGCATCGTCAATAGAATAGAGTATAGACCGCTCAAAACTGACGTGTAGTAGCTTGTCGACCTCCTACACGGATGCAGACACGTTTTCCAGCTCAGCGTGATTCGATGTACCTACTCGTTTCAGGATTCCTTTTTCTGCGGCCCGTTGCTTCAGTTCAGCAAATACGTCGTTTATTTTACGCAATTAATCATCCAATTCAGACACTAAATTAACTCCTTTACCACAGAAACACACTACTCACAAGCACACTAATCTCGCAAACAACATACGAACACGAAATTAAAACAATAAGTCTATTAGAAAATTTACAATTGCATAGATGCACGCGCATACGGTCAACATACGGTAGTTTAACAGAAGTTATAGCGGACTTCCCGAATTTATTTGATCGGTAAGTAGTGCGCCGTACTTCTTCGCCCGCGCCTCACGCTCCACATTTTCATAGTCACGCATTTAATTCCAATAACTCAATAAACTAATAACAAACAACATTTATTTAAACTTTCATTAAAATTTTCTATTGATAATTAACTAACAATAGTTATGTACGTGATATAAACATTTCGTCGAATGATTCAAAAACCGAATAGTTTCAAGTGATTTCCCGCTTCTGTATGGCGTAATTGCAACAGAAGGCGCTCGGGGGGGCGCCGGCAAAACAAAATGTCGCCATTACAAAACCATTAATTAAAGTTGCATCAAAACTTAAATAAGAAAGAGGAATTTATTTGTGGTAATTACAATAATTGTTAATACTGAGGTTTGCATATTTTAAAGCTTAGCTTAAACTAAGTTATTAGATTATAAACTTATTATGGAGGTAAAATCTAAATACGTAAGTTGCGCGTCGTCATTGAACTCAACAGCTGATTACAGTAATTGGTGTGCATACGTCGAATCGTGGTGCGCTGTACACTGTGCTTATTAATTTCAAAAGGCTTTTTATTGGGAAATATTAATAATTTTGATTATGTTTGTTCAGAAGAAAGTATTGTTTTTACATTTCAAACATGTTTTTATAAAAAACGGTGAAATAAAATTCTGACTGACCTTCAATATCTCAATAACCAGTCGATTCTCAGGTAGGTATATAATAATATCAGCCCTGTATTAAACTGTCCCACTGCTGGGCACGGGCCTCTTCTCCTTGTGAGAAGGGTAAGGCCGTAGTCCACCACGCTAGCCCAGTGCGGGTTGGCAGACTTCACATATCTTCGAGAACAATATGAAGAACTCTCAGACATGCAGGTTTCCTCACAATATTTTCCTTCACCGTTAAAACAAGCGATAATTAACTATTTAATACGCATATAGCCTTGAAAACTCAGAGATGCGTGCCTTGGGTTCGAATTCGAGACCGTGGCGTGGCAGTCCAACGGCTTCCCACTAGGCTATCAATGCTTTTTTTTTAGGTGTATTTAACAAAAAATCATTCTACCAATTAGCAGAAAACGTGGTTTCGGCTTCGATAAGGGTCTTGAGACACCTATAATTCGTACCTACTGCTGAGAGGACAATAACGTGCAGACTTAAACTAAGTTAAAAAGCAATTTAGAATATAAAATCTAGTCTAGTCTATAAATTGTTCGAAATGTTTTATTTTTCGGTACCTTTATTTACATATTAGCAGTAGTTAGTAGCCGCAACAGAATATCGTACATGGACATGTTATTTAAGCATATATTTTTAAATGTTTATATGGCAGACGAGTTCACAGCGAATTTAATTATAAATAGCAAGAAATTAGGTATATATACTAACCTCGTAAAAAAAATAGAAACGATCTTTTGACAGTTTGTGCATAATGGTGATATATTTTATGGTTTGTGCCAATTTTGTATACTTTGCATAATACTCAGTAAAGATTACATTTTTATTATGATCAGTCTATAGGCCTTTCATCCATATATCCATTGGGTCGAATCAGATAGTTCTAGAGTGTCATGGAGGCAAATTCTATCGCTTTAATGGGCATAGTAGATACACAAGTTTTAATTTTGTTACCTAGTCTTACCAGGAGCTCGTGCAAAGGAATTCGACGGTAAATCAGTAAGCACGTTGGCAGTCTTCACGTTCCACGTCTCAACGTTGTAACAGTTTTGGAATCCTCCTATCGTGAAGGACAAAATACTTTCGTTACTTGAACAGCCCTGGTCTTCTGTTAAAATGGCATCGAGGTACTGAATCTTGCCATCGTTGTCGACACCCACCTGCCATTATTATCAATTAATTAGTTTAGTTGTAGTCTTTATCTTAGTTACGAGTAGAATTGTTAATGAGCTTTGGCGTATACATAATATAAGGATTGTACTACCCAGAATTATCTAGTATTCATCGCTGTTAAGCCGCTGTCCTCTCTTGAAATATCCCATATCCCAAGGTACATACGCCAATGTT
This sequence comes from Catocala nupta, assembly GCA_963675205.1. Lineage (NCBI taxonomy): Eukaryota > Metazoa > Arthropoda > Insecta > Lepidoptera > Erebidae > Catocala > Catocala nupta. The sequence goes on along the minus strand of OY776091.1, from coordinate 8,381,154 downwards.
AATAAGAGGATAAAATGTTGACTTTTGTCACTTATTCGTCTGTAAGAATTTTTACGTGCTGACGTCATCAAGATGGTGGTAGAAAAGCCTCTACTGTGTGCAACTGACAATATTTTAACTTTCAGATTGTGGTAGCTCGATTTAAAAAATATTTTATTTAGTTTAGAAATTATTAGTATGTATGTAATCAAAGTATGACAATATTCCTTTACCTCATATTCACACTGACACGGCAGCCTCTTGCCCGCTATAGTCATGTTAGTCTGCAGCGGTAGTATGAACCGGCACGTCACATTCAGTTTCTTGGCGACCAGGGCACACGCAGTAGAGGCTTGTACCTGACGACTAATCTTGCCACCGAAGCCCCCGCCAACTCGATTGACTTTTATAATAACTCTGCAAGAAAATACACGAGCAATTTAAAATCAACGAAAATGACAAATCCATTTTCTTTATAAAATAACGCAACTGTCCCTCTAGGATTAATTCCTATATAGCGGAGTATTTTACAAACGTTCAAATAACACACAAAAAACTACCAAACACGGAACTATGATTTGTGAATCCCAAAAATCTTTGTTTCTGCGCTGTGGAATGGCGAGGCCGATTACTTAAACAACTACGCCATCCGTAGAGTAAAATTTAATTATTTAAAATATTTAAATAATTTTATATTTGAACAACTGGTAAATGATTATTCAAAATTCGATTAAAATCTCGTACATTTTTTGATTACCAATGTTATTGCTATCCGATGATGATGATGATAAAAATGATAAAATTAAAATATTAATTTAATCGTTATATGCATGTATCTAATGCCTCAAAACTAATAAATTAATATATCATTTGAAACATGATATTTTTTTTAATAATCTTCGTACTTTAAAATTATTTCACTTATTATCGATCATGCAGTGAAAATCATACAAAATATTAATAGCCAGTGTTGCCAAACTCAATAAAGAAAGCAACTTTTTAAGAATACCTCATAGTTTTGAATTAAGTATTTATACGACGTAATTTTCAAAATAGAATTAGCACTTACTCGCTTTCACAAATTCCCAAAGATCGTGCAATTGCGATCTGCGACAAATCCATCCATTGAGTCGAGTCATATACTTCTAGCGTATTATCAATAGGCACAACTACACAAGTGATAGGCTCCATGTAATAATGGTACTGCCCTTCTTGTTCATACACGCCCTTTATCACTTTCATTACATTAGTCCCTCGAGTAGTCGGTGTTATAGAAGAATCCCCTACTATATACCTACTACTGTCTTTCTTCGCTACATCAATAGTCAAGACGGGAGCTACAGTGCTTACGTTTTTGTACGTAACTTTAACTTTCTTAGCCACGTTTGCAGCTAATCTTTCTGTTTTTGCAACAACAATAGCAATAGGTTGACCATAGAATTTGATTTTAGTTGCGAGAATTTCTTCATCTGCCGTTTGCAGCTGGATTCCAGGGAAGGTGAAAGAGTTGACACCGGGTATGTCTTTAGCGGTATAAAGAGCGACTACGCCATCTTTTGCCTGAAATAATGTTAAATAGTTATTAGTCGTATTATATTATAAATGGTGAAAGTTGTAATTTATTCATTGAAATTAAAGTCCTTTATACGGATTTTATCGCGTTGTTTATTTAACACTGTATTAAAATCCGTATAATCATCTAATATATTTTGTAATATGCTTCGCCGCTGAGTTCGTCCCTTCTTCACCGCTATCCGTGCCACTGTGTGTCGTGTAGAGATGAGACGTATTTACGCTACCTGGTTTTAACCAGGTTTTCACTTCGAAGTACGGCGCCCTGGTATGAGCAGAAAATACTTTCAAGTATGAGAGTATGTGCTATAAGTCGGATGCGCGAAAAACTTGAAACACTACACATGAAAATACTTGCAAAGGAAAATGATCCAAATCAAAATATAAATAAGAAACACAATCGTTTGTGAAAAAAAAATACTATAAACATCAAAGTGTTTTTTTATTTAAACTATTTTGCTCCTTATGGCTTATTCGTCATAGGATAGCATGGAATACGGGTCGAATACCTATGCAAGTATTTTTAAGTATGGAAACGTCGCTCGCGTCGCAAGCAGCGCGGGGCTCGGCGCGTCGGCGGGTTGCCGTGCCCGAATATTGCCGATGAAAGCCGAATGCTTAAACCGAATACGTAATACACTAATAACAAATACTTTCAAGTAGGTATTTTAAAACCTGGTTTTCGACCCTGGTAGGTATTTAAACGTACTCGTACTTTGTACAATTGTAAAAACTGATATCCAGTCAAATCCGGTTAGACCAGAAAAGCCGACCCCAAGTGACTTGGGAATAAAGGCTAGGGAGAGGTAAGTTTGAAGCCCTGGTATCGAATTTTGCAATATATATCATCCCTAGTGTCGTGGCGTCGCACTCCCTCACTTGTACTTTTGTTCCCGCCGCCACGGTATTTATATATATATACTGTGCCGCCGCTCCCGGCACCGCGCGCCGCGCGCTGTAGCGATTCGCTCGGAGAAAAACGCGCGCGTTTTACTATGCGGCGTCTCGTGGCGTGCTTCAAACATTTGATCTTATCGCTCGCCGCCCCGCGCTAAGCTGCCGCTCACAGCGGCAGGGTCATGACCGGGCAGGAGTTTAATTTCATTGAATAACATTCGCGTAAACAGGAGACAATATTTGTAATTTATTGTCAGTTAATTACGCCCGATTACAGTAAATGGCAAAGAGTATATAAATGTTAAAGAAATGTGGAAGGCCATCTGTGAAGGAAATATTATAGTGCGCAAGTGTGTGTGTAATATCAAGTGCACTGTCTATTATTTGAGTCTCATAATCAGGTAGAACGGTAATCCGACACGACCGGAGAGATTAGACGCAGGACCAACGACTTTACGTGCTTTCTGAGGCACGGATTACCTAATATTGTCAAATTTCTAACTCCAGGCTTCGCCGCTGAGTTCGTCCCTTCTTAACCGCTATCCGTGCCACTGCTATTGAGATTTCTTGGCAAAAAATCCTAAATTTTTGTTGACCCAAACCAGGATTCGAACCCGAGACCTGACAGACAGCAGTGTACTTATAAATAAAACAAGTGTTAGTCATCAAGGTCCCAAGGCAAGTCGACTCAGATTTGATTCATTAGTAATTGGTAAAACGTTAGGCAACGGCTTGACACGAGAGACTTACGTAAGTATCTAAGGAAATATAACCATACTTACATACCTAATTATATTTATAATCCTTTTTTTTCCTTTTGTACATCAATCAAATAGGTAATGTAATTTATTGCATAATTAAGTCAATTATAATATATATACTTTTTACTACTGATTTTACTACAACATTTGGAACGAGAATCAATTACTTAAGACCTTCCTTCAATAGGTACCTCTTTTCCCAGTCATGCTGTATTTCTGAACTTATGTTTGGTATTGCATCATCCTAACTAAATAAATGCGAATGTGTGTTTGTTTATTCGTTACGCTTTCACGCTTTAACTACTTGACTGATCATCATTAAGTATCGCGTACACTTTTTCAGGGGTATAGGAAAGGACATAGAGTAGGTACCTTATATCTAAAAAAAGTTGCTATTTTTTTTTATTGACAAAATCTACATTATAGCAAGCGAAGTCGCGGCCAACACCTCGTCTACTTATAAAATGGAAACGGATTGAAACAGCGAAGTCATGTTTATATATTGCCCTGACTGACTGGTAGTAATATAGTATTAAAGTAATCATAGACTATATTTAATATAGATAAAACATAGTTTATATTTAATCATTGCTGGTACTAAAAATATCAACATAGCGGGCATCGGATTGCCATAGCACCATTTGAATGGAGTAAATGTGTCACAAGACGACATATTGGCACATTCTAATTTCGGAATAAGGAACCGTTCATAAAATTCTGTATGCAATGTTTGACAAACTAGCTGGTATTCGCAATATCGCTCGTGTTTTTTTTTAAATACTTATTTCATAACCGAATCAAAGCGATCTCTATTCTACAACAAAGTACGTCCAGTGGTTTATCTGTAAAAATGTTACAAATAGTTATATTAGTTTGAAGGTATCTTAGCTCGATCCTGTAATAATATTCGGTCAAGTAGACAGTAATTTTATAAATTTTAAGTACGTATCAATAAACCAATAATCTCCCATGAAAGTGTGTAAAACCCGAAACGTCGGGCGAATGAAATATTAAGATTATACATGATTATACCTATCGTAAAGTTTTGTTAGATTTCTTTCTTTTACATTAGGTACTCTGTTGTTCGGACCACTTCACAATAGAGTTTAGGATGATCAAAGCATTAGGTACTTCATGTTTTTTATGGTACTAATATTATCAATAATAATTAATTGGCCCGAAACATCGGCATAACTTACCAAAACATCGTTAATATCAATCGTATCAACTTCTCCAGCATGTATTGTTGAAAGGACGAAAGCGCCGAATACTTCCCTCGGCTGTGGAGGCAGATCATTAGCAAACCTCGCCTCTCCACTGGCTTGTATCTCAGCTTCCAGCTTAGATATCGGCTTGTTCAAAGGGTATAGTGACGCATCCGTTTGATAATCCTGCTTGCCTTTGGAAACTTTTCGACCAACAAGTTCGCCTCCTGATGTGTACTTGCTTAAGGCTGTCCCCTTTGAGCATATGTTCAGCACGAACTGAAAGTAGACGAGGATTAGGATTGTATTTGCAGCTTTATTATACGACGAATATTGTATGGGATTTGACCCTAGTGAATAACTGCGGTTGTTTGCCAAATGGATATAATATAGAAGATATAAGAGAGATAAACAGAAGTGTATTACATCCACATTTAACCAGCTCTGGTTTATGTCCCACGTATAAGAAGGCAAGTCTATTGCCATCTACAGGACATAGATCCAGACTCCGAGCTGCCACTAAATTATTTTGACAAAAAGCCTACATGACAGTTTGCTTAACACATGAATCGATACCCGTCTATTATCTACCCGTATCTATGGACTTAGTACTAATGCGGTATCGAAGCAGTAATTACCAAATATAACTGGTAGTTGAACATTTATTTCGCTTATTTAAGTGGTTACATCGCCCTGATGGATGTTGCGGATGCAGATTTTTCGACATCCGCGGATGCGGCTACGGATATTTGAAGACTCACAACCGTGGATGCGGATACGGATGCGGATATCCAAATCAATGCGGTAGCTCCGCAATTGCGGATGCGGATGTTGATGAAAATTGTTTATCTTATTTAATAAAAAGTCTAATATCACCCCCTTCGCAGGTTCAAGCCTGTTTTTCAAAGGTCCATAAATTAAACACATACTACTGTATAACTGATTTCTTTGTTATCGTAACCTACGCTATATCTGGATCCGCGTTGATTATTGCGGATGCGGATTCGGATGCAGATGTCCAAATCGATGCGGAAGCTCCGCAATTGCGGTTGCGGATGCGAATATTCGCAACATCCCTGATCGCCACTACTACGTCATCGAGTGTTGATCCACAAGTAGTTATTCCGAGTCTTTGTGTCCGTAGTTTGAATGTTTGTAATGTACCCCGCGACATAGGATTTGTCCCTTTTAAGAATTACTAATTATTAATTAATTTTGTTTTCTAAAATTAAAAATTTAAAAGCCCCCGACACATATTGAGGGAGTTGTGAAAAAAATGTAATCCGCCATTTTGTGACGGCGGCCATCTTGGACCGATTTTCACCAAAGATAACTAACAACACTCCCGACTAATTCACCTTTCAAATAAAAAAAACAAAATTAAAATCGGTTCATCTGTTCGGGAGCTACGATGCCACAGACAGACACACACACACACACACACACAGACACGTCAAACTTATAACACCTCGTCGTTTTTGCGTCGGGGGTTAAAAACATACATCTTTATAAAAATAGGCTTTACCTTATAAAACAATCCAAGTCCCAACTTCTTTCTGCATTCTATGGACGGTTCACCAGATATTTCAATAGGATTCAGTTCCGAACTCAAAACTTTGATACATTTTTGCAGAGTTTCATCAGTGAGTATGTTTTTTCCAACCAAGTACTCTTCGGTCTTCCTAGCATGGATGAATTTGGGAGCGATGTTTCCGTAAACAATACTAGCGCTTTGTATTACGTTGTTACTGCCCAATTCGATCAAGAATGCTGCGTTCACGATAGCTAAAGCATTTTGGTTGCGTGGCATTATCTGGAAGAGGATAATATTTATTGATAAATTAGCATAATTGTAAGGGCCTACTTCACGATTATTAAGTTGCAGTTACCTATATGAGATACATATTATGCTGTAACTCGTACTTAACTTGTTTCACGATCTCTAAGTAGCAGTAATATAAGATACATGTTTTGTTTGTACTTAATCTAACAAAAGAAAGACAGTACGTGTCTATGTCTCGAATAAACTTTTTGCTGGATTATTTTTAATCAGGCTTTAAATTAAATGTAATGTGGTACATATTACAAATGATATTTAACTCCTCTTACCGCCTACCCTGTTCAGAATTAAGTTTGGTATTACAAAGACATCTAAAAAATTTTTAATTAATTGAGGTACACCCAGATTTTGCCAGCTATAGTTTTAAGCACACGTTATAGGGGGCGAGCCTATGGCCTTTTACTGAGCAGAGTCCCAGCCTGCGTGCTGCCGCCGAGACTTTCATTTCAGAAGAAAATCCTTGTAATACCAAATCCGGGTGTCGAATTTGACATCTCATGCACAGCAGTCGCATACACTACCATTACGCCACCAAGGTGTCGTCCAATAATGCTTAAATAAATAAAAAACTCAATACCTTATAACTTCTAAAATAATGTTTGCTGCTTAAGGGAGGCAACACCACGTTCAAAATCAATACACCCTTCATATCGAAACTCAGGAAATCCTTCAACCTCATCGACGTCATCTGGCCGTTGCAGTTACCTTTGGCAGAAATAGGACAGTGCAAGGTTCATGAAACATTTATCAGCTAGTCCTAAGTAGTATTTACCAATTTCAATTTTAAGAGCCTTTACGCCTTGTGGCTTGCAATGGTTATGACATATAATATTTAAAAGTAAAATTAAAACTTTTAAGTAGATCGCTTCTACACAAAAAAAGCACTAAAATTAAAAATATTAAATTTCTCTCTCGGTCTTTTAACTTTATTAGTTAAAAGAACCTATTATTTTTTTTAAGATAAGCGTCGCCACTTGTTAGCCCGCTAAGTAAAAATTTAAAACCGCAATACTAATAAAAAGAATATTGATAATCCATATTTAGATGCGTGTCTTAAATTTCCGAGTAATAATATAGTAAAACCAAGTAATAATGATTCTGGGTTTTAATACATTACACAATATTAAGAAGTAAAAACATCTATTATCTATAATACATTTTTAACTTAGATTTTAGAATATTTAATATATTCTTAGACATTTTAAAAAGAAAATCTACGTTTACTAACCACATTTAATCTGTCAAGTTTTAGAATACGATACATAATTAAAACCTATTGTTTCTGGTCACTGGTGTACTGTGTTTCAAAATATTAAAACTTTATAATATGACACTCATTTGCGATGTTGCCTTTTCGAAAGACCACATGGCGGTAACACTCTTAAATGACACGGCATGCTCATTTAGTTTTAATCTATGAATTTGAGAGAAGCTATATTCTTAAAGTACTAAACCATTGAATTTTGAAAAACGGGAAAAATTATCAGCTTTGTGGTAAATTGTCGAAACTGATGATCGCTTCCAATACCAAGCGTACCGCAAGTGTGTACTAGGAAAAAGGAATTAAGAATGGGACCAATGGAATATAATGAAAAACGTAAGTATGTAAGGTTGATAATCTAAAATACTCTGATACCAAAATAGTTGAAGAAACTGAAGAATATAAAGAATATGTACTTACGGACTGTGATGTAGGCTCCGACGCATTCAAACAGAAGGAATATATCAGACTGATAAGTTGATAGCATGCGCTTATAAAACAAGTTACCAGCTATTGAGCCAATCTGTAATTAATAATATTTGGGATTAATCACAGCCTCAATGACTGAAGTGCGAAGATGGATATGGACGTTGACCAGCTTAAACGAGGAAGTGCCTCTATTCAACTAATCAAATCTAAAAGGCTAGCTATTTTATGTGCGCAATGTGAGGGAATGTGGTTTAATATTTCTCCAATAATAGGAGAGAATTCCTATAGCAGACCAGGTAATTGTACCTGGTGGATTATAGATGAATAATGACGTGGAATATTCGTGATGGCACTTATGATATTTGCATGAAGTAGTGGGGAATTAAATACAGCGTCATCTCTTTTTGTTTGTGGCACACAAATATAAATAAATAGCACACGACAAACCACTTTTTAGTAAAATTTACTTTCTATATAACTTAATAATATCCTTATAAGATTTGCTGTATTTTTATCGATTGCCAACTAACCTTTCTAACAGGAACATTTGCTACCAATTCTATATGTTTCACAAATTCTGCCAAGTATGCGAACTCGCTTCTGGCCTTCGAAATCTCCTTGAATATGTTAATAACATCTTCGAGAGAGATGTTAGCACCGAGTACCAGGTTTTGGTCGAATACGTAGCTTTTCAGTGATGAAATGTCACTTATGTCTATCAGCATCGTAGGATATTCGAAGTTTTCAACGATACCTGGAAAGGAAATACTATCACATGGCTTATGTTATCCGCATGGATCAAGAGTTGGGACAAAGAATATGACATTGCTTTGTTGATACCTATGCTAAAACATTTCTGTATGTTAAAAAGTAGGGTTTAAATGAGTTTTACTATAATGCTCTTTTTTTTCAGAATTTTAGTAATTTGAGAGTGGGCTTACATAATTATATTGGTCTTATCATGGTAAACTGATATTTAAGAGAACCAGTGAATTACTAACATATTTAGCTATCTATGTTTGTATATCCACTTATTCTATTGTTTATATATTATTTAAGAGCTTCTCTTAGGTAGGTTGTTTCAAAATAGTTATACAGTTGTCTACAATATTTAATACTGTGTTATTGTAGTATCAATATTTAGAAGATACAAAAAGAAATAAGAGGGTAGTAAGTTACTTTCGCAGAATAATTGTTTCCATACCTGCTCATTATGATCAAAATATCATGGACGAAAGATAAACCGAATTTGACCGTTCCTTCTGAAAAATTATATCCACAATACATCTGCCGGGTATTATGAGAATGATAATAAAAATAAATAGAAGACTTACTTTTACCAGTATTGCCATCTATAAACATATACGAATCGACGCCGTGCTTATTCAAAATATCAAAAACATCAACTTGCTGGTATGCTTTGAAAAATTTGTACTTTCCAAAGTCCAAAGCAATAGTACTGTCTGCCTTTATCTCTTCAATAACACTCCAATCACTGCACTCACTCTTTATAGAACATCTTCTTTCGCATGTCTTTCCGTTCTTCTTTCTGCAAATGCTAAGTTCTTCAATGTCATTGACTCTTTGAAGTAATTCTGGCGATGCGTCAACGGCGAATGATTGGATAGTGTCTAAAATAGGTCTGAAGCCTGTGCACCTACACGTGTTGCTAGCGAAAGACTTCTCTAACTCCGCCATCGTTAGATTCTTGTCCCGTAAGCTGTGCGAAAAATTTAAGCGTTAATGCGTATTTAATTACGCTCTCGAAAATGCAGAACTGATACTAATTGAACAGACAATTTTGTCAAAGTGATTGCATTAGTTCGAGCACGTCGTCTGTCTATAGGTCTGTTAACACCAAATACGGTGTCAATCCTATCAAAATCTTTTGATGCGGCCTGGGGTCTTACCTCCATTTAGCATTGTCATTATTTATGCGTGTGAACAAGATAAAGTTATACGGTCTGTAAAGCGCTAAAAAATAAAAATAATAATTATCATGGCCCTTGACCGTTAAAACGACCAACGGTACAAAAATTTTCAGGTTCAGCATGTCTTATTATAGATTTTTTTAAAACGCCTTTAGCGGAAACGTCAACGAAGTTACCACTTATAATTTTTTTTTTTTGATACAATGAAGGTAGTGTGTCTGACCACTTGCATCCGAAAAGACGTAGGAAAGCAAAAAATCTGCTAAAAATTGTGTAGGTTACCATGCGCCTACACATATTATTTTGCTGATCGCGAGGTTTACCCCTATAAATCGTCCCCTATTAATCGTATGCATGTTCTGTCTGGATAAAAGACATCTAAGTGACCGATGCAGTACCAATATAAAAGTAAGTATGAATCAACACAAGAACTGTACCTGGTTAAAAGCATAACCCATCCTGGAGTGCAGTACCCACACTGAGTGCCATTGAACTCGACTATTCGTTTCTGCACATCGCTGTATCCGTCTTTGCGACTACCAACTCCCTCTATCGTAGTGATCTCCCAGCCGTTACAGGAGAACACCAACACGAGACACTGGAGAAAATAAAATACGTAAAACATAGAAGCATATTTTAAACCTAGATGTAGATGTATAAACGGTATGTTGTATTTATATATCTATTCTTTATCTGTGTATCTACCTAAATCTACATATCGTGAAAAGGTCGATATATACCAAACAATAGACTTCAGCAGATTTTCAAAAATTACTTATCTACATAATAGTCTGTCATAGATTTATATTCTCGTTGTTCCAACGTTTATGTAAAATATAATGTTTATGTAATATGTATGTAAAGTCCATAAGTCCACAGTACGGATTGACATACACTTTCATCTTTAGCATTATCGATCTTGACTCATTGGTAATATCGCGATATTTTTTTGACCGATCCAATTTTCTTTTCCTTGGACAAAAGTTCCAAAATGTTTGAAATTGCGTTTTAACCCTAGTAAAATACCTTTTCTCTATACAAAATGCCTTTTAGCCTGAAAAAACGCCTTTTACCCTGGGAAATGGTTTTACGATGGTAAAAAGGTATTTTCCCAGGCTCAATCTGACCGTTACCTTGGTCTTTATGAATACTTACTGAGTTAACCGCGAATATCTCCACCTTGCTACTGGGATACCGCTTTGCGCGCACCATCACTATACAGGAGCCACATCCACCTTCATGGCACATTGACTTAGTGCCTGGCAAGCCTAACGTGTACCGGAGGTACGCGTTCAGACTCGTGTCCCGAGGAAGACTATTGTCCACTTCGAAGAAATAAGTTCAAACATAAGATTAGTATTTTGGAAAAAGAAATAATTAAGCGAACAAATTTGTGTTACGTCACTTGTAGGTACAAATTTTACAAAAGAGTGACACCACAAGTGACTATCCTTCCACTCCTGATGTTTAATGCGTTATATCTTAGTAAATTTTTATTGTTTTGTTAAAACAAAAATAGGTATCCAAGACTTTTTCTAATCTTAAAGATAGACTAATTAAAAGCACTTATTTTTAACTCTGTCATAATGCCTATAATGAAAGTAACAAATCCAAACCTATAGTAGGTTTTTTCACTATAGAGTCAATGTCTTTTCACTTTATTAAAAGTTTCAGTTTTATAATTAATTAGTTTTATAATCATTTATATTTATGCATGAATAACTTAAGGCCACAGGGATCAAACCATTGCATTTACGTCAATCAAGTTACGTTGGAAAATTGCGCAACGCGTAACCAAACAGTTTATAGGCAGACGATTAGGTACTCAAGAAAACAATCGTTTATTATATAGTTACTTTACCATACGACGTCGGTTGTCTTATCATTCACGTGACTATGGGACCATTGTGGTAATAGATTGTAATAATACTTCTAGATGATTCCATGTTTACTATAATTTTACTATCATTCGTGTGTACACTTATGACTTACGACGGCTGCTCAGGGATAGGCGGAGACTACAAATTTCCATTTGCAACATTGGTGTTTAGTTGATCGTTCCAATGAAACGTATGGATTAAAACGGCGTTTGCCAGGCATGGTACAAATTAGGCAAGAATGGCAGACAATTACTCGTCAATATACTAGATTGGCTATCTGTATAATCGCTTTAATATATTCAAAGTTTTGTTATAAGCGGTGTAAGCGGTAGTTATTAATGCCATTGAAAATTATATTTCCATCAAGTTAAAGCGGAGCCACCAGATCTATACGCACCGTGCATAATATAGGCTCTATTCCGAGCGACCTAGTCAATAGTTGAGAGTCCTACAGGCATAACCTGATAGACTTTGTGAGGCATCTAAGACCACAGTGTCGCCACTTTTTATACTTTTCAGTTCGGTACCCTTAGTAAGTATCAAGTTTTATTGCATTACATTTTGTCGAGACTGCTGTGCACGAATTCTCGGTTTCGATGCCCTGGCCAATTAAACAGTTTATAGGATTGTCTAATAATAAAATCTCAGTAGCACTATGGAATCTTGAACTGTGTCCGGTAGACGACTATGATACGCTCGCTCCTATTACGTCTGATCTAAAATATGGTGGCAAAATATATGCAAAATAAATATATGGATGGGAAAGTGAGGGTTTATACACCACTACTGAACTCTTAAGCGATAAAGGTGTAAGGCCATATACAGGGTGTCCGGTAATTAATGGATAACCTGGAAATGTCTTATAGTGGAACTGATGGCCGTTCAGAAAAAAATATGAAAAAAAAACTATCCTAACTACTACCTGAGATATGTTTTTTTTAATTACCATGTATAACTTTCTTGTATACTACGACCATAAATGATTGAAATCCATCGGTTTTTTGTTGTTTTATTATTAAACACTAATTATGCTAATAGATAGACAGTCAGATCAGTCACACAGTAAAAGTATGCTATGCTAATATAGCTTGCACATTGTTTTATTTTTTATTATTATTTTTTGCTTTTTTTCTGAACGGCCTTCAGTTCTACTATAAGACATTTCAAGGTTATCCATTAATTACCGGACACTCTGTATATGTATTTAATATTTTTTTATAAATGTGTTCGCAAAAGATGTCTTATTAAGCAGCCTTTTATACCATGCAAAAAACATAATTTCTATGAGTAAATTACAATGTAAATTAATAAGATGAATATTAAGTGGTTGCTAGACAAAATCTAAATAAAACAATATGGAAAGGAAATCTGTGTTGATATTTATTAATCGGATGGCACTGTGATGTGAAATTTAATATCGAAACCAGTATTGCAAATTAATATGACACAAAAATTATCTGGTGAATCACTTCAATTTTATATAGGCACTTACTATTATCTATCTATATTAGTTGTTCTAAAGCTGGGTGTTAGAATTATTTGTATCCGTTGTTTCAAATATTGTTAATTTAAGTTCTTTTAGTTGAGCTCAAGTTTTTTTTATTGCCGCTATTGGCAGACGAGCCAGCGACTCATCTACTGGTACGTAATACTAACCGCCGCCCATGAACAAGTAGTATTGGTAGTCTAGTAATGTCAGAAACCTACACAGCTAAGACACTGCCAACTATGACATAATACTCTCTTTAAACCTTGTTTGAAAAAGGACGAGTCATAGTGCTCTGGAAATTTATTCCGCGGCGGTTTGTTTATTCAAAAGCGTGAAAGTGAAAGATATGAGTACGGCAAGACTATTGTCAACAATACAGATTTTAAGCTTTTCAGAATAAATACCTTGCCAAGAAAGATTAATTATTACTTATGTAATATTATATTATTATAATATATTATATATTATTATATTAATAATAATTATATTATTCCAATATATTATAATATTCCAAGCTGCTTTATATTAATTTTATTAAAGCGTTACAAATATATTTGTTCTCGATTCATATTTTTTTAATTTTAGTTTTAATTCGTTTTATCTGTTATAAGACTTATATTTGTGTTAGAAGTTATCTTAATACAGTAAGTTATTCATAGCGGAGTAGTAACGTTGTGTCAATATTTACCGAAAACAGATCTGTGGTAAATACGTGTAAGTTACATGGAATAATTAAATGAACGATCGTAATCTGGTTCGTACAACAACGCCAATATACTGAAATTTTGAAACTGTTTAGCCAGTTTATCGGGTTTTAAGGTAATTAACCTGGAACCACGATAAGCTTGTTACACAGTGTTTTAATTGAAGTATATTATCTGTTGTTCAACGTACGTTCGTAAAATATGGTATTGGTTTTCCTGGAATTACATGCAATCAAGACTTTGTTTTTGGCCTTCCAATCATAATACCGTGATCAAAAGGCCAGTCTAAAATACAAATAAATAAAATATAAGTTTTATATAATAAAATATAAATTTGTAATGTCAAAATGATATTAAAATGATATACTTATATCATATTTTTTAATTTGTTTGTCTGTCTGTCTGTTTGTTCCAGCTAATCTCTGACCGCTGTACCGATTTTGACGGAACCTTTTTTTGGCAAATAGCTGATGTTATAAAGGAGTAAAGTGTAAATAAAATTGGAGTCGCGGACGAAGTCATGTGTAACAGCTAGCTCTCATATAAAAATTGATCAAAATACAGCTTCAATTTGGTTTAAGTTTTTCATCTTTGATACCAATTTGTGCTTTAATAGCTCTAATGTGTTTTTCTGTTAACACATATGACTATACATTACAATGGCACTTAATCATACCTACGGTAAATCTTCACTATGGCATTTTCTGAAATTATCTTTGGCGAATTTTTTCTTAATATTAGTTTTGTACCGAGACTAAATTAATTATAATTAGGTACCAGTAGGTACAAACTGGTACGTGATAAAAACTGTAAACAAGTATAAAAATTTGAAAATGAACAATCAAAAAACAAATAAAACAAAAAACAATCAATTATTATTACTTAGATATTTTTTTACGCTTATAAGTAAGTAGAATTTTCTTTTTAAATCGTGGATACCAATTTTGAAAAAACTTTAGAAACCGTCTCATATGTTAATAGTTATACCTACGCAGTCATACAATACAAAAAAGGTAAACTCATATAGGTGTGTATGTACTTTTATAGTCGTCGACTTTAGAACCTCCTAGTTTTTTGCCGGCCAAATAATCTTTTACAAATTCATTAGATGACTTCATTTAGCAATCTATATCGTGAGTTTATAAGTAAAAAAAGAATAAGAGACTTTAATCATAATTGCTTAAAAATAAGCGTCGGTCTTCATAAAATCATAAAACATTTAAAGGTCAACGTGTGCACTTCTACAATAAAATTCGAAGCGATATTTATAATTTGAATCGTATTAGATTAGGTATATGAAAAGAAAATATTACTTCTTTAAATACTTACTATTTTCAATACTTATTACGTGAGCACCTGTGTTTGTTACTATTTGTATCTACCAAATTTATTAAATATATCTGCTTTTAATTGTATACATACATATTTATAGTAAAAAACACCCGCCAGCCCGTATATTAAAAAAATATGTACTACTTATATAATATACCTATTGTATTCCATCAGCGATTGAAAAAGTGAGTTTTTTGGTTGCTTTTCTCATGTTTTGTTTTTTTTACGTGAGGAGTTCTTTGGCGCTACCTCTCCGCGGGGCGACGGAGAAGTTATGTCGGGCTCACCGGGAGAAAGATACCCCGGTAATACCGACTAAACCTACCACGGTGTTCCTCGACATAACCATAGACGGCGGGACCGCGCGAATCGCTTTCATATGCAGTCGCGACCCCGCCGAGGTTTCGGCCCGCGCCGTGTAAAACGGCAGGCCACTACATAACACTTCCTCTACTATCCCCTTGTGAGGGGACAAAAAACACGACTCAGAGGCGCGCGTGGAAACACGCACGCCGCCTCTCGGACCTGGCGCTGATCGGGTGGCGAGCAAGCCCACGCAGCCCACCACCCCTAGGTCAAATCTCAGGGTGGCTGGAGGTCATCTCGCGTCCTCCGGCGCCCAATTCTGCGGTTGGGGAGAGGATTTAAGAGCTACCTCTCCCGCTCCACCGCCTCCTTGATGGACATGACTTTCTCACAGAAGGAGGCGACGGCGTTCCACGTCCGCTCGCTCCGGACCATAGATTGAACCACGGCCAGGAGCGAGAGGGCAACCATACCGACTGCCGCGATCAACTCACGGCGTTGCGATGCCCAGGCGGTGCAATCCGCCAAAGTGTGCAGCGCCGTGTCCACAACAACATCGCGGCAGTCGCCGCAGTGATGACATCCGGGCGTCTCCTGCCGGCCTATGCGACACAGGAACTGGCGAAAACAACTGTAGCCAGTCATTACCTGTGTCAGCCAAAAGGTGTGGGCGCCAAACCGCCTCTCCAGCCACTCTTCAAAAACGGGCTTTACCGCCATGATCGTGGCGTGCCCGGCACTGGGTTGCATAAGTCGTTCCTTCCATTCGTCTACCAGCATCTGGCGGAGCTCGGTCCGTGCTGCCTCTAGAACAGTAAGAGCAGGTCCTTCGTCCCGAGCTACCGCTTCCTGGTGCAACGGTAGAGCGACGCCAGAAGCGCCGCTTCCAGGTCCCATGGCATCCGGTGAGGAGGCTCGCAGCCTCGAACAAGATCGTGCGGTATCCTCTAATCAACCTGACGGCCATGGCGCGCTGTGGCGCACGAAGCGCCGAATTGCTCATGATAACCTAACCTGCTTAAACTATTTTATTTTATTATTTAACTTTGCCTGTTGTTATTTTTTTTTATGTGTGTAATCCTTTAATTTATTTTATGGTATTTGAAAATCATATTACTGAAAGATCCATAACTACAAAGTATAGTCTGTCAAACAATAATAAAATAAGTAAAATTTTAATGATAAGTTACAACACATACATGCAAACGATATTATTGGCAAAAAAACATTATTTATAACAGATAAACCTTTTCACCATAATATATTAATGCTCATTGTTAGACGCTGTAGTTAAAATTCCTTTGAAAATTATTTGATAAATTAATTAATTTTCATAAAAAACGACGTTTTGACGTTTTCAAATACTTAAATTATGTCTTCGTACTATCCACAAAATATCAAAATAAGTTTATTTATATTAAGTACTCAATATAATAGCTCACCCTTGCATTTCTGTCCGTTGACCGTAAACTCAATAGCAGTTGCCATGACTGACACAACAGTGCACTTCAACTTTAGTAGTGTGACTGCGTTTCAGTTGTTATGTGGACTCATCATATCACCTTGACTGAGTCATTGCTGTAGCGATATAAAGCTCCACATACACGCTCCGTCTTACCTGTAGAAGAACATACTTACCAATTTTCGGCAGTAAGCGCTTGCTTGAAAACCCTCTTAATTATACATGCATACTTATTAAGCGTATATTGTGTACTAACTACTGAATCCAAAAAACTTAAGCGTTCCACGGACGACGTACAGTGCAGCGGTGGACCGGAGAATTTGACTGACATTATAGAATAAGTATATGAAATCTCATGCAATTATGCAAACGCAGGACAAGCACAAACAATCGCTACTATAAAGAACAGTGCCAGACTATTCAGTTTTCTGTCCGTTGCAAAAAAGATCGTCGTCTGCTGAACCATTTATGGCTGGCTTTTTGATGAGTTTCAGCTCTTGACTCAACTCGAAACTTTTGTTCCTTTATTGTACATTTCTTAAAACAGCTGTAGCTGTAGCTGTAGCTATGGAAAGTTGTGGTACATCTTTAGGTTCGGCGTATGTTTATGTTTACTTTAATCGGATTAGCGATCTGAGTTCGACTAGGAAGGGAATAAAAGGAATTAGTAAAAAGCTATACACGGTAAACTAAAGCAAATTCCGTGGTTTATGAATGCACTTTTTTGTTTAGACTTTGATTTGTAAAGAATAAATCTTAAAATAATCATATTTAATAAATTTGTATTATAGACGATGTGAAGAATATATTAAATGGAATGTAAAACAAAACATGTATACCTATAAAAATATTTGCATATGAGAAAGTACATCATTGAACTACTAACGGAACTAGCATAACATGTAAGAAAAATAGACGTTTGATAGTAAATTTTTCTTAATTGTACCGACATGCGACAGTACCATCCGAGACGAGAGAAATCCATTTCTATGCAGACTTTATATTTTTAGTCATATCTATTACTTATTATCGAACACAGATTGTTATCATTACATATATATATATAACAAAACAATATATATTTATATAAAATAGGCAAAGACACAACGGTTCAGTGCCTTTTAATACGCCGAAAGGTATTCCTTTTTTTTAATTTTGTTTACTTGCTGTTGACGAACTTTAGTATTATCTATAGTTTCTTGGAAACAGTTAGTTTCCTTTTTATTTTTTTAATTAAGTATAATGGTACTGAACTGTTTTTCTTTGCCTATTTTCATAAATATGTATTGTTTTGTAATATCTATATGTAATGAGTAATGACTAATTATTTGAATTATCATTACATATTATATACTCTGTCTACGATTATAGGTAATAGATATGCCTAAAGTAAATAAGACTGCATGCTAAAAAGTAAAAGTATATTCTCAAATATACAAAGAAGAATATAAAAGAGTAAAAAAATAATGTTGGTAAAATAAATTCATGTTTTCCTCAAATTTTCAATGATTAAGAGAAGGATTAGGTGTGGTTGAATTTCGACCACTGGGTGAATACTAGAAGCTACCTAAATAATAATTATTAGAGAACGAATATAGTCTTGCAGGGCTTACAGTTTGAGTTATCTGAATGATTTTATATAAGTTTGTTTGTTTACATATGTAGATTGGTCACTGCTGCTTGTAAATTACTCTTTTAAAATATTTGTATAGTAGGTATGACCTATTTTTAGGTGTTAGGTACGATGAATTGAGAATGGACAAAAATTCACAATAATAAGGAAAAATCCTTGGACAAACGGAGCTTAGGTACGTACCTACTATCGGACATGAGATCCGAGTTAGATTCTCAGTACTACTGTGTCTCTAACCTATTCAATTATTTAATTTGTATACGTGACGTCACATTTGGTGAGATGGCTACACTATTGTTAATTATATTGCTGCCATATATTCCTGTAAAATATTACCTACCCCTTTATTTTCTTAAGATAAATTTAATATAAACTACTTTGTCATTACGATAAATCAATAGAAACGCTGCTGTCATAGTTGTAAGTTTTGTTAATAAAAAATCTTACAAATTGTAGTTCGGTCCGCCTGATTGTGTTATAGCTTGTAATAGGTACCAGAGGTATCAGTCACATTTCATCGACCCTATGATATGTCCTCTAAAGGAATTGAAAATTGTATGAACGAAAAAGAATGAGGGAGATTAGTATGCGAGTAATGAACTCTTACTAATTTAACGAACCGAAGTAACAGTGTTATTACACTTACAGTGGATTGCTGTAAGCAGCAAACCGGCTCTTTTATGCAGTCTCCATATACATAATTGGCAACGACTAGAATAATGCCTGTTTCGCGACGGGCTGTACAAACATTCGAAAAATAGATAAAAGAATACCCAGACTCGGCAACTACATGTAGATCAAACAATATGTTTGCACCGAGTCCACAACACACGGCGCGCGGCGGCGGCGCGCGGCGAAAGTGACGAGTTGTCCGTTCGCTTAAAACAGTAGGTATGCCATTCGTGCAGCCATGTTAATTAAATAAATTAATGTACAAGCATCGATCAAATATATATTTGATCGATGTGTACAAGTAATAAAACTTATAATTATATATGGATATTTAATCGGAAATAGTTATTTATATTGCGTGTTGCACGTTTATTTGTCATTATTCTATTCTGCTTATTGTTTTACATTTATTCTGCGAAATAACTACCTAACTGATTTGTTATGCAATATTTATTTTAAACTGTTTTTCGATATTTACTTTTCGTTATATGTATATCTTTTTTGTATGTTGAAGTAACCTTTTGAATATACTCATTGCCTTTTCTTTCTTTCTTGATTTTCGTCCTGGCTTCGCACGTGTCGTACAAAACCATAACAAAATATACACCTGAACCTTCCTCATGAATCACTCTGTCTATTGTTGAAAACCGCATAAAAACATTTAGTAGTTTTTGAGTTTATCGCGAAAAGACACCGACAGAGTTGTATAAGATGTAGTCATACTCATAGTGATCGCGATATCTAGTGATCTATTAATATTAGAAATAGATTTCCATTAATACATATATTTATAGTCTATGTCCTCGAGAGACAAGGCGAAATGTATGTAATAAGCCTATTGCTGCTCTATCTGGCTAAGTTTCTACTTAGAAATGATTCAGTGAAAAACGCAACAATACTTTGTATTACCTAGAAATAGCAACCTCGTGAACAGCAGAATTCTTTGCGACTGTGCCACCGAGTCAGTCATTGTTCATATGTAGTAATTGGTAGATACGAAAAAATAAAGCGTTGTGATTTAAGTGGTTGCATCGCCACTTCCGCCATGCCGAGTGTTGTGGGTTTGATCCACACACGGGACAAAAATTTGTGTGGTCCACAATTAGCACGTCCAAACAAACAAACAAACTCTTCAGCTTTATAATATTAGTATAGATGCAGACCAAATCAGGTACCTGCGTCAGCTATTGTTGCAGTTTAATTTGCAAATTCTCGCAGGACCTATATGGTATGTGTGCAATTACAACAGGTGAACTGCAACCTACTACGAGTATATCAGATACTATATCACCAAACAAAACTTGTTTTAGCTTTATTTGGTGATATTATATACAACAATTACCGTTCACCTGGGGTAATTGCTCTTTTCGTCATCACTTCATATTACATAATAAAGTATCTACCCCGCCGCGTCTGTCTGTCTGTTCGCGATAAACTCAAAAAATACTGAACGGATTTTGATTGATTGATGATTTCATGATTTGATTCATAAGAAAAGTTTAGGTAGATATATAATTTGTTTAGGTTACGCGCCGGGTCGGACCGCTAGTAATCAATATAAATAAAAATAGACAAACAATCGAAATCTCTTTAAAAATATATGTATATTATTACAATCACGGATTTATATTTAGAGGAATGCAACATCCTTGACCTGTTGAGGTACGAAATCTACCGTAGCCCACAGATAATGATACGAGTAGTACCCAAGTGTACCTTGTGGCATTTCAAAGGATCACGTTATAAATAATATTTTTCTTATTATTAAGCAATAACGTTACACAAAGTTTTCATTACTTGGCGATGGCCAAGTCATTGCAAAAACAGTCTGTTGGATATTATTTTATTAATTTATTTTTAAAACACGAAAGTGTTTTTTTTAATTAAATAAAGCACTGCAATAATAATAAGTTAGCATGTAAAATTAAATGCACTAAGTAACACCACGACGAACTCCACGAGACAGGCCTGACCTAGTGTGGAGTTCATTAGTAATATTCCTTTTTCTTATAACAGGTACCTACATCTAATTAATAATATGTTTATATACTTAAGTAGAATTATAAGGAATTGTAAAACGTGAAATTACAGAAATTAATAAATTTCAAATGTAAAATTTTTCTTTAGTTGGTACAATGGCCCAACGTATTGACTTTCATTACAGATGTTTAAAACAGCTGATGGAAAAATAATGGAATAATTAACCATATGTCTTTATGTAGTATAGTAGAGGAGTAGGGAGGGGTATACTATACAAAGAACTATTGGCCACCTTAATTTTAACCTTAACGTATCTAGGTAATGCCGTTTACCGATATATTACACAATGATTTTAGTATAAGATCATAGTGATATATCTCTACTAATATAGCAAAACTGAAGTTAGTTTTTTGTTTGAATCGCTGTTCCATAGACAAGCGCGTTTACCGCGCGTTACCAGTTGGATTTAAAAAAATTAATTGCGTTTGATAGCACAATTCTTAAGGAAGGTTATCTATACTAATATTAAAAAGAGGAAAGTTATTTATTAATTTAAAAACTACTCAACCCATGTTTTAAGTGCTCCGTATAGATTTATTCAAAATAGACAGATAAGTATATATTTTGGTCTAAAATTATAACTAATGCTAAGCCAATGAACTAGTGATAAGAATGGTGTAACATAACAAACAGTTTGCCATCAAAAAACAGTGCAAATATCAAATGACATTGTAAAACAAAACACGTTATAAACGAACTAAGTGTTTTGTGTCGGTGATAGGAATGTGGATGCCCTTGAAAACTGAGGTCGTCCTTAACACTGTATGAGCTTGTTGCAGCACTACAAACGAAAGAGCTATTTTAGTACCTACTGCCATTAGATGTACTGATAGCTTTGCCGTAACGCCATCGCACTGTGTTTTAGAAACCGAAAAAAGTGACATCGTCTTTTTATTACAGTTTCATAAAAATTAGGTCAAAAGAAACGCGAGAGTAGAATTCCCAATTTTCTAGTGTGGCTAAATCAGAAGATAGGTGCTTTGGAAAATTCGTCATTTTTCAACCGGATATTCTGCAAAACATTAATTAAAAATTACCATCAACTACGCACAATTGGACGTAGACTTAGTAGACTACTTATCGATTTTGAACCAATTAATAGCACTCGAAGTCCATATCTAGCCGCAGACCTAATGATCAGACTAATCACACGGATGATTGAATCAAACACTACAGTAATTAAAGTTCCAAACCGTAAAAAAATTGTAAAGTACTGGATCACTCCAGGCCTTTTACGTTGTATGCGGCATAGAGATTATTTAAATAAAAAATCAAAATATGACCCTGATAACACTAGGTATTTTAAAAACGACCTTTACAAGATACCGAAATTACTGCAGCAAGCTAATAAAGCAAGCGAAGATTAGCTACGATAAGGCTTGCATTACTGATGCAGGTACTGACACAAAGCAGTTGTGGACGGCCTTCAACACCATAACAAATAGGGTCAAAAAACGGGCTGACCAACACGAACTGCTTACAATATCTTACACTCTACTTCAATCAGTTAACGTAATAAATAGTTTCTTTGCAGACATAGGGAAAAATCTTGCTGAAAAGATTGCTGCCACAAACACACCAAAACCACCGTCGACACTCACACTTAACACCTCACAATCAATGGTCCTTCTAACCACAGATGAAGCAAAGGTCGGAGATATAATTATTGGCCTTCGTAATGAATGTGCCTCGGGATGGTGCCGAATATCTACCACACTCTTAACAAAACACCTTGCATTAGTTGTTCCACCTCTAACTTGTATCTGTAACCTCTCACTGCAAACAAGACAATGCCCCACCGCATTCAAAAAATCTATTATTCACCCAATTTATAAGGATGGAGACAGAAGCAACTACAGACCTATAGCTGTGTTGCCTACTTTATCTAAAGTACTTAAACGAGTTAGGAATCGCAGACTCGTTGATTACTTGACCAAGTACAATATCCTTTCACCATCACAATATGGTTTCAGAGTTGGCAGACCAACGTCCAATGCTGTTCATGACCTGACAAACCATTTACCATTTAAACCATTTATTTTCGTTATACATACATACATATATACAAGATGATTTTATTTTATTTAATAAGTATTTTATATTGTCTTGTCTTCCATGATTTTATGGAATCTTGTGGTGTTGATTCTTTTCATATGAAACTGTGAAATACCAAAGTATTCTTATTATATAAGTTAGCGTATGTACTTTGAATATTATAAGTACCTACCTAACCAATATTCTGTGATTCCAATAATAAATAACCAACATTCTGTTATTTGACTCCACGGTACCTAGCTATCTATTATACAAATAGTTTGGAAGAAAATTGTGTTAAGTTTCTTAGTAGGTATAATCTCTGAGAAAAGCCCAGGAGGAATAACTCGAAATTTAGTAATTGTAAATTAGAAATATACTACATATTTACTATGTAGATCAACAACTTCCATATCTATTGTTTTACATAATATCTCGTACTAATATTAACAGTGCGAAAATCGTTAAATTTAAAAAGACAAATGAATCACAATTTTTTTTATTCATGCCTCGTATTGACTGTATTTTACCATAGTGGCAAAGAATATCAACTATTGTGCCATAAACTGTTGCTTGACAAAATATCCTATGATATTGTTAATTAATATATTTCATAAGATTAATAAATGGATTTTGTAAAAATAACTGTTTTAATTTAGAGCCTTTGCTTTAGATACTCTGAAAAGAAAAATAGTAGGCGGATCAAAAACAAGGCAGGGGCCTTTCCCGCGTAAATTACTATTGAGATGTTTTTAAATCTTTGCTTAATGTACTGAAATAGTGCTATGACAAGCATGACAAAGCAAGACCTCATTACAGGTGGCTCATAAATACAAATTTAAGTACTACTATAATAATAATAATACAACTTCAACTTTGGATGCGGGCTAGCTCGCACATACTATAGATAAACGTATTTCGCTTTTTCTGACAAAAGTGTGGCTAATATTTACTAATGTATGTATGCGATGTAGCTAATAATAGCTACATCGTATTTTTTACATTTACACACATAAAAGTTTGCCTACCTAAGTATATAGGCAAACTTTTATTTAGGTTGTCCTAATTAGATATATTCTACATCATTTAATTATTAGCCATTAGCCACAATGCAGGGTGTATGTTTAGACATAATGTAGTTTATGAATCGTTAAGTTAATATGTAGTAGGTACATAGCACATAATGCTATATATCTACTACATATTAACTTAACAAAAACTAACTTTTATGTATGTAAATCATTGATGTACCTATAAAAATCCTAGATACACAATTGCATACGAATGTAACACTTTAAACTGTCCCCATTAGTTGCTTATAAGTAGTTATATTAACTATATAAACCTTCATTAATGCAAAATAAACCTTACCGCTTTAACGTAACGTTGAATAGGTATACAAGGCTATTAAAAAAAGTAATAAAATTTTATAAGCAGAGATCGCCGATAGAATAAGGAATGGATGGAGTCAAATATGGCTTTTACAAATATAAGTTAATAATCTGACGTAATTATGCAGAGTTTATAAAATGCATATGAATGTGTGTTATAAATACATATGTGCTTTTACTTTTACCTGTAGGTATTTAACCAAGGTTGTGTCCTACGATGTTCAATAAAATGAAACTAATAAACTGCCATTATCTATACTAATATTATAAAGCTGAAGAGTTTGTTTGTTTGTTTGCTTGAACGCGCTAATCTCAGGAACTACTGGTTCGAATTGAGAAATTCTTTTATTGTTGGATAGCTTATTTATTGAGGAAGGTTATAGGCTATATAACATCACGCTACGACTCACGGGAGTGGCGCAGTAATTATAAACGCGGGTGAAACCGCGAGCACATCTAGTAATTTATATATGGCAGCTCTTAAACAGATGGTAGAAAAGCTTTTATTATTTTACCAGACAACAGTAGTACTTATTTAACAAAATAGACAAGACAAGTAAAATATTTGTAAAATAGCACGTTTTTAATATAACAGTAATAGATAATTAATACGCACGTAAATTATATTACGAGTATGTTTCATTGATGTTCATATACCTGGCTGCTCGACTTTGAAATTATACGTGTTTGAACATTACGCGACTGATTACACTTACAAATTAAAGTAACATAAAACAATAAAATGAAAAAGAAATAAAGATTTCAAACTTGAAATGATAGGACATAATAAGATTTTTAATTTCCTTGAAATAAATTGAGTTAATTGTATAATCTTCTTTTCGACGGATTTTAATTTTCCGTATCTTTCTTTGTTATATACTTAATGCAATCTTATCATGATATATCTCTCGGTAATAGATTTAATAGTATCATTTACATGATTGTTATTTGTTAATATGGCACTTTGAAGAATATAAGCTGACTCCCAAAAAATATGATAATAATATGTGTTGTTGTTGCTGTACTTGCTTGTGGTCGTTGCTGTGCTATGACGGATATCCATTTTGCACATCGCACGGGATCTCGAGGAAAGCTAAAATCCAACATAAGTATGTAGATACATTTTATAAATATCCCACTATAAGGGTACCGTGAGGACAATTTCAAATATATTTTAACGAATACTTTTATGTTTTGCAATAAAACAAGTCTAGTAATAAATTATATATATAATCGCATTATCATTTTAAACCAAATAAAATATATTTATTTCTAAAAAGTAACAGCGTCTCCATTAATATTAGAACAGAGTCAACATGTAACCCGAACTAATCAAGTGAAAATACCATAGTATGAATAATGCGTTTAGTCACAGTACATAATTAGTTTAGTAAGTGTTCGTTTAAATGAGTCGTGTTATATGGTCGCTCTTTGTTACGAAATAAACAAAAATAAAATATTTTACGTTGATTCCTTGGCGCAATAATCAGTATTATACAATAATATAATTATAATAATAACATTATTACTTATTGAAAATATGAAACACCGTCCTTTTTTAGTGCCCTGGAATTGTGATTTTACAAGTTTCAAACGAGCTTTGCGGCATGTTTACTCTCAAAGCGATTGAACGGTACTAAATTAAATGAGCACCCACATGTTCAAGTGGGTGCTTATTTGGTGAGGACGTTTTTTGACTCTGATTGTGTATCTACGATTTTTATATATCAATGGTGTAAATGTAAAAATACGATGCAGTGAATACAATAGCTTATTAGCTACATCGTATTCAGTGCATACCTATATTATCGACATTTAAATATGCAATTAACGACTTACTATTATTATTGATAGCCCAATGTCTGGTCAATGATTTAAAATAACTTAATGAAGAAATAGTTAATATATATTATTGTTAAGTACTTGCAAAGTTCTTAACCTACATATAATATGAACCTTAAGCATAACATAATTATTAACTAATTGCTAAATAAGCACCCAGCTTATCTGCTTATCCCAGAAAATAATTTATAATTGCGGGCTATTTACTAATTAGTTACATAAGTACGTATATATTACATTTTTATTAAGTATTACTCCTTATTTTAACTGGATAATTAGGTAATTATCCCAATATTTCGTATAAATACATCGTTGACCTACGTATTTCATTCAGTACCTTCGTTGATTTCACCAACAGTATTTCGAGGCTCTATAAACAATTTCCACTGCTTGTGAAAAAAAGTATTTCCAAATTACATTATGGAAGACATCTATCTTATCACTGTTGAGCTCCTAAATATTGATAGTGGCAAAAGTGCAGGCGTACGTCGCAAAGGTAAGATAAGGTTTCTATGTATAATATGTATGTATTTACAAAAAAAAAAGTATATATGTATGTTTATCCATTGTCTAGTACCCATAGTACAAGCTCTGCTTAGTTTGGGCTGGATGGTGTTGTGTGTATGTAGTAGAATATTATATTATATTATTATTATTAATCACTTTACGTGTAATTTTACTAAGGCGCACATAAACAATAAATTATAATAAATTAACATTGCTCATTGAATTTTAAATATAGTATGCTTTAGTGAAGTCAATTTTAATTATTTAGACTTCTCTTATCATTTATTCTAAATGTCTAATCAATAACTAATTGTTTTACTTAAGATCAACATGCAATCTGATCTGTATATATTTATCTACATAATAATAATTATGTTAGTAAGGAAATAGATATTAGCTACTTATAATAATAATAATAATATTGGACACGATTTTAAATATAGGTCTCACATTTTATGTACCATACCTATGTTTATACCTCTGTGATAGAATGACAACTCTAGCAAATCTTTATTATGAACTAATTAGGTTATATCGTTACATAGGCTTATAGGCGCTCATAGCCAGTTGCACTCACTGATCGGTAAACGATTAGCGAGATATATATAGATAGGTGACAGCTTAGTGGTATTTCATCTGAGTGTCTCCATGCTTCGGAAGGCACGTAAAATGGTCGGTCCCGGTTGTTGCGAAATTGACAGCAGTCGTTAAGCCATGTCAGAGGCCTACGGGCGGGCGGCTTGAACAACTCTTGGCAACAGGTTGGCCACTAACCACACGAAAAGAATAAGATAGGCTTATTTAAGCAAATTGATGTTGATTGTCATACTTGGTTCACATACTTCTGAACCTAGAAAACTAAGTATCCAAGTGCGTAATTGCAATTGGGTACCTTAGTAAATTATGAAAAATATTAAGTGAATCTCCAATTTGCATACTTAAATATTTTTGCTTTATTTCAGATATAAAAGGAACGCCATATGTAAGAATGGAGTCCTTTACACCCGAGTTTGAGGACATGAAATCTCCAATTCGGTCAGCTAAAGAGACAAAAGCATCAAAACAAGTTGGGACCCCAACAACACGCGATATTAAAGGTGTTAATTTTCTTAAAAAAAGACGTATTAACTTTGATCTAAGCGTAGATTTTGATGAAAAGGATGCACATTGAATCCTGGTTCCAATCTTGTTGGAATTTAATTTTGTATTTTATTGCAATGTGATCTCTGAGGGAATTGCGACGAAATCTGGTTCTAAAGAGATGTACCTACCTAAAGAAAATTGCACTGGCAAATTCATATTTGCTCGACAAATATGACTTGTCATACCTAATACTATGAACATATGTACTTATCATATTATTTAGTCAATGTGTTATCAACTGATAAACAACCAGTTTATAAGTCGTTAAGGAAAATAATAAAAAATTAATGTGTTGTGTAACACTTACTGTTTATTTTGAGTGGGTTTCCAACCCAATAATATTTAATGCGTATTTTTATATATTTTTTAAATATGACTTTGTTACGACATCTCTAAACTTAAGTATTTTATTTATGTAGCTATGTTATTTTAATGTTTAAGTACTAAAATAAAGCCCTATATGGTTTGTTTTTATCGTAAATGCATGTATTCAATTACATTATTTATTTAAATAAAAAGTATGTTAATTTAAATATTTGACTTTAATTTAAAATTTCACCCTGAACCTAATCCTAGCTTGGAATCATACAGCACAAATATCGTTAGAAAGAAGATAGATACCTACTAGAAAATAAAGTGATAATAACTTCGCGTTGCTGCTGTCGACAGAAGTGAAAATGCACATTACAAAACTGTGTGCTATATACACTATTAGGTATATGGTTGAATCAACTATTTTTTGTTTTAGGCTGGCCCTAGTATTTCATAATTTTGTATACATATTCAAACTAAAGCAGGTCGATTACTTTTAACAACGCCAACAATAAATTAGATAGATAAGAAATAATGTTATATATATATTACAGAAGCTTTTCATAAATTTTCTAGTATTTTTACTTGGTGACCCAAAGGACCACTTTGATCTCCTATATAATTATTGACTGTCCCAACAGCTGTGTTATAGGAAATTGTACTCTGGTTTAAAAATATCGTATGGGCGTTTTATGATTAATACATGTATCAGTAAAAGTAAGGTCGATAAATTACAAATATCGTGAAATCAGATTGGTAATAAAAGTGATTTTTGACGAATTACATCGTAATAAGGTGTCCTAAAAGAACAGGGCAGGTGACATCCCCTGACTTACCTATTATAACGTACAATTTAGTTAAAGCGAGACAGTACTACGTCTGATCTAACCAATGACAAAATGTTCTGAGTGTCGCGTAATCGAATCTATGCGTCTTGTTACCTACACATCGTGCAGCCATTTCGTCCGTAACAGGTGTTTTAATTGTTAGTGCGCTGGGTGACACCATATCTTCGTAAGTTGTTTCACCTTTTCATGTATTTTGAAGCATAATACAATAGAAATATGTTCTTATAAGATTTGTCAATTTACTGTTTTGTGATTTTTTTAGATAATGTACCTAGTAGTAAAAAAATATATTCTGTGAAATGTCTCTTAAGTCACCAGTCCCCTGTGTTTCTGTTTGGGTGACCCAAGAGACAAATCTAGTGAATCGGTAGACTATTAGGTTAATCATTTAAATATCTCAATAAAGTTTGTATTATATTTACTGTCGTTGAGTGTTGAATGCTAGGCAGAATTATTAAGTAACTTTTAAACACACGATTAATTGATATTTAACAGAATTCTATTAAGATTGTTTTTCTAAACGAATATATTTTTCTTGCTAGGTGTATTTGCTTATATATCATTTATTTCAGCTAAAATTTCCCCATTAACCACTGCTCTAAAGTGTAGACGATATAAAGAGAAACTAAAGAAAGATCCAGAAAAATACAAAGTATATAAGAGAAAGAAAAGAAAAAATAATCATGCTAAAAAAAATGCTAGAGTAATCTGGAAACTAAGGAAGAGAAATTTACGATAAAAGAAGAAAATCTATATTTCTTCTTAGATATTAAACCTCCATGTTCACCGTCCATTATACCAGAACAAGAAATAAACGATTCACCTTGTGATTCGCCAATAATTCCACCGTTGCTAAATGATACACTACGTAGAAAAGGAAGGAAAATTGTAAAATGAAATCGATCCAAGTTATAGAGAAAGAAAATTTAAAACTAAAATATAGTAAACGTTACCAAAGAGCTGAAAAAATAATATACCAGAAAATGAATTGAAGTCAAACCAAACTGTCCCTACGATTGTTGTGATTACTATTCCATTTAATTAATGGAAACGCATGAAAACATATATTTTTATAGCTAATTAGATAAAAAATAAATGAGACGAGAAACCCTGAACATATTTTTTTATTAAGAGTGACTCAAGAGACATCATAAATAACAATTTCTCAAAAACATTATTCATTTAGAAGAGGTGGTTTGACGGTACAACGTTATATAACAGAGGTTTTAGAAGCTCACGTGGTACCTTATATGGGATTAATAGGCGAAAATTTTACTCTAATGCAAGATAATGCCCGACGCCACGCCGCTGCACAAGTTCGACAATATTACGAAGAGGTTGGGATACGTACCATGAATTGGCAAGCACGCAGCCCGGATCTTAATCCCATTGAGCATGTTTGGGACAGTTTAAAAAAAATCTGTATATGCGAGAAATCCTGTGGCCACAACAATAATAATAATAATAATAATAATAATCTTTATTGACATAAAAATGGGTACATTTCAATTATAGAATACGCTGACACCCGCGCTAGTTAAAACTGTGTTGCAGGTGTCAGTGGCTTCCCCATATACAGGTACAGTTTTACATCAAGTAAATAATTATTACTGTTTACAACAATGATAATAATTTAAAACTATTTTATAGATGGCATGCTTGTGTGTGTGTAAGTGTATGTGTGCGTGTGAGACTGTATGTGCGTGTGTGTGTGTGTGTGTGTGTTCATAATACTTGTAATAATAATTTCTCTACATCATCATAATCCATAGTGTGTAGCCAAGTGTAGATTACTTTTTTCATTTTGTTATTATTTAATGTATATATGGTATTCATTTTATTAATCTTACTACATTTATTATATACGTAGGGAGCTAAAAAGTTGTACGTTCTACGAGCGAATGTTGTTTTAACATATGGCACGGGCCAGCGTGTAACGCGCTTTTGTGTCTTAGGTAAGTTAGGGACTACTTTTCTGTGGTATCTTCGTAATATTTCGTAGATAAATAGTTTTCTAACCGATAACACTCCTGCGTGTTCATAAACAGAGGACGTAGGATATCGATACGGTAGAAATAAAAGCACTTTAAGCACCATTCTTTGTGCGCGTTCGAGCCCAATCAAACTGGTTTTTGCTGCACCTCCCCATACGCAAATGCAGTATCTGATTAAGCATTCACATAGTGCCCGGTACGTTTGCATCAATAGTAAGCCGCTGGTTACTGCACGTAAGTTTTTAAATACATAGACCAATTTTCTAACTCTCGCTATTGTTGAAGTGAGATGTATAGTCCAGGTAAGTTGATCGTCTACTGTAACTCCTAGATACTTTATATTGGGCACTCGAGAAAGTGTCGAGCAATCGCAGTCTAAATGGAATGCTTGTCTATTACATGGAAATGTATGTATTTTGAGTACATGTGATGCGTCAGGTTTACCTATGGACGATTTGGCGAAGCAAATATATTTTGTCTTAACGGTATTTATCGACAAAAGACTATTTTCTAGCCAAGTTGTGACTTTAGCTAAGCCGATTTCTGCCAGTTCGAAAACCGTGTTCCACGTTTGGCCATGAAAGATGAGAGCAGTATCATCAGCAAACATTAATAAGTCTGTGTGTGGTGGGGTACTCATCTTGCACAAGTCATTGATGTAAATGAGAAATAATGTTGGCCCCAGCGTGCTGCCCTGGGGCACCCCATAGCTGCAGCTAGAGTCGAAACTTTCAAAGCCAGACACTCTAACACGTTGGTATCTATTGGTCAAGTAGTCAGTAAATCAATCATGAACAATACCCCTTATGCCGATGTTCTCCAAACGCGCTAGTAGGATTGGAATGCTGACGGTGTCAAATGCTTTTTGTAGGTCTAAGAAGACTCCTAAGCATTTGTCCCCTCGATCTAGGTATGATACTATAGAAGTTGTTAGAGTCAATACGGCATCTTCCGTAGATTTGCTTTCTCTAAAACCAAATTGAGAATCACTGATAAATTTGTTATTTTCTAGGTATTTAATTACTCTCTTGTTTACAACTTTTTCTAAAATTTTGGAGAGCGTTGATAGAAGAGAGATAGGACGGTAATTACTTGGCGTCCTTTTGTCACCAGACTTGAAAACTGGGCATACTACGGCTTTTTTAAATAGAGCTGGAAATTTGCCTGATGTCAAACTTAGATTACACAAAAACGTAATGGGTGAGGCAAGAGACATAATGTTTTGTTTCAGTATTTCAGCTGTTATCTTGTCCCACCCAGGAGCACTGTGTGACCTCATAGCCAAAATAATTCCTTTTACTTCTCCCGGATCTGTTAACATGAATGACATTGAATTTAATGGTGCTGTGCCCGTAATTGATTCACGTGACAATTCTGCTTCCGATTTATGCATTCTGTTTAGTATGTCATTGGCCAATATACTTCCAATGCCTGTAAAGTAGTTATTGACAAAGTTAAGAGACTCTGTAGGAGTGATGTCTATTTTTAGT